>CM026283.1:4675997-5875997 GCA_014851415.1 Cnaphalocrocis medinalis
GAGCTGTCAGCTGTGGCGCAGCCGCGCGGCCGTCACCCCCGGTGCAGTCACAATAGGTGCATACTGCATTATCAACTGCAGATCGTCATGCGCTCAATCGAGTTGAACAAGTGTTGTTTAAGTGGTCAGGGATCGTGTAGGAGCTGATTATAACTTTATTACATCTACCTACTTAAGTATAATAGGTATAGGTAAAACGCGTGCCAGTTTTTGCCAATATCGTGTCAGGTCGCTAGTTGAAATTCAGCCACAGAATAAAAAATAGCACACTTATAAGATAACTAGTGGCCCGCCCTCACTTCGCTTCGAGACCGTAATTCAGAAATTAACCAATAGATGGCGCTGTGTCCAATTATATCGCGCAAGCGTTTTGTGTTTTCGTTTTACCTATAAGCCTTGTCGTTGTCCATAGAAGTTATCTCTTTATAAATAGTATAGATAGATGTGATGAATGGAATTATCAATATGCCCAGAAGATACCTATTTAGGTATAGATACTTATCTTCTGGGCATATCATTTATCTTACCTATTTAGGTAAGATCGTCGCCGTCGTAGAACAAAGACGGTTGTGAGTTTTTTCAATTTTTTTTTTATTTCATAAATCGGCATGTAATCGAGTGTTTTATCGGTTGATGTTACCTTTTTTATAAAAAGTTACTCAATGCCTGAGATATTGCTTAGAATAACGACGGATTTGATTCTGTGAGCGTAGTACTACGCCCGATTGAAGAATCCGTCCATGTCCGGCGGAGAGTCCTCCCCCCCCGCACCCCGCTCACTGCGGCGGATCACTAGTATCGTCCTTGTTTTATGGAACGTCACGGGTAAATAATTATTATAATATTTTGTTGATTTACTGGCTTTACTAAGATTTCGTATGTTGTTAGGTTATAACTAAAGGTTTAATTTACTTATCCAGCGAACGACGACGGTTTGTCAAATTCGTCCTTGTCCTAGGAATCAAAATAATATTTTTTTGTTTTTGATTTTTGTGTTATCACAGTGTAAATATAATTTATTATATTTAAGCATGTCACAATAAAAACTTGTTGGACGAGTATAATTTTCTAGACGGAATTTAATGACCGTCATTGTCCTATGGACCTTCCGAGGGCGTATTGTACGATGCTTCATTTTTCTACGGATAGCTGCAAGTCGAATATGCACATCCGACGTTATTCGTGGGAGCATTTTATAAATACGTCATTGTTCATTTCTTAATTTACTTAATTTGATATTTTTCCTTATAATTTATTTTTATTTACTAAGCCTGGCCCACACGTAGACAGATGCGACCGCAGATATCATCCATCGATGCGCCTACCGACGTGTAGAGGGTGTAATTTGTGCGTCTGTTGTAGGTATTTATACGCCTGCAGAGCATTCGGCTCGAATGTGATTATTGCCGGTTTTTTTTGTAAAAGATCAAAGGGTTTCGGGGCGAACATCTCCGTTCACACGTCTGACGACGCATTAGTTTAACCTATGTAGCGATCGAGAATGCACGCGTGATTCTTGCTGCTCATTGTAAGTAACAGCAAAGTAGGTAATGAAACAAGAATCATCGCTATCTCGTGTTAAACTGAAAATGGACATTGACTAATGGACATAGAGATATGTGGACGACTCTTGATGTTCCATCTGCTAGGTAATGCATCTGTTGACGTGTACACTTTCGACCCACTCTTAATAATATCCCTTTTTTGTAGAAACATGAAAGATTGTAAAATTGTAGCAAAACAGCTTGCGTTGCTAACGCACTCACTTTCCCATATGGGCACGATAAAACCTTTTGATAGTCGAATGGTGCACATAAAATTATCATCATCTGTCTACTATGTTCCCTGGTTATGTATACGTCTCTGACATTCATCGTCGAATCAGCCACCCCTTTTTCGATCATGTAATTTTTCACACAATGCTTCCATCTCTTTTTTTGCCCTCTTCTGTTCCTCCCCCATTCATACCCATAATTATTAAATTAATAAATCAATCCCAGCAATCTTGTCGAGTTCAATGCCAAGAAAACACAGGTATGTGTATTTTCTGCTAAGGTATCATCTTTCCTATCCCATCACTCTTCAGAGCACCCCTTTATCAATACAGGATAGTCTTGAATCAACGAGACTAAATCAAGAGCGTCATAAGAACCGCTTCCCATAACTCGGGATTCTGAATAGAGTGAATAGAGTGAGCTTTGTCTTCTGTACACGGCACATGTTCGCCCGTGTATGGAATATTGCTCTTATCTATTAGATGGTAAACCTCCAGCAAGTATTACGCGGAGAAATACTTGCTGGAGGCTGTCGACAGGTTGCAGCGACATGCTATCCGTATTATTGGAGATCATGAGGTGATTAACTCCTTAGAACCTCTTCAGCTACGTAGAGACCTTATCAGTCTTAGTGTTCTCTACCGCCACTATAATACAGAATACTCTGATGAGTTATTCCAACTAATCCCATCCTTTCCTTTCCATTCCCAAACAACACGTGCTGGACAGCGTTGCCATCCAGACAATGCCGGCGCGCACCAAGAGATTTAGCTCCTCGTTCCTGCCCCCAAGCCATCAAGTTATGGAATGTCCTACCAGTTCATGTGTTTCCTCCTTTTTACAACCCTGGGTTTAGGCTGGGCGTGAAACAGAATCTCAGCAGGCCTTCAGGATGAGGATGACAGACTCAATCGGTACTTAGTTTGTTCTTTTGTGCCTGTCAACCTCATATTTGGATCTCTCGGCCGCTTACCATCAGGGGGAGTGAGGTCATCTTGATTATAATAAATAATAATAAATAATAAAATTGTTTATTCAATAATTGTTCTCAATATAAAAAAAACACCTTGTGTAATATAGCATCGCATAAAGTACGATATTATTATTACTTTAATATGCGGGTATTCATTCCGAGGTTCTTGATTTCTATGTATAAGATTCTCTCTTATTTTCTCTTATTCTCTCGTGCCTGATGTGATAATAAAATGATTTAACTGTGGGAGAGCCATGCTTCTGCATGAATGAGCTGGCTCGATTGGAGTGATACCACTGCATCACAGAAAACCGGCGTGAAGCAGCTCCTGTGCTGTGTTTCGCCAAGTAAGTGAGGGTACCGGAGGCCCACCGGGGGGAAGGGGATAAAAGGTTAGCATAAAAGGTTAGAAGCGCACTTGTGACTCCATTGGTGTTGCAGGTGTCCATGTCCATGAGCGGCGGCAATTGCTTACCATCAGGTGATCCGCCTGCTCGTCTGCTACCTATCATACAATAAACAAAAAAGAAAAATTATAAATTGTTGGTTATTTCATTTCCTTTCCTAGATCTACATAATCGTATTTCAAAACCGTCCCTAAAATTTTTGTTACTATCCCTAAAACACTGACGAAAAGTATTATCCGTCATGATCCAAAAAATCTGACTCCATAGAATAACGTCGGTTAATCACATGCGTCACAATGAACTCCAACGAACAACGACTAATGTGACTTTTTACAAAAACTATACATATTAGGAATTTGTTTTGTTAATCACACTATAAAAGCCCTCATACAAAACAACTTCTCCAAATTTCATGTTAATTGAATTACTGGTTTAAAAAATATGAAGTAATATACCATACAAAATCTTTAAAACGCTCTCCTGTAAAATTGCTAAATTGCAGATCCGTCTTTGTTCTACGACGGCGACGAGATTATTCTTAGATGAAATGAATTTTGATCATGTTTACATAAGTGTTTACGTACAGAACAGAAGACGTCATTTACTTAAACTAATCAAAAATCTAATTGTGATGATGACAAAAAATGATATAATCTTAGAGACGTTCAGTTTTTTTTAAAACATTGCACAAAAACACGATTTATCTACAATCAAAGCTTTGTCTGTCTGCCAATTCAAACTCCCCACAAATGTCGATAGCGCACTAGATTAAAAAAATCACGTATAATCAACAGCTTAACAATGCCATAATAGGCAGGGCTAGGGTGCCCCTCAAATATTCATTAGCAAGATCCCCTAATTACAGCGCCGCTCGACCGTGGTCCTTCGGCCGGATTCGCCACCTGACTTATTCACAATTCCAGTTTTTGTTTTCAATATCTCACAAAGATATTGATATTGCGATCGAAGCGATGCTCCAGTGAGTTTCAATTGTGCACAATAGAACGTCTTGTAGATCGAAACTCGTATTTATTGCGATAAAATTGTTTTTTTTTATTTGCTCTTGGATCGATGGACCTAATAAAAAGTTGCCATACTGCTCGGGTGCTTCATTCTTTTAGTGGCAATGGTAGATTGAACATCTAAGAGGCAACCTAAATTAGTCTAAAACGAAGAAAAACTTAGTTATCGCTTTCTCATTCAGTTCTAAAACCCACACGGAGGGCAGTATACTTAGTACCTACATATTTAGTTATTGTTTTCATTTTTTATGTGATAAAATGCAGATGAGCTAACGGATCACCTGATAGTAAGCGCTTGCCGCGGCTCTTCACACTTGAAACACCAGTGGCGTCTCAATTAGGCCTTGCCCCACTACTCATTCAGCGAAACAGTGCAAGCACTGCTTCACGTTGTTTTGTGTCGTATAATAAATCATTCACGTTGAAATGTGTCGCTGAACAGCGAAGCTGAACTGTGGAATCATCTGCCAACGATGGTGTTTCCGAGCAGCGACCTAGTGATCTTCAAGACAATGCATTTGTGATGCCTCAGGTGTTGCAGATGTCCATGGGCGGCGGTTATCACTTACCATCAGGTGAGCCGTCTGCTCGTTTGTCCGCTATAATGTAAAAACAAAAAAAAGTGGCTCTTCCACAAGTTTCTGTTGGTCAGTATAGGAAATTTGTTTCTAATACGTAAGATCTCGTTGATTTTCTAAGTAAACCTCAAGAGTAGGTACCTAATCGTTCAAATAAAAATGTAATCTGCGCGGCGCGTTAGCCACGGTATGTTGGCACTTCGCACCCGATTCGTCGGCAATCCTGAGCCAAATGCGATGTGAAACGAGCCTAATACAACTGCTAATGCAAATCGAAATGTTACGTTTACGAGTGAGCGCGCGCCACACGTGCTTGATCCCATAGGAAACTGGGTTTTATTCAGAGCTCTGAGAACTATCATTTTTAGCAGAGGAGATAAGAATTAATTTTTGAAAGCGCATTTTAATTTTTATTATGCTTTATGACGTTATATTACAACTTATTTTTACATGATAGCGGACCAACGAGTAGGCATGCTCCTGATGTTATGATGTGAAAAAAGAAAAACCTATCGTTTTTGGCAACTGGTTGAGTAGTAAGAACGTCAGTTCTTCTTCGGCAACTGGTTGTCAAACTTGGTTGCCAATGCGACCGAAAGGCTTATATGAATTGTTGTTTCTCGCCATTTAAACTGGCACTTTTAAGAGTCCCCCGCAGACTTACTATGCCTGCATACATCTTCATACTGAAAGAAGCCGACCAACTATTGGCCGATTAAAAGTTTGTAGTCTGCGCAGAGTCTAACCTGTGTCGGCCTGAGATTAGATACAACAACAATTAGCTTTTTTTTTTATTTTGTTGGTATTGCCCGGGAGAAATAAAAAAAAATGGTAATTTTATTCCATCAATCGATGCAATCATTGCATTCATCGATACATACATTTTCCCTAAGAAACCTTAGGTCTTAGGTTTGTGTTGAGCCTTCCGTCGTGTAATGTAAGATATGGCTACATAGATGCAAACACTTTCTTTAACATCATTAAAACCAAGATATCAAAAAAGTGATTCCTACCTACACTCACTTGTATCTATCCCAACAAAAAAACATTTTAAGTATAATACATAATAAAGACTTCTACATTTTAAAATAAATATTCAGACAGCCAAACACAGTTTCAAACTTATTGTAGGTACCCGTATAAATTAGGCACGTAAACAAGGAAACCAAAATTGAATTATAATGGAAGTCTACCTACACAAACAAACCTCACCAATCCCTATTAAATTAATGAAAACAATTTTCATTGTCGTACAATACGCATTCAGTTAACGTTTCATGGACTGTTGTTTCGTAATAGTTATTAGAGTTGAACAATGGGCAGATTTTATAGCGGAGTAGCCGAACGCTGTTGGCAATTTTCACATGAGAGCGGTTCTCAATGGCGGCGGGCGTACCTCCATTGCCGCCCACCCATTCGTGGCGGTAATCGCATCAAGCGCCCAGCTATTCCTCCTATCTCCACACTTTTCACCGACGCGACAAACCATCACGATTCTATTTTCATGGCAATAAGAATGTCCATGCAGGAAAACGATTTCCATACTAATGAGCTTAAGTGGAATTGTTCGGGCTATTGTTGTCTGCTCTGAACGCAAATATTTTTCGTTTGCACCGCGGAAACGTTTCCATGTCGTTAAATAGCGATATCGATTTTATAGAAACCGTGCCGTCGGACAGAGCTATAGAGACTGTTATTGTCTATCTATAGGTACGGCTGGACCTCCTCCAGTTACGTCAAATAACTATCCTATGTAGATAATAAAGTAACTTGCTAATTTACCTGGGTCTGCGAGGGCGGCAGTGATGCATTCACCTACTTTCCAGTGACGGACTTACTCGTAAGACTTCTCGGACTAATTAGGTAGTTCCTCCGAGTTTGACTTGCTAATTTGATAGTAGTTTTATAAATCGGTTGAAGAAGAAATGTATTGCCAAAAGTGGGCCACCGTACGAAATTATTCTAAGCTATAAATTGTAGGCCACCTGAGCGCTGAAAATGGTTCCTGGGCATTGACCCTGGGTCATCTAATGGTAAAGGTATTTGGGACGGAATCTGAAGATGTATAGCCACACATCGGGTTACCACAACCTGTCAAATTTCCTCAATATTGATATTCAACCTAATGTGTATAGCAGTAAGATGAGATTGAAAAAGTTTGACACTTTTGTATACTTTGGCTGTACGTACCTGAAGCTAATGAATATCGGCTTCAGGCGTCGCATAAAGTAGTTGAAGTACTTTTTTACCCGCTACATTATGGCTCGACCAAAGTCGAAGGGCAACGCGCCGACCAACCTTATGAATTAGGGTTGTAGTATGGAGCTCTCCTTTGGCTTAAGCTTCTTCTAATAAGAAGCCGAAGGCAACCCAGTCCCACAGAGCGCTCCCATCAAAGCTCGAGTGAGAAGGGTGTGAATTCGGAGCTCAGGCTCCGCTTTCCTGGTAAAAATCCACTTTGCACGGCCATATAGGTACCAAAGCCATAGTACCTACCGATCAAAGTAGATTACCGAACGAATATTTGTCATATTGTAGGCTTTACCCCGAGACTTCTCAAACTTTTTGGTAATTATCTATGCAATCGGCAGCAATTTGTCCAAATAGCCGGACATAGTCAGACCTCTACCGTTCCGATGTAAGCCAAGGCAGTACTTTGGGTCCAACCCAATTTTTAATTATGGTCAATGATCTACCAAAAGTGATAATGGCTGCTAAGTGTCTCCTACTTGTCCCAACAAGAAGAATTCTGAACAAATGTTGTTCAGAATGATTGGTAGGAGACGTGGTCAAAGGTTCACAAATACAACCTGTATATAATTATAAATACCTACGTTCCTATTTAGTTACTTACACAAAATATTTACATCGCCTTTAATTTTTTTTCCTTATCTCCTTGAAAAGGATAACGATGATAATTTCATTATACAGGTACCCTCCACAACTCTTTATAAAATATAAATATTCATGCAAAATATCATATTTTTCCTTTGATGGCACAAAGAGATGTCCAGCAAAGGGTAGGGATTACGGGTATATGCCTGCTGAGAGCTTATCTTGTGGACACTCTATTATACTTATTCAGTATTTTTCTAGTGATATTTTATTTTTACGACTGGGGGTTAGATATTTTATCTTTGATCTATGTTCCTTTGGTGACGGTTTCTAACAACTCTTCTGATCTTTTTATAAATAGGTACATACCTACCTATGTTTGGAATAATAATTCTTACGAATTAAATCTTCTTTATCTACCAATAATAACTAAATCTCTTATAAAATACTAGCTTTCCCGCGGCTTCGCTTGTGCCCCCCACTTCCATAAAATGGGTTAGAAAGGGGCAAAAAGTAGCCTATGTTACTCTCCATCCCTTCAACTGTCTCCACTTAAAAAATCACGTCAATTCGTAGCTCCGTTTTGCCGTGAAAGAAAGACAAACATACAGACAGACAGACACTCTTTCCCATTTATAATATTAAGTCCATAGAGTAAGGCAATTAGTCCGGGTGCCTAAGTCCTAAATAGGCCAGCTACGCGCACAGGTCTTCTGCTACGAGAAATTATGTCGTAGTAGGTCGTAGCTCGACATCCCCCTCGTAGTCGTAGCGCGTAGCACGTAAGCTACGTAAGAAACGACAACAACGCGGCAACGCGTTTTGAAAATAATTCATATAGATAAGTACGCCGATTATCTAAATAAATTCGGACCGGGGTCTATTCGGATAATAGGACATAAACTGAATAACTCTTACACATATAATAAACTACTTGTATTAAGTTTAACAAACACAGTTTTCACAATAACGTTCACTTATGAAGCTAACGTATGATACAGTAGTGAAATTCAAATTGCACGACTAGTTTTGTACGAAACAGAAGAGATATAAAATCAGCAGTTCCATGATACAAAATATAATATCCCCGGCAATAATGTATGAATCAGTAGATTTTTTTTCGGAGGGGCTTTAATCATGATACCTATAATTCGGTATCAGAACGATATAAAAAATAACGGTGTATTTGTAATAATTTTAGTATCCCTATATTTTAATAAGTAATATACCTACAACGGCAATTGCAAATAAAAATTTAAAACAATGATAAATTATTATACGAATAAGAAAGAGGTTCCCAATTAAACATATTTTTTTTTCATTTATTTGCTGCGCATAAAATAGGGAAATGGGTTTATTTTTCTTTTATAATTCCTTATAAATAGTTCTGAGAACAACCTGATCTGAAGCCGCATACACCGCATTGCTCTAAGTTCTTGGCACCTAACTATTCGTTTACCTACAGCTCGTACCATGGAAGGAAAGAAAACCTAGTAAGAAGTATATTCCGTAATCTATCAGCATGATTCGTCATGAAATTGCGACGGTGACGAGGAAAACAGATTTCTTAACACTACAATCTACCTATACCAGAGCAGCCATGATCCTTTTTTTTTATACTAGAGGCGACAAACGAGCAAGCGGGTCACCTGCTGGTAAGTAATCACCGCCGCCCATGAACATCTGCGAGATCAGAGAGGTCGCTGATGCGTTGCCGGCCTTTTAAGAAGGAGTCCTGGACCGCCTTCTATCCTCACGTCCTCACTCATATGATATTCATTCATATTCTGTACTGTGCTCTACAAATCACAAAAAAGGGGCCAACTGCGAACCATATCAGACTCTCTCAAGACGAATTCCGCGCGCATTTTTGTTAGAACAAGGATAATTGTCAAAAATTACATAAATTAGTGCAGAAAAAAATGTTTTCCTGCATTTCTGCATTGCTTTAATCATTTACGCAATGCCCTTGTTCGTAGATTCTAGAGATTCTATAGATGTTACCATGGGGGGGCATTTTAAGTATGAGGATTTAAACGCACAATGTGATTTTATATGCAAATTATTGAAAAAGACTAGTGGTAAAATGAAAAAAATATAATATATTCGTCAGTTTACTAAGTACATATTAGAAAAATCTGTAATGTCTACCGGGTTAATATAACTTCCGTGCCGCTATCTACATAAGACCACCTGGTTTCTGAATAATTTGTTTTCAAAGCTTTTATACGGGGAGGGGTGTTCTACAATAACTAAACCATATCTTTAACAGTTAACGTTAGCTCGACAGATTGACCAAAATAAAACAATATAGAGGAATCCCAAAGCCAACAAAATTGATAACAGGAACAAAGCCCTTTAGCATGTTAAAATAAGCAAAATGAAAATCAGAGGTTCCATACATTAAAAGAAAGAAGCGGATGTTTTTTTTTTTTGCTTATTTTGATGATCTAACATGATAAAGGGGTTTTATTAGTGTTATCTATTATGAGGGCTTCGGGAAACGACTAAAATAGTGTTTGAAGGGGAGTTGGATCTGCATCGTCGAACCGAGTTTTGCCACAGATGTAGACAAAAAAAGATTCTAGAAGAGGTACTAAGTATACCGTGGATACAAAAGTATTTCTTTTTTTCATCATAGCCAAGTATCTGAACTACTACCTAAGTATCTGCAGAAATTATTCTGCCTTTTGAGTTTTGTTTTGACCTACTAATTACGCACTATGACAATCAGTAATTTTTTTAGATTAAGTACCTACCTAACATTTCAATTACTTTTAGTTAGTTAAAATCCGCAAAATTAACACTTTTGTCTAGGTAAAACTACCAATGAAGACTTGGCCTAAACCGACAACCTAGACAAAAGCATAGAAAGATCACAATAGTTTGACATTAATATAGCTATAGAGGCATATGGTCAGAATAATGAATTAATTAAAATACTTATTTCAACGATTGAGGAACAACCAAACGGCAGCTTTAAAGTTAAAATTAGCTAAGTTGGTCAGGGTGGCCAGTTGGCGGTGGATCGCCATCTTATAAAAGAAAAGTTACTTACAGAAAGCGGCAAGTCCAGCTCCAAAAGCGAGCTGATGATGCGGCAACAGCATCGGCCGCGGGTAGACCGGCAGCGGCGGCGGCGCGGGCCACGCCGGCGGCTCCCGCGCCTCCTCCTCCACCTCCACGTCCGACGAGGACTCGCACTCCAGCCGGCCCTCGCCCTCCTTCTCCTCAAGGTGCCCGTACAGCCTCGCGAAGAACTTCCGCGGCGACGACGGCCGCGGCGCTTGCAACTCGGTCGCACTACTCTCTTTGTCCTCGCTCATCATTCACACGTGTTACCCCAATGCGAAGGACACGTGGATTGACACGTCAGGTGATATCTGACGTCCCTCGGGAAAAGCTCAGCCCCGCCCCCTGGCGCCCCGAGCGGGAATGCAGCCGCGAGGGCGAATCGCGGCCAATCGGGGACACGGTAAAGGACTATGCCCAGCCCCAAAGGCGTGTCTTAAATATAATAGCTAAAAAGTTTCGCAAAGTTTTAAGCTTGATTGTTCTTAAAATGCTTAACAGGATCGAGACTCTCGAAATCAGGAAATATACTTTTGTTTTGGTGATAGGTAGATAAAAACAGCTAAATTCTTTGCTATACTTTATTGTGAAACAATTGTTACCTTTTTCATCATTATATTTACCTTACCTACTTAATTATTTAAAACAGTGTAAGAAAAAGTCCAGAATAGTGGTTAGGTACATCCAAACATTATATTATTTTCTAGTGTAATTTTTGTCTTATTATTCCATCCCACGTAACTTACATATTTTAATATTATGCAAACAAAAATATTTAGAATCAGCTGGCTACCATAAAAATCTAGATACAATATCCTTGAGTAAAGTACCTAAATAGTCCTGATAGGACTATTACTTAGTTTACTTTACCCTATTATCCTCTATTTTAAAATGCCCTTTCTCTTCTTGATGTGAGATTCTCTTTTAATTTCATAGGCATAGTCGTAGTTGTCGCTGGTTGTCGTCTAACTTGACACTTGCTGACACGGTTGTCACCAGTTGTCACAACAGTTGTTGAAATGATTGTTGACCATTATTATGTTAACAATTTTTAACAATACAGAAATGCAAAAGAATGCAGCGGCCTTAACCACGATCTGCATGCTGCTGTGCTTTGCCTTCAACTACACGTTCCCGCTCCACAGGCAGACCAAGAGCGCAAACTACGCATTCGGAAATAGTAAGTCTAGATTAGGTACATAAACACAATCTAGGGAGTTTCTTTCTAGGAGTCAAACCGAAGTACATACCTGTAATAATTTACCTACTTATATAACTCAAAAATGCTGAACCAATGTAAACTTTTGCTGTGAACCTCTTTAACAATAGCCATAATTCGTTAGGGAAAAGAGGAAGAAATCATGGCTGCATACACTCGGGAATAGCTAGGCACTAGCAGCAGAGCAGAGCAGAGCTAGATAATTTAGGTATCGAGAGCAAAAGATTCAAATGTTTGATCGAGAGGGATATGTGAGCCAGATTGACGGTCAAGTCGATCTTTGCTAGTCGAAGAGGCACTTTAAAAAGAAGATCTTCTTACACTTAGTGACGTATGGGATTAAAGGTTTTTAATACAAAATCTAGAAACTGCTGGGCGTGTAGAGGGGATAAAGGAGGAACAGAGAAAAGAGGTGGCAAAATAGTCTTCTGCCCTGGATGGCTGATAACCACGCTACGCCACTGCATTGTTACACGTTCATTGAATTCATTATTTCACAGAATCATTACTTTTACAATTAAATAGTGGGTAGGTAAGTATAATCTAAAGTTCAAACTTATAGCTACGCCTAGTCAAACGTACAGGTTTCCTCTGGGAGTTTTATTTTTCGCCGTCGAGCTATATCGTCTTAACACATTGGTAATCATTTAGGTAACTGGGTACTTCCTAGTATGTTCATTTAGACAGTTTTTTTGTTAGTTATTCATGTAGATATTGCTATGCTCCAGCTCTTAGTTAAAATAGGAGATAAGTAGGTAATTGACAAGTTAAGCTCGAACATTCAATGTTATAACTGGTGGGCATATGCAATATGAACTTGGTACAGGATGTTAATCAACCAGATATACCTACGATATTAAGCAAGGACCTGTAGGAAAAATCTACTCGTTAATTCTGATTCTGATGCATAAGTATTCAGCTAGGAATCCTATCATATTTCTTGTTGTTACTGTTACAGGCACACATTATTGGGAAGACTTTTTAAACAATGGTTTTATTCATGAGCGTAATAAAAAGATGGCAGGGGACATAGAAGAGGTCTACAGAAAAATAAAGAAATCTGCCCAGGAATTGATTAAGCCTCATGAGAAGGAATCCAAAAGTGATGTGGATAAAAATATTAATAATCTTAGCGACGAAGATTTGCGGCATTACGAACAGCTTGTTATTATGAAGAAGTACCCGTATTTGGATCTGAAGGATTTAGAGTCAAATTATAGACCGCTTACAAGTAAAAATACTAGACAGAGCCTTGGATTACAGGCTGATGTAAATTTTAGAAGTGACACTGGCAGTCTTGATGCGGAGGATGAACTAAACGTTGAAATAATTAATAGGGGGTTAACAGGGTTTTCCATTCCGCCGACGTTAGCCAAAGGCGTGGCTATGGCAGAAGATAAACTCAAATTAAGCCTTAATGATGAAACCGAGGCAAAGAACTTTGTCAAGAAAAAATCTTCGAAGCGTGAAGCTCTGCTTGGGGGGCTAGAAAAATATATCATTGACTACGAGCAGAAGAAATTTAAAAACTTTAATTAAAATAAATTTTAGAACCTGTTTCTTAATTTATATTAAGTAAAACATAAATCACTTGTTTAATATACGAGTACCTACGTAGGTTCATAAGCAGCCTTATAGGTAAGTAGGACCTATACTACCCGTGCGGATAAACACTGGGATTAGAAATGGCGGACCGATGAGACGGTACCGTCAGCATACTAAGTACGTAAAATTATAATTAAATATAAGTAAACTGAAAAATCGTAAAAAGTATCGTAAGCATTGAAAATGTTTTGTTATGTTATTAATTCAAATAATATAAAAGTATGTTTTATAGGTTTTATTATTTTGTAAGTAGTATTTTTTGCTGTATTTATGTAAAAAATCTATGAAAATAATTCAGATTGCGATAAATTCTTTTTTCCTAAAAAGAAATTGTTTATAAACAAATAATAATTTATAATTATCGCATTTATAAAAGAATATGTTCTCACAAAAATATTCGCCCGTGGTACATACATAGCCTATAATAATAAGAATAACGTACCTTCTAACAAATATGACAAGACTAACGAAAGGTTCAAAACCACGGAAAAACTAGCTCACAATTTTTTATTAAAACACAGCTTATTTTTTGTCAGTCTGTACCCACGTGTGCGAGTATAGACGCAAATAGTGTGCGAGCGAGAGGTGAATAGTTGCGCCGCCATTTCTAATCCCAGTGTTTATCCGCACGGGTAGTAGGGGAACCGAGACAGTGATTGCCCAGGGTACAGTGATTGCCGGTTTAAGGTTAACGTAGATTTTAACTATTTTCAAAGGAGTAGTTTGAATTAAATCCGTTAAATAACACTAGAGTACTCTTTATCAGAATTCTAAATAAGAAATTTGTCAACATTTTAAGAAATATATATTATAATGGCTGTTTTTGCACAGCAGGTGTTCGTCTCTTCAAAAAACTCGAATTCCTTAGGAGAATCGGATACACTTAGTAGTTTTAATGATTGTGTCACTTTTATTTTATTTTTGAATGTGAAAGCTAAACAACGAGCTAGTTAAAGCTTTGATGTATCATTTGAAGCAGTTATCATGGTATAAAAACATTCCATTTAGTATTTAGAGGGGGTGGGCAATCACTGAATTTTTAGAACAAATTTTAAGATTTTTTTGCAAAACGTTATATTTACAAATATTCTTTAGAAAATTGAATTGTTGCTAACTTATCTCAAAGATAAACTACCAATGTTATATAAAGTCGCACACTGCTACCCAATTGTTAAAATAAAGGATTTTATTGAAATAAAACTTTGCATCATTTTCTTAAGTGGGCAATCACTATCTCGATCACCCTATGTATGAATGAAGGTACAAATTCAAAAAAAATAAGTAGTTACACATGCAGCTACTTTTATTATGAGATTTTATTTGTAGGGAATACCTATCTTAACAAAAACCAAGAGTTTCGAATGTTCTAGACTAGAACTTATTAGTACTTACCACTTACCAAATACAGAATAATATAAATCTGTGTTGTATGTAAATAAATGCTCGAAACTTCGAATTACTTTTTCGCGCGTTTTTGTACCCGGAAACGTAATTCAACGCGCAAGTCGTGGCGCGGTGGCGGAAGTTGGACACTGAAGTAGTGACGCCCCTTCAATTCAAAATATTATAATAATTTAAAAACACAATATAAATCTACATTAAAATGAAAATCTCTGTTTATTGTAAAATTACAGCAGAGTAGGTATGACATTATAACTAATAAGCTGGGCCCGTAATACCAGCAAATACGAAAACCATCCATTCGCAGCGCAGTTCAAAGGCAGGCCTGTTTCTGCGCTGCTAAGATTCGTATTATGAGCCCATAAAAACTGAACGACTATTGCACTGCTAGGCATAAAGGTGAACGGTTTCCTTGTCTCTGGTCTGCTTAATGATTCAACCTAGAATCGTTCGGAAATCTTATGATATTTTTTTCCCGTTTTACCGGTTTTTTAGTTTTCGCTATATACTATCAATTGCTGACTAAAAGTACGTTTTTATGAGTGTAATTTACTTAATCAGCATAACTTTCTTAATTCACTGTAGATTATAATAAAATAATGGAGTAATTCATAAATGGCGTGCGACTATTCTGTACTCTTCTTACCTACCTAGATTTTTGAATGATTCTTACTGGCAATGCTGTCAAATAATTGTGCAAATAATTGAAATTTATAACAATGTCAACATTGGTAGTTTTCTTTGGAAATATAATTAAAATCAAAGATTAAAATAGTATTGTTGACATTATTTAAGTGCAATTTATTCAATAGTTTTACTGTAAAACTAATATAATAATAAAAACCGGGTTTATAAACTATTACACATATATTAGGTTTCCAACCACAAACTCAGATAAAAAGGCAATAAATTCCTATTAGCCAAGCATGTAAGAAATGTGGAAGAACTGCGACATAACGGCCAAAGCTACATAGCACGAGCCCACGTAATTCGTCAGTCATCTGTGACACTAACACCATACAAAACCAGCTAAACGTAAGTATTGTTTATGTGATATAATTATCTGTTTGTTCAATCTGCAGTGACCTGTGAGGATCCTCAACTGTTCTCGAAATAGCATTAGAGCCTCTAGTGAGAATTTGTTGGAAAATTCTGTAATTAAGCCTTTAGCATGTGTCTGGCCTGTCAATCTCGGCCAGTGTTGCTTGCTCCTGTTCCATCGACCACTCTTTTAGCAAGCGTCTGGTGGTGCACCTGGGTATGCCCAGTACTAGTTCCGGGGATTGTACGGTGGCCAGCACATCAAGTTACTACAATCTGTCAAATTTCTTCAATCGAACTTCACTTTTATGTCAAACATGTTTGGTTCAATATCAACTGAGGAAATTTGACAGATTGTAGTAACTTGATGTGCTGGCCACTGTACTTATTTATTACATTTAAGTCATTTCCAATTAACTAATTGTTCTTATTATTTTTACAGATCAATGGTGCTTGGGTTGTCACTGGTGTAAAATGTGACTGTGTCTATAATCAGAGCAGCAAGTGCAAGCATTTTAGTGCCTTAATATCCTATGTTAACATCACCTCCAGCTTGTCAAAGACCAGTAACTAACAACATTGGGGCAAACATAGTATTCGGCAATTTGTTCATAATAAATATTCTAAATTCTTCGAAGATATGACTAATAAAGACTTATTTAAAGGAGTTGTCCCATTATGGGTTGGGTCTATGTACGCTAAATTAAAAATCGGAGAAAAAATTGCTTATTACGAGAAAAATACAATGAATTCCATATAATGCACAGTTTCGTGGTTATAAAATAAAAAAGATGACCATTTTTCAACGTTTACCAATGACAAGACGCGTGAGACGACGGTGACCAAAGACAAAAAAAGCAACTGTCAATGTCAATGTCTGTCAATGTGACGTTAAACGGTGTGGTTTTTTAGGGTTTTTTGGATAGTTTTCATTTCTTAGTCTGTGGTTTGTTCCGTCAAAACGTCAGACAGATTAGACAAACGTCAAACGTCATCGAATTCGTAATGTCAGTCAATAGGTAACCAACATTGACAACCATTTTGTTGTGTTGCAATCCTTTGCTAAAATAAATTGTTCCTTTCAAAAAACAATGCTACAATAGAGAAATTGGATAGTCAAAAACTATTCTTCATATAATTCTCTATATTTTGGTATAGGGTACGTATACCACGCCCAGACTCCATACATTCTGGGACAACTCCTTTATACAAAACCTGTTTTTATTTACCAATTTTAACAATAACATACTATTATTTGTAGAGAATATTGGAGGTTGTACTGCAATCAACACTTCTGAAAGTTGACCATCTGCATTTGTTTCCAATTTCTGCCGTATTGTGCGTGGTCATTATCTGTCAACCACTACTCGCTTTGCACATAGCCAATTTCCTATTACTATTGTAGATATTGTATACCTTGTATATTCTGTATATTGTTCTTAAATATTTTATACTAGTTTGAATATAAATCCTAAACTCGAATTCTAATGTCTTTTTTTAATTCTTTGGTCTAACTACTTAAGAAGTTTTTATTACTTGTCACAGACCAATAAGTGTTATTTTTTTTTATTCCTACGAATACGTAAGCAACAAGTTGTTTCTTTAAACTTTACGAACTTCGCTGATACTTACTTTTGTAGGAAGTAGACATAGCTCGGTCTCGGCAGGGCAGCTAAGTTTTCGTGTTTGCAGTCTTCTTCATTTAAAATGTCGTAAGTAGGTACATAGCATTTTTTACCTTTGTTAAAATAACTTACTTACATCACATACAATGGACCGAAGGAGAGTCTAAAGTTCGGAAAGTGAACTCCACTTACATTACAAAATAACTTACTCGTACTTGCACTTTATGTAGGTATATTAGTGGTAATAGAATATTTACTATAGTGAAAACCAACAAACAAGACATCGTGTGAGAAATACCCAACTGCTTGGGAGTTTTTGAATGATCCCTGAGAAATAGCAGTAGGGTATAACAAAATATCCGCTTAAGCTCGGGAACATTTTAAGAGGATGTAGAGTGCAGCGGGAGAAAGGCTCAACTCTTTTTTTTATGATCTAGGTGGCAGACGAGCACACGGATCACCTGATGGTTAGCGATTACCGCCGCCCATGGACACCTATAACACCAGTGGTGTCAAAAGTGTGCTGCTTACCTTTTAACCCCCCTCCCCCTTTCCCCAGATTGGGCCTCTGATACCCTCACACACACAGCGTATGCACTGCTTCACACTGGTTTTCTGTGGGGATGTGGTATTACTCCGGTCGAGCCGGCCCATTCATGCCAAAGCCTGGCTCTCCCACTGTTAAAGTCTGCATCAGGATGGTCGAAAGTATGTCAGTATTTACTTACTACATAAGAATATACTTAATTCAACTAAGAAATCACAAAACAGTTTTGGTTTCATATCATATTTATTATCAAATCTAATTGCATTTACAAATACATAATAAGGTTATGGAACTACAACATGAAGTTATTGTAATACAATTTTTTATATTTCCAGTACTGGCTCATCAATGATGCTCGTAGAAGGACGGGACAAGAAATTTTTTTGTACAATTACATTGAACATTAGGTACCTATTGTAAGATCAGCGACCTAAATAATTCCTATGCGCGCCGATTGTTTGTTTACGATTTTAGTTTTACTTATCTAGTTCATGTTCGATTGTCACTGTGTGCACACATTATCAGAATAAAATACAAGTCAAGATCAATCAAGGCTTTTCTTGCATCTGCAATCAAGCTAAATATATGAGCAATCAAGTGCTCCTACACTTTTAACTCCGGACCGGGGGACAAAAACACACTTAAACACAACCACAAAACAGGGAAAAATTGCTACCATTTACTAGGCAAATCATTAACAATGTTGTGAAAGGTGGTCTAAAAGTAACTTTTTCAAGATTGTTTATTTGACGTTTATCACGCTCAAAAGACGCGCAGTTTGACAATTATTAAGCGCTCTTAATAAGAAAAGTTCATACAAAAAAAAAAGGTGAACGGTTTTCAAGACGACAACATAACTGCCCTGCCGCAGGCCTGCTACAGGCCTGCGTAAAGGACGTCATAGTACGTACAAAATAACAAGGCAGTTCAATAGCAGGCCTGCTTTAACGGCTGGTAGTAAGGGTCCTGATACTATAAATGAATAAAACATTTTTTGTAATGCATAACTATATTTTGTGGATAAAATAAGGTTAACTTTGTATTACAAGCAACCTAGAGAAAGAGTTAAACCGCAACTATTTGCATATTTTAAAAATGCTCTCCTTACTACACCTATGTGTGCCTAATAATGTGCATTATAAAAATGCAACATTTCATGACTATGTTGACAAATTATAAATCTTGAATTAAATGATGGCGCCACTATCGCTTAGATTTTACATTAAGCATGGGAATTAATTCCTAAAACATATACTACTTATGTAATACTCGTAAGTAATAGAAGTAATTTCGATTATATAATGTTATACCTAGATTATTATAATGGTATAGATTTAAATGGACAACACTACGACTTTGACATTGACGTTTCATTAGAGAAATTGACAGCCCTCAGTGTTTGTTTATTCATCTCTCTTCCTCCTGGTAATTTGTCGTGTGAGTAAGTAGGCCAGATATAGTGCATGTAACATTTTTTGAAACAACATTTTTTGCTACAATTTATTGTATTTTATTGTAATACAAAGTGAACCTAATTTGTTGATATGATATTGTACCTAGCATCAATTGGCTTTTAAATTGCGGTCATTTAAATGCTACTTACGTGGACGTAAGCCACTTCTACTTGTAAGCGAACTTTAGCATAGGTAAGTTAAAGAACTATTTTATTTGTTACATTTCCCTAAAACTTAGTTTCGTCCGTTCATAATAATATTGTTTCGCTATTTTGCAGGCTATCATGGAATTACAGTGCAAAGTTCAGAATTATGAATGGGGTAAACTGGGCGAAGACAGTACAGTGGCCAAACTTCTATCAAGTGCTGACAGCAATGTCTCTATTGACCCTGCCAAGCCATACGCCGAGTTGTGGATAGGGACTCATCCAAACGGCCCGGCTCTTATCATAGAAAGGAATATTTTGTTGTCGGAGTACATAAAAGACAACCTGGATGCTATCGGGCCATTGGTGAAGAATAAGTTTGGAGTGTCTATTCCATTTCTTCTGAAAGTGCTCTCAATTAGGAAGGCTTTGTCCATTCAGGCTCACCCAAAGAAGGTAATTTTTCTCCTATTTCTCTTGTAAATGATGATTTAGTGTGCTACTATTCATATTGAATAGTAAAAGCAAGAAGAATCTCAAGTATAACTTGTAGATGTAACATTACATTAAACACAAAATAAATTGACGCTTCTATTAGTACCTCAATATAACCCATCTTATATCTTTTCAAGTGTTTATCTTAAGTATTTGGTAGATAACAGAATGTTTCTTATGATTTTCCTTATGTTTGTATGATTTTATGAGAATGTGTCTGTTACTTACATACATGTAATGCACACTACATTTGACTTACAAATTATTTATTTCTGTAACTATGTTCCACACTATACTTAAATGTTAAAATGTAGACTAATACCTGTAAAAATACAGAAAATCTGATCTTTACCATTAAACATAATGTTGCTATTGCACCATAATAAATAAACATAATAATTAAAGAAAAAAAGTACAACTTACATTTACTATTGAATATATAATCTTTCTAGGAGCATGCTGAAGAGCTGCATAAAAACTTCCCGGACATGTATAAAGATCCAAATCACAAACCTGAGCTGGCAATAGCACTAACTCCATTTGAGGCTCTTTGTGGATTCCGACCGGTTGCAGAAATAAAAACTTTTTTAACCAGTAAGTTTATTTGTTATACTTGTAAAATGTTACTTTATAGGTTGAATTAATATTCAACAACAATTTAAAAAATATTTATAACCTTATATACCCTAATGGGTATATAAGGTTATAAATATTTTTTTTCTCTTCATATTGTAAAGTAGACTCCATTTTCTGCTCTTAGACTCTCTTTTGGTCCATTGTACGTGTATTTTTCTTCATATTACAGAACTCCCAGAACTATGTAAGATCTTATCAGAAGACAGTGTCAAAGCATTCCACGCACAAGAAGAACAGGGAGACAGCAGTGCAGCTCTGAAGCAGGTGTTCCAGTCACTGATGACAGCGAGCCGGGAGTCAGTCGCTGACGGGCTTCAGAAGTTACTCCAGAGGTTGGAGTCAGAAGGTATGTTTCTATCAAGGTGAAGTTATTGATTGCAGGATTTATTAACTCTAGTTTACGTTTCAATCATCAAAATGAAGACAATTTACCTACTTAATGTTGTCAATTGGACTATTGCATCATTGCATTATATTCGCATGAATAAAATTGTTTGTTATTTCTTCATGGTTCTTCACAATGTTTGAAATGTAAGTATTTTACATTTCAAACATAGGTTGCAGAATTTGTTGATGAATTTGACGTTATTTGAGATGACGGATGATGCTCATGGACAACTGCAACACCACTGGAGTTACAAATGCGCCGCCAGCTGAAAGTTAATAAAGTAACCAGTTGCAATAGTCTAACTCTAAGATCAAAAAAAATTGTTAGCTTAACCAAACGTTAAATTAGAACCAATAGGCTGTTAGTTTGACCATTGGTTCTAACCAATTTTCAAAGTTAACTTGAGTAGGGGTAGATAACTATTAATTTTTACCAAAAAGGCACTATGGATCAAAAAACTGGCCATAAAAGGTGAACGCTCTTATTATTTGGAATATCGCCGTCAATTTTTAAAAGACTGACATATTAAATCTGTGAAAATTTTTCTTAGTTTTGTTTTATCTTAACATAGAGTATGTTGATTCCAGATGCAACAGTCCAATCCTCCCTGTTACACAGTCTGGTGCGGCGGCTTCACAGCGACTTCCCGGGCGACGTGGGCTGCTGGGCGCCTTACTTTATGAACTACATGCAGCTGCGCCCCGGACAGGCCATATTTCTGAAGCCCAATCTGCCTCACGCCTATATCAGTGGAGGTAGGTCTATGTTCCGATTTAAGGGGCTATACGAATGAAACTAGCGCCGCCAACCTATTTATACTGATTGTGGCGAAAATACGATATTTTTAAGAAAGCAAAACATTACAAATTAATATAAAAGTAAATTGAATTTTCAAGATGCAATACAATATATATAAAACACGCGACAAGTAACAATAATGTCAATTATTGCTAAAAGTGGCCGTTTTTAGCAATAATTAACATTATTGTTACTTGTCGCGTGTTAGAAATATTGTATTGCATCTAGAAAAATCCAATTTACTTGGATCTAAGTCTGTAATGTTTTATTTTCTTCAAAAATATCATATTTTCGCCACAATCAGCGTAAATAGGTTGGCGGCGCTAGTTTCATTCGTATAGCCCCTTAACATAGTCCAACTAGTGGCCCGCGTCACTATTTATTTTTATTTATTTATTTTTATTTATTCATGGAAAACAAACAGCATTTACATTTCACAAAATAGTACAATAAGATGGAATACATATGCTTTAAGCAGTTTTCGCTAATAGAAAGTTATACAATTCCAAAATGTTGTTTAGATGTTTGTAGGTGTAATATACAAACCAGTAAAAGAAAGAAAAAATAAATTCATTGTTATAGTTGCTGTATTTTCGGGATATTAGTTTCAACCTATATCGAGAGATGGCGCATATAATTAAAACCTATCATCCTAACTATCCTAACCAATATTATAAATGCGAAAGTAACTCTGTCTGTTACTCTTTCACGCCAAAACAACTGAACGGATTTGAATTAAATTTGGTATACAGATGGTCTAGACCCTGAGAAAGAACATAGGCTACTTTTTATTGCGAAAAAGGGGTTATAAGTTGTTAAAAGAGGGCGAGAAAATTAATAAGTAATTAAAAATGCTACTCAAAGAGCCTTTTTTTATTTTGTTGTGATGGCTGCTATTGTGCTTCATGAATACTTTTAACTCTGCCAACGTCGAGTGATTAGAGGCACGTACAAAATAAAATTGCCGGTGTGACGAGAATAGCTTTTCTGGATATTATTTATAATTGAGTTTTAACACCATCTAGAACAGAATAAACAAAACAACAAATAAACAAACACATATAGACGACACAATGTTAAGAGGGAGATTCGCTTTACTCAAAGATACTATTCGCCTTGAACGCAGTCACGGGTGACAGGTAGTGTAAGATAAATCTGGTGATGGGATACGTCAGGCGTAAGTTCAACTCTAACTTGGTCGGTTTTTTTAACCATTCCACGTAAAATTATCCAACAGATTGCGTAGAGTGCATGGCTTGCTCGGACAACGTGGTCCGCGCGGGGCTAACCCCGAAGCACATCGACGTGCCCACGCTGGTCGCCATGCTGGACTACGGCAGCTACGCGCCCGAGCGGATGCTGTTCCACCCGCAGCTGGAGGACGCCAACAGCTGCATCTGGCGCCCGCCGGTGCCGGACTTCGCCGTCGTGAAGATCAAGGTCAGTATTGACCATTCCACGTAAATGCATCCAACAGATTGCGTAAAGTGCATGGCTTGCTCGGACAATGTGACGGCCTCGATGGCGCAGTGGCTGATTTGTTCGCCCAAAGCGCGAAAGGACCCGGGTTCGATACCCGGTTAAGTCAATTTAGGAAACTACACTTCTAAGTTTTCTTGGGTCGTGGGTGTTTTGGATTGACGCCCCCAGTTATTATCGTCATCTCAGATGACTCATCTGGTACTCATAGTACAGGGGTTGTCCTAGTTTAAGACCAGGAGGCCAATTCTCGGTTTTCGCCTTCTATGTTCGAGTTGACTTCATGGAAAGCGCAACCAATAGGACACAGATTACAGTCGACATTCCTTATCTTGTTCTCCTATTGATCTATGCGTTCCATGAAGTCGACTCGACATAGAAGGCGAAAACCGTGAATTGGCCTCCAGGTTGATTGGTTGGTTGGTGAGATTGTCTGGCGCATTTATTTATTTACTGTTGCTCGTCCGAGCCCAAGATCATGGCCCGGTACTTAAACCACTACACCAACGGGGTGTTGTCTCATCTCAACATGATAAAAAAACTTGTTGTAGGTGACAAGCGATGAGGAGCCGTACAACACCATCATCCGCGCGAGCCCCAGCCTCATCGTGGTGGCGTCGGGCGCGGGGCAGCTGTGCGACACGGAGCCCGTGGCGGCGCGGCCCGGCGTCGCGCTGTTCCTCAAGCCCAGCCGCCAGCTCACGCTCGCGCCCGCCGCCGGCTGCCACATCGAGGCCTACCAGGCTATATGCAACGTGTAACGTGAAATGTTTTACCATCGGAGAGCCACGCTTCGGCATGAATGAAACAAAAGACCGACGTGAAGCAGGGCATGTGCTGTGTTTTATCGAGCGAGCACCACTCCATCATCAAAATCAAGTCATCGCCACTTTGATGGGATTAGGCTTAACATACTGTTCCTCGACCCGGGATTATGGCCCGGAGCTACGATGTCAAAGACACACACACACACACAGCGTCCTAAAAAAATCGTGGTTACGGAATATACGGGAGTGGACCGTAAACACCAGCGTGGAACAACTATTCAACCGGCCAACCTTCAAAATTGAAGAAGCACCCAAAAGAAGAAGAACGTTCCATTAAGTTTTTTATATTTTCGTGTGATAGGCGGCAAATGAGCAGACGGGTCAGTGTCACATGATGGTAAGCGATTGCCGCCGCCCATCGACACCTCCAACACCAATAAAGTCACAAGTCCGCTGCCGATCTTTAATCCCCTTTCCCCCAATTAGGGAATTTGAATTTTTAATTACTCACTCGAAGAAACACAGTGCAGGCGCAGGCGCATAAATAAAGTTGCTTTTTGCAATATTGTATCAAGCGTAATAAATTGTTTGAAAATAAATAAAAATGTTATTTTATAATAATCTTCGAATAGTGACATTTTATTGAAATATGTTATGTTTGACTGTATGATTTATTTTATGTTATTTATTATGATTAGTTTTGTTATTAATTCTTGCCAGATTATTTGTATGACTATACCGATTCAAGTAGTTATTGAAAGATATAGCTGCAAATGTCTACCATTTTACATATGCTTCTATCAAAAATGGAGTTCCATCCGTAATCACTTTTGCCCGGACTATCCAAATTACAATTAATTATTTATAATTTAACATATATTGTATATTATATAGCATGATAAATCTTGATATGTATAATAAAATAAATGAGCAAATTATGCACTAGGATGTTCCTATTTTCTTAGTATATTGAAGTGCCTTTTATACTGTATCTTAGGATTAAAATAAAGTATAGTTTACAATAAAATAAATCTATTATTTGAGTACATTCCGAATACAGTATTTCTTTTAACAAGAAGACGATAAAACGTGCACGGTTTACAAAAAGTTCTGCCCGAGAATTCCGTGGAGGGAGGCTTCGGCTGTTTTACCATGACACTTCCCCATATGAGCCAGATGGAAAAGCAGTAAGGGTTTCTGGGTATCTTTGCCTCTGGCCGGCTTCTCATTTAGAGCTACCACCAGAGCTCAGGCAATAAGCGTAGTGAAGGATCCCCCGCCTCAATATTTTTTTGCTACGTTTTCGAGTTACCAGAGAGAAAAAAGTATTTCGTAACCTTACAAATCTACGCTTATAACTGTTAGGGATTCAATAAATCATGAATTTGGATGTAAGAACACATGCTCTTTAATAACTGGTAACATTGTGAGAATAAAAACATCAAAATACATAAAAAAGGAATATGATGTGGCAAGTAAGTAATGTCTCTTGCGCACAAGTATTACCTACCTACTTATTCTCGTGAAATGGATTCGCGAAAAACGACACACAGAAAAAGATAATGGCACGTAACGTCTCAGTGTTGTAACCTTTCGGTTTCGCCCGAGTCTAATCGCGAACAAATTAATAACTACCTCTCGTTACAACAATTTTCGGACACTAGAATTATTTCGATTCGTATTGTTGATTTCTTTCATCACGTTTACTTTTGTTGCGATTTTAACGCTCTTGATGAATTTATAACGAGTCATAAATATAAGGTTTGTTAAGCAGAGTAGGCTACTTAACACACCTTATATAGGTACCTAGAGAGGAGCTTGTTAATCCTTTTGACGGGTAACGGGACGGGACGTTATGTAGGAATGGGTTATGCAGTGTGTCCATTATTTCTATACTTTCTCCCCTTCGTGTTTGACATTAAGGTGAGAATCTCAAGAAGATTTAAATGTAGGTAATAGGTAGTTTAACATGATGTTTTGTTTTGGTACCTACTAAAGTGTTAAGCTACTTTTGATGCTGACCGTACCAACTAGAACAATGTGATATTCTGATATTGCATAAAAAATTGTCAGTGTGTGTTGCGAATAAGAAATATCAAAATGTTTAACACATAGTAGGTACCCGCATTATATACGAGTACTACTCAATGACATGGCATGTACCTTTACGGCAAGAATTATTTTTTAATTAAAATTGTACTTATTAAATCGCTAACAATGCCGAATAAAAAGATATTTGTCGCCTTTTAAGCCTTCAGAAATTCAAGCTATGAAAAATATTACGAGTACAAACCAATATGGTATGTATCGTGAATTGTAACATTTACTCGTACCTTACTTACCTTATGTCTCATTCATTACTCATTGGTAGGTAGCTACTCATACCAATCTTGCCATGTAGGTACGCCGCACAATTACACCATTTCAAATTTTATTAATGTGTGTGAAATGTTACTTTGATTGTTAAATTATATTCTAAGGTTATTTTGGTACGGTGCCTACTAAGTAAGTTAAGCTACATTTCATGTCATATACATATTGAAAAGGGTACCTAATCTGTGATGCCGACCGTGCCTACTAGTTGGTTGTTTCTATTAGTAGGAGTGAGTAGGTACTTCTTACCCTCATCCATTTTCGGCTCTCCGTCCGATTTCCATTCGATTATGAGCGTGGCTAGAAGAACATTAGAATGGAAGCCCAGAAAAACCAGACGAGGCAGGGGTCTCCCACCGAAAACATAGGCCACGACATTCAAAAGCATGCTGGTCCGAAGTGGATACAAGTGGCGAGGGAAAGATTGTCGTGGAAGGCTTTGGAGGAGGCCTATGCCTGAAGACGGACGTAGCACGGGCTGGGATGATGTCGATGACCTGCAATAAACCTATCTACATAACTGATATCTCTTAAGATAATAGCAACCTTTGTGTTATTCAATGAGCGTTCCACCATAGTCCATAATATCCAGATGCAAGTTCCCATCAGTCACGTGGCGCGTACAAAATCACCATAATTAAGTACATTTCGTAACTCTTTCCACATTTATTTCGCACAGATTGTTTCTTTTAGCATCGCCGCTACGTAACTAGAATATCGGTTGCGTACATCTTGAGTTGCAAAATACTAAAAGTAATTTACCCATTACCGATCATCCAGTACCTACGGACATTCATACATGCTGGTGTATGATTATTATAATAATAGAAATTACTGATAAAATGTTGTATAAGTTTTTGTATTTTGTTGCTGGGGCTATATGGTCTTGCATATGACGGGTCATTTTACTAAGATTTACAGGTGGGTACTTCCGGTTATTTCTGCTAATTTACATGCCCCGTCTTTTTTAGGTCAAAAATAATAATAGGTTCCCTTTTAGGTTTTATTTTGTTCACCTTGGTGAAATGCCACCGGTCCGAAATGTTATAGATCGGCTCCCTGAAGCATACCCTGGGGCAGACGGGATGTGTGGTTCTTCTCTGACCGTGGCCTGAGGCATTACCTATGCCACTAAAACACCAGGGGACCCTTCTACGCCTGAGTGGTAAAACACGAGAACGGACTGAAGAGCCTCTACAATACGAATAAAATAAAACCAACTCCTTGGCCTTTAGACGCTAGCCCCAAATTCGCCTCCAGTAGGTACATAGGTAATTTATTCAACATTAAATGATAGTGTTACCTTCTCAAGAACAAACTCTTATTCTCAGACCTTGGATGCCATAGCCACCAGGCCAGGGCTCAGGCCCCACGCTGCGCTCAACAATCTCGTGTTTCCCAATGATAAATCAAAGCGATCATCACGTGCTATTGTTTGCATTCCTATGCACTATTTTGCAACTGTATTTATCTTTATTTGTATTTTGATGGCTGTCACGACTATTCAAGTTGACCTCTTTATTTTTGGCAACCGGTGCCGCACGAAAAGGCTTGTTGGTAAGTGGTACTTAGTTTGGAAGTCATGTTATCATCGCTGATTGTCTGATATAAACGATATAAGCCATTATTTATAATATGTTTAAAACTTCAGTCCCTTTGAAGGAACAAAATATACAGGTCATGTAGGTAAGTATAGCTAGGGTGCACTAATAATACCTAAAGCAATTTGAAGCAAAAACTCAAGGCAGGCGGGAAATAGGTACACCTGCTATACGAGTAGGTACTATGAGCGTGTATGCCACAAAACTGTTCTGTTGTGACTTGTTTACACTACTCTTTTAAGTCTTGCGTTTCTAATTAAAGCGAGACCTTACAGGATACAATATATTTTGTTTCTAAAACACAATGTGTTTCTTCCTATGTTCTTTGTTCGAAATTAAGCACAAAGCGTAGAGGCTATCAAGTCACGAAGTGATTCCTACGAGTGTCGGGTACTTGGCACAATTAATCTCGATTGAGAACAGATGCAAATCGCGCATGCCTTATGCTCAGCGGTTCGTGCTCTCTGCCATAAACAACTCGTATATTGATGTAACCGCCGCAATTTGGGTATCATCCAATATTGCGCAATGAGACATGGATTCAACATCTTACTAAGTAGTTTACTTTATCAGCACTTGCACTTATATGTTGGGCCGTGAGAATTTTACTTAGGCCCTTATATTTTTGTGTACTAAATTGTTATTGTTGTTGCACTTCCAAATGATGCACAGTTTGGTTCAGATAGGTAAGTAGGTATATCGGCACAGTATGGTTTAAAACAACTAGTACAAAATTCTAGAATCGCTAAATGGTAATGTCATACTTATGGTAAATACCACCTGCCGTAATGAGGTAATTTAACTGACTGTACATTTCCGAATATACAGTCGTGGGACTGCTCGTTTTAATCGTTAAATTAATAGAGCATTTGGTTTATGTAGGTTACTAATATTTATGAGCATGACCAATACTTCATACAAATACAGAGGCGAAAAGACATTCATTCATAAGTTGAATCTTTCACAATTCCGACCTTGTGATCCATTTAGTCAAACTTGACCAAGGATTAATTATTTCGATACGAAACGTAAGAGTAAACTTGACACGGCATTACAAATCGCTCGATACGCTGTCGCCAAACAATATGTTGCGATATATCACATATACATATTATTTTGTCGTGGAGCACCGCCCCGGGCTTCGGGGACTTGTTCACAGATGATTATCTTGTAAGGTGATGAAATAGTTCTTTCTACAAATGGACACTGGCTGGACTGAGGGTTTAGATAGGTACAGTTGAAGAATTTTCCGTAGTACCAGCAGCGCTAAGCGATAGTCGCTTGCACACGCAGCGGGGCAGGTGGAGTTCATCCCTGCGCCCTTTGTAAACCCCTGCTCACGCATAGCGCTGTGCAAGCAATTTGGCTGGAATCGTAACATCGCTACAATTACTTGACTTAGATACATGCTTAAATACTAAAATTTTTATGACTAAAGCGAACAAATAATGAAGTTGTTTGTACCGGACATGTTTGAGTCGGACTAGTTCAGGAATCTTTCTGAAACATTTTTTGTTAATTTTTAGTTACAATGATGATATCCATTGTTTTGTAGTGGTTTTAGTGTTAGTAGATTCAATCAGATTTTCGAACTCCGAAATTTCGAAATGTGATATTTTTCCCTTTAACAGACATCCAAAAACGATAAGTAGGTAACTTAATTAATGATAACATTGCTCTAAAGTCCATCAAGTGTTACCTCTTACTTGGCAACCAGGTACATACCACGATAGTTCTTAGGTAAGCTTATTTTCAAAACCAAATTATAGTTGAACCTATTTCCTTTGCACAATTCGTTAATGACCCACAACGATTTGTCATAGCACCAACTACGGCCCAATTTATCAATAGTCAAAACACCGCAAGGCTGCTCCGCCGTGATTAGATGTTATCCTGAGGCGATTCCGAATTACTTATCGAATCTATGAATCGGCACGTAGCGACCGGCCATGGCTGCTCGTAATTTTGACAGCTGGCGGTTGTTAGTAGGGCTGGCAAACAAAACAAAAGCTGTCGTGATGTAACTTGAAGATTCCGCACTCAGCAAGCGTGAAATTGATTGAATAGATTGTTAAGCAAAAAGACGGAAATAAAGTCCTCATCTTCTTAATAAGGTATCACACTGGTGCTTGCTCTTCCAGGTTGGGAATCTCCCCAAAAGCACAGGCCGTCGGTGCGAGATAGAATCTAACTTTGTGGGCTAATCAGAATCTTTAGGTATCTAAGTAGGTATACCAATTACATGCAATATACTTTTTAAAACCATTTTATAATAATAATAAAAATGTTTATTAGGCACCAACAATATAAAATAAAATGACAAAAATCACATCGGGCACCTAATAGGTCTTAGGTAGGTATAATGTTATTCACAATTTCGGGGGATCTAACTTTCATGGGACAGTTAGATCTCGAAGCAATTTCGGTATGCCTTACCCGAGATAATCCTTGAATGTAATTTTTGAGTTTCTTACCTGAGTATTTTAGATCAGTTTCTCAAGATCAAACCAAAAAATGTCACAAGTTCCTAGTTCCTAGTGCCATAACGGATGCTGTTCAGGGAACAAAATTGTTCTATCTAAGGTAGCCATGTATATCTTTAAAATATTTTAACATTAACATTTTCGAAACTAAAAAGTTTATCAAACTATAACATTTGGCAGCCCTAGTTAAAAATAAGTCGTGAACAAATGGTATCAACGATTCATCTTGATTCCTGAACTGAGACTACAAATGCACGTAACAACCCGAACAGAAACAAGCTCTCAATTATAAATCCTATAAGTGTAGGATTTTGCATGTTCAACTCTTGCGCCATGTTCAAGGCCAGATGTGTGAAAAACTGTAGATAGGTGTATACATACTTTCATGCCATATGTTGCGACGTAAGACGTAGTAGATACGTACAACTGCACAGTTGAAACAAATTGAAAAAAATCGACTACCCTGCTAACCATCTAATCTATAAGTGAGTAAGTATAGTGTGTACTTCATTGAGACCATTCCACAGAGTCAAATGTGATAACTCTGCTCTACCTATGTTGGTGAGGATGTATTATGATCTTTTGTTGGAATCATCAAGTCAGGGTTGTCAATGTTACCAATGTAGGTATGTATTACTACCGAAACTACTGGTTTCAACATATTGAGATGATGAAGAGAAGAAAATGGTTTCTAACTACTTAAGTACCTACTTAATACACAATATTTTATTTACTTTCGGTTCAAATGACATAGATATATGTATCAGCTTACCAAGAAAGGTTGTGGAGGTCGATAGTAATCTAATCTCGTATATTAAAGATTTATTGCGTCATTACGGAGATCGGACCGAGGATAGCAGCAATTCGTGCGTTATTTACGAGAACAACGCATGTGCGTATAATGTATGCAAGCACTGCGCATACCATTTTACGAATAGGTGTTTGTACGAATCACTAGTGCCGCCATTCGACTTTTTAAGTTAGGAACCCGTTAGATTTTTTATGATCAATCTTGTGTCTATAAATTACTATATTTTGCCCGTGGCTTCGCTCGCGCCCCCCACTTCCCTAAAATGGAAGATGGAAAGAGGCAAAAAGTAGTCTACCTATGTTACTCTCCATCCCTTCAACTATCTCCACTTAAAAAATCACGTCAATTGGTCGTTCCGTTTTTGCTGTGAAACAAAGATAAAAAGACAGACAGACACACTTTCCCATTTATACTAATATTAGTATGGATTAGCTCAGTAGAATTAGCAAATTCATGGTTTTAAATAATAATTTCATAGCCACATTGCAATTAAGGTGATTATGACACATTATTCTACTGTCTTCGGTAACAAAATGAAATACCTACTCACATAAAAATCATACAGCGGTGCTAGTGAACCTAACCAACACCCATCGAGCACGAGAGCATGCTTCGAATATTTGCATTTAATAGACTTTTATGTCCATATAATTATTATCTATATAATCATCTAAATAGAAGTAGGTATGTCTTTATGTACAAGTAGAGATGTAGGTATGTAATACGTAATTTTATTAGTTAGAGTGACCTCTATTATTAAAGCACTGTTTTTTTAAATTATGTACCCATATCTACCTATTATGTTACCATAAATAAATATAACTACTAACTATATTGGAAATATTCTGAAGTTTTCAGAGAAATATTGGAATGAAGACTACCACAAAAGTGAGATGTCGAAGTTTTACATTACCATGTAAACTAGGCAGGAGGAAGATGATGATAAAACGTACAGTATTAAACATACTTATGTAGGTACTTTAATATGCATTTACCGGATGCGCGTGTTATAAATTCTCCCATATGCTTAAGTAAATGTACCTACTTAGTTATTGCTCGGTTCTACCGGGTCCTTGGCCGTATTAACCCTCGTTAGCATGTGGTGATATGTGTAATGCGAGCATGAGGCTGCCTGTCTACTAGAGCGGAGCAGGATAGCGGAGCTTTAGATATTTTTTATGCTATCAGGGACGTAATTATAGGGTGGCAGGGCTGGCAAAATGCCATGGGCCTCCCACCCATGAGGGCCTTAGGCCCAAGAGACTGAGAGCTTGAAAATAACCCAACATTTACCTACCTATGCGAAGAATTTGTCACGGTCTCTGATGATGTTGTCTCTTCCTTCATGTTATTTGTGTTCTATATCTTATATAGAATTATTTAAGCCACACACAGCATGAAGCAATTGGATCACCTGATAGTAAGTAGTCACCGCTGCCCATGAACATTTGTGAGATGACATGATGCGTTTAAATAGGTCGGTTACCTCTGCAAATACTGCTAGAGCCAAAACCGTCTATATAAATGTGGACTTGGTAGAAAGTCCTGTGTGAATCGCACCATAGTGAACCGCTATCGAACGAAGTCTAGATCATGATAATGTTTGAATCTGAATATTTATTTTTAATGAGGGCCATAAAACATAACCTAATACTCGTAACAATAATATAACAAAATCAGATCAAATAATTTATTTTTGTTTTATTTACCTAATTTATTTTTATTTCATCAGGTTGCTTTCTTCAGCTGACATTACCGCATTGAAGCAGGATTTTTTGATTTGAAGTTGTAAATAGTACGGCAGTTTTTTCGTAGATGCAGCCAAATTTAAAAAAAATAAGTCCAAGTCATCGTACTTATCATCGGTTGGCATCATGTTTTTAACTTCTATCCGCTCTCGTTCCACAAGTTCGCTGGGTTCTTGTTTTATTTCTAAAACATCTATAATTTCAACGTTCCTGCTTCTTTGGGAGGTGGATGAAAGAGATAGAGATGCTGTTGAATCATTAGAAATACTTGCAGGTGAATTTGATGGCAACAAATTGCTTGACTCCCAGGAATTTTCATCAATGGTATTTTGATTTTGAGTTTCACTTACTGAGTCGTCCAAGAGTGCAAAATTTCTAGACTTCTTTTTAATAGACATGTGAGGCAATAGAAATGACATAGCTTCCTGATGTTTCCACTGCTTTCGTTGTTTTCTAACCTGTCCACTCCTTGTCGCATTTTGTCTTTTTAATGCGTCTCGATGGTTGTCTCTTAGTTGTTTCCATCGTGACTTCGCAGTATTAACTAAAACAAACAAAAACGTAAACTACTTATAACTCTGATTTATAATCATGTAATATCAACTGACAGTTGGCGGGTTGTCGCGTTATCGTAATACAAAAATAGTGTCGGTCGTGAGTAATCGAAAAGTTCAATTGCGATTCAATTATTTTTCATTTTCTTTTCATGACATGAGAAAATCTTGAAAATTACATTTGGAGGCTGATTGATATCCAAACTTCTAACTAAATGTACGAAGTGTGTTAAAATGTAGTCATTCAATAAAATAAATTTTAAGTAGGTATTTACAAGTAAAATAATCGAATCCAAAAACTTGGTTACATAAACTCATTTTCAAAGGAGCTTAAAATTATTCAAACAACCGGCCAAGAGCGTGTCGGACACGCACATGAAAGGGTTCCGTAGCCAGAAGACCTATTTACGACGACGACGTTAACACTTGTATTTTTTATTAAACTAGTATTCTGCTTAGTCTAATAAAACACAAATATCAACATAGTTTTTCTGATTGTAATAAGTGTTGATACCCCAAGGTTTTTTGAATTTGCCACCATTCTTTATAGTCACGTTTTATTGGTCAGACTTTTATGGTGAGGGAATATCTATGATTTAAATGAAGATGTCATGAAAATAATCAAAGGATTATTTTCATGACTTAATTGTCAGAGTATTTATGTCGAACATAACAGCTATGAGTTGTCAGATTAATTCATTTAAATAAAAAACAATTTATCGATTTTTACTCTTTATTGTTGTCTTCATGTTCATTCAAACCAGCTCTATGCAATACGTATAAAATATTGCTGTACTTTATGTAATGTTTTTCTTATTAACTATCGTACAAATCAATGAAATTAATTATTTAAGGTTATGAGTAAAATCTTAACATCTAAAATGTTCAATAATAAATTCAATTGTTCGCTCACCATTCAATTATAACAGCACTAGTGCACTTAGGAGGCAACATTAAAAAAAATAAAGGTCGATTGTAGCTGTCAGTTTATATTACATTATTATAAATCAGAGGTGCGCTTTTTCTACTACAAAAATAGATTTGTTGTGGTACCTATGTGTTTGATTGATTGACAGAAAGAGAGTTTTTTTTATGAAAAGTATAATTTTCGAAAAGTGTATAAAAAAGAAGAGATTGAATTTACCTGATGCAGCGTCGAAGGGAAAATATCGTTCGTATTTGTGGAAGACGAAATTAGATAAAAAAGATAATACTGTTATAGTTATATTTACCATTTGGTATTTTTGTTTCAATTATCACTTGGCCCCACGCCGCATCTTTTGTATCGACGCATTTGTAGAATTCTGAAAATGTGTTCCAAATGCACGGAAACTTTTTCACACTTTCGATTAGTCTTTCATCCATTCTCTTCACTATACGCTGGTCGAAAACCGGTGGAGGCATGTCATCTGCGCCAAATGCGGCCCTGATGCTGTCCACGACTTACAGACATGAGAGACCGACTCAAGAGAGAAAGCTTGCGTTGTCCACGTCCGTACTAGTTGGGCTCCGGCGGCACACTGCAGCCGTAACCCCGCTTCGTTTCTCCGCTCCGCTGCCTCGCTCCACTCCACTGCCTCGCTCCGCTCCAGTGCCTCGTCTCGCTCCGGTGGACAGGCAACCTAAATAATGTCTGTCGCACGTGACTAAAGTGCCGCTTCCACTGTACGCATAGCGTATATCATATGTACCTAATTTTATGCCTACACAAAATATTTTAGTTAGTGATTTTGAAAAATAACTAGTGGTTTAGAAAAGGCTAGGGTTGATTTTATTTCATCAAGATATTTCAGACAACTGTTTTATTTTATAGTAGAGGCCCGCCCTCACTTTGTTTTACTATTTTCGCAGTAGTTCGAATCTTTGTCAGTAGATTGCGCTAGCTGTCGATTATATCGCGGCAGTGTGTTTCTTGTCTTTTCGGGTTAAGTCTTTCTTGTGGTTTTCTACAAATGCTATCTCTTTATAAATACCGGTATAGATTATGTGAAAAAAAAACTATGAAAACGCTAGTTGCTGCTCGATAGATTTTTTTTCCTGTCTGATTCATCAGACGACCAGGATCAAAACCTTCGCCTCAGAGCCGAGAGAAGATTTGAATTCTCCTTCTTCAATCAATAAAAAATAATTTTAATAAATCCGACTTCAGAAGCCGTGGTAGTCAAAAGGTTCACATTTTTTCTGTACGAGTGTATTTGACCCTATGCATCGTCGTCCGCTTCGTGCGCAGGCGCGCCCGGTGGGCGGGGGTTGCGCAACGCGGTCACGAGCTGGGCGGCGCGGGCGCACACGGCAGCAAGGCTGAACCGCTAATTGGACTACACGCGCTTTTGCTGTTGAGCCTGTACATACAACCACACAAGTAATTGAATACGGTGGACTCTATGTCTTATGAAATATGGTTCTACATTGCGCAATTAATTTAGTGGAAGATGGTACGTGCGTGTGCTTGGATTGTTTGTAGGTATTGTCGGTACCTAAATGGGTACTTAACTATAAGTTCAAATTAATACTACTTAAGAATAAATTTAATTAACACATTTGCTAGCCAAATCTCTTATGTAGGTACTTAGGTTAATGTTATCTAACTAGTCTATTCAAGGACAAATTTACGAACTCATATGAGAGCAAATATTTATAACGATAGTCTTAATCGTTACCTTGATTGTCTGTGTTAGGTGAAACAAAAATATTATGTATAACAAACATTGAACCACAATACGATAAAAAAAGGAAATAGCAATTAACCGACCTTACCGTCACGGATATGCTACCGCTCTCGATTATCAGCATTAAATATGTTTTGTTTTACTTGTTCGGCAATTACTCCAACTTTTAAAGGTACGATCACCAACAAAAGTTAAGCCCAGGCCGTGTGTTAAACTATAAAATGGCTCTTACGCCCCTCGGAATAAGACCTATGAACGAGCTTACTGAAAAACCAAACGACCTCCATCAATCGTCATCGTATCGAGAAAATAATCGCACAATTAATCGAAATGCTCCTTTTTATTGATATTGTATTTAGATGTGCGAGTAGATAGAGTAGATGTTATATTTAATTTAAAGATCGAACTTCAGTTTAGCTTCGTATCCTTATTTCGTAAGCTAATGATCACTTAAGAGTTTTGTAGATCCACTATATAGGCAGCCTAAGTACAGAGATAATTGATGTGAACACTTTATTAATAGAGGTAATAAGACTATTTCCAATAGCTACTTACTTCTATTATTATATATTCTTGAGAAAAAATATTATGGTCCTAATTCATACTCTATGGATTAACATTATTTTGTAAGTATTGCTATAATGGATATGCCTATAAACAGTACATGAGATTGCATGTTAACTAACGTTTTAAATGTTTATGTCAACAAGGCGCATGATTTACCTAAGTCACTTACGTCCAATCAGTCACTGCGCTAATTGCAAATGTTTATCAGCACAACTTTGCAATATGTCTATTAATTAAAGTCACTCTTATTTCATTATTTAACTCTGACTCATTTCCATATATCAAAAGATAACTAGTGGGGCGGTGGACTGTGTATAATTTATACAATTTATAAAGAGATAATTTCTATACGCCCACTTCAAGGCTTATATGCTACGAAACGTTTGGAAGATATTGTTGTTTTTAGGTATTGTTTGTTAAACACAGCCCTGACAGCGAGAGGCCAAGAATCATAACACAGACCAATAAGAGAACATAAATTAAACTATACAAAAAAGGTTAAACTTAACATAAGTGAGACTGGTTGCGGAGCAGTCAGTCGCCAATATTAAAGGTAGTAGGTACATACTTATATAACGGTGCCCTGGGAATGTGTTATAATGAAATAGCTGTTGATTCTTTATTGTATCCTCGGGCCCATTGAAGATGTTACTTAGCAGGTAGATACGTTTATGCCCCACCTTAAGTAGAACAAGGTCAAAGATGATATCTTTAATGCTCACACATTTATATATGATTTAATATCAGCCTGAGAGGTTGTTGCGTAAAATAGGCTCAACTCTTGAATTAGTTACAAAACGCAATCGTTCAAGTTTGGGGTTCGGAGCATAATTGACCCTTCGAGGTGTTGCGATGTTCTCGATTCGTTGTAATTAGAACTTCACGAGTAATTCGATATTTAATTTATTTGTAGTATTGCAGACTTATTTTGAAATTAGACGTTGCGGTAATACCTACTTCGCGCTTACTGATTTAAGTGTCTTTAACTTTATGTTTCTCTTCGGTTAGTAACTCATGTAATTTATCATCATCAGCAGCTGGTTGCAGATCAAGCTGGACATAGGATTCCCCAAATGATCAACATATGTACTTACTAATCTCAAATTCGTACAAAACATCATACTTTTACCTGATCCCATACTATCTACTTAAGTTGCTTAAATGCACATAGGCATTAATTTCATGTTACAGCTTAAATGCAACAGGAAACATTATAAGTTATCATTTATATAATTTCATTACCATTTAGGTATCTACAATAAAATAATTAAAAAAACCTACTTAAATAAATAATATTTTAACGAACATCTAAGAAGAGGTTAGTATTTGAATTGGTATGAAGTTATATAGTACGTAATAAATATTTACGTTCACAAAAGATAGGTACCTACGTCGTTTTGTTAGCAGGTGAGCTAACTAGTTAATACCTACAAAAGCCTTGCCAGCTAAACGAGCGTATCACTACACGATTTATGCAATTCGCAATGCATTCTGTAAGCTGAAGCGGCGCTCCCTCCCGCCTAGATACCACCACGAAATAAATAGACAGTCTCTAGCTGACATTGGTATCGAAAAAGTTTGTTGACCTAAACTCGGCAGTAAATTATAGCGTGTCTCTCACACACGTTCCGAAAAATCTGTCTTTGTCTCATACCCTTACCTTACAACCTTGGATTAAACCTCTTTTTGATTAAATCTAAGGTTGCAACCAAAAAAAGACGCACTGCACATGTAAAAGGGACGGTGATATTGGGTCGTGAATTCCTTTTCATTGGAAGTGGCGTCCTATAATGCGTCAATAAAGTCATGAAATTTATTACGCCATTGCCGCTTATTTTATGGGTATGACAACCCCATCCTACCATACCTACTACTTATTTAATAAGAGGTAACTTCTATGCAAAGAAAAGGTTTAAGATAAACCGAAAACAATTCCACGATGTAATCGACGCCCAGTGCCATCTATTGGTATAGGTTGAAACGAATATCGCTTTAATTTGTTTATATTTTCTGCCGCACCCGCACGCGCCCGCGCGGCCTTCGCAAGTCACATGACTCGAGCTTCTAAGAGTTCTAAGGCTATGATCCACTTTTCACGTGAGCTAATCCTGGCCGCACGCAACTCTGCCCTTCAGAAGAGCCTCACCTTATGACTTTCATTACACAAAATTACAGTTTTAAACGCCTTGATGATGCATTTTATTAATTTATTATGATGATAATCATTCTGACCTACACATTTAACTAATAATCGCACTTTTATTGCATTATTTTAGCGTAATCATTTTATGTTAGTATCCGACAAACCGTTTAACGCAGTGGTTGAATCGTAAGGGTCGCGGGTACGATTCCCGCATCAGCACTGGTATTTGTTGATGAAGCTGGTGGTATTTATTAGGTCTGGGTGTTTGAGGATAACTTCGTCATTACTGGTTTCCACGTGACGACAAATCACACGTCAATGTAGGCATACCAATCTATATTTTTTTGGTAATTAGGAACCTAACTGTTGCCTGTCAATTCCGTTATTTGAAGTTTGAGAAACCATAATACTGTCTGTACAACGGAAAAAATTACTGGACTAGAACAATAAATTTCATTTTATTTAAACATGTTTGAGCTCTTTGTGTGAAATAACTTTTTAATACTTACACGTACATCAATGTCTGAGGCGGTATTACGAAACTCTACGGCAAAACTTTTGATTTCATTGATTTACTTAACGCTCAATTTGATACAACGAATATTTCCAACCACAATCAATTCGTTTTTGTGCAAATTTCTCAAATCAGTCTATCCGAATAACTAATAAGTAGTTACTTACCTAATGTAAAATGTTATTTGCATTGGTTCAGCGCGGCTGGCATTTGGAGAAATCTTGCGCATTAATTGGGCTATTTAGCTATTAATCATTCTGGTATTTGTAAAGATCTGTCACAGATGAAATAGCATATGTAGGTACTAACGTACCTATGCGTTTATTTGTAAAGGAACATAGATTTTTAACCGTGTAAGGACCTCGCTGTGGCATGAATAGGCCGGCTTGACCGGAGTGATACCACGGCTCACAGAAGACCGGCGTGAAGCAGCGCCTGCGCTGTGGGTCGTCAAATAAGTTAGGGTTAGGGAGGCCCAATTAGGGGATAGGCAGTTAAAAGGTTGCTGGCGTTGCAGGGCGGCGGCAATCGCTTACCATCAAGTGATCCGTCTGCTCATCTGCCACCTCCTCACTTCCAAGCATGGAGGTTATCAAGCTGGGGAATATGAGGTCTTGACCCACCACACCAGCTTTAACCTAACTTCTTTATGATATACTCGTAGGTGGCAGAAGACCTATTTGAAACTGACCTATTTTCGAAAATTAAATTTAGCACTGTTTGATATTTTAAGGTGACAAGTATCTATACCTACACATCTTTTAGCAGCCGACTGAACAATGAAATATACTATTTCATAACGGAAAACATCCTTCACGCCTTGACATGTGATCCGTTCAAGCTCCCGTCTTGGGAACATTCTTACTCATCAGTCAGTTTCATATTAAGTAATCTCACATGAAGTAACAAGCCTGGGACCGCGCGAATATGCAAGGTGATACGCCCATCATTGCATTGTAGCGAAAACCACTACAAAGGTAGCCACGTACAGGCTACAGCACGTGAAGCTACCTCACACTGTCAAATGTCTTCAACCGATTCTCACCTTACTGTGGCTCATAATATAGTACATTATGTGTAAAATATTTTTGACGGTTTGTAGTAACCAGACGTGCTCTCGACTGTACCGAAATGTCGCGACGCATGTGGGCGGGAGTCAACTAGGATCACCCACGGACAATAACACTTACTTTACTAACCGGTAGGTTGCTCCGCAATTTTGTAATAGGTAATGGTGACTAATGGACCTATGGTGTAAGGGCCCGGATTAACAGTACGCTTACTTCTGACTGATCGTATAAACCATCAACATAATATTGACTCTTCTTTGAACAATGAAAGCACCATAAAGAATCAGACCCATCAAAAATATCTATTTCATTAACGAACGTTGAAACATAGATATGTTGTGTTGGTACGGACTCGAATTCCGTTCCTTACATCGCAGCTAACGCGCAAACCACTCTGAGCTTACAGGGCCGTCTATACAGATATGAAATGGTAAGTAGGTTCTTTATTTCTTCAATATACCGCGTGAATAGGTACCTTATAAATATAGGAGCGTGTAAATAATGAATTACTTTTTTTAAATTAATATAAATTAATTAGTCACTAATACTCTTAATCACCAGAATTTTGGCCTCAAGTTTGTAGAAGATATTTATCAACGAGCGATCGGTATAGATAAATATTCATTAAAAGCTAACCAATACCAAAACGGTACTGTCCGACTAGTATCGGAAATGCCTTGGCTGCCACGGTACTGTCAGGAGCAAAAGTTGATGCATCTTTATCGTAGAGAGCTACCTCTTATAGATCCACGGAATAAAAACTACAAGCTGCTAAATATGTGCAGCTACTTCTGCTGTTGACTGTACAGTCGCGTTATCTAAGCCGCAAAAACTAAACACCTAAGTAAGTGGAATCGGCAATTTGCAATAAAATTTCGTGAAGTTACAGTATTAGATCATTGTAATGGATTTTGCATAATGTTTGGTTTCCATTTTAAATTTTACGGGGCTGTGACCGCGCATTGCGAGATGCAGTTAATCTCGCTTGTTGATTGTCTGTTTAGCGTTTCACGCTTGTTTCTAAATCTGAAGTGGGTCGAAGAGGAAAATCAGACATTCCGATAAGTAATACTCGTATATGCGAAATGAAGCGTGGAATTAGCTCTAACATTCATAGAGAAATTTACCGGACAGATAATGTAGGAATCCTATGTTATAGGGGCACATTTTTTTTTAAATCATAGGTACATATAAATAATATAATAAATATATCTTGCAAAGGGGTAAATCAAATAGAGACATTTTTAAATATAAAACGTGCAATGCAAGAATATAAAAAGTAGGTTTAGTCACCTTCTTCTTTTTTCACATACCTATATCTTCTCTACTCTATTTTGCTATTTTGAGATATTTTGATCAAATCAATAAAATCTTGGACATGTTAAATTCTTGCAAGCCCCGATAAATAATACCTATATTAAAAAGGAATAAATAGAGCGAAATTAAGTACCGACCAAAGAAAGGGGCTGCTAGTAACATTGAGATAATTTTGAAATTTAAATCCACATAATTTAACACACATTTCATGCTTAGTTTATTACATCATTAGTCACCGTTGTGTGAAACAAAACATTGGTTTAGTCAAATAATCGCCTACATTCAAGAGATACAGGCGCCATAAGCCACGAACACATAAGGTTTCTTTTGAATCATTAATCATACATGCAATTCGGCCAGGTGATCCGTGATAACTTTTAACGTTAGTATAAATAATGATATTAACATACGCTGCCTTGCTGCAGGATGTGGGCCTGTCCGTGTATCCGTGTGGTCAAGAATGTATGGCCGGTTAACTGTTGCATAAAATACCTATATAATTGAACATTAACTTAGTGCCCTTATTTATAATACGTAGTCTAAAGTTTTGGTTTTAAACTGATGCTGTCACTTTCATTTGTGGCTATTATAAAAGTGAGCATAATTTTTTAACTATGACTAACTTTAGTTTCCGTTTTGTAATAAAAGGGAGTGAGTCTTATTCGATACTATAGGTACTACGAGTACACTATTCCATTCTACTACCAAACGACTTACCAAATTGTAATCTAATGTTTATATTTTTATTTTAAAATTTCACAACGTAATTCACGTAGATGAATTAATTAGATACGGCTCCTTAAATGTAATCGTCTAGGTTATTTCTAAAGAGGCATATTAGACAGAGAGCTCTACATAGCCCGACCGACCTACTTGATCGGATATTCTTGCGTAGTAAACCTTAGGATAAATCACGGGTTTTATACTTTACACATATTTCGTAGGATAAACTATGATTACGAAATGCTATGGATGCAGACGGGCTTATAACTAACTCTAATAAATATTTGTTGCAAGTAAGTAAAACGCAAATAAGACATTAACTTATAGCTCTATAAATAATTGGTAAGAAGGTATTCTAGTGTTATATTTGTCAAAAGGTTTCTTTATAAATTGTCAAGTATATTATATTAAGTACCTATGTGTAATTTTGAATAGAATGTATCCTCAAGGCTATCCTTGAGGATGCAGTTGGCTGCTAAAAGTTTATTTTTAATGTAAATGTTAAGATACTTCTAAATATATTAGTTAAGTTTCACCTTTTGGGTCTGATCTATTGGATAACGATCACTATAAAAAAGTTGCCGGGCCAAAATAATGTCTCCTTCAAAGACCAATATTTTTGTTTGTACGGACAGCCGCACATCAGGTTACTACAATCTGTCAAATTTCCTCAGTTGATATTTAACCAAACACGTTTGACATAAAGGTGAGGTTCGGATTGAAGAAATTTGACAGATTGTAGTAACCTGATGTGCGGCTGTCTGTACAATTAGGTGTGTAGGATTCGATCCTTGTACTAATAATAGTTGTCATAGGATAGATATGACAACCGAAAGACTCGAACCCACAGAAGCAGTTAATTACTAATCTTAATTTGCGAATTCACCGTGAGTCTAAAGTGGAGCACTTAGCTTGCACCACATGTAGTACGTATACAGCTGACTAATTAATATCCTTTCCATGTACTAATTGAATTACCTTATCTATGATTAATTTAACGCAATCACTATCATTAAGCCCACGTCTGGTTTTTAACTCTGTGCACACATATCAGTGGGCAGGATATTTCATTTTATTTGCGCTAATAAAATATGAGTACAAGTTAGTAACTCTATGTCAAGAGCTAGCCTACAAAGCAATCACATACCTAGATTAGTCTGTTACAATAAATTAGATTGCAGGATTTATGCCTCCACATTTGGCTTGACTCAACTTGAACTACGCAATGAAATAATCTATTGAGAACTCGTATTCAGGTATCAAGGTATCGCATGTGAGATTATTTCGCAATATTTAAACCCAGCATGGGATTAAATAGATCTCTTGACCAGTCTATGTAATTGATCGCGAAAATCTACCTGACTTCCCGTACGAAGAATTTTGAATACTACATTTTTATTACATACCTATTACAAAATTGATAAATCGTACCCATATCTCAACAGAGACCAAATACAAATCTTTCTAATAATATTTCCTGTGTAACAAATAAATATCATCTACAATATAAAGTGTTCTCTGTGCCTTCTATTTTATTCCTCAGTGCAAGAAGCAATGCAGTAACAAAATCAGTTCAATCACAAAGCCAACAAGGTTTTTAATAATTTATTTAATCAATAATGGAATAAAAATAACATAACAAAACTTTTGATGTGAAAAATTTAATTTTCTTAGCAGTTAAGGAAATATTTAATTTAAAATAATAAATTAATCAATTTGGACTGCTAAGCATTTAGATTATACGATAATAGGCGCAAAGATTGCGACAAATGGTCGATAAACGTGTAAAAATGCGTCGTTACACACGCGCGCACGCCTCTCGCTCAGCGGTAGTGTTGTGAAACAGACGATGTCGATTGTACACACACTTATGTTAAAGAGGTTATTTTTTATATTTTAATAACTAAAATGTAATTCAAGTATTCGTTTAGCGCAGTGGTTTGAGACCGTCGCGGGTTCGATTTGCACACCAACGCGAATGTTTGATGAAACAGATTGTGTAGGGTCTGGATGTTTATGGCACTTTCATTGTTCCTGGTTTCTATAGTACAAGAGAAACCTAATTTCAGAACCAGTTAATCAATGTGATGTTGTCTCAATTTAATTTAATCTTGGACTTTATTACAAGAGCAGGCGAGCGTTCTACCATTAACCGCCGATGTCAAAAAAGATCTTGTTTATTATTATTATTTTATTTATTTATTTTAGGAAGACTAACAGTTAAATAATACAATGGGCTCACCTACCTATAACGGCCGAACTAGCGACCCGTGGCTGAAAACCGGAATGGCGAAGTCTCATGTCCGAGGCCAAAAGAAGACACAGAAGTGAGGTTCAAATCATGACCTGAAACTTATCAGCAATATTTGACTTATAAAAGACTTATAAACTACATAATATTTATTGTGCTTTTACTTAGGAAATCATTTGAAGTTTGCTGCCTAAACTGAATGTTTAACATCGAAACTTTTAATCAAACTGCTGCATCAATAGCTTCCAAGCTTAATTTACAAATGCAGTAACAATAACTGGTTAACATATTTTATCGACAATGAAGTCCTGTCAGAAGTGACACAGCACTATATGGGGACTGTATCGTGGCTTATGTGCGAGGAATGCAAGTGTGGCGGAGCAATTGGATCAAAGCTCACCGATACCTGCCCATTGGCTTGGTTGCGTAACTAATCACCATTTATCAATCTTAATCATGTGCCTGCGAATTATCTATTATTCATTCATACTGGCCACAGACGTGAATAATTATAATTGCTGGTAAATGCAAACGCGTACCTAGTGGTTATGTTCGGTAAAGACCAGGTGCTATAAAATGGTTTAAGCCTTGCGATGTATAGAATAATGACTAAATAGGTGATAAAAATAAAACCGCCTACCTATAAATATAGAATAGGTAAGTATATAGGTTAAATTAGGTCAATTTCGGTCATTTGTGAAACATTTTGAATAATTTTGATATTTTTGAGTGAATGTCGATACAAGAAAAAATAGGCAAAACTCAGCATAAAGAGATTAAACGGATCCCCAGTTACGTCCGATGCCATCACTTCGAAGTCGGTACCATTAAGTTTCTACCTAATTATGATGCAAAGTTTTGGTAAATCCACAGATAAACTGAATTATTTATTACCACCTGTTAGTTTGGAGTAGGTATCCACAGCTTTGAGAAATAATTCAAAGCGTATAGATTTCTTGAAGAAATTCTCTGCTCTGTTTCCGACGTTCAATTGACGACTGCCTTACCAAACGGAAATGAGTTACTTAGACAAAAAGGTTACACATAGGTACTACTTAATGTGTTATTTTTTATTGACTGAGTTAGTGAGAGTAATCACAGCCCGTTTGTCTCTGACCCTTGCACAATATCCGTAAGCCATTTAAAAAATATTGTGTCCATGTTTCTGAGAAGGTCGAATTGTCACGGCTTTCCGAATCAGAGCGGACGTCAAACAGGAATCTTGATATTGCAACTGTAAAGCAAATAAGTGCTCTAACTTCTAATTAACATTATATGGTATTTATTAAGTATCAGCCTATAATCTGTCCCACAGCGGGGCAATGGCTTTCATCAGAGAATGGGATAAAGCTTAATCACCACGCTTGCCTAATGCGGATTGGTGATCATTACATTGGTGAACATAGCTTTTAAATTTAATTACTTAGTATTTCTTTTAAAATTATTAAGAAAAGGACAATTTCTTGAAGTCCATACATTTACGAATTGCGAAGATAAATGATAAGTCTGCAAAGGCATAATTGTATAATAAGCTATAAAATTAAGTTAACCCATTTATAAAAGGTCGTTTTCTCAAAAATGGATAAGACTGAGGCCAGTTTTAAAGTATTCACACCTACTTTTACGTTAATCCTACATCTTTTTATAAAACATCTCACATCTGTGAAGTAAATCACAAAACGATCGCTTACTTAACAAGTGCTTAAAATAGTTTACGACATTGGGCTGCTCATTATTCCGTTTTTATTTTCGAGTAATAATGTCAATGTAATAGTAATGGTGTCATTTCCGTGGCCACACATCGAAGCCGGTGCCAAATTCAAGATCACCCTGGCCTGAACGTAAACAGCCATAATTAACTGGTAAAACTGCATCCAAAGTGTAATGAGTAAGAACGTTTTCTCTAAAAAATCGAGCGGTTACAGATTTCGAATCTCACGCCAAAGTAAAGCCATTTATGAATATTGCTCTACTTTGGCTAGAATTGATTGTAGGCTTGAATAGTTAGTTATCCAAAAGAAAAACTATTCCTTACTTGGAGTGCACATTAAGTCCAGCCCTTTTTATCACTTTTGCTATCTATCCATCAACCACGTCAGAAGTCACCATAGCTTCGCTTTTAAGTCTTACTACGTCTAATAGGTTACTTACTATTTCTGAAACATCGACGCTAACTTATCTGCCGAAACAAGTTTTGATACTTATAAACAATAAAATATAGGTAGGTAGGTTTTATAATGCCGTTCACCGGTTATGTAGGTAGTCTAGTAAGACTGCCGACGCCACCATATCGGTCATCGAGACAAAGAGGCGCGTCGGAACAAAAAGATATACTGTAACCAAAGCCTTTGAACTTTTGAAAGACCAACTATGTTCTGCTGGACACAAAAATCTAAAAAAAAAAAATTTTAAGTCCCTAAGTCATAGTGACGGCTTTACAGCCACGTTTTACAAAACTGAGGTTCGTGGAAGAAAATTCCACGAGAAATGCAGAGTGCTGGATAGCCAACCATAATGATTATGAGGACGGAATGACCGCCTTTTGCGTGTAAGTAGTTCGATGTAAGAATTCTACCACACGGAGTAGATCGAACAATTCCTCGGAGCACTCCCCGTAATAAATGCGGTAAAGAATACAAAGATAAACTATATCCCGCCGCAAAGCCTGAGAATCAAGCTGACTGGAGAGAGTTAGGCCATCGACAATTCGAACAGCCCTACGTTGTTAAAAAAAAATTTTGAAATTCATAAACTTATTATATCTGCAACCTTTGCTTACTTTGACATCTTTGAATCATTAATTTCATACATCACTCTTAATAGAGGGTCATACATATTAACTTTTTGCGGCCGAATGGGTCCAACACTCTAGCGAAACCCGCGTAAAAACCTGATGCACGTCGCGATACACTGCCCGGGCCGGGCAATATATTACCGCCGACGTCGCCGCTAGGAAATACCAATTAGGCTTAATGATGCGGGAATTCAATCACCACGCCTCTTCTAATGAAATTACTACACTCAAATAGAAGCTGCTATACATAAATTATTATTAACACCAACGAAAAGCTTAACACTAAAAGGAAAACCACCGACCAGTTATGATTAAGGTCAACCCCTTCAAAAATGTTGTAAATGTGATAGATGTAAATAAAATAAAATATAGTACCTACGTGAGAGAGCCACGCTTCGGCATGAATGCGCTGGCTCGACCGGAGTGATACCACGGTTTCACAGAAGACCGGCGTAAAGTAGCGCCTGCGCTGTATTTCGTTTAGTGAGTGAGGGATCCTTTCCCCACGGTTAAAAGTTATGGGTGGCGGCATTCGCTTACCATCAGGTAATCCGTCTGCTCGTCTGCCACCTATCTCATAAAAAACACATTTAAATGTGATCGAGAAGATGTAGACATTAAATAGACCACTCTTTCACTTTTCATTGAAAGTTTTATAGGATAAAAGAATTAAAAAGTTGTTAATCCTATTATCCCATACATGCTGTCAGCGACAATGGATGCTCTAACGTTTGGATCATCTTGCATAACGCGGTCCGCTATTTGTACACAGCGATTTCATAACTTAGACATGCTATTACCCAAACTGATTTCTGTAAAGCACCAAGCAAAACCGGAAAATGCGCGATGTCACAAAGTTTAATTAATTTCTTACTTTCCTCCGTCGCGGTCCAGTGGAGCCATCTTCTGAGATGATGTTGATCAGCCAACGATATTACTACATCATAAATATAATTTATACAACGTAGACACAAAAATAACGCAGTTGACTATAAACAGATACACACGAACATAAATTAAAAACGACATAACCAATTTGTACGATTTCAAATTAATTTGAGAAATCATCTCTTAATTATTGATATTTCCCTATTTAGACTAAATCGAATGCATTCAAAATTGTACACGCCCTCTTATGATGAAATACCACAATACCTACTTATTTAATTATATGTTAAGGATACATGTTAGTTAGTTAAAGTACTTACGTCCGTAATTATATTGCTTTGTTATTCATACTGCGAATGTTAAAATACTGAGTGTAGTTAATTTAGTGTAGGTAATGCTTTTGAAGGTCCAAGGTGAAGCTGATGGCCTAAACAATAATTGCTAATCTACCAATCATACAATTTGTTATTTGGGTATGATTAATAGTCACTACATTCCAATACCAAAACAGTTGATCTGAATAATCACCTATCTAAAAATCCGAGGATAATTCAAGAAAAAGAACCAAAAAACACTATTCGGTATTTAGAATAGAATTGAATAGAAAAACTAATTAAGTTACTTGCGTATGTAGTACTTTTATACGTATAGATCACAGATGCATAAGCTTAATACTAGCAGCATTTTCAAAATCTGCTGAAGCTACGAATAAAACAGTATTACACAAATAAGTAATTTAACCGTCAGTCCCTAGATCAGCCCACTAGTGGCCCGCCCTCACTTCGCTTCGGGACCGTAATTCAGAAATGAACCAATAGATGGCGCTGTGTCTAATTACATCGCGCAAGCGTTTCGTGTTTTCGCCTTGTCGTTGTCTATAGAAGTTATCTCTTTATAATTAGTAGAAGATAAGCTGTAGGTATATACATACTCCTTTCTCGATCCAAAAAATATAAGATTCATTCAACTCACTAATAAGAAAGCTGTTAAAAACATTAGCATGATATTAAAATTAAGTAGTACCTAATTAAGCACTTCGTGACGTGACATACCATGACACGTTAGGCTCATGTTACTACTTGACGTGACATACGAGCTATACCGCAATTATTGTTGGCTGATAAGCTTGATTAGAGCATGTGCATTAAGCAGGTTGACGCACAAACTGAATTGAGCAATTACTTATATGGTCAAGTTTGTGGCAATTACATTTTCTTATAGTACCTACTTACTTGAAATAAGGTGAGGTACCTTAGTAGAGTTTAAAAGGATTCTATCAAAGGCAATTTTGATGAAAATTTTAGAGAAATAACACATTATACCTACTTAATTAGACACCCCTAAACCAATTTCCCCCGAATGCAATTTTTCCCGACTACCATGAAAGTTAGAAGAATAACTTTCCTTTTACACTAAGAGGCTTTTACAAAAGAGCTAGGTGTCCTCTATTATAGGTGACGCGCTAGCTCGTTACTAAACTTTATTAAAACCAATAACTATAGGTATAGCGGAGTGGGGTATTATGCATGTATGTATACTTTCACCACATACACCTTTGTGCCCTCCGGTACGAAAACCCTAATTAAGGAAATAAATAAACCTCAACAACATAAAACCGCTACAAATTACTTTAACGAACTCCGTTTTCTCCGTCTCTGAATAAATCTACCTTCATTATGGTCATGTACTCTTCATACTACAGGCCGATTTGCCATCAATTAAAACTTTAACGGATTAATTACGCTCCAAAGGCCAATTGTATTTAAATCAACGTGTGATTCTCGAGAGATAAGGCGTACCATTTTATTATCTACACAAATCAGTTTAGCAGATAAAATCTGAAGTGGTATTAGGATCTTAAGTTTACATCTTCACTTTCTAACCACCCGTAACCTGGTAGCTTAGTAGGTTAAGTTAAAGATTCAGATTCTATATGAAATAAAGCACCCATGGTTATATTAATATTATATATCAAACATATCGCACACACTATGACTTCATTTTTCGCAACAAGAAAATGATAGTTACTTCTCAGCAGTTTAGAGTTTGAACAATGTAATAAAATTGTCACTAACATGAACATCCCGATAACAGCACGCAACAAGTGAAAGTCAAACTTTAGAACAAGATCTAAAATATATTTACTGGAAAAAAATAGAGACGTATTTGTTGTTATTAAAATCAATAAATAGTAACCTCACCGCTGGCAAAAAGTCTGCAGCTCGCTTAAGGCAACAAATTCAATTCAATTACTATTTTATAGTACCTAATCAAAATAACTTATAATTCGATCGATTTATCAAAAGCTCGACTGCACGATTTAAATGACGCAATAGCAAACGCTTGTAACAGCAGCGGACGTTCTCAAGGAAGAAGGGAACAGAACAACGACTGATCTTGAATCGAGTTCGGTAAGGCGTGCACTCCGACGCACAACATGGCCGGACAACACGGACATTACTCGTATGTTGTGACAGTTATGACAAAATGCGTGTTTACACATGGGGAAATAGAGAACCAAGGTAACGACATGCATAGATTTATTCATTCACAAAAAATAGGAAGAAACGCAGATTGCTTTAAATAGCTGGTATTTAAATATAATTTACCCTTTTAGAATAATCTGGGCTAAATGTAAAAATAAGTTCCAAGATTGATTTTAGTACCTAACCTTACCTACTTTACAGATACGGATTTACATTTAAGATATTTAAACCCTCTCGAGGCAAAGTATGTGGAATGCGTCATTTTTTTTCAACAACCAATCAAAACTTATTAGAATTTAACAGACTAGACGAAATAGGTAAAGCGTATTTTGCAAGTTTTTATATATTGATATTATGTTCATTAGCTCGGTGCGGATAAATTCATGATACAGAAGCTAATTGGCGAGCCCATTGATACTAAAATATTCGTCCGTTGAAAAGAAGGCCAATGTCGCCAGCTGTCGACCATCGCACACACGTTGCACTGAGTAACGTGATTATTACTAGATGTTATTACAATCTGAACTTTAATGTTCTTGCAATAAGAATATGCAAGAATCAGTTCGCGTTGTGTGAACCAGTAAAGTGGTAAAAAAATCGGATCAACCACACCCAAAAACCTGCCTGATATGTGCCAACCGCTGCGTACATAGACACGTATTTTAATTACATTAGCTAGTTTTTAATGCGTTCCGTGGTGCACACGTTGCGAGCTCTGCCTGGAGTGCGTGTCCTTAATTTGCATTTAAATTGTCAATCTGCACTCCTTGTTAGGTGTTACTTGCAAATGTTGCAAAAGATAACATACCAAACATTGTATTGGCTCATCCACAGGTATGGGGAACCTAATTCCTAATTTAACCTGATATGATTGTATCTGATTCGTTTTGCAAATGCAAATTACTTACCATCCCATATGTTTAGGCATGATAAATTATACTGCTATCCTTTTTCAGCTCACCTCCAAGGTGCTACCGGTTGTAAATTTGGTAAAGGTGACTTGAATGAAGATTGTTTTTCAAAACAAAGAGACGTATTTATTATTCCTGCAAGGAACCAAGGAGCGGCAGAATTGCTTATAAAAATAAAAAATAAATGGTAAGTCTGGACGGGCATATGTTAAAGCACTAGTGGACGCCCGCAGCTCCGTCACGTGGAGTTAGGATTGCCGCTAAAGCCAAGGCTTCTCTCACATGGTTACGTATCATAATAACAAAAGTCTTAGTGATCAAAAGTAATTGGAACCGACACACCACAACTTAGCTGAACATGTCACTAATCCGAGAGCCTTTATTGAAAGTGATAGAAGAATAGTTCTCACGTTCTCAGCGATTGCGGATCGAGGCTCTATCAATTTGCATTATCAATAACAAACGTTTTAATGATCAGAACAGAAACCGACGCGTTGTGGCAACTTAGCCACACATGTCAGTTATCCCTAGCCTTCAGCGGTGATAGCAGAACAGCTCATACACGATCCCCGATGTGGACCGAGGTCGCTCTCGCTATCGGGCGTGTCGCAACGCCCGGCTCCCAGTCATTAATCAAACAATTCAATGAGACCGCCTAATGGCCACACCAATACGCTCAAAAACAAAATGCACTTCAAATTAAACGTCTGTCAGCTAGCCGTCATGCTTGACAGGTCAGGATGTCATAGGGAGTAATTGCAAATTACGTAATTAGATGTTATGCCGGTTATGGTGGGCTCAGGCTTACTCTGTCGTTCAAGAAGTTGCAGACGCCTTGGGGAGAATGCACATGGAGATAAAAAGACCACAATTGCTTAAATATAGAGTACCTATAATTAATATAAAAATAACGTACGCTTAAATTGATTTCCTAAGTCCATTTTATTGCATTGTCGATCCTATTATGTATTAATTTAATGTTTACTTGGTTATAGAAACAAGTGCAGGCGATGTCACAAAAAAAGAAACAATTTGCTTGTAATAATAAAGTTGCCAGGTGTGCTTTCGACAATTTTGTTTACCGTCATTCACATTTGACGACAATTTTGCCAGAGTCCGGTTTGGAATGAAAAGGAAATGTTGAAATATCCTGTTTTTATTGTGGCTGAAATGCTCTTAAATTATTTATGTCTTATTTGTAAAAACTCTGATCAGTCATTAAGTGATATGACGGAATTCATGCAACGCAAAAAATTAGATAAATATAAAAACAAGGTGTGTTTCACCTCATTCGATTTTCGCTCAGTGCGATTGCAATAATATTAATTTAATTTACATTTTATTGGAAACCAATATCTATATTTTATTAATTGTGGTAATTTGTAAATGCTATTTATTTATTATGTATTCACTATGGCTACTTTTTCTTGTTTGGTTTCTTTCCTCTAAAGACTCTCTGTCATAAAATATCAATAGGCCATGAATAATTTCAGAAGCGGAGACTTCACGCCATGTTCCGGGTAACTTGTTTCATTGTTCCGTATCAAATATTTGATGAGACGCGTACTTACTAAATTCGGTTGTCGTGAACGGCAGATCCCGCCTTGATGCGCAGACAGAGAGGATTTATACTCTCGATGCGCAGACACATACCGCATACCGACGGCGAGCTGGGACCGTGTCGAAACGCGTCACAATACGACGCGTGATGATGGAGACATCAATACGTCTTGCCATTGTCTACGGTTACTTTGTATTGTCAAGGTTACCCTAATTGCATCGTACCAAGCTCTATATAACATCTTTCAAAACTAAGATTTCATGATATTCTAGTAGCAATACACACTAACTACATAAACACAAATCTTGTTTTTTTTATATGATAGGTGGTTGACGAGCAGACGGTGAGCGAAGTACCTACCTACTTTATAAATATTTTCCCAGCTTGGAATTCTAGAAAACTTGGAATTCTAAATAACTTTATCAAACTGATTTCATAATCATCTAATTGAGAGCTCAATGGTAAACGTTTTGACCAGTTTTATAGAATACTTGGCTTTGAAAAAAATTTAAAAAAGTGTGTATTATAAGCCTAATGAATTCCATCCATTTTCGATTGTTCATATTATGCAACAGGTTTTTTAAGTATCACTATGAGGTCAAGTACGAGTAATATTTCACATACCTACTGCCCAAAAAGTTAGTATTTCCCTTTGATTACTTACTTTTATATTAAAATGTAAATGTTGATACACGTTACACTCGCAAATGCTATTAAAAAACTTTCCAACGCTCGTTCTTTTAAAATCTCGCTCGTGTTTTAATAACCCTTATTATGTGACAGTCACATAAACTAGGTAGATACTAGTATTAAAATATGGAGTGCATAATAAAGTTTATTCACTATATGAACTCATTTGTTTGTCAACTGATTTATATCATATATTTAACGAAGTCAGGTATCTAGATTAACTGTCTATATAATTTGATAAAAGATAAGCAAACATGCTTAAGTACCTCGATATGGAATATCAAGTAATGGCAAGTATGTTTATTAGTTTAACCACTTTATCTTATGTACATACTTGGAATATATGGGCACAATTTATTAAGTAGCTTTAGTAAAGTTCGGTTTCGTAGAGAACAAAGGTCATCATCAACCTTAGGGTTGCTGTTAGGGTTTATTTCCAGTTGTATCTAAAATTTGGCGGTTGAGAGCCAGACTTGGTTTTCCTGCTGAATTTCACCATGTCCGCTTCGCCCGGTCTTTGGTCTCTTTGGCACCCATAGTCGTTTGACTACTATAAAAATTAAGAAGGTCTTCCTAATAGTGTTCTCAAAAAGTACTAAATATTTCCTAAAACAGTTAAAAGTGTGAAAACAAGGACGGTGGGAGTGGCACACAATAAGTGTTTGCAATAAACAGCTTAGAGTGTTGCCTTATACCTGTTTAAGTGTACTAAACCTCTCGTTATGCTTCATCATCGCCGATGTTATCGTCGCACGCGCATTGTATGCGCAGACGCGGACAATGACTGGCAATCGTTGCATAATACCGTCCAAAAAGTTCATTAAGAAACTGGTTCACATCAATCATTGTTTGACGAGATTTTTATTTGAACTAGCTCCTGAGATAATTTGAGAATGTAACATAAAAGGAGGAATTTAGCGTAATGGCAAGTAAGAATTTATACAATTTTAAAAGTAATAAAACTTTGTAACAATATTTTATTACGTGAAATTATGATTGTTTTCTGCATTGTTTCGCTTACAGTGGTTCAAAAAACAACGTAATCATGCGTACATCTACGTCTGACTGAACATATTGACATATTTTATGTAAGGTATGTACTTGCATACTGAGTTGATCGTGTCCGTAAATCTAACTGCATGCATTTTGGGTATCGATTGATCATGTAGTAATCCTGACTAGTCAGAAAACATTATCCTTATTATAATATTACAATTGGCGCCATTTATTATACACAGTTGCTATGTGACTGACTATGTACATACTGCACATGCGCGCACGTGCAAAGGGCGCAGGCGCATTAGAATTGTTCCTAAATGCCACATTAAGACATTCCTATGTCAGACGACATTGTCTCTTTAAAACGTAAAACACGAAATTAATGTACCTATGTCATAAATGTTTACTTTACTCGTGTGTAATTTTAAAATAGTGGTAAAATATGGACTGGGTTATTATACCTAGATTAAGTAATTTAATGGAGTGGTCGTGTTAGCCATTTTAGTATGTTGAAATTAACTTTGATAGGTCTACATAATTGAAGTCGTAAATAAAGAACCTTTAAATATTTGTGACTAAAAGCTTTCATCCTTGGCTAAAAGCTTTTATCCTTAGTGTACTTACTTGTAAACTTAATGAACAATACTCTTGTCCAAAATTTAATTCAATAAGCCTTTCACAAAACTAACAATATTTCTCACTTATTTTGCAATGTCCAGTTATAGCATTTGTTAATTAGGTGGCAGTAGAGGTGATAGCAAATATAATTTATAAACTAAAACTTAATAATATAAAAACAGTAACAAGCACATAAAGATCACTTTTAAATAATACAAAAGGAAGTTTTGTACCTAAACCTTGCTACAAGGTGTTAAACATGTAGCCCTCTGGCTATACAGCTTTACGAACAATTGAGAACAAATACTTCAAAGAAAACGTGTGACATAACACGCCGCGGGCCGAGAGCTGACCCGCCCTGCCTTTATCATTCGCAAGAAACATGGAATCTACACACACTAACACCATTAAATAGCTAATACTATAAAGGCTAGGGTTCGAATGTATCAATACAGAATAAGACATTTCGCACAATGTTTCGCACACTATTAATGTTGTTAGCCCGGCATAAATTGCAAGGGCATGTGCTAACACTCGTGTTTATTTAGGTAAGTATTCTATTCATACATAAAACATAAGAATGAATAAACTAAAAAGAATAGCTACTGCAGCTAAGTAATGAATTATAATCTAATATCAATTACAAAGAGGTACCTACCTATAGATGATCAAGGTTATCTATAGGTAAACCGAAAACTTGAAAAACTTACACGTTGTAATCAATACCCAGCGCCATTTCTTCGTACAGTTTGCAACTAAGAAAAACAAAGAACCGGATCTCTTCAAGTTAAGCCCCGAAACTCTAGTTACTGGATTAAAGAAACTTAAGAACTATCAGAGGGTGTTCAGACATTACAGGGCGAAATCGCTGAAAAGGCTGTTTAACCGAAAAATACAAAAAAGTGCTGTAGACCGTCAGTCCCGTCACTTAACACAAGTTGGTAAAGAAATCTAAGAATAGTAGAACAGTGTAAAAAGTCCAAATTAGACAAGTAAGTAAGTACATAGCATAAAATAAATTGTTTCATCAAAAACCAAATTATCTGTCGAATGCCATAGATTTGAAAACAATGCCGATAGTAAACTTTTTGCGACGCATTATGTGAAATGTCATTATGGCGCTGGTACCAAATGTTTTCTGAATCACCGACGGACTGACAATGGCTCCCACAGGGTTCCGTAACAGTACGCAACACTAATTTGCGCTAAGTTACCTTGATCAACTCCTATTATTGTCATTAGATAAGAGGAAATCGTCTTTACGTAGCTAATAATTTCATTATGGGTTATCATATTTTCACACTCATAGGCCCCCATTTAAACGAGTAAACGAGTTTTAGAGTGGAGACCGCGTCTTGGTAAACGTAGTGTAGGACGGCCTCAGGCCAGATGGAGTGGCGATCTGCGCAAGTGGGCTGGCTGGAGCTGGATGCGAGTAGCCGAAGATCGATCAAAGTGGCGAGCATTTAGAGAGGCCTACGTCCAGCAGTGGACTGCAACAGGCTGATGATGATGAGGCCCGCATTTTCACTTTGCAGGTGTGATTGAGGTCAAACATTTGTCCATAAATTACTCTTTTATCTATTTCAGAAATGCTATGGTTGAGTCCCTATGTAGACCTCGTATACGAGTTTTCACGATTCTGCTAGCCACTCATCTCCAGCCTAAGCGTTATAGAATTTTTTGACCTGATATATGCGGCGATATTTGGCTAAAGCGATCAGCCCAAGTCTGAAAAGTACCCAGTTGGAACGACTCCCAGGTTTAATCGATTAAAAATTAGAAAAGAGATGAACATAGAAAGATAAATAGATACTTTGGGGAGCCCTACTTATTGTAGAATAGATATCTACAAACATGTGTATTTAGTAAGACCTATAACTCCCACACAAATTATTTAGGTATCATGGACAGTACCGTGGGAGAGGCACACTTCGGCATGAATGCGAGAGAGAGGCATTTTAGACTTGATTAGCTTTCGAAACTAGCCAAAGATAAATTGTAATTAAGTTGTGGTCTTTACGTTGCTAATATAATTAATACATGCATATTATTTAGGCCAATATCCGGTATAACTCCTACGTCTCATTATAAGATATACAAAGTTTTATAGGCGGTTGCAACACTGTTAAAAACGTTAAAACTGAATATGAAATGCACATTATCTACAGTTATTATCTATAGTCCAAGGCATTTAAAATATTTTGAAAAAAAAATGTGGCGCGGTGGCTAACAGTACATAGGTCGTACTTTAAACTGACCTGCTGCCCACGGAGATCCAGGATCTGGTCCCAGGTCGGGCTACACTTTTTACTTGGATTATTTGTTTCAATTATGATCCGTAGACTTTGTAGTCTGGAAGTGGGCTTTCTTATACCGTCTTGTACATGGAAATACATAATACGTTCCGAACCAGCGGTAGATTAGGTATATGTGTACCTACTTATTTTGACATTGAATTGAGTTAAGATTTTTTTAATCGTTTCTTTTTTGAAAGCACCTTAAGCCGGTGATCCTGCGCCTGGTCCATCTAATATCCAGACAACCCCTGGCCTGGAGTCCCATCAAATTATTCGTCATATTTTATTCGGGAATAGGGAGTAACAACACAGCGGGAGTATTTCCGCAGATACTACATGCGAACGGTCGTGATTGGGCACCGCAGCTGATTATCGGCTGGAGGAGGACATTATCATTTCGGTCCTTCAAGACAGACCTCAAGTCGGCAATAGCCCACGGTTTCTCAACGCTAAACTATCGATAATGCGTGTGCTTCATGTTTATGGGACCAGTGTGGCGCAAGCGCCGGCCAATCGCCCTCATGCCATGTTTTAATTAGTTCACGCTGACAGGTACACTTCCAACGTACATAATTTACGAAGTACAAGTATGTCAGGTTTGGAAACAGTGTGACACACATCAATAGCGGTGTGACACGTCTTTTTGTCGATAGATGAATCTGCAAATTTTCTGTACAGAGATACTCGTATTAAAACAGTGGCACCTTTATCTTACAGGGTGTACTTATCTGTGAATCATTTACAGCCATTAAACCCATGTGTTCTACTAACCATTCTGAATAACATTTGTTCAACGATTTCTCGAAATTGAAGTATGAAATTTTTTTATGCGAATTTTCAAAATTCATAGAACGAATGTTGTTTAGAGTGGTTAGCAGAACACGTGGTTAAAGGGATGTAAATTTTCACTGATTCCCCGTATATAGGCCACTGTTCAACTTCCGAAGAAAACAGTACTTCGTTAAGATTATTACCGACTTGATAACAGACTTGTCTCACTGTACTTTAATGTAATATGTATGAAGGAAAATCTAAATCATTTTAACACAAGGCTTTGCATTAATGTTTTTGATTAGTCATTAACTCGCACGTATATTAAATTAATTATAATTAATGTAGTTGAGAAATTTAGTCTTACCTAAAATCTTCTATTTGATGGACACATAATAAAGTTAATAATTATAATTTAGAATGATGAGGACCTACATCTGTCTGTTCTGTTACTAAATCATTTATTGCATCCATATCCAATCGATAAATTGGCCAATAAGATACATTTGATACCAAACACAAAGTAGAGTGAGTTAAATCCATAACATATGCAACATCACAAAATGACGCAACAATATTGTTGGGCATAATGTAACATTAAAAAACATCGTAGTAAACTAGAGAGGTCGGGCGTACCACAGAACAAACATCCCCAGTAGCAAGAGAGGAACTTCTTGATAAACGTTCGGGTGACCTAGTAAATGGACAGTCAAGACTGCTAAAACTGTGCGTCACTTAGGCTGTTTCCATAATCCTTAATAGGGCCTAAGCCAACGAAAAAAAAATTTGGTTTTCGCTCTTATGTAATGATAGATAAGGTTCAAAATCAGGTGGGATCTATTTTTCTGTTGCCTTATTAAGAGATAAACATACCATTAACCACCTCTTACACCAATAATTCTGAACAATTAAATCTAAATACGATTGACTTGGCTGCCGTGTCTAGATATTTTCTATGACTTTTGGAAATTCGTCGAAAATATCTTCCACTCCCCATAAAAAATTACCAAGTCACGTGATTCGACTTTGTTGCAAAAGTTCCAAAAGTCCTATGGTTAAAGGGATGTTACTGATTATCGATACAACCCTTATAGTTTTACCTGCACTGCAATAGTCTTCTGACTCTTATTCAAAATAAGCTAGAGTAAAACCTTTAGCTCAGAATTAACCTTACCTTTGAGATAACATATTATGTTGAGCCACCGGTCACCGTTGCACTGTGCCCGAGAGGTCGGCCACAAGCACGTGACTCTGTGAAAGGAAGCATCACGCATAACAGAGAAAGCCCCGATCTTATTAAGAATGGTAAATCTTCGCAAATATCATGTTTATGGCAATTTGTTGTTAATTTTTCCTCAATCTCTTTAATATTAGAGAGATAAGTAGATTGAAATTTGGCTCTTCCACTTATTGTAATTGGAATCAACACGCTAATATGATTAGATTAGCAACATTTAAAGGTTTTAACTATGTATACATACTTGGTTGGCCCAAATACAAGAATAACTATTGGTATAAAAAATACAATTCATAAAATTAGAACTGTACTTTAAATACTTAATACGAAAACTAACATAACAAGATACTTCCTAGTTACAACATTTTGTTTTTAGTTACCGTTTCTTTCGAAATGTGCTATTGGGAAAATCGAGAAGTCTTTTATCGAACTGTTTCCTTATATCAAATTACTTTGCTTTTTCTTATCATCGACTCTTATGGCAATCCAATGAAGCATAGATAAAAGTATAAAATCCATTTAATCCGGTCAGTTCGGACAACTGATGACGCGATGTCGCAATTGACACAGAAAACTGCTTACCGATTTATTTGGCGTAACTGTCACTCCGAGGATGTAACGCGAATAAAAACCACAGTTGCATCTCTTGTTACGAAAACTGGCGTTGCATGTTGAATGAAATTTGCACCCTAGAATACCTATTCCACAGTTTTTACCGTAGTTCTTGCTATATCGAGAACAGACGGTTTTTATCCGTACAATCTAAGAATTAGAAGCTCATCTTGTCATATTCTCGCTACGCTCTATTAATTGAAATTAAATATTTCATGCTTTACATAGTTAATAGATTTAATTAGCAATAAACGAAACATGGATAGTTGGATAACTTAGCATCCAAATTGATTTTATTTAAATAATTATGTCGTATATCGACATGTTTACATTTTTAAAACAAAATTAAAAGATTAAGAATGTTATCAAATGAAGCATTACATATACTATCATTACATCCGTGTAATAACCAAAAGCACATATCATTATTATATGTATATTCACATTTAATAAAAGATAGAGTTTTAACTTTAAGACATAAAAATACATTTAAGTACAACTATATCATATTTATTAAGCATTTAATTTTTTGATGACGATCAATAAAATAGTTTTTTCTAAGAAGTAGAGTTTTGGTTTGGAAAGAATTTGGTTTGAAAATGATCGGTAAGAACTATAGCTTAATGAGTGACAGCAAGTAATGCAGGATCAACCAAAGTGGCGATCTCTTGTTACCGCTGAGCCAGTGGAATAAGTAAGCATTTTGTAGAGGGCTAAATATTTTGTTAAGTAGGTATTCTATACATTCTTCTCACTGACCAAAAGCTTTCTTTACAACAATGGGCATAACGAAAAGTTCAACATGAATGTTACATCCGGACCGCGCGCACGCTTGTGCTTTACTTGTTCGTGTTCGCTCCCATTCAACTCGCAATTTGCTGTTGATTATGTTGTCACAGTGTCGGGTCACAAATTGCAAACTCGTGTCTCGTACTCTATACAGAACCTCTGATGAAACCTATGATAGCATTAAACAATATTATAGCAGGTTATATAAACATAAAATTAGCCCAATAGCCGTTTAGATTGTCATCTGTCCTGTCAAAGGTTCGCCGTTCTCGATAACTTTATATGACGCGAACATAGCTTTAATACTTACCTGCATTTTGATCTCAAAGTAACCATTAACTGCATATGGTTAAATTACTCTATTAAATATAATTTTCTTAGGTTTAAAACATATCAGTTTTAATGAAAATGAATGCAAGCGGTAAATTACAGTGGTTCCAGTATTTGGATACCATATAAATGATATTGGATTGTGAGCCTATAAATAAGAACATAATGTTAAAAATGCATAATAACGACAGAGTTTTGTGTGAATATCAAATTGTTTTAGCTTGTGTAATTGCGAGTTATGCCAAAATAACACTCAGCTGCAGAAATTGGCATCAGTTGTGACTCTAGTTGCCACATACATTCACCCCCATGGGCGGTGGCAACCACTTACCATCAGATAATATTTGGGAGTGTTCTTATCTATATTTGATGGCCGCCGGCTGACGATGGTCACTGCTTTCAATACTGGATTCAATATTTTGACACTTGAGTAGTAGAATACATAAAATGTGATAAATTTCAAATCCTATTCATTTATGTAGTTTTAAATTTAGAAGGCGATAATTAAAAAATAAAGTTTTTCTACTAACACCTCAATAGATCAATTTTGTAGTCTAAAGTAAATGGATACAACTATTTTATTAAACGGCAATTACCTTACGACGCAAGTCAGATTAAACATGAGACGTGTCTAGTACTTGTAGGCATCGCCTAAATCTCGGGCCCACTCGCAGATGCCGTTCTAATCCATTACATTTCTTCCCTTATACGAGAGCATCGCGAACACTATCGTCCGGTGACATCGCCATATACACCGGTGGACGTGTGACATCGGATGTCTGTGATTCTTCACATAACTAATGGTAAAAATATCTCGAACTAGGGTTGTGAAAATTGCAAGTACCTATACTTAATTAATTAAAATTATAATTTGCATGTAAGTTCTGCTGTGTAAAACTAAATATGTTGAAAGGAAAATAAATTATCCTACTTATAAGATGATTTAAAATTAATCCAATTTCAGGAAAGAAAAATGAACAAGGAAGTTGGCAAATAAATCTATTTCGTAACCGGTACAATATTGAAAGAAATTTCCGTAAAAACAATAAAAAAAAGTTAAAAAAAAATCATAAAGGATTTCTGTTATTTACTATCTCTTGACTCACATTTTTGTGATCGGGCGAGTAGACGACAGAAATATTAATTTAAATTCGAAAGGTGCCAACTCGCTCAATATTGGGCGAGTTATTGTCGGGCGAGACGACGAAATAGTCCTGGATAAAGTTTCATTTCTTAATTACAGATAAATTAATCAATCAAACAGCCTTTTACTGTCCATTGCTAGATTTAGGCCTAGTTAGTGCTGTTCCATAGATTTCTATTTCAAGTTATAATCCACTCATTTAAACCCAATATAGCAAAAGTTCAATTGCCCAATTAGACATAGACAACACCAAATCTTGATTCATTAAACTGCTTGACTGACAGCCCTACTACTTTGCAACTCTTCCATTTAGACCCAATCAATTAGTTATTAAATTATGGTCCTGACAAATGTATGAAGCGCAGTTGTGTTGTGAGAGAGCGGAGGAATCCCATGGCCGCGCCGCGGGTGCGGAGGTCGCGGCTGCGCCGGAGTGCGCTCCCGATGCTCTGAACTGATTATTATGTCACTTACTTATTGAACACATCACCACGTCCTTGACTTGACCTTCAAAAAACTTGACCTTCGAATTCAAGCATTTTTTTAAGGCTAGAGGCGACAAACGAGCATGCATGTGTTCTACTTTATTCAAGTTTATGAGCGTAATTACTAAATATAATTTGTGAGGTGCAAACATAGTGAGGAATGCAGCCGAAACGTCAAGCACGTCATATTGTACTTAAAAATTAACGTCGCGTTAATTACCATCTAAAATAATAATACTTATAATGCACTGCGGAAATTTAAAGAAAATATAGTGAGGTAACCTGCACATTTCGGACAGTTAAGTACCTACTCAAAACTGTCGATTCCCTAAATTGTTGATAATGAATGATCCTGAACGTGTAATCATAACCTAGTTGGTCTGGTTCCCCTGCCTAAGCGTTGCAAAGGTCAGACGACTGTCGCTTAACGCTTTATAGAATTAACCGACTTACCAAATCCTGAATAAGGGTCCAAGCTTACCAGGCTCTAAATCGATGGGATGATTGAATGTGAATGAGAGCAGTAGTGAGAGAGCGGAAGAATTCCATGGCCAGCGCGGAGGTCGCGACATCGAGCCAGAGTTCCTCCCGATGAACCGATTATTACATATTTTATTGAACACTTAGCATCCTTGACTTTTATGACGAGAACTAATCGTGACGTCATTGCCTTGTATCGCTTCTTGCGCGGTACTGATAGTTATGTTATCGGAGAAAATGACCAAAAAGCATTCGTCACCTTTCTTATTATAGCTATCTCTTTCTGCACTATTTATCTGTTTATAATACAACAGCTGCAGTTGGTTTGAATTAATTGATTACATGATATTGATGTTAATAAAGAAAATAACCATAATTGAAGACCTTTTTATCTAGAAGGGCGTCGAAGCGTCACATCGACCTTTCTGCATATGCTGAATGCAAACCTTTTCGGTGACACATTTTTGCTTTTTTGATTTATTTTTATGATAGGTAGCAAACGAGCAGGCAGATCACCTGATGGTAAGCGATTGCCGCCGCTCATGGACACCTGCAACACCAGTTGTGTCACAAGTGCGCTGCTTACCTTTTAACCCCCCTTCCCCTGGATTGGGCCTCCGTTACCCTCACTCACGCAGCGATACACAGCGCATGCATTGCTTCACGCCGGTTTTCTGTGTTACTCCGGTCGAGCCGGCCCGCTCATGCCGAAGCGTGGCTCTCCCACTGTTAAACCTAGCACTACTTTTTCATAGAAATCATAGCGTATGCGTATCATGCCCAAGTTAGGATTACGCTAGTCATCAAAGGTGCTTCGTGCTGTGTACGAAGTACCTTTGTACTGCAATTTGTTAATTTAATATCTATTGCAATATTTCTGTCATTGAATTAATTTATAGCAATTTTAGTACCTATGTCCATTTCCTCAACCCCCAAACTTGTCGTTTAGTCTCGGTGCGGTTGCACAGCGGGCGGCGGCTGCGGCGCGAGGCTTCCCCGCCGCGGGCCGCGCGCGCCGCCGCAGTGCCTCCCCAGCCGCGCCCCCGGCCGCACGCCCGCGACGTTCTGTGCTGTGACCCATGATTAGTGATCTAGTGGGCTGCTACTAGTGACAGTGAGGAGGCGACTATTATGTTTTCGAGGTATATTTTTTTGTTTATTAAAAACTAAATGTTACCTACGACTTTGCCTGCGTAGTATCTTTGGGTACCATTTTTAATTACTTAATAATTTAACCCCTAACAACCCTTTTTTCGCCATAAAAAGTATCCTATGTTCTTTCTCAGGGTCTAGACCATCTGTATACCAAATTTCATTCAAATCCGTTCAGTAGTTAAGGCGTGAAAGAGTAACAGGCAGACTGTCCGTCTATTACTCTTTCGCTTCAGCTTCAGACTTATTAAATTGAGACAACATCACATACATTGCCCTGGTCCCAAACTAAGGTCCCTTAAGACTTAACCTATTCTAATTATCTATATTAAATAAATTGTCTATTTTAATATAATTTATTGAAGCAATGCATTTCAAAAGTTCAGTATGAATGACTACGAAACTGTAAGCGCGTTGAAATCTTTTGTAGACGCGCGCTCGTAGCTGCTACGAAGTCTGTAGCAGGGCGCGCTATATTTTAATTTCTTTGCAATATTTCATTTTTCATTTAGAGTATGAATATAATTTTGATATACTATTATGTACCTACATTTGATAGTCACTATGCCACTGTATATGATAGGTAGCAAACGAGCAGGCAGATCACCTGGTGGTAAGCAATTGCCGCCGCTCATGGACACCTCAACACCAGATGTGTCACAAGTGCGCTGCTTACCTTTTAATCCCCCTTCCCCTGGATTGGGCCTCCGGTACCCTCACTCACGCAGCGATACACAGCGCATGCATTGCTTCACGCCGGTTTTCTGTGTTACTCCGGTCGAGCCGGCCCGCTCATGCCGAAGCGTGGCTCTACCACTGTTAAGCCTAGCACTACTTTTTCACAGAAATCGTAGCGTATGCGTATCATGCCCAGGTGAGGATTACGCTAGTCATCAAAGGTGCTTCGTGCTGTGTACGAAGTACCTTTGTACTGCAATTTGTTAATTTAATATCTATTGCAAATATTTCTGTCATTGAATTAATTTTTAGCTATTTTAGTACCTATGTCCATTTCCTCAACCCCCAAACTTGTCGTTTAGTCTCGGTGCGGTTGCACAGCGGGCGGCGGCTGCGGCGCGAGGCTTCCCCGCCGCGGGCCGCGCGCGCCGCCGCAGTGCCTCCCCAGCCGCGCCCCCGGCCGCACGCCCGCGACGTTCTGTGCTGTGACCCATGATTAGTGATCTAGTGGGCTGCTACTAGTGACAGTGAGGAGGCGACTATTATGTTTTCGAGGTATATTTTATTTGTTTATTAAAAATTTGATGTTACCCACGACTTTGTCTGTGTGGAATAGTATCTTTGGGTACCATTTTTAATTACTTAATAATTTAACCCCTAACAACCCTTTTTTCGCCATAAAAAGTATCATATGTTCTTTCTCAGGGTCTAGACCATCTGTATACCAAATTTCATTCAAATCCGTTCAGTAGTTTAAGGCGTGAAAGAGTAACAGGCAGACTGTCTGTCTGCTTACTCTTTCGCTTCAGCTTCAGACTTAATAAATTGAGACAACATCACATACATTGCCCTGGTCCCAAACTAAGGTCCCCTTAAGACTTAACCTATTCTAATTATCTATATTTAATAAATTGACTATTTTAATATAATTCATTGAAGCAATGCATTTCAAAAGTTCAGTATGACTGACTACGAAACTGTAAGCGCGTTGAAATCTTTTGTAGACGCGCGCTCGTAGCTGCTACGAAGTCTGTAGCAGGGCGCGCTATATTTTAATTTCTTTGCAATATTTCATTTTTCATTTAGAGTATGAATATAGTTTTGATATACTATTATGTACCTACATTTGATAGTCACTATGCCACTGTATATGATAGATACTGGGTAATAGGACTAAATAAAACCATCTGCAAGTTCTTCAATAAAATAGATTTATGTCTTATATCTTAAATAGATCATCTTGCTTTTTACAAAATACTTTGAAAACCTATTAATTATTACTATAAATACTTGTTAATGTTCTTGGATTATACGTGATAAATCTAAACCTAAATCCACATTTTAAACCTTTTATATTCGAATGTTTTTATTGAGTATAGTAATATTATTTATATAACTGACTTTTCTAAGATTACGTGTCACATAGATCACTTACCAAATACCTGAGACACTCAGATTCTCGCTGTTTGTTAATATTTTGATTAGATATGACCAAACTTCTTACTCTCAAAGCCCTTGCTCTGAAACTTCAAATACACTTGAATCCATTTTCGCTTTCTCCACTAGCTAAAGAAAATAATAATGTTACAGTAAATAAGGAAAATAATTCCCAAAATAGTGAGTGAAAGAAGATACAAAGCTCTTAACTAGTTACCCAACTGCGCCGCGACGTGCCCACGCGCAAGCAGTAGTGATGCTACACACCATACAATTCATTCGAGTAATTTTGTTTCATTCGAATACCACAATCACTACAACATCGATTGACCGGCCTGATGGCGCATCTCATAGTGACGCTGCCTTATTCATAAAGTCGTAGGATCGTTTTCCATTGGATAACCATCTGAGTGATAAATACTTCTCTTAGACCAGTTTCCAGGGGTTGTATTTTTAAGTACCATGTATTTGTTGCTCCTTTATTGATTCTGACTTTTTGATTAATCTTATTTTCGACTACGTACTTAACTTACTTCGGAACTTACACATCCTATATTTATATGTTAATTTATATGTGAAAGAAAAAACCAAATTAATATAATATGTAAAAAATATGACACTGTTGGCTAAAAAATTCCCAAAGCATTATAATATGAAAGGTCATCGTTGTTAACCAATCGAATACACAGGATGAACATAGTTAGTAACGTACGTATAATCGTATCGATTGAAAGAATAGGAGACCAAGTTAATTGCCCAATTTTCCGTAGCGCACTCATGGCACATTACTACTGGACGGCCGGCGCGAGCGCAGCTACACCTACTAAACACTCGCCGAAAGTTCCGTTACGACGCTACGGTGATCCACACTCATATTGACTATGCATTCCAAATTACCTTTGAATAATGCATTTGCATAAATAAATAACAAGTTATGTTCGGCTTTATGCCCAAAACAAACTGTTTTGACCGATATTACTAAACATGTAGTACCTATTTGACGTCGATAGCACATAGAATTTTATTGATTTTAGTTTACACTATGACACAGTTTATTCTGATCTTATCGTACCTAAATCACCCGGCCTTGATTACGTAAATTTTCAAAAGTTTCAATACATACTAGATTTTCAGTAGATATTATTTTACATTATAATTTGTACACACTGAATATTTCAAGAGTTCTGCTACGGAGTTCTAGACTTTTAAATAGCATTTCATCATCAGCAACCCACGTCCTCGTCCACTGCTGGACATAGGTCTCCCCCAATGCACGCCACCGCTCCCGATTTTCGGCCACTCTCATCCAGCTCACTCCAGCTGGCCTTCGAATGTCGTCGTCCCATCTTGTAGCATGGGCGTCCAACACTACGTTTACCGAGTCGCGGTCTCCAAGATATCCAGTTATTATAAAAAAATTCTAACAATAAAAATACGATCATACATAATAGGCATGTGACTAATACCCGTGCTTACTACTGAACTGAAGCAGAGGTCACTCGCTCTCGTTCGAAAGGGAGAGTGCTCGCGTCGCGACGGCTGACATGACGGATCGCGTGCGCAGCCTTTGTGAACCATAATGCGGCTCGAACAGCCGTCACTGCCGAATAGACGTGCTTAAGAAAGCAAACAAAAACGCATACGTTTTACTAACGATAATAATTATGCGATCCATCATATTTATTGTTGAATGTAATAATAGTTTTTATTATTCCACAAACACTCACGGCACTCCGACGCATCCGTGGCGGGCGTTCCATATTTCACCTATTTAGTGTTAGTTGTCGTTACAGAATAAACATAACTTTAGTTTTATTTCATTGCATAGGTATGAAAATATAAATACTTTTTTATTAGTGGCCGCCTATTTTATCTGAGTTAGCAGACGAGCAGATGGATCACCTGATGCTAAACGATTGCAGCCGCCCATAGATATCTGCAACATCAGTAAAGTAACAAGTGCCCTGCCAACCTATAAGCCCCTTTCCCCTAATTGCCCTTATATCCATATTAACTCTATCGCCCTAAACTCCTTTCGGAAATTTCGTGCAATTTCAATCATTTATTTACATTACACAGTGAAGCATTTCACATTTATAATTAAAAGTTTTATTAAGTATGTTTAAATCGAACGTAAATAAAATACGACGAATACCAATTATAGTTAATTAAATTGTGTAATACGAATACTACCCAAAATTGATGAAACCTGCAAATACTTATTTACAAATTGATAATGATTACAAGGTCTCTATTAAGTTCAAGGTCGACTCAGTGTAAGGTTAGTAGATTACCAAACAGAAGTAGCAATTAAAAATGTAGTTAGTGACACATATACGCATGTTATTGCAATATGCAAAATGTGCAAAATGCGTGCTTTTTAAGTATAATCTTAACTAAGCTATGCCCCGTAACAAACTATGGAACGAAGATGAACCCTGACTGAAGATGAAAGGTTTACTTAAAATGAGTTTAGTAGTTTGTAAGTGGTGAGTTATAATAAGTAATACATTTTTTAAAAGTATTTTTTGACATAAATAACATATCAAATTTACAGTTTTTAAAATGATCATTAAAACCACAGAAAAGACATCTCGTCATCAAAAAAATCTGCTGTGTGATTCGAGTATATAATTTTTTAGTTATTAAGCTAGCTAAATATTATGTTTGCCAGTCGCTTACCGACTCGATGCTCGCATGCCGCGGCAGCCTTTAATTAAAACAACAATATTGAATGTAAACTTAAACTTAAAACTATCCATATACCAAAATACGCAAAGCATTTGAATTAGTAGAACACATGACTCCTGAAATACTACTAAAAAAAAAAATGTTTGTTTTTTTCAGACGGTACTTTTGATAATTACCTTAACGTGTATATTTATACGCTACTTGCATGTCTAGAGTCAATGCAATATGCAAATAAGTTACAACATCCGAATCCGGGCCTCGATAGTTGAAGATCAACTTGACCGTTTACTTAGATGTTTGAGCAAGTTAAGAAACAAGATTTTGGTTCAAAACATACTTAATGTTAAACATCCTCAATATATGTAGTTAATACATTACTTTACATGTCAATAGTAAATATCAAGTGAAGCACAAATATTCTAGGGAACGTATACTTGGATTTAGGATACCTATTTTAAATGATGTTCACAAAAATTATTGTAACAGGTCTTGTAACGTAGATACTATCTTTTTTATGAGTTTTTGTTAAGTTTAAACTTATGTCTTTATTAGTTACTAGCTGTAATCCAAGTCTCACAGCATTTGAAAGCGTAAAGTCATTTAACATTGTGAGCCAGATAAAGCAATTAAGATTTATCTAAATTACAAATGATGTAACAGTTAACAGTAACGGGATGGCGCTCTTGTAGTTGAAGAAGCATATTGGAGATACCCACTTCACTGTTTTCTGTTTTTGTGGTGTCAAGAAAGCGTAAGTGCCCTTGTTGAACTTCAGTAACGGGGCATGACGGGCGCGAAACAGGTGTATCTCGCTTGACCGCCTGCGTGATGTAATCATAAAGTTTGGTCGTCCGGTGAATCTCGGAATACATAACTTACGACGTACAAGCTCAGAGACCAATTTAGTAGGTGCGTTTCTAAAATGAAAAGTAAAGTTAGAAAACCAATTAGGAGGAAAGGAAATTATTCTTAAAATGTTATGAGTATTTTAATTCTTAGGCTGTAATAAGATACTTGTGATCCTTCAAAGTGTATATAAATAATTTTGCGGGAGTACAGTTACTATTAATGTAAATCGTTGTATGTTTAATAAATAAAATACTTTCTGGCAGTTTCTCATATTTTCTAATTTTCCCTATAGGAAGTTCACGTATCTGTTAAAAAAATAGATTGAGTACAATTCTTTTACGTTTAGTTATGATTTATAAGATAAGTTGAAAGAAAAATTCATGATATTACCTTTTGAAAAAAAAATGCTTGACAGTCATAAGATTCTATTGCTTTAAATGTCTTTAGCACGTGACGGAGCAAAGATCCACAGATACTGGCGCTTCGCATTGCATTACCTAATACGACATAATGGCTATTGGAACTAAATAGCTTGTGGGAGCTAATCGCTGTTAAAATGACATTATCATCATCAGTATACAATGTTAAATATACTTCACATTTATCAATAAATTTGATATGAAAGAATTCGTAGAAAGATTTTATAAAATGTCAGGTTAAGTTACTTATATAAAAATATAACTATTCGATTTTGTCGAAGATCCGACCTACGGATAAACCTAATCTATTTAGTAATGATAGTAGAGCAAGATCAATACCGTACAATAAAATATAATTATCCGGATAGATAACTAAGTATATTTTCGACACCGGAGTGTTTTGACACGGCGCGTCCGTCATTGCGCGAGCGCCGGCGAAGATGCTGGCTCCAAATCTGTACTTTGGCAACACCGAAGCAATTAACATTAAGTAACATTGGACTACGTAAAAAATAAAACTGAAAGCTCTTGCGGATTTGCTGCCTTCTTTTACTGTTTACCAAAGCGTGTAAAATTAAATTCCTTTAGCTGATGCGAAGGTCAACTTATTTCGCAAATGCAATTAAGTAATTAATAGTTATTGTTGCTAAACGGTTTGTAAACATCTGAGTACTTACTACGGTGTTATTACAATTTATTTACGGATTAATTTCAGTTGCGTTTCAATCATTCAAAACTTATTTTAAGTGGTATGGTATTCATTGTTATTGACAAATGGTTAAATAGCCATTTTGTATTCTTATCAAAACTAATTTAACAGGCACAACAAATTGCATTTTTTATCAGATGATGATGCCGATTCACAATCTCTCTAAAAGCGATCCTTATAATTTTATCGCTAACATAATCGATCCAAAACTTGTCTGAACCATCATTACGTAAAGATGGTTTCTCGTTTAGCAAAAACAGAAACATCAATATAAATTCACTATTAATAGTTACGATTTAACTAAAGGGTAGGGTGGATGAGTTAAGTGAGTGAATCTTAAAAACCCTAGATGTAGCTTGAACGAAAAGGGTCACCCATGAGGGCTTCCTTCACAAAAGAGCGCTACTTGGCATTTTCAGAATTTAAAACCAACTAAGTATTATGGATTAGGGTCAAAAATAAAATATAGTGACGGCATTTTTCGGATCCAAAATATCTATAGCTGTACAACTGACAGCGCTGTTGGAATCACTTTCTCAAACGCTTTCAGTGTGAAATAGTGTATGTACAGATAATATGATTAAAGGAGTGAAAGGATCAAAAAGCGTTAATCGTGTATGAGCCGAGGCCAGTCGCTAGTCCCTGTTGACACTGGGTACGGTTTTATGAAGCATTGTGCGCGGAGTGCCCACTGCTCGTGGTCAACCACAATCGAATTCGGTTTATTATCACGACTTCAAATTGCAGTGACACTCGAGCCCAAGCTCATGCAAACTTCTCGCTGCATTGCATAAGATACAAAAAATAAAAAAACATCACGTAGATCGTCATGATTCCAAACAAAAGATTTTTCATGCTACTATGTAAACCAGAAAGAACTAAGTGTACAGTGTTGACCCAGCAATTTTGTATCATTAGCTGCTTAATAATTCACTGCTTAAACGTAAGGCCGTCTAAGTAAGATAGCTACTAATGCAGTAGATTTTTTAATCTCATGCTAATCTTTTCATTTTTTTAATATTAAATGAGTTTGCACTTGACCTCATAGTCTCACCTGATGGAGAGTGACAATAAGGCTTGAGATGTAGCGTGCTTTCCCAGAAGAAGCCTATTCTCTCTCGACTTAAAGACACCCAAATTGTAGCACTACATTTACCTATATTTGTATTTCTTATTATTTTGTGTTGGTTGTCAACACATTTTATTATAATTTTCATCATCGTATTCGTCTATAATTTACTGAAAGACATTTTATAGTAGTGTGTGGTGTCTGTGGTCAATAAATGTTTTACTTACTTACCATAAACTAAGACATTCAAGCAATTATTGCACATCATAACACACGCAGGTGAAATAAGTGTGATATTTCGCAAATACTTTACATTCTTGAACTGTTGGAAATTTTGCAGCAAGTACGGTAGGTACTTAAACAATTTTGGAATAATGTCACAACAAATAACTGCCTTGAGAATATCGCTTGTGAATACGAGGCACCCAACCCAACTACTAAGTTGTAAAATTTAGCAAATTTCATCAGTCAAACTGTACTAAGTGAGGTGTTGTGTTGGTTCATTCTGTTAATTAAAATGGTGCAACAAAGCTTACATGTGTTTCACGAAACCTAATAAATAATACTAGCTTGGTATGTGGATGGGTCGTAAATCTAACATGCATTATAAATTGAACAAGCGTCTCGGCTAAAACTTAATCTAGCCTATGTAGTAATTGCATTTATTTCACAGTCATTTGGCGGCCCGTTGCAGGCGCGTTATCGATACTCTTACATAAGCGCACATATCCTTTGGATATAGGTGTGATCCAGTTTTGTTGGTAAATTTCATAATTATCTACCTATGTGCTAATATAGCAATCGAGATTAGTCTCTGCGATATAAACGTATCCGTTTCCCAGAACTGCTACAATCTGTGTTAAAGATAATGTCGTAAGTCGAAGCCAATTTCGAATTTGCATTGTAAATATTCTCACTTCCGACAGCAGAAATCCTACAACATAGGCACACAGATTACATTTCTTTGTCGGAAGCAAAAAAAAGCACTAAGCGCAACATTATCTATCACAAAACGATACAGTTACATATCCTTGTGTCTATACTCGTTAAGGGACACCTTTCACAGACTGTGTCTAAACGAGCACACCTATAACCTACTTAGAACAGGCTGTTGCAATTGATACATTTATCTTAGCTTTTTTGGCTCCTGGCTGATTGAGTAATTTTATTCAATCGTAAAGCTAGGTCTACAAATTGGGTGGCTATATATAGTCGCGAAAGCTTTATTTTGCTGATTGAATTGAATTGAATTTAGCTGAGCCAGCGTAGGTAGTAAGTAACTTAGGGTTTCGCCTTTGTGGGGTAGGCTATGGCCAGAATAAATTGGTTGGTTCGTATTTTACAGACTTTAGAATATAGCTCACTTTTTTGTGTTTAATCATCATTTGCCAAACCTAGTAAGGTGGACTTTATGGTGTAACTTACTATTTTGACACTTAAATGTATATTTTACGACCACCAAATTGAAAACTAATTTGAATGGCTGCACTAGTTCACAAGTCGCGGTCATTAGATTGGTATCTCTCACTTCTACAGCTTGAATAGAATTGTTGATTGTTAACAATTTAGCGCTTAAGGGCTAAGTACAGGTAATGAGAGATTATAGTCGCCCGGAGTCCCACGTTTGCGAAACCCCACCTGGTCGCCAGTGCTCTAGTTATACCCACTGTGGCATTACGACTGACATTTTGAAATGTAACAGGTCATATACGCCCGCTGCATACGTACTACACCACAAAATAATTACATACAGAAGGAAGACTCAGCCTGATTTTGAATTTAGAAGAGTTCGTTGACATATGCTAGGGTTGTTGCCCGGCATGAGTACATAAGCGCGCGGCCTCTACCACAGACCTCGACAGTTCGATAATCTTATGTCATAGGCTAGGATTAATGTGGTCGAAAAGGCGTATTTCCCCGTTAGCGCGCATGCGTGAGTACATGACACGTTTTTAGCTCTTAGTGGGCAGCCTACTTTCTGTGTGTAATTATTTTGTGCCTACACGCTGATCTCTCTGAATGGGCTCATAAATGGACTGAACAGAGACGAAATTATGACTTCGACTCGTTTTGGGCCTTCTAATGAGGTGATTACGCTGTCATAGCGCTTAGAATTTAGGTGTCTCATTAGTTTCAAACAAGATAGTCCTTCAGTTTGATGTTGAAATAACAACTTATATTAGGTTCCAGAAAAAAATATTTTCATACGGTTGTTCTTGACCGCCTTCAACCTCTTGGGTTTTTCAATTTAAGCCATCTTACAGGTTTAATTGGGTAACTTTCATTGACTTCACTAATGGTGTTTTGTACTTACAGTTTAAGTAATAGTTCTGGGATAATATATGATTCTGGGATAAGTGAAATCACAAAAGGTCAAAATATATCAAGCGAATAGTTTCCTATTCGCTAAAATAAACCTAACTACCGTTAGTGTTTGTTAAGTTAGTATCAGGCAAGTTAAGTGCAATAAGCTTATTTATTAAGTATATACCAGCTGTATCGCTTGTAATATCAAAATTTATGTTTTTAGTGACATTTAAACATGAATTTTAGGTAAGTATCCAATACAGTACGTATTTAGACATTCGCTAAACAACTAGGTAGGTACTTGTTTAGCGAATATCTAAATACTTGCTCTAATTTTAATCTACAGTTATTGTAGTATTTTGATTTATTTCAAATGGTTTCCAAGACATTTTATATGCGATAAATAAGTGAAGATAAAACCTGAAATAAATCTTAGGAAACATATTCACACTAAGTACTGGGCCCATTTTTACTCTAAATAGGTCTCTCACTCTCCTTACACTAAATAGGTCACGTAGTACGTACAGTATATTTACTTACACAATCACAGACATTTAAGTATGATTTAGCAATAGCTTTTTCAAATGTCTCATTTACTTAATGAATCAAATTGCTACATCTAGAGCAATATCTGAGTGGTGCTATAAAGATAGTTATTATGCTCAAAAGTTCGCTAACTGAACTATCCGGTTCTGACTTATCATGATAGACATGCGCAGTCCATCCAAACAATGAAATGCAATGCAGCGCAATGAAAGTCCGATCTGCCAAATATTCTGAGTATGAAAAGCTAAACTAAATTATTGTACAAGGATTTGAAGGTTTTGGTGGAGTCGAGAGATAGAAACTGCGCAAGATTGACTCTTGTACTCGTATACTATTGTACGAACTGCTTACTTTAGTCAATGTATGTGATACTATCTGATATTATATTCGTCAACTAACATCTTTATATTTATTATGAACTGAGTGATAGTGGCACAGACGGATTACCTAATGTTAAGCATGAAAGTTGACAGCGCATTCGTGACTCTACTGGTGTTGCAGGTATCCATGGGCGGCGGCAATCGCTTATTATCAGCTGATCCGTCTACTCGTCTGCCATCTATCACTTAAAAAAACTGATACCTGTAACTGTTAACATAGTTGTTGTGTTGTTCCAGAGCGCTAGTTATAGCGCTATGGTGCGCAAGCGCCGCGGCGCTGACGCCGCTGTCGGCGGCGGGCGACGACAACGACTGCGCGCTGTACCTCTCCGGCCCGGGACGCACCTCGGCCTACGACTACAGCCTCAACCTGCTTAAGGGCAACTTGTGAGTATCTTGTCTCATAATAAATAAGTGCATCCATGGTGGCAACTATAGCGCTATGCGCCATCAAAGATATTCGAAGATTCTAACAATTTTATGAGGAGACTAGTGGCCCACCCTCACTTCGTTTCGGTACTTAACTCCGACCAACTACCAATAGACGGCGCCTGTAGTCGATTACATTGCGCATGTGTTTCGTGTTTTCAGATCCTTGACTACCAGATTTACCTCTTTATAAATAGTATAGATATAGAAGATATAATGTTTGGTGCAACAAGAAATACTATTGACTGGATGGCGTATTTGGTAGTGACCCTGCCTCATACGCCAAAAGTCGTGCGTTAGATCCCCACCCTGGACACACATTCATGTGATGAACACTTGTGTTTGTTCAGTGTCTGGGTGTAATAGGTATTTAAGTATTAAATTTGCGATTCCTCTGTTGTCTGATATGCAACACAAATGCTAGTACAGAGAGAGGATGTTGTGTGAATTTAATTATTTACTAGACTTCAACACTTTAAAAATGCAATTTTTGGGTTAGGGTAGTTTAGTGATCAGTTAAATTAGTTTTTTATCAGTAACAATATAGATATAACTATTCTCTAATTACAAGCAGAGATCGTTTCAAATAATCAAATTGGTCGAGAAACAATTTTAAACTCTCTGCGAGCACTTATCTTCACATTGATCGATTAAATCCTTTCACCTTCGAGACAAATCAAAGTTGTTCAGCTAAAAATTCCATTCATCCTCATCCATTTCATTAAACTTTATAGTTTTATATAATAACCGGACTAAAAAAAGCTTTAATTACCAGTTCTTACCTTATATGTGTTTATTATCGCTGCTTACTTAATTAAGTATCAATGAATGCATCAACATTCGTAACTGAGATGGCAACTTGCCATGCACGGCCAATGTCAACAAGAGCAAGAGTGTGTAACTGTTAAATCAATTCATAGTTATTTGATAAACATGTCAAGTATTTTGTATTTTATACTTACTTCTACATCATCATCATCATCATCATGTCAGCCCACATTCACCCACTGCTGAGTATAGGCCTATTCTTTATTACGCCACTCCCTACGGTCACCATCAGCTAGCCTCATCCACTGTTTCCCCACCACCCTTACAATATCGTAGGACCAACGGGCAGGTGGTCTACCCACAAGACGTCGCCCCAATCTTGGCTGCCATTCGGTAAGCTTTATAGTCCATCTATCATCCTTGCACCTTGCCAGGTGCCCTGCCCATCTCCACTTCAGCTCACACACTCGCGTACCAACATCACACTACACACATACCTAGTATTTTTAAAGCAAGGCCGATATTTTGTGCGAATATTTTTTTTTTTGGGAAATGGTTTTGCAAATACAACATCTTTTACAATAACCTGCTTCCGTACTAAGTATAATGCTCTTACTTAATAGAGGGATTATAATTGGCACCCAGATTTAATTGAACACAAGTGTTCATCACACGAGTGTTTGTCCAGGGTGGGGATCGAACCCACAACCTTTGGCGTATGACGCATAGTCACTACGCCATCGGGGTAGTCAATAAATATAGAAGACTAGTGGCCCGCCCTCACTTCGCTTCGGGCCGTAGCCGTAATTCATAAATGAGTCCAATAGATGGCGCTGTGTTCAATTACATCGCGCAAGCGATTTCGTGTTTTCGGTTTACCTATAAGCCTTGGTCGTTGTCTAAAGAAGTTATTCTCTTTATAAATAGTATGATAGGTGCTATACTTATGTATTATGTTCTGTTACCGATACTCGTCTAATAAATTCACAAATCAATAAATAAACATAATGCCTTCGCTATGTTTCGTCGAGTAAGTAAGTGAGGGTACCTAAGCCCAAAAGGGGAGAAAGGGGTTTCAAGTGACTCTACAGGTGTGGAAGGTGTCTATTAGCGGTGGCAATCGCTAACCATCAGGTGATCCGTCTGCTCGTCTGCCACCTATCACATAAAAAGCTACCTTCAGTTCAGATGGTAAACTCTGCCGAGAAGATCCAGATAGATCGTATAGAGAGCAACACTGGCGTGGCGTATCTTTCTCGGTTGCGTCACAGCGTCGGACGCGCGGGCGCAGTCTAAACTTGACACACTTCCGCGGCATACTTCACACTCACCGACCTCGCTCGATCTTTCTCTCTCAGTGGATTAGAACTATGCGTTTGAAAGAGCTTAAGTTAAAAATGTACATATTTATTAGTATAATGCTTTTTATTATCTTATTCTGTCTCTCGTACAAATATTAAAATTACAAAAATAAGCTTTGAATTCTTTGTTTTAATTTAATTTCTTTGAATAATATCGGACTGAGATTTCAAACATGATATAATAATAATAATATCCTCCAACCGATCCGGCTACACCAGCCGATTCTTAACGGTCAGCCACGTACGCAGGATATTATTATAGTGCTCAAGTGTGTGCGCAAACACAGGGTCATTCCCTTACCCTCACATCGATGGGACACCAGTGTGACACGACCGTAGAGAGATCGCGCACACGACACGACCCCAAGCTCAGCGCAACAACCAACAACAACCGATCGCCTTACTTTAAGGCGATCGTTGGATCGGTGCGTTGATCCAACACTCAGTCAAGACAATGCATTTTATATGTATAATATGACACGTTAACCTGGTGTAAAGTTTCTAAATACGGATCTGAATAGACTACGGTAAATGGTTTGTTTGCAAAGCTTTACTCGTAGTATAGCGGGCTCACTTAGCACTCGCAGGTACCGCTAACCGACTTCTTCAGATACACACGTACATTAGCGCTAGTGTGTTTAACAATATCAATATTGACTTACTATTTATTGTAAATCCGGCGTACGAACACTCAAATGCTATATTACTTAAAGATTATAATAATATTTTCACTACATCACATACATTGATCTGACTCTGAGATAGGTAGCTCAAGCACTGTGTTACAGATATCAGAACCAACAGTGGGATTACAAATATATACATATACTTTTCTTTTGTAAATACATACTTATAATACATAGAAAACACCCAGACCAATACAAAACAGACATGTTCATGCACACAAATGTTTGTACTGTGCGGGGATCGAACCCGCAACCCTTGGCCCAGACACAGCATTCACTACCACTGAACCAACCGGGTCGTCATGCAGAATGATTAGCAGTCCAACTTAATATTTTGAAAAGATCAAAAGAAACATTGCAATAGTCATGTATTAAATAGGTACCTACACCGAGCTTTTTACACGGTCTTACGTTCATGAAATGCAATAAATGATTTGACTTTGACTTTGACTTTCGTTCTCGAGGGTATTATACTGGTGAAAAAAAATATTTTTCCCCTAGGAAAATACGGTATCGCTAACAGCTAGATAATTTTTAGAAATAATCACGTAAACATAAAAATGGCAAAATTGGTAGAGCCATTAAGGTTTCAAGCCTATGAAAAATAAGTGTGTAAACTTATTCTCAATAGTTTCCAAAACTTCTACCACCTTATATCTACGTAATGGACCTATTAGAATTCTTTAATCGGCACAGTTTGCTCTAGTTTTGGCCCAAACGATGTAAAATTCATACCATTTGTTACTTATTTATTTACTACTGTATAATCAACGCATAAAACAGTTATCAAATGGCTTTGACCGACATGTCTATTCGCGAATCTAAAATTGTAGCAATTGTCGAAATCTAATTCCAATTATTTCTAATAAAAAGTGCAATGGGCAATAAATTGAAATTGTTATATTGTAATAAAATAAAATTACAAAACAAAAATAACTATCGGTAATTATAACTAATGAATGAGTGCACGTGCACAGGTTACATCTCTAAAATTGTGCATGTAATATTTTCTTATATGTATAAGAAATAAATACATTTGTTAATTATTGTATGTATAAATTTGTATCCCAATATTTTAAACATTTCGCTGTCAGGCTGTCCAGCTCTCCGATGCGTTTGGTTGGTTTGATACAAAATCTACATGTTATGTATATCAATATCTTCTATACTACATAAAGTAAAAATGAAAAAAAAAGCTGTGTCTCTCTGTAGGTACATTAATCTCGAAATAACTTAGTGAAAAGTGAAAGAGTCTTCATAAGTGGTCCTGAAAAGAGATAATATGAGTAGAAAGGAATTCAAAGCCAGATTGGAACCACCACTCTTAGTACCTAAGTGTTAGTATAACAGTTGACTGACCTATGTCTGACACGCTTGTCGTAATCGGGGATCAACAATTGCTTTCGTCTGTTACTCTAGCTGCAGCCGGCTGATCGGGTTGCCCGCCTTCACTTTCAAATCCTTTCGCTAGATAACCTTTCATTTAGCCTGACCATTACTCATCTGAATCAATATAAATTGCCTTTTAATTAGTCGTCTAAAATATTGTGTCTATTAGGACATGGACAAACTGATCGTTGCAAATAGAATATTTTGATCTTCAGCTTTTTTGGTCATAAATTAATTACTCATTTCTCTTGGTAAGGTATGTTTGCCTAGATTCTTTTATTCTCATTCTAAAAGAGATCCAAAAATTACTTGGCAAGTATGATAAAATATAAATTGGAATCCAAATTTAGGATATCATTTAATTCACAGTCTGCTTGCAAACACTTCTGTAACAATTTAATGTTTTAAAATTAACGTTCCCAGAATGTTTAATTAAATTTGACGCTCTTTACCGCTACAACACATTATAATTAAGACTTATAATTGAATTAACCTCCGTTACTTTAGCTAGGTGTTGATAATATTCATCATAAGATGCACATTACAGCCCATAATGTGCTCGCAGCATTCAACGCAGGCAGGTAACGGTCGGCCCGTCATTACTTGTCCATAGACGTTCGCGCCTTTCATAATGTAACTGCCCTCACTATTAAACTTATGTTATGCCTCCATACTAGCTTTATGTTTGAGAAAAGTTTATGTACAGGATTTTTTTTAATTTGAGTAGTTTGAGTCTGACATTCGTTTCGGTCATTCTATAATCAGTTGATTTAAGTTAAAATTATAAATATCATATCAAAGTCCTATCGTCTTTGATATCCAATTAAGGAATGTCTAAAATCCTTCTCGCCTGTAGCATAAACGAACATACTTTTGTGTTTGTGTAATTTCGTTGTAGAGAAAAATATTTGCAACGGATCTTAAAGGCGATATGTTAGCTCAATGGATAAAAACGACCGTGTAAAGAAATATTGTTTAAAAGTGGTCCCTTTGAGCAAAATATTGCTATTACCAGTACATGTTACGGTTATGGTATAAAAAACATGTAGGCTAAAATAAGTATCAAAAATCATAAACCGGTACTTTTTTCGGTACGAATTTCTTTGGTGAAGTATCCTAGATTCATCACAATGAATTAAAATTAAATGGCCGGCTACTGAACCGAACAAGCCTTCTAAATATAAATGCAACTAATTTTCTTATGTCTTCTACCTACAGCACACTCAAGGAGTGAGAGTTTTGCTTACGTCCATGTCCATGTATTTCAAAAACGCATTGTGCGTGCAAAGGCTCTTAAATTTGTTGGCCAGGCTTTCATTATGTTTGGCCAGAATATAAGATCGGTTAGAAAGGCGAATCGCGGCCACTTACAACATCTAGGTACATCAACTTTGCGATTATTACGGAGCGTCAAATTTATCCAAATACCTCGGTAAGGGTTCCGCAATATAGATTTTAAGCATTGGTTAAACCATTTCCATTAATAAACATAACACTTGCATGTCAACGGTGCAAGTAATTTGGCGCTTATTAAACGGAGAACGTTACAAATGTCATTAGTGACATAACGCGTCGGATCTAGACAAATATCGTGAGAAGCGCCGTCGGTTCCGGCGTTGGCTCTGCGCCGGCGCCGCGTGGGAATCCGAGGCGCCGATACTGCCACATTGATTTACAACACCTGATTATTTTGCTCTTTAGATCAACCGATTGATAAGAACGTAAGAGGAAATAATTTAATTGATTCATTTTAACTTTCTTCGTAATGTCTCGAGATAAACCTCTAAGCTGGCGTTGTTATTCTGAAAAAAAACTTTAATTAAATGCTTTAGATTCATTATGGTCTGTATGTACATGTAGCTAAAATGAAAAATATTCGAGAGCCTACATACCAAACAAAATGTATAACATAATTGGTAAGGATGTGTACTTAAAGAAAGTGATATGATGAGTTAGGTATCCTCGTATACTTAAAGATATGTTTCTTCCCTAATAGGTGTAATGCCACTACTGCTAACAATAACTTAGTTTAATTAGGTAATTAGGTATTATAGGTATAATACGCTCTTTATCCGTGGACAAAAATGTCATATATATCGCTTTGCCATAATTTGACATGAATTATTAAACTATTAGGTACCGTAGCCACGGTAATAAAGACATTTTGAAGCCGGCTACAAAAATACCTAACGTAGAGAATATGAATTAAACTCGGTGTAATAAACTGACGTAATTAGAAACCGTTGAAACCCGTGATCCGATGAAGTGCAACAAAATCTGAGTGAATTAGTCTCCATTCATCAGTCACCGGCCGAGCGATTCATTCAATTATTTCGCATTGTAAACCGTCGCGTCTCGTGTTACGTCTCAATTTGCCGTAACGTGACATAAGACGTCACAAACTAGGAAGGGACCGTGACGCCCTTTTGTAATTTTTATTATCCACAACCTTCAACCTAATCTAAATGATTTATCCCGAAAGCGCCTGTTCAAATCTGAGGGTTCAATAACATCGCTAAATCATGCGGTACATTTTAAGATTTTTACTGATGACATTGATGTAATTTTTTGTAGCGACTAATTCGTATTTCCTAAGATTTTTACTAGTGACCCTTCTATTAGTTGAGCCCCGGCCGTGTACAATTGTGTTTGCCGCAAAAAATACAGCATTAAGTAATTGTAACTTACAGTTTACAGCAATAAAGTTTCTGATTTAGATTCTGAAAAATATTTTCCAAAGTGAATTTATAGCTTTACCTACATTACATACGTACATATTCAAATTGCTTAACGCTAATATATCCAAAGTAAAATATACCTCTATCTACATACAGTTATCTTCAAGGGAAGAGCCTACCTACCTTTCTAGAAGGGCGGAATAGCATCAGCGACCTCTCTGATCTCGCAGATGTTCAAGGGCGGCGGTGATTACTTGCCAAGTAACCCACTTGCTCGTTTGTGGCCTCTTGCATAAAAAATGCTATCTACATATACCTATGGTTAAAAAAAACCAAAACAATCATATCACAGTCGCAATCCTGTGGCTCAAATCTTCTTTAATTTTCTACCGTAATTTACAAAACAACATTATAGAAATGGCCGTAACGCATAAGTGTAACACCATAGCGATGGAAGAGCCTCGTTAAGTAACCGCACACCTTTGACCCGCGATAAACGCAGGTTGTGTATGTAGGCCGCGAGATCAATTGCTAGACAAGTGTAGCAGCCAGTAGAGATGGGGCCACAGTAGATAATACACAGTAGAATATGCTACTATTGGATCAACGACTTCTAAGTCACAGCACAGCAATACATGTATATCACAGAATTAAAAATTTACTGTACCTACATAAAATTAGAGATAACCACATCTTCCATTACTTACTATTAGATATTGTAACTACTGTTTGGCTGGTAGAAAACATTGATCTTGCATGTTGAGCTTTCGTGGTACTTAGAAATACATTTGCAGCATTTTTAACTGTAGTCACCTGTACAGTTACAACAATGTTTGAATGCCTGTTTAGCAATAATTATTATCTTTAAAACCTTTTCACTTCTTTGTTATATAATTTTTAACTTTATAATTAATATTATGTATGTGTTGTTACAGTGGGTACGAAGGCCAGCACACGTGTATCACCTACGACGCCGTCAACCAAGCCTACCTTGAAGCCAGAAACAGAATTGGTAAAAAAATTAAATTTCTCTTGTAATTTAAGGTGCCAAAAACAATAACATTTGTATATTTAACAATACTCGTAAATATAGATCAAGATAAACATCACATACATTTTTCTGGTCCTAAACATCACTTCAACGTAAGTTGTGTGTTTGTGGCGCCCAAACCAAACATAAATATTGGTTTCATAACAAATATTTGTAATCGAACCCGCGACCCTTGCGTCTCAATTGGCGCTCAAACCACTAGACTACACGGGTCGTCATACAGACGATACTGACCAACATCATACATTTCCCTGAAATTTTCGGCAAAACTTTGGAAGACTTATCCATAAATATTATTATTCAAATACAATAAACAATAAGCAACACAACATACCGGTTACCTACCTACCTTTTGACAATATTATAAGATTTTGATATATAAATTTTACAGAAATAATAGACGTTAAGATTGCCTCGAAAGATAGATCTCTAAGAATAACCCATAACTTAAGTCTGAGGTTAACATTTTCTTCTTTGTTACCAGTGGTATCACAGCCCAAGGGTGACTGGAAACCCGAGGACTTCGCCAGCGTGGGTGAGCTCATGCTCGACATCTCCATTAACTTGGCAAGGACGTGAGTAATTATATATTTTTAACTATCTTTCTTAACACTAGTATCAGTTACATTATCACCAACCGAACGAAGTTTACATGCAATACCTACTTGTAGTAGCCCGCCATCACTTCTTTTCGGTACATTAGTTCTACGCAATACCTAAATGCCTCTTTATAAATAGTAAAGATAGTTAAAAGATAGAGTAGGAAACCAACAATATCTGCTGCGGTGGAATCCAAACCCTAGATATCAACAGCAGTACCGGAATGGTAACAAGTTAGATAGATATTTATTGCACCGAAAAATAATACATAACATGATTGAAACAAAAGCAATGAACAGTGCAATAAGGCGATCTAATAAAAATAATATTTTTTTTGTTAAAATACAATTATATGAAAAGACGTTCAGGTCGAGTCGTCCACCGCCTCGCAGAGCAAAAATAGCTCTTGTAGTGTCAGACATAAGGAAGGTCCAATATCCAAAAGAGTAACTCAACGTATCGCCGTGTGTACTAATGTATTTAATAACAAGGAACAGGCTTTATTTGTGCAATTAATTCAGGCACTTAAATTTCATTTTTAATATAATAATTACCTATACACGGTAGATGCAGTAATTGCATCCTTGTATTTAATATTACGACCACGATCCACAAATTACACAATGTAATAAATGCTTGTACGAATTTGAAAGGGAACAATATAAATAATTCATATTCTCATTAAATTTAATGTTAAACCTACATCACCCAGATGAACTACAAGCAGTGTGGTCCAGCGAATAAAACAATAGCGTTGAATTAATTGAATGGCACTTTCGATTGACATTTACGTCGTCTTAACCCTGAAAATCCGTGCTCTCCTTAACCGCACTCACTGATTGCTAATGATTAACGCGAGCAGAAAGCTCAAGGCCGCGGGCTGACCGCGGAGAATAACTTGTATTCACTCTTTTGTTTTCACCCTATTCATTCTGGCCGCGACACCACTCACGACGCGGAAACCATTGTGACATAATGAACACACGTAAATTATGATACCACATACTTCACGGCTGTCATGGTCCCCATGCCGGCGCGCTCGTGCGGTCTCGCATGGCGCATTCTAACATGTAGTTAAGAGCTTTTAATGCTAAAACCGCAGCCGTAAACGGACTTGCAAAATGTGCCTCTGATTAGCTCCATTTTCGACACACAGGACACGAATGCTCATATGAATTCTTGGAGCCCATTTCATAGGCTATATACCACATTCATACACGCTTATTAGAATTTCGATGTAATTAATAAAAATTGTCATAGTTGCCTTATGTGTTTATTGATACGACATTATTGACACCACATTAAGAAGCAACTTCATTGAAATAGCTGTTAGAGGATATATGCACAATGTTAATAAAAAACTAGTAATACTGCCAGATCTGACATATATATCAACAGCTAGTAATTAGCCTGTCTGAAGCCTTGGTTAATTGCGTGATTTTTAATAGGTATCCAGAGATCCTTGATCTTACTACCAACATTTAGTGTCGCCTACCAGTATCGACCTTTTAGTGAGAGGAGTCTAAATGTCATCGACTCGTTAACAGGAACTAGAGGCTGAATCATGCGCATGCGTCACTACGGAAGCTGTTCACAAAGAGAAGCTAAATACTGCAAATGGACATTACTTAGTTTAGTTCCTCATCTTTGCAAATTAAAAGGACAAAGTCATTAAGATTAACGATCGACCGAAAAGATAAATGCACGTGATAGGCAATGCTGGAGTATCATTGATTAATTTAATAAGTAGGTAGGTAGATATGTAAATTTTATAGTTTATCATAGGAGGGCATGTCGATCACGACTTCCAGAATAACATTATTAGGTAGATAAGATAGCTTGTGCAAAGTAACTTTATTTACTTATTCTAACTTATAGTTACTGACAAATAATTAATGCAGTCTCATTATGCTTAATCAATTGCGGAGCGATTAGTTCCGTAAATTAATTGAAATGGTATGTGATTATGAATTCAATATTTCAAAATTTCTTTCAAGTACACTCGCGAGGCCAGGCTGCATAACATTAGGAGCGAAGCCCGAGCTATCCGAGGTTCATTACGGCTAATAAGTCTGTTAACTTGTATAAAGCGCGATTATCGTTGCGTATCATCGTGAAGGTCGATGCGTATAATAATACTTAATTTTATTTGTCTGTATGTCTATTTGATTGATGGATCTAGGTCGTGTAACTTTTGATACAAATGTTACTCGTATTGTTTTGTTAGTTGTATCAGAAGTATTTTTGTTACTAGATATGTGTATAAATAAAGTAAATCATGTTTTATTAATGATAACAGTACTTTTACACTAAAAAGTGACTGTAACACTAAAAAGCGCATCTTCTATACCATTTATAGAGAAAGAGATAAATTTTATAGTCAACAACAATATTAGCATAGATTAGAAGTAATAACAACGTTACTAGCTATAGTTTGTACAATATAAATGTATAAACATATAAGTATCAGCTTTCTGTAAACGGAATAAAAGTTAAAATCCCGAAACGAAGTGACGTCGGGCTTCTCTTTAATATAAAGTTAAAACTTTTACGATGCATCATGTAAATCAGCAATGCTCAAAACCAACATCACAATAAAATTGTTACATCACCTTAAAAGCATTACACAGATATAGCTTCGCTCCCACTTAAAAATGCATTAACCTTATTCTTCATAAAATTGAAACTATTTTTAACAAGACCCGTTTCATTCATCCTGTTAACATTTGTTACAATCAAGTTCTTAAAGTTCAAGAGCCTTACCTCTCGTAAGCTAAGTTAATAATCTCTTAACCGTTTAATTATGCACCAATAAATTATCAATTTTAACTAAATAAAAAGTATATACTTTATACCTATGTGCATACAACGGATTTCGATTGGGTCAGTTAGCATACAACAGTCTAAAGATGTTTATGAGCATCTTCTTGAGGTGCTTAATTAACTAGGTACTACTGTTAAGTATATAAATTCACACTACATCTCATACATTGACCTGACTCCGTATTAAGTAGGTAGCTTAAGCACTTGTGTTACAGATATCAGACAACAGAGGATCACAAATATAATACTTAAATACATATATAACACCAAGACACTAAACAAACACAAATGTTTGTCCAGGGTGGGGATCGAACCCACGACCTTTGGCGCATGAGGCAGGGCCACTACCAAATGCGCCATCCGGCCTTATACAGATACACATGCGTGCACAAGTGTTACCTACAATAAAAGTACATATTACTACTTGTCTTTATATGTTTTTATCATAATAAACCCATTTAAATTCACGTATCTCAAAAGAAAATTCATAACAATGCGATAAAATTAAACATCTTAATATAGATGTCATTAATGGCGTAACATATCGCTGTAAACTACCTACAAACATTTTTATTATACCCGGAAACTTTCCCATTATTATTCATTATTAGGTAACAAGTCCTACGGTTGCATTGAATGAATTAATGTTTTTTTTCCACACAAAACTTAAAACTAGATATTACAGGGGTAATATACAACAAAGGCGGCCTTATTACTATGAGATATATCTTCCAAGCAACCTTTGAATAAAGGACACTTGAACAAGGTGTAAGGCGGTGCATTATATTCTTTTGCTGTCGAATAAAATTTAATTGTTAAGTTCATGAAAATCATAAAATATATTAGCATCTTAACCTTTAAGTCCTGCCTACATAATGTAAAAAATATCTAAACTAAAGCGGATGCATACTTGTAAACTAGACTATATTTATTGCATCCATGAACCCGAAGCATTTACCCACCTCAATTAAAATGTATATTTACATAAACAGCTTAAATATTTTATTACATTTTTGTGCAATGGTACATATTTTATAATTAGGCAAATGTTTGTCATGTGAGCGCACATAGCTGGCGCATAAACCTTGGCATTTCAAATACTGTTAGTTATTTACTGGCAATAAAATGTTGTAAGCAAATCATCTCTACGTATTTGGGTTATAATTTTACTAAGTAGTGTAGTAGAGTATTTCGTACGAGTAGATTGAATCTCCTAAGACACATCTAGTTATTTTATATATTTTATTGGAAACCACGGTACGGTAAAATATCATCAGTGGTAACAATATCAAATCCATTTTAGAACATAACTAAGTAGATGCTTATAAAACGCGCCTTTGTGTTTTAGCCTAAAATAAAATCAAGTCAATACTGTTTACATAGATCAAGAGATACGTCAATTCCTAATAAACGCTAGACCATGACCAATTTTGTCTTACCAAATGCAGGATCATCGCTCAAGCGTTTCCCTGGACGCAAAACGGAAATTGACACCGTGAACCAATTTAATTTGTCTAAAACATTTAATTTCCAACAGATATGGATTAACATACGAAGAGATCGAGAAGGGCCTGCCTCTGATCGACACGTCCCGCACGCTCGTCCGCGAGGTGTGCCCGCCCGTGTTCTCGCACGTGGAGTGCCGCGCCGGCAAGTACCGCCGACTGGACGGACTCTGCAACAACCTCAACCACCCCACGTGGGGCGCCACCAATGCTCCCTTCCAGAGGTAACATACATTTTACTGTCTTCCGTGAGATGTGCCCGCCCGCGTTCTCTCACGTGGAGTGCCGCGCCGGCAAGTACCGCCGACTGGACGGACTCTGCAACAACCTCAACCACCCCACGTGGGGCGCCACCAATGCTCCCTTCCAGAGGTAACAACATTTTACTGTCTTCCGTGAGATGTGCCCGCCCGCGTTCTCTCACGTGGAGTGCCGCGCCGGCAAGTACCGCCGGCTGGACGGACTCTGCAACAACCTGAACCACCCCACGTGGGGCGCCACCAATGCTCCCTTCCAGAGGTAACATAACATTTTACCGTGTCCTCTGATCGATACGTCCCGCACGCATCTGTAAAGTGTGCCCGTCCTTGTTCTTGCACGTGGTATGCCGCGCCGACAAGTACCGCCGCTGGACGGACTCTGCAACAATCTGAACCACCCCACGTGGGGCGCCACCAATGCTCCCTCCAGAGGTAACATAACATTTCACCGTCTCTTCTGATCGATACGTCCCGCATCCATCCGTGAGGTGTGCCCGCCCATGTTCTCGCACGTGGTATGCCGCGCCGACAAGTACCGCCGCTGGACGGACTCTGCAACAACCTGAACCACCCCACGTGGGGCGCCACCAATGCTCCCTTCCAGAGGATAACATAACATTTTACCGTGTCCTTCTGATCGACACAGTCCCAGCACGCATTCATGAAGTGTGCCCGCCAGTGTTCTCGCATGTGGAAGTGCCGCGCCGGACAAGTACCGCCGGCTGGACGGACTCTGCAACAACCTGAACCACCCCACGTGGGGCGCCACCAATGCTTCCTTCCAGAGGTAACATAACATTTCACCGTCTCTTCTGATCGATCCATCCGTTAAGTTTGCCTGCACGTCCCGCACCGCACTTGCTATCCACAAGGTGTGACCCCTCGCGGATGCGAGTATCGCGCCCTTGTTCTCGCACGTGGAGTGCCGCGCCGTCTGGACGGACTCTGCAACAACCCGCACCCACCCCGCGTGGTATACCTATAGTCCCTTCCAGAATTTCCGCAACATTACATTGTAACGTCTCCTCTGATAGACAGAGCGTTCCGCAGATCGTAACTCTATTCATCATTGACATCTTTGGTGTGATAGGTGACTGAGGAGCAGACTGATCCGTCTCCTGGTGTTAAGAGATTACCACCCTAACCGCTCAGTGCAAAATTCTTCCGAAAACTCCAATTCATATAACTATTGAAACCTCCCTTAGACTGATCGGGCCCCTATTCGCCGACGGCATCAACGCGCCGCGCATCGCGCACACCGGCCGCGACCTGCCGCTCTCGCGGGTGGTCTCCCGCACCATGCACCCCGACGACGGCTTCCACGACCACGCCGGCACCGTCATGGTCATCGCCTGGGGACAGTTCATGGACCACGACTACACGCTCACTGGCACCCCTCTTGGTAAGAATTTTTTTATATTGAGGACAATCAAGATGACCTCTCTCCGCCCGATGGTAAGCGGCCGTATATTTTGGAGAAAACAAAAAAAAGATTTACCACAAAAAATAGGTATCCAAATATTAATAAATGCGGTGATTATTCGGGGACTAACTTTCGTGGCGGTTCCTAAATCCATTATTAAATTACTATAAAGTTCACATCTTAAAATATAGTCATATTATTTATGAAAAAAGCCTTCCATAAAACAATTGGAATACCTATTTTAATGTTTTTGATCTCAATTTCGGTGAGATATTGGTTTATAGGATTGCCATAAAAGGGCCCGAATCTAAGAACGACCCAATAATCAAAGGTATATTCAAGAAGCCAATCCTATTTAATTATATTCAAGAATAATTATAATCAGTTTTTTAAACAGCTCAACTATTGGCAGCATAAAAATATGTTGTTGTACCTAACTACTTGCTGACGTCTCAGTGAAAATAATAGAGCAGCTACATCTGTTGATGGCTGCCGCCGCAACTAACGACGCATTTCGCCACCAGCAATTACAAGAGCGAAGCCTATAAAACTTAACGATTTGTCTCTCTCTGGATCTATTGTTTTGGGATTGCCCAAAGACTTCGCTTACCCTTTCCCAACGGAGATGCAACGGACAGACAATGGTTATGATTGGTCAATGGTAAATGGTGATTGGATTGCAGACCCGATCAACCGCAACGACCCTGAGGAGTGCTGCAAGCGGCCGCCGCACCTGAAGCACCCCTACTGCAATGAGATCAGAGTGCCGGAGGACGACTACTTCTACCGCCTGTTTGGGGTCAAGTGCATCGACTTTGTGAGAGGGTTCCCCTCGCCGCGTCCCGGCTGCCGTCTGGGTAAGAGCTTTTTCAGTATCCAACTCTTTACATTATCAATTATTACTAAGCCGAAATACATCGGTGAAAAAAAAACTTTTACGGGTTTTAAAGGCTGTTATGTATTTTTATTTCCGTACTCGCTTACCATCAATAGATCTTTCTGCTCGTCTGCAACTTATCACATAAAAAAATATAAGCCTAACTTGTAGACAACGTCTCATGGCACTAAGTTTACCTATTGACTTGTTTACATTTTTGTGTAATAAAGAGTGATCGGATTGGATTGTGCAATTAGGGGTCAACGTCCTCAAACATTACATTACTTATAGTATTGTATTTGTATATTCAAACATTGCTTACATCATTGTATATTTTCTTTAAATCTTGCATCATTCAGCCAATCGGTTTATTTAGCAGGAGATTAGCCTTTACACCCACCTTAATGACAGTAATGTTATCGTAGGACAGAATATCATAGTTTTAATAAACTCACGATCAAATTACCCGGTCTATCAGAAGTAACAGCTCGTAAGTGGTAATTAAAATTTACTAGAAGCGCAAGCGCAGGGTCGACTTCTTGTCAACGACGGTAAGTGGGTCCGGGGTAGGGCTGCCATCCGTCCGGGTTTCCCCGGATTTGTCCAGTTTCTAAACTAGGACAAACTAGGACAACCTTCCCCGGACCCCTAGAGGGCATCCGGGGAGCATCTGGGGAAGGTTTCATTTGTAGACCGGGTTTAAAAAAATAAATAACATTGAATATTATGTTTAAAAGATCTTGACATGTCCGGCTTTCGGACTCTAAAATTCAGGATGTTCACGCGTCTTATCCTATTTTCCAAATTTTAAAGATGGTAACCTTAGTCCGGTGAGGAGCCGGCGACCGCACGGCCACTTTGCGGTGGATTGCCCACGCCAAACTGCACACGAAATGCAGCTCATATGACATTATCTTTATTGCCGATCGAAAATGAGAATGATCGAGAGGTAATGCAACATTGTTGTTGATAGATCGATTGATGTATGAGAAAAAATTGGCATTACAATCGTGACTATCGAATGGCTTGGTTAATCAATGCAATGTAGGAGGTCTTTTCGGTAGTAAATATCAATATCCAAATTGGTAATCTTCATAATATTTATGTTGTTTATGTTATTGCTGAAAACAAAGCGGAATAAAAGGATCATTCTTCGAGATCTAACTTTCGTTGCAGTCATTCTATCCAATTTCTTCGGAAATGAACACCAGAATGTTAAAAAATAGGACTGATTATGGAAAAGTCCATCAATAGTGTTACTTTTACTTAACTTAATGTAACTTTTACTCAACTTTTAACGTAACTTTTATCTTATACTTTAAGATGTTGATGCAAATTTTACAGAAATAATGGAAGACTGCCAAAAAGTTACATCTCGAAGAATAACCAAAAATTCCACATCAATTTCAAATTAGTGCTAGGTATAGTTATGTAATTGATAAAAATATCATAAGTAGCCTAGACAGGCTACACGACTAGGAAAGTAAAACTTTCAATAATGTAGGTACTTTAATTTGATCTTTCACCGCAAACTAAATATTAGCCTCTTCCTGCTAAAGTGCCTAAGTAGAATGATGTATTACGCCAACATGAAACTCTTCACACTTGTACCTGACACCTAACCAAATTCATAAATGATGAGCATGTTATATCACGCTTGTCTAATGGTTGTGCAGAGCGCAAAATCTAGATATATGCATAATTGGCGAGGTCAGACCGCATCATGTGACCGGTGCCATTACCTTTGTATCATCCGCGGCCCCGCTGCAGTGAGAGGCGAAAGTATCCGCACGTTACGTGTGGGCCAAGAACAAGTGGCCACGTGACGCAATGTACCGAGGTGATGAGCTGAATACCAGCGCGTGGAATGTTTCAACTGATTCGGTGTTTTCATTGGCAATTGGAATCACTAACAGAATTACTTACATTGATACCGTTCGAGAAAGTAGGTTTAAAACTAGGTCCATTCACTTATCTAGGAGAGTTAACTAATGTCGAGTTCTGACTTGAGGCTGACTTTTTTCACGTCTACGCCTTAAGAACGCCCCGTCTGCTCCTGTCAGCACGCTTATAAGTACATACTTAGGTCACACACACAAATACGGCTTTTCATACAAAACTAATTATGGCTGGAATCGAATCCGCTTACGTCTCAAAAGAAGCTACAAACCACAGCGCTAAAAAGCAAAATGTAGAGATCACATATCACATCACACATACAGTAATATTTAGAGGAGAAAATTAAATGCAAACCATTTATGTATGTCAAAATATTTCCCGTAGATAGATAAGTAAACTGTATGACTAGAATAAATATCGACTAATATTACCTGCAGAGACAAATATGAATGGGTACACGCGGGCTCGATTACGCGGTTTGCTCAACACACCCAGACAGATCTCAAGATAAAATTGCAATTCGTCACAATCAACTTATGTAAACAAGGCATTAAGAAATCATTTACTGTGAATAATCTGGGTCTATTACCGTCGTCGCCGCAGACGGGCAATTTATTTACTAGATTACTGAACCACGTCAATCGATAAACGTTAGTACCACTGCCTGCGAGGTTTAATGAACGAATTAGGAGTTAGCCCGAAGGCTGACCGCTCACAGGATGCCCAAATGAGTGACTTTTAATACTCTGAACATAATTACGCAGATTAATCCAATTTAGCAACGCACACGACTAACCGTGCCCACGTGTAAGCGATAGCGTTTCATAGGATAATTATACGGTACTCCAAATTATGGACTGAGACGCATCATTAAATAGTTAACATGTTAATATTGCTGTCTTGTGTTTTAGGATCAAGGGTTCCGTTCAACACTTTGACTGGAGCTATCGATGGAAACACCGTTTATGGTGTCACTGACAAGTTTGCACGGTAAGTTATTATTATACGTAATTTCTATCAATAAGATTGTAATAAAAATACAGGGCTATTTTGAAACGGCTACATAAATTTCGCCAGTAAGCGTTGTCATGGTGCTGAGTATCATCATCAACAACATGTCATTCCCAGTGGCATTTAAAGCTATCATTTTGAAGTACGCTGCAACCATAATCCAGATTTAGGAAGTCGGGTAATTACTATAAAAGGACTGCCACCTGACCTTCACAACTAACAAATTAGACAAGGAAATCAGTTCAACTGGATCAAAAGGCACTTAAAGGCGGAAATTATAGCCAAAGCCTCTTGATAGATACATATATAAGTAGTATGAGAGATCCACATAACTAGTGATGATTTTACCCATGATTCTTCAAAATAAGGTCTACAATGTGTAGAAGCGCCCTTGAAGATTTAGCTAGATGGATAACCCTGTATGTTGAAACCATTAAAATTCTGTGCAAGAGTTTTAAGCTACTCTAAAATCCGGCCAAGAATCTCTTAACGCAACTCATCCGGCTACGTCCATTGACTTAATGTTAGTATTACTCCATATCAATTCGTGCGTCCTTTCAAATTCACGGAATACTCGCTTCGTTTGCAGAAAACTGCGTACTGGCTACGGCGGTCTGCTGCGTATGAACCCTGTGTTCAAGGAGTACGGCCTCAAGGACCTGCTGCCACTCAAGCTTGACATCCCTGATGAAGGGTGCACCAGGCCTAACAAGAATATGTTCTGTTTTGAAGCTGGTGAGTATTTATTTTACACAAAGTATGACATATACGAGTATTCATTACTCATTATAGTGTCAGAATTTTGGCTTAACTATCAAGCAATATATAGTCACATTCCAGTAGTTTTAATCCCCTTTAAACAGTTATGACTTGTGTCTGAGCAAACGCTTCTGTTTAAGAAGGTAAAGTAGTAACTCTTGGTTGCTAGATAATCAGGTTTGAAACGTGAGGTGAGTAACATATGAGGTTTCTCTGACTAAAACTACCTGAAAGTTAAGAAAAGGAATATTTGGCAACTTATGAATACTTCATCCGTTGGCATTTGAGGCCACCTCATTCTGTCTTGAGCGGCAGTTTTATATCAGTTTTCGACGCCGAGCTATTGCAGGTTAACCATCACTCGATACTGCCAGCGGAATCTCCGCCGACCACACGTCTACTTATATAATCCTACCCTTAAATTTTCTTCACAGGTGAGATCCGAGTGAACGAACAGCTGGTGCTCACAGTGATGCACACTTTAATGGCTCGAGAGCACAACCGTGTCGCCAACGCTCTGGCCGAAGTGAACCCTCACTGGGATGATGAGACCCTGTACCAGGAAGCCAGGCGCATCAACATCGCCGAGATCCAGCACATCACCTACAACGAGTTCTTGCCCATCCTCCTCGGAAAAGACGTCATGGAGAAGTTCGGACTGGTGCTTGAGAAAGAAGTAAGTCCTCATTGCGGTATAGCCTTCACAATTTATGGGCGCTTTGCACAATTTTACCATGGTTTTTAACTTCCTTGTCTGTTTTCCTCGTGCATTGATTTTAAAACCAATTTTAGGGATACTGGGACGGCTATGACCATGAAGTAAATCCTGATGTCATCGCCTCATTCGCTGCTGCTGCTTACCGTTTCGGTCACTCCCTTCTGCCAACCGCTGTTGAGAGATGGTCCAAAGCCCACAAGTTTATCGGTAAGAATGTAAAACCAGATCGAAATTAAATCTTGATTTTTTATATGAACTCAAGTGTATCGGTAAGATTGTAAATCCATTGAAATAATACTTATTACTTTTTTAGCATCCAAGAGATTATCGGACCTTATCAGAAGGCCATACGATTTGTACAGAGCTGGTGTTATGGATGAATACGTCATGGGCTTGATGAACCAAGTGGCTCAGGCTATGGATGACTCGATCACACAAGAAGTCACCAATCACCTCTTCAAGAAAGTGGGCGCTCGCTTCGGAATGGACTTGGTCTCGTTCAACATGCAGAGAGGCCGAGAGTTCGGTCTGCCTGGCTACATGGAGTTCAGGAAGTTCTGTGGGTTGCCCTCTGCAGACAGCTTCCAGGATCTGTTTGGAACTATGTCCAATGAAACCGTGCGAAGATACGAGACCATCTTTGAGCACCCGATCGACGTAGACTTGTGGTCTGGTGGTGTGTCAGAGCGGCCGCTTCCTGGATCTATGTTGGGGCCCACTTTTGCTTGCATCATCGCTACACAGTTCTCCTACTCCAGACGGGGTGACAGATTCTGGTGAGTTTAAATTCTTACCTTTACATATTGTCATAAATTACAGCATGACAAGGAAATGTTGGCACGTAAAAACTTTGCTGACGCGGTTTACAGAAGAGCTTTGATTCCGATTTATCAGTACATCGTTGTGATACTATACTAATGTAATAAACATATATCACAATATAAAGCTGACATCTTTTTATACACCAGGTACGAGCTTCCCAACCAGCCCTCCACCTTCACTCCAGAACAGCTGACGGAGATCAGGAAGGCGCGACTCGCGCGAGTCATCTGCGACAACACCGACATCATCGACACCGTGCAGCTGTACCCCATGGTGCTGCCCGACCATGAGCTGTAAGTTAAGATCATCATTTTATCTGTAGTAAACCATTCCATGGCATAGTATCTTGCAAGAGTGGCGAGCATTTAAAATTAAAAATTAAATTTTCTAATACGGCCAATACTGGCAACTATCAGCCCGTTGTTACCAACCCACTTGCTTACCTCTTATTCTGCTCACACTTATGGTTGAATCTTTTAAGTGATAGGTGGCAGATCCTCTAGTGGTGGTAGACGCACCAACAGTGGAGTCACAAGTGTGCTTACCTATTCTCCTAGTCAGCTTCCCAGATAACATCCTTCGACCGATTCATCCTCATGTGTCTGTGCTAGCTTTTCCATGCCAGTGAATGGTAAACTTTGACGTCAGAGGCTAAGACTTATTTCAGATCGATGCGCCAGCGTAGTAAGTAATCAAATTAGCAACTCTTTTTATCTTTAATTTTCAGGAACCCTCGTGTGCCGTGCAGGAGTGGCATCATCCCCTCAATCGACTTCACCAAGTGGGCGGAGCCCGCGCCCGCGCCCTTCCACGGCACCGCCAAGCAGTTCGTGAGTAGCTTCAGTTACGACCCCTTTCTGGGCAAGAAGTAGTGAGCACGTACTTAGACCGTAATTAGATGACACAGAGCATTTAAGTTCAAGCTAAATAGTCAATTTATGACACCTTAACCCTGAACTTTAATTTGAGGGCAACGTAAAACCGTATTTACTGGTAGCGAATAAAATCTTTAACTGTTCCCGCACTTTAGTATGAAACGTACTAAAATCAATTTGCACTTAAAACATCATTGGGAGAAACAGATAATTTTTCGTTATAAAAAACAATTCGTTGAATATTGATTAAAATTTTATTCAGTACAAAAGACTTCAACGCGTTAATGAAGGATGGATCAGTATACTTATAAAATTGTATACTTTAGCTGTTATCCGTATTGTACCAATCTATTGTCATTCCATATAAATAAAAAGACTACTTAGCTTGAATTTTCTGCAAAATACGTACATTTATTGTAGAATTGATTTGTAAGAAATGGAATGTTTGCAATGTAATTAGTTTATTCGTAGTTGGAGGTAAAAATTGTTTGTGGGCGTTTATCTACCTGATTGTATGCAGATTAGCTGACTACTGCAGTTGAATTGAGTGTGGTTCTGGTTATATATTTTTACTAATACAAAAACTGGTACAGTCGCGGAAAATGTATCTTAGAATCTTCATGCCAATACGTCTACCAGTGAAATTATTTATTGTATTCATTACCTACATTTTAGTTTTTAGTTAAGATTATTTTCCGCCACTGTATCTTTAATACACCAAGTCAGAATATTAATAATGTTACACGTTTATTTATAAATAGAATTAGTAATATGTACAAAATTATTGTAGATTTATTATTTTGCCTTAGCAGAGGCCAAATGAATGCTTGATTGCCATAGTACTTAATGTAGCTTATATTATTATAATAAGTACCTGGGTAACCGAGCTATACTCGTTTTAGAGAAAGCACAAGTAGAATACATTTTAATTTTGCTACATAATTATTAAGAATAGGTACCTAATTCGTAATTTGTTCTGCCATCAAATAAAATCGTAATTGTGTTTATTATAAGACGTCTCGTTCTGCCCTTCCCGTAGCCTTAGTTAATATTGTCATATGCAATACATAACGTAATTGAAAAAAATATTAGTTACCTATATTATCTAATAACGAGTAATCAAGTTCCGTTTCATAGAGGCAAAACATAAGTAAAAAGACCAATAGAAACATTTATACAAGCATTTGACTAAGTAGGTATACATAGTCTACGCCTCCTAGTATAAAATTTTTCAGTTTTTAGGCACACAGTAGTTAGTAAGTTTACTGTTATTACAACGCTACTTTATTACATTCTCTTGCCTGCTTTTTATGTTTGTTAAGTTTTCTTTGGCTTTTTAAAGACTATGTTAATTTTAGAGTACCTACTAGTAATTATCTTTACATTCTGTCTTACCACTTGTTATTTCATTATATCTTCATAGCAAATAAGCGATTTATATCATCATCACTTCCAATCATTTATTCGTTTAAACTTTTCGTGATGTTTATTTATTTCGAATACCTTATTATTAAAAAGTCCAATAGTTTGTAATTATAGTGATGCACAAAAATAGTATTATGTAAATACAAGGTTGATAAATAAAGTCTAGTTTTGTAATGACTGTTGTTTTATTACCAGTAGATATACTTAGTTTGTGTATTGTGATGGGTTTGGTCTGCAACTGCAACAACACTTTATGTTCTCAGATCTTTTCACCTAGATTAAATCACCACCACAGTTGCCATAAATGCTTAGGAAATATGGTATTGTATGTAGTTCCTGCCTGATATTTATGACTCACCTTACCAAAGTAGATTATTTTTGTTTTATTTACTTCTAATCAAAATTATTTTATTCACAGATGACAGATGCATACATTAGAGCTGACAATGACACCAACTGTGTCCAAGAGATAACTGATACTGCGAATGAAGACACAACTGTTCTTAACAATGCTACTTCTCTTGAAGGAGATAATGATTGTAATATAACGAATGATTTTAATCCCAATCAAAACCAAAATTTACTCACTTTACACATTTCTGCCAACGTAACATCAAGCAAAAAGGTGAATAATATTAAAAATGCACCCGAAAATTGTGGAGAGGATATCAAAACTATGACAGATGAGTGTCTCAAAATATTATCTAAATTGAACGAAGTTCCCAAGGGTGACTCTGTACTAAAATATGTTTATAAGAAAGATGAAGACAAATCAGTATTAAATAAAAAATCTCCTGGTCACCCATTGAACAGTTTGAGAAAAAAAAGATCTTTGAATTCCGAAAATAACACTGAGAATACAAGTGAAATGACTTCTCAAATTGTTAATATTGAACCTATTGGTGAAATAAAAGCAATGGATAAAACAATAGCTGCAGATTTAAAAATTGAAAATAAAAACTTAACAGCTGAGGCAAGTGAAAATGCACCATTGATAGTAAACTATGAAACTGCCCATAAACCGGAAAGTAATATTGAAATTTCACCACCTCTATTCCAACGTCAAACGGAAAATACTATTCAAAATTCAGCTTTAGCAGATTTTAACATACAAACACTGCACACGCCTAATGAACCTCAGAAAAAATATGAAAACGTAAATGAGAACTCTTCATCGCGGTCAGACGAAGATAGTAGAGAAAGTAGTGAAAGAAAATCTTACCCTAATAATGATAGATCCTACAGCGATGAAAGTTCGGAAGACACAAGAGAAAATGTAAGACCTAATAGTGATTATAAAACATCAAGACCATCTCGCCGAGATAGTGATGAAACTAGAGAAAACGATGATTCCAGAGTCTATCCTTCAAGTAATCAACATAGTCGAGAAGAAAATGATAGACCGAGACATACCAATTATAGAGAAAATAAAAACCGAGAGAACGACGACGACGAGAGTGAAGAACGACAGAAATATAAAAATCTTTCAAGCAATGAAGACAACCGAGAAATAATTGATGAAGACATTCCGCACAAGCCTAAAACCCCTTATAATAAATATAGGATCCATACTGAAAAACCTAATAAGGAATTTGAGGAATACAATAATCCTCGCCACCCAAAGAGCGATTTTGAAAAATACAAAGATGATCCTCGAAGCTTTGAAAAGTATGAAGACAAAGAAATTTCACCGAATTCTGCAGAAAATACTAAACTTAACAATAAAGGTCAAAATGATGTAAGTAATGAAAAATATTTAGGTTCATCTCAAAGTATAGAAAATAGTGAAAGTGCTGAAAGTAATGATTCTGCAGAACCAAGTAAAGCACCTTATAAAAAACACACTAATGATGATGTAACGATCAATCATCATGAAAATTCTAAAGAGGAGAGGAATTCAAATTATGGAAAAGGATCTAATGAAAACTCAGAAGACACTAAATATAATACCCGTGAAGACTCAGGGCAATCTGAAGAGCACCAACATAAAGAATATAGTAAAAAGCCGAATGAACAGGAAAGTAATTCAAAAAAACAGCCTTTAATTCAAGACGTGGACTTAGGTGATTTCAGTTACGAAAAAGTGCAGGTCAATGACAAAGGAAAAATAGTTCCAGCTCAAGAGTCAGATGATTATATTGATAAATCAAATGAAAAGAATTACTCAGACGATAAACATCAAAACATTCAATCTCCAGAAATAGATGAACAATTAAAAAGTGAAATATATGAAAGTATTAAACAGCCTGTGCGTATAAACGGAGAAATCAAGCCAGTAGTTGAAATTAATAGTGAAATTAACGAAGGCGAAAACAGCGAAGAAAATTCTAAAGAAGCGTTTAAATCTGTCCCACAAAATGACGTCAGTTTAGAAAGCATACTTGGTACTAATAATGATAAAGACGTCAACGAACCTATTGAAAAAACAAATAACTATAAAGAAAAAGGAAATAGTGGAGACGTCAAACAACAATTCGAAAGAATTCCAACTGATTATAAACATGAAAACAAAGAAGATACTACCAAAAATACGCAAAAACCTCAAATAAACAAACCAAGCGTAGAACATGAAGAAGTTCAACTTCAAGGCACATTGGATACGTTTACACCGCCCAAAGACGAAAATTTTGATGAACATCTAAAATTTAAATTTGATGATGTAGCAATTAAATTACCTGAAATAAAATTGCCCGAAGACGTTTTAGCTTATACTTATGAAGAACCTTCATACGAGAAAAAAAGAGGTGATTACAAAAAGCGAAAAAATGAACCAAAGGAACCCTTCTTCCACTACAATGATGAGTATGTTGATAGACCACATAAAGATAAAGACCATGATTCAAATGAGGATGAGGACGACGATGACCATGAATATTATGGATATCATAATGATAAGCAAAACCTTAAGAAAAAAAAGGACGACGAAGAAGAAGACGAAGATGTTGATTTATACGAAAAATTCGTCAGAGAACGCTTTGGCAAACAAGGTTCATTTGAAAAACGATCAGAAAAATTGCAGAATGAAAGAACTTTACCGTACAACCCCGAGTTATATGCAAAATATCAAAACATTTTGCAAAAAACGGCACAAATTGATGAACAGGCGAAGAAAAGTGGCGATCCGAATGCTGGATACATGTGGACGCTCCAGTATGGTGAAAAATTATAATAGTTAAGTAATAAAAGCTATTTTTAATAGCATATCTGCATAATTTTATAACCAAAGTTGAACAAAGGTAAAGCTATTAAATAAGTATAAGGTCATTTAGCGGCAGTGGAGGTAAGGTTTAGTAGTCGTTTTCATTGAAATACAAACTAAAAAAAAACTACTTTGGTTAGTTTCAAGAGCGGATCCAGGGAGGTCGTGGCGATAATCTAGAACCCCGTACAAATCCCCAAGGAATGGTTGACTTTAAAAGCTTAAAGTTCCAATTTGCCAATAGATAGATGACGCAGGGTAAGTAGCACTTGTATCTCTGAAGTGTTTCATGATTTCAGGCTCGCTTTAAGCCATGATTTACCTCTTTGTAAGTAAAGTGTAGATTATACTAACAAAACACCTCCCTGACAGATTTTAATTCCCTTATTATTTTAACCCTCCGGTCCTCCCACAGAGATTAAGGAAAAGATTGGTTCTCCGGATAGCAAGTTTAGTGTTTTATGAAGAAACCGTCCCATACGAACGGAAATACTGTCACATTCAAACAAAAGAGACGCACAGCTCGTGTGAAAGGGACAGGGATAAGGATTCGATTAAGTAGAGAATTAATTCAGTTTCGTTGAGAATGTTTAACTCTGGAGACGCTCTGGGTCACGTTGTAAATCATAATAATTACCAAAACTTGGTAAACTTTAGTAGCTTGAAAGTCATTTTAATAGGCACAATGTAAGCCTTAACTTACAGTAATAAGTGAATAAGAAAGGTTGAGAAGAGAGGATTGCGGTTTCGGAACTCGCATTAATTTCTATTGATCGGTCTGTGGGTTTGTTGTAACTCGTTGGGTTCCTTAGTACCAGAGGGATAGACTAATGTAGAGGTATGTACAGTCAGCCATACATTAGGTTACCACAACCTGTCAAATTTCCTCAGTTGATATTCAACCTAATGTGTATGATGAGAGTCGATTGAAGAAATTGGACAGTTTTGTGGACTTTGATGTGGCCATGCGTACTTACATACTACTCACGCACGACTGACGTGATCTGTATTTGCTGTGGCTTAAGCGTAGCATATCAGTTTGTAGATAGATCATTTAATTTTAAAATGAGTGTTTTTAGAAATAAGTTAATAAACGTATTAATTAGGTATAACTTTCTTTCTTATAAGGGAAGGAAAGTACAAAGGTAGGAAGTGAAATTGTAAAGAAAGTTATGGAAATAAATGTTACAATATTTAATTTATTAAAACAAGGGTCTTTAATTTTTTTACGAACCTATCCTTTCCTCTAGTTTTTACGCCTAATAGGTACCTATTTGCCTCTAGTAGAGAATTAGCCGAGTTCCGATGTTTTCTGACCAATGGCGCTAGTAGCCCTAGGCTACCCACAGAAGAGCTACCTTGGGGCTACCTGTGACTTAAACGGTAACTTAGTGTCGCCGTTAATTAACTTCGCGACTTTATCGACGTATTAAAATGCATCAAAAGTCATATAGGGTCATTTCGCCTGTTCGCGTCCATCGCCCAATTCGCGTCCATTTTGCCGATCTCCTTTTAAAAATCCTCGAAAACAAGTCAACTAACACACCAATCGAGCGAAAAGTCATTCCCGCTAATACGTCAATGTATAAGAGTCATGCACACATAAACAAAAGTTCTGTGCGTCCACCAATCTTGTTTAGAAAAAATAGTTAATCTCGCCTGTTCATCAAGGAAGCGCACATGCACTGTTTTTTAAAAAAATAATAGTGTGCAGTGGCATGTTTGATGGTAAGTTTTATATTGTTTTATGTGAATTTTTGGATGGATAGCTATTTCTACAGTTTAATGATGAAAAAGGTATAATGTTTATTATGAATTAGGTAATGTTTTTTATATTTAACGAATAAAATAAGGTGGACGCGAATTACTACATCGAATTTTACAAAACTTCCACTTTGCGTCCACTATGGACGCAAACTATACTTATCCTCTAATTATAAAAACCGAATTGCGTCCACTGTTTTCGTTAAATACTTGCTAATAAAAAATATTAAAACATACTGTTTAATATTAATGATTTTTTTTAAATTAAATTACCAAATGATGTGAGTAATTTCATAAATTTTTTGTTCATTTATGATGAGTCTCTTTTCCTTCTTCTTTCTTGTATCCGAAGAGGATACAAGAAAGAAGAAGGAAAAGAGAGCATACACAGAAGAAGATAGATAGATGGATACTCTTTATTGCACAACACATTACAGAACTTAATGCTAATAGTAATTTCCAAGTACAATATCGGCGGTCTTATCGCTAATAGCGATTTCTTCCAGACAACCTTTGGTTAGAGGAATAATGAAGATTTAAAGAAAGCGTTAAATGAAATTCGAGAGAAGAATAAATTAGATTATAATAGATAAAGATTAGATAAAATTGTCATATTGTTTTGTTCATTTAATATGGCCGAAAACTTATGATAATTAAGGCTGATCTTAAGCATTCCTTGTGATTTTAGGGTAAAATTAACAGAACTGATTGTCTGGAAGAAATCGCTACAAGCGATAAGACCGCCTTATTGTACTGTCTATAGCTGTTGTTTCACTCTTGTATTTAATTTCTGTGCAATAAAGAATATCTATCTGATTACTGTTTATTCTTCAAGTTGCAATCTTATTATTTGCCTAATTTTAAGTTAAGGCGCCTTAAAGTTGAGAAGATAATATTTTTCTTTTTAAAAGTGAAGTTTAAATGATGATAATGTTGATTTTCAATAATTAAGTTTATTGGTAATGAAAGAATTGTTCAAATACAATCTTTCTTTATTAATTCATTTAAAATAAAACCCCTATATTCCTTTTCTAAGCTGCTGGACGCTAAATGGTCCACAGGTGGACGCAATTTGGATTTTTTGAACGCAAACTGGGTAAAACACCTAATTCTGAAGTTTATCTATTTAATAAGAAAACGCAAGATGTTTCTATTACAACTGAGAGTTAATCTTAAAATAGACTATATAATGAATACATTACACAAATTTGTCATAGAAATGAGTGCTGGGGCATTTTTATTATCGCCGACAAACTTGCCAACTGCACTAAATGGACGCGAACAGGCGAAATGACCCTAACAGATTTTTGGACGAAAATCCAATGTTTTAAATCAAATCAAATCAAAATTAGGAAATGAGGAACTATTACGGAGTTCCATAACTTAAGGGGCTACACGAATGAAACTAGCGCCGCCAACCTATTTACACCAATGAGTTATAAATATAGAGCAGAAATACCTACAAAAAAAACGTGCCGGTTTAGAACATAAAATGGCGGACTGACAGCTATTTTAGTGCTGCTCTGTTGATAATGCTTTATCGATATCATAATTTGTCAAGTCGATACAGACTGGGGGTCTAATTTGAAATGAAACGCAAATAAAGCATTGAGTATTGAAGTAATTTTGAGACTCAACCAAACGATTGAGAACGTCATTTCGTAATTTGAAGTGACCATTCTTTCGTTTGAGACCGATGGAAGTTGTTTTGACAGAACTCGTCTCAAATCCTAATTTGAAAGCCTAAAATGACATTCGTAAAATTGATTGATTAGAAGCTTAAGTTACTGGTTAAATGAAAATAAAAGTATAAATAGATAGGTACTCTTTATTGCACAAAGTTTACAAGTCTTCTTGAAGTAGGTAATAATTATGCTCTTAATATGTAATAGATAATATAGATCTTTTTATTGCAAAATTAAACTTAACTAGTGTTGCGGCAACACCAGGATCATAGAACCAATCATTCCAATCAACGAATTTTATCGCGTGATATGCGTCCGCTCTCATTGGTGCTTCATAACGTGATATCGCACAAGCGGACCAATGGGAAGCGCCGATGACGTCGCGGAAATCGACTCAACGGACAGTGATGCCATGTCTACCAACTTTTCGGTAGATCTACCAATTTTCACTTCAATCTACCTATCTACCACCCGATACCTAAAATCTACTACTAATCTATTTTTGACATTTCACCACATTGAAATAATTAAATGTTGCGTGAGTCATGCGACGATACGTCATACGTCCAGACTCAAGACCATAAACAAAAAAACAAAAGACAGCAACTGCTGGCCGTTCGCGCCATATCGTATAGTCCTTTTCACGAAAAGAGTCCCCCGGATTTTTGATGAACTAAAATGACATGGCAGTCTACGTAATGAGTGGGAAAGAGATAGAAAGCCTATTTGGATGACAAGTGGCGCCGCGCCGCTCCCAGGGGACTTTTTTCGTAAAAAAAATCTTTTAAATTGAGGTGGTAGATCTACCAATTTTGCATTTTAAATTCTACCAACTTCTACCAACTTTTGGCGCATGATCTACTAATTTTCTAAAATTCGGGTTGGCAACACTGTCAACAGACATCGGGATCGCCACTGCATACAAGGAACACCTAACGCGCACATCTAACTCGTAATTTTAATTATTTTAATAGTTTGGTCTGTGACCGCTAAATAAGTATTTCTTTACTCACTAATACCCAGTTTTCTTTCCTCCACCTCGTCCACTACAACTAGGTATACAGATATGTATTCAATTTACAATTATGGTGGTAGTAGGTAGTAGAGCTTGTAGTGATATTATCTTCCTGAGTTCAGTTCGTCGCAGTTTGTAGAAAGAGATCTGTAAGTAAGAAAATTATGGTATTATTTATAAGATTATAATGATATTATCTACTCTTAATAATAGAGGTAGGGCAATGGTAGCTCAGTGAATAAAAACGGGAGGTCGTAGCAGTAGGTATGTAATACCGGTATCATTAATAACAATCTCAAATTGACGAGTTTACGATATGTGATCAAAATCAAATTATTACAATACTCCCCATAGTGAAATTCATCGCTTAGCATAAAAGGTTTATCTTCATCGTAAAATATTATCGATGTTTTTACTACAACCCTAGTATAAAACTCACGAATTTTTATAACATAAAAATATTCAAAATGAAGCATAATCGTGGACTGAAAACACACGGATAGAATCACACGGGGAAACAAAAGTGTAAAACATTCAAAGTTTCTATAAATATAATGAACATTTTATAATAATTAGAAGAAAATATAACATACCGGTGCAATGTTAATCTTTGCTGATTTTCGCTTTTCCTTGAGCCACATCCTATAACACTACACTTGGGCATAAAGATTAAATGTTTCTTCAATATCCTGTGTAATGTGGACAACGAGTTCTCAAAAGAAAAGAAATTATTAGTTATTTTTGTCGGAAGAAACGGTGAGTTGACACTTCATGTACTTCAGAAAACTGTAACTAAACATGGCTTTTTGGCCGCATTAGGCATTAACGTGGTTGTCAAATGACAATTTTTCCGATTATAGAGCTGAATGAAATAGTGTCATCTCTTTCCACTTATGAAATCAAGGCTGAGTTAGATAGAGAGAACAATAGTTTTGAGAACTCCACGTCGACATGCATGGTATTTGTATAACTAATTTCTGTATAGGACAATAGGCCCGGTCCATATATTTAAGTCAATGATTTACACTGATTGTGGCGAAAATAAGATATTTTTGAAGAAAATAAAACATTACAGACTTAGATCCAAGTAAATCGAATTTTTCGAGATGCAAAACAATATTTTTTACACGTGACAAGTAACAATAAAGTTCATTATTGCTAAAAACGGCCACTTTTAGCAATAATTAACTTTATTGTTACTTTTCGCGTGTTTTATACATTGTATTGCATCTTGAAAAAATCAATTTACTTTTATCTAAGTCTGTAATGTTTTGCTTTCTTAAAAAATATCGTATTTTCGCCACAATCAGCGTAAATAGGTTGGCGGCGCTAGTTTCATTCGTATAGCCCCTTAATACCATGGGGCTACCCATACATACTATATTAAGAGGTAAGCGACACCGGCGCCACCAATATGACTTTCTTGATGCATTATAATATAATACCACTTTATTTTCCACTACTCACCACAGTATCACGACTTTTTTAAAGAAAATACATTATATTTCAATGGGTACGCTATTACGATTTATTTATATATATATTTTATTTTACCTTTAAATTCTTAAAATCAAGGAAAAACAAAACGAATAATCTGTCAAAAAGTCAGACATGTTCCCCTCCTCTCCTTTTTCTTACTCATCTGTCAAACGAACGGGTTTTATAACCTAAAAATTGTGCAAAACTGCTAACGCTAAAGAATTTCCGAATTATACTAAAATCTTGGTATTAAAATATACTTTCTGCTATCAGAATCAATATTTAAACAATCATGACGGAGGAAATACAGAAAAAGTTACAAAAAGAACTGGAAATTTTCAATGGTGTTCAAAAAGAATATCATAAGGCTGTAGCTCAGAAACAACAGCTAGATAGTCAATTGAATGAAAATAAAGCAGTTAAAGAGGAACTAGCATTATTGAAGAAAGATGCGGAGGTATATAAACTCATTGGCCCTGTTCTCGTCAAACAAGATACAGAAGAAGCTAGGCAAAATGTGGCCAAACGAATGGAGTACATCAGTAAAGAAATAAAGAGAACAGATGATCACATTTCGGCACTAGAAAATAAGCAAGAGGCCTTACAAGAAAACCTCAACAAATTAAGAAACGATCTCGGAAAATTGAAGATAAAGGCTTGAGATTTATAGTATTATAAATAATTATCACAAAATATTATGCTGTAACTTGTATTTATAAAATGCTGTCGCACTTTAAATAAACTGTTTTCTAACATAGTATCTTGTATTTCCAATTTTTACTTTAATTGCTTTAGGACTGCCTACAAATAATCCAATGAATGAACTAAAGGGGAGAGCAGGATTACTTTGTGTGTATTGGACTACAATATTCATTATCTGAACAGCAACTACTGGAATGTTACATGTTAAAAATTAGACAGACTTTATCTGACATTGATATCAAACAATTTGTTGAACTAAAGCACCTAAATAAAGATGAAGATTGTTGTTGCAATAAGTGTTAGCAGTATACTGTATGTATTAGTGTCTCTCTCTCTCATGTATTCTAAAACATACTGAGATCAATGTATGTGTGGCCTAATTTAACTTGAAAAATAGTCAGCCAGTAATTTGGATTTAAGAGGGGAGACACCAGTATTAAAAATTCGTGATCAGGGGAGACAAAGACCAAAGGAAACTATTTCCCTTTCTGCCACAGTAATAGGTGGCTAAGCACTTTTGTGTGAAAAATAGATAGTTTTTGTAATTTCAACCAATATTTCTTTGACATAATTAATGCCATTAGCTTATGTCCACAGGCAAAATGTATGTAGCTAGAGGTTTCAGATTAACCTTTGTAGGTAACTTTTGTACTCCTTAGGTTGGCCTTTAAATAAGCTGGTAATAAAAAGAAACTCAAAATTCCCCATCATAGAAATATATTTTATAATGCAATTTTAAATACAGTGCACAGCATTTAATGGCACATCATAGGAATATCATAAAATCGCCTTAACACTAACAAAAATGTCATGAATAATGTGTCTTGAATTTAATTTGTAATCAATAAAGCTTTCTCAAAATGGCTATGTAATTATTTTAAATTATCTTATTTAAATCTTCTTTTAGTTAATCATGGAAATAAAATGAAGGATATGATACTATGAAGAAAACTTCATAGCAACTATGTATGAAATTGATAATTTACTTAAATTATTTATACTACATCAAGTTATTATCACATTTTCATCTGGTCCCCAATAGTGATACAAAATACTGCATATTTTAACTACAAAATTTGTTATGGACTTATTATAAATAATATGTTTTATCTATATAAAAATAGAACATGTAAATACTTCCAAAAATATTTAGTAATTGTAAATAATTATCAAAAACTACACATACATTAACATATAAATATTTTCTTAAAATAGGAATGAAAATTTTCTTTCACTTAATTCTACTTTGAATACAAGGCACGCTACAAAATGGCATCTCTTGTTTGACAACAAAACGACCACTCAAGAGACTTTTACCACACATTCGACCAGAACAGATGAAGCATTCAGCATGCCAGTGGGTGTTGGACCATGAGACTCCCTGCTGCTCAGGCCCGATCACCCCACCGCAGGCGCGGCAGCGCTCAGCGTGAAACTGGTCATAGCAAGATAGACATATTGGGAGCCCAGTTTTGTCATCTGGCACATACTTCTTCCCTCCAAGTGGTGCATCACAATGATAACAACAGAAGTGTTGCACATGGAATGCTCTTCCTTCCGCCGCTGTATAAGGACGCGTAAATATCAACTCATCGCAACCAGCGCATCGTGGAATGTCTAACACATTTGCCAAATCTCTGGCACAGTAAATTTCTCCCTTATAAAAGAAGTAAACCAGGTCAGCCAGGAGTTCACCACACTTGCTACAAGTAAAGCATTGTGGATGCCAAATAGCCTCTTGCCCAGCTCTCTCAGCCTTTACAGCTACTTCCCCTGCAAACATGGGTTTCTTGCAGCGTTGACAAGGTACACCCTCATTATAAAGCTTTCTGTTGAACTCCAGCTCTACTGGGCTCAAAGTCATATCTGCCAGTTGATCTATAATTGGATTTATTTGCTCAGCATAGGCTCCTTGTGGGGCTCCAAGATATTCACTGTTATCATCAACTTGCAAATTATCATTTGGATTTGTATTCCAGTCAGCTGTGGTTGGGGGCAAACCTCCAGGATAAGTGTTGTAGTTAGGAAGAGGTGGTGGAGGCAAATCTTCCTCGGAATGACTTCTGAGATATTCTCTCAAAGGTGCTGTCTGCTGTGGTTCTACCTGGTTCAAAGGCTTGCTTGTTGTTGAATACTGAGGACTTATCTTTGTGGAACAAATTGTTCCACTATGTTCAGGTGTGGTTGGTTCATGTTTCCAACTCCATATCTCACCATTGGGAGCAAATATTGTACCTTTTTGTATTCTACTATCAATGAGCTTGGCATTGCCCATAACATTGTTGTTGCTTGTGGACCACAAGTCAGGCATAATCTGAGCTCCAAGAGCTTTATTAGCGAATTCACTTGTTTCATCCCTAAACTGTGCATTCTTATTGAATTCATCACGGAACAATTTGATTGGTTGCAAATATACATCATTAGTTACAGGCATGTTTAAGTCATTCAAGTTCTTGAATAGTTTATCATAAACTGGCCCATGTTCAACAGCACTTTTGATTCTGTCTGATTCAATGCGCATGATGTTTAGTTTATCCTTGACAATTTTGCTCAATATTGGGCTTGCTTTGTAATCTGGCAGGTTGGCTGCACTGCTCACAACATTACCCTGAGAGTCTAATACAAGTTTCTTATCAGAAGCATTTTTGGGTACAATATTGTACTTTACACCTCTTGATACATTAGATATCTTCAGAGGAAGAGCATATGACTTTGGAGCTGCATGTGTTTTACTATTTTCCACTGAGTAAACTTCACCACTCTGGAGTGGTCCAACCCTGACGACATTGCCCATACCAACAACATGATCTTTAATTCTGGTGATGTATTCCTGAAAAAAAAAAACATTTATTGTATTGTGTAAAATTCAAGGATGTTGAAATTCTACTCTTTTAGAATGGTAGTTGAAGAATACCTATACTAGAAATGAAACTTTATATTCCCCTATAAGGAATTATGTACAAAAACAGAGTATGACATAGTACTGTTTAATAAGGTCTAATTATTGTGTGTTACAATACATACTGTGTGCTCTGATTTCTCATGGTCAGTGGCATGTTGGCGCACAGCAGGGGCGACATCGTGCGGCGGCAGCTGCGTGCGGAGCTGTGCTCTACGGCGGCGCGCTGCATCAGACCCAGACACCGGCGCTAGAGAACCGAGGCATGACATATACTCCGATACCTATAAGAACATCAAATTACATAATAAATAAAAGTCAAAGACAAAATAGATTATTGTCATGACTACCTTGATGCATAGTGAGTTGCTATGGTTTAACCTTAAAACATTTTTCTTGAATTAGTGCAAATAACAGTGAATGTTATTATAACCAAATGAAATACTTACCAATTCAGTTGAAGCATTTGGCGGAACCCAGTCAAGTTTCACAGGCTTGTCGGTAACTCCTCTGATTTTAATCAAGGGCACTGAAAATAAAATGTTAAAATTGAATAACTATGGTAGATTAATGAATAAATACTAAAAAGTTATTATGAAAACGAAATTAATGGTTTTCAGTACTCAGTTGAGGGTTTAATCCCTTACTATAACTTAGTACTACCACAACAAATACCTTATTACAACAAGTTTTCATAATTACTTACTTGAAGCCTTTTTAGGCTTAGCAGTTCCAAGCAGCTCAAACTGCGCCCAACCAGACAGGTCATCATCTTGAACATCATGCACATCTTTGCTGCAATGGCACGCACGGCACACTTTCCTCCAGAAATGTAAGTCCAGTCCAGGACAAGCTGAGCCTATAAAAAGATCGTAACAGTTGTCAGCTTATTGTAAATAAAAATGGAGCAAAATTACTGTTGAACTCTTCTTTTATTGGAAACATCTTATTTTCTACTACATCAGCTACCAGAAGAAAGAAGTTATAAAGATACTTTAGAATAAATAAGTTGCATGCCTACTTATGGGTCGCGCCCAGTTGGCCTAGTGGTTTAAGTACCTAGTGATCTCAGGGTACCGGGCCGTGATCTTGGGGTCCCGGGTTCGAATCCCGGGTCAAGCAAAAAAATATGATTTGACGTTTTCGAATATTGCTCCGGTTTGAGATTGCCAATCCGCAAGTGTGGTAATAAAGCCTGAACTCATCATAGTAGCGGCGTGACTTCATTTCTATGATGGAGGCCTTTGCCCCACAGTGGGACAGTACCTACCTATAATGATTGAACAATGTAGGCAAAGAAACTTACCGCAAGAATTACATGGTGCGCCCGCGCCGCTGTCGTGACCAAGACGAGCTTTACTCAATTTTTCTCGTTGACTCTCTAGTTTTGATAACCAAGCTGGAGCCTCTGGAGTCTCTACACATGACTCGCTCATCTAAAATCAATGATTCATTTCTTATCACTACGGCCGGTAACAATATAAGTTTATCACGTAAATCACGTTCTCGTACGAATGATATGGCATATAATAATAACATCGGCATTGTGTTTTACCTTAAAAACCTTCCTTTAGATACAAAAACAGATTTTAACCTTGTAAAAACACAAATCGACACAAATAACTTAATTTGTAAACTCAAAAGATACACAAAAAATCACAGAAACTTGCAGAAACTGACAGAAACATCACAGAAACATTCATTCATTCAGAAATAAAATGACGTCATTCCTTGTGAACTGTCAATGGGCTATTCTTCAAGATCTTTAACTTTCGTAGCAGAAACATAAATACTCAATACCAAAGATATTGGATATAAGTGTAAAATCTTTGCTCAATACTCAATATTTTTATTGCCAACGGGTAGCCTAGCCACATTGTTTATAAAACATAAAACATGATATTTCGTTAGTTCCTCAATAATCCGTTGTCATGACTTTCGTGACGCATTGTATATTTAGATTTATTAAAAAAGAAAATTATATTTCCATAGACAATTTTGTTGCTTTTTTGTCTATGTTTAAATTCCGACAGCCGTCATTCTTGTCCGTCATCCTGTGCATCCATCTTTCAAAGCGCTTTCAGATTAAAAACTAATTTTTGCTGTATGAATTAAACAACTTCTTTTTGGCATATTTTGTGCGGCCGTGTTTTGCTTTTGTTGTAAAATTTAGTTTAAACAATACTTCAAAAATAAATATTCATTGGAACGGTAATACTTCAAGTTTGTTTTTCCATACGTTCTCATCTGTGAGTCATAGGTTTGTCTTCATTCAATAATATTTCGTCCTGCAGATGTCTTCAGGGAGGCCGATCAAGTGTGTTGTGGTCGGCGATGGTACTGTTGGAAAGACATGCATGTTGATTTCATACACCACGGACAGTTTTCCTGGCGAATATGTGCCCACAGTGTAAGTGGTTACTCTTGATATAAATCTTCATTTTATTATTACTACTTATTTACATATTCATGAAATGTGTGATGTTTGTTAATATTCACGTAGTATAAACGTTGACCTTGTGGGTTGAACATTTGCAGATTTGACAATTATTCGGCCCCAATGGTGGTAGATGGAGTAGCAGTGTCCCTAGGGCTCTGGGATACGGCAGGACAAGAAGACTATGATAGACTTAGGCCTTTAAGTTATCCACAAACTGATGTCTTCCTTATATGCTTCAGTGTAACTAGGTTGGTACAAAAATTATGTTAAAACTTCTGAAATTTGTAATCCTATAAATGATTTAAAAATTGATTGGTTAATTCCTTTAATTGAATAATGTAGTAACTGTAAGATTATGGTGAGAAATAAACTATATTAAAATTTAGAGAACATGATTTAGGAACATAAAACATATTGTGCTGTAATTTTGTGGTATTACAGCAGACATTAGTTTTGCATCAATATGGTGAAGTTACCTCTTTGGTCAGGCAGTTTTCCTAAAAGAAAATAAGTATATCTACACCAATACTAAACATATTATTTCTGGTTTCAGTCCCTCATCTTATGAAAATGTTACTTCCAAATGGTATCCTGAAATTAAGCACCATTGCCCCGATGCACCCATCATATTAGTTGGTATGTAGAGTCAGGATTTTTTTTAGTTGATTACATGGGTCCCTTTGCTATTTTAATTTATTTTTTTTTGCTAAATAATTATAAATACCTGTTCATGGTTAACAACATCTCCTTTGAAGTAGCATAAGCCTATTTTAAACTTGTTTGTGGATGTCTTCAATAGATAGTTATTGCCTTCTTACTATCCAATAATAGTGGTAGGTAACTTTTATTATACTTCTTTCTTCTCAGGAACCAAAATTGATTTAAGAGATGACCGTGAGACTTTGAGTCTACTTTCCGAGCAGGGTATGTCTCCTTTGAAAAGAGAACAAGGACAAAAGCTGGCTAACAAAATTAGAGCTGTTAAATATATGGAATGCTCAGCATTAACACAACGTGGCCTCAAACAAGTGAGTGACTCATTCTTTAATCTGGTCTATTCAATTGTAAATTAAATAATTATTTTAAGTCATTAACATTCTGTTCATTAGTACAATTAATTTCAGCACATTTTGTACCTACATTTGTAATAAAAAACTCTGCTCCTCATCCTTGAACATTTCATAGGATAGATCTGATCCAATTAGTCCTAAGAAACAGAAACATTATTTATTTCCATAATAAATACACTAAAGATAGTTAGTTGCCAGAATTTTTCAGGCAAATGTGTACTGTTAGTTATAACATTTAAAAACTTTTTCAGGTATTTGATGAAGCTGTGCGTGCAGTATTAAGACCTGAACCACAAAAAAGGCACCAGAGAAAATGTCTAATCATGTAAATATAATGTAAACTCCATGACAAATTATTGATATTAACATTTAACATGCAGGAATCTCAAGCCAACAGTAATAATGTGTTTCTAAACCAGTAATGTTGCTCATTTTTGCTTAATGGTACGTAGATAGTTATTACACAAAATCAGTCAAAATTAAGACTTGTGCCATAATATCCATTATTTTCAATATTGTGATATTTTTATGTATATCTTAATAATCTGAAGCATCACACATTAGTTTTAAATACGTATCTGCTTTTTGATAAAGCAAATTGATATGCCAAAGATTTAAACTAGGTTTTAAGTTCCATTGTGACATAGTATGTTTGTAAAACGTGTTCAGTGGTTAGAAACAAATTGTTACTGTTTAATACTCTTTAAAATGCTAAACATTATTTTTATATACACAACTGAACCTCAAGAGTTTTGAGATATTATATTCTTATGCAACTTGTTAATAAGGACTGATGTAGAAGCTAGTGTGTATTTTTAACATACTCCAAATAATCTTGAATTTAGTTTCAAATGAACAGTAAGCATTTATCAATGATATCTTTTATTGGACAAAATATTTGTTACGTGTTTTACATAGAAATAAGATGTGCTTGTCAAAGATTTTTTCCTGGAAGATATTTTTATAATTGAACTAACAATTTGTGAATGGCAATAACTGCTCAGATAAGAGCATCATCATAACCATGAATATTATGAGAAAAGATCCATCAGAACTTGACTATATTTAATATTATTGTGTATTATAATTTTTGTATGTATTAGAAGCCGATTTCTCCAATATTAGATAGAAATTATTAATCCAATATTATATGACTGACGTTAGCATCACATAGAATACTACTGACAAAAAATATAGATTTTATCACCTGTCATAATTATCATTTTATTGGACCATAATTTTTATCTTCTAAATAAAATAGGATTGGCAGCTAAAATAAGCTTAAGTGACAAATTATTATATTTATGTTTGAATGACTATTTTATTTAATATTTAATTGTGTATGTACTAAAATTATTAAATAATGTTTTACCTAATATTAATTTATGTTGACCCTCTTGGCAACGAGACGTGACGTGTTTGTAGGAACTCTAGGACAAAATATTTTTGTATATGAATATCTAGAGACTAAGAACAATAATTCACATTATAAATATTATCTGAAAGGTGGAGTGTAGAAGACCTGTATAAAATACCTAAAGATATAATATTCTTTATTATGCCTTCTAATCTATCTTTTCGTCAATCATTTATAATTATATCACAGGAAAATAATAAGAATCGTAAGTTTATCAATTTTCTAGGTATGTAAGTAGTTGATACATTTTCGGAAAATAGTAAACTGCAGTTAAAGTTTATAATTTTAGTATATTTTAGGGCATTGATCAATTTGCAGCTTGAATAAGAGTTACTACCCATTTTATGATTTCCAGCCTTTCAAAAAAAATAATTTTAAACCTAAACCTACTTCTAGATTTCTTCCATATTAAAATGGCTTGACTCAATACTTTTCAAATGCTTAAATTAATAACTATACCGTTAAATAGTTGACCCAAAAATATAGCCATTCATTGTAACCAAATTATTAATAAGATAATTATACATTTCAGATAACGTTTATTAATTTCCGAAAATGGATTACCACTTAGGAAATGCAACATTCTTTTTTATTTTCTGGTGTCATACACATTATTAATTACATATAAAATGCTTGGAGCATAACGCATAACAGCGTTAACAGTGCATTGACAGGGGTAATTTGTTTAGAAAATAAGAGGAGGAGCAGTGAAGTAATTTGTACCACAGTTGACAAGATTTTTAACTGATATCGTTCATCACAAACTTTCAATATTTTTCCGATATGATTTACTTCTCTAAATTGGATTATTGAACTCATAAATAATCCATTTTACCAGACAAGGGATTTTAGCTTCATGCTCGCGCGCGTTGTTGTCATACTGGACCCTATACTATTACTGTGGTACCTTATTAATTGTGTACCTATTTATTGAAAAATTGGTTTTACTTAGTTTTAGATAGGTATATCGAAACAAGTAGAAAGATTGTACAGTCGAGTTCAAAAATATGTAACATACACTTTAGGACCTTGTCACAATACATATTTATAAGAAAGTGGAAGTCGTTTTCTTATACTGTGACAGTACATATGTACTGTGACAAAGGTCCTAAAGTGTATACATATTTTTGAACTCGACTGTACCTAATGGTTACTATTAAATGCCTCAAATTTATTTTTAAACATAAAATGAGGATCCTTTTCTACTCCTGTTTCTGCAGCTTTAAGTCAACACAATGTCATTAACTTAGCATTTGAAAAAAAATATTACGGTTAAGAGGCTTAGGAGAGCTTACTTGCGCTATTAAATATTTTATTTAATTTACTTCGGAAATAAAATTCCTTTTGATACCAACTTGGGGGTTATTTGAATGCTAAAACATTTTTGCTGTCGGCGTTTTAATGTGTTTATTGAAAGGTTTTTAAGCAACATGTTGGAAATAATGCATGTTTATTGTATATATCCTAGCCATGCAGTGCATTGAGGGTTCTCAAATATAAATATTCTCAAAATATAGATTTGTATCTATATTTTCCTTATTTTTTATCATAATGGTGTGTATCTACTTACTCGTTATTAGAGAACCATTTATTCCGATATGTATTTATATTATTTACAGGTTGATTGATAGGTATTAAACATCAAACTGGATGCGTTATTATTTCTGAAATATTTAATAGACTGCTTTGATTTACGTATAAATAAGCTTGAATTGTATATAACTATCCAACTAATTGTAAGAAAAATGCGCAATTTAAGAATGAAACTTGTGTAATAAAGCACTTCATAAGTTATTGAACTATTTGGTTTTTTTACCTCACCATAGTCAGTAGTTTGTAGGATAGGTATCCTGAGTTATCATGAAAAAAATTCGTGACTTTAATTTTAATATGCCTTTAAAGTTTCAGACAATTTCATGTCGATACCCCTTTACAAATGCTCACACGGTCTGTGTGGTGGTACAGACAGCCACATTAGGTTACCACAACCTGTCAAACTTCCTCGATTAAACTCAACTTAATGTGTTTGCCAGTAAGATAATAATCCGTTGAATAAATTTGACAGTTCTGTATACTTTGATGTGTGCAGGCTGCACATACCTACGTACATACGTCGTCTAGTGCCTACAGCCGTGGTCGTCAAACTGCGGCCCGCGGACGTTAGTCGTGCGGCCCGCGGTAAAGTAGATTCCTTTAATTAATAGTAACTACACATCCGTACTTATCATATAATGTGGCCCGGACTGTGTGCTCACATTGTTATGTGTGGCTCTTGAGCAGTAAAGTGTGACGACCGCTGGCCTACAGTTTATCAACAGTTTAGTGTTATCACACCGAGAGCCGGCAACGCATTTGTGATGCCTCAGGTGTTGCAGATGTCCATGGGCGGCGGTGATGACTTACCTTCAGGTGAGCCGTCTGCTCGTTTGTCCGCTATAATGTAAAATAAAAACGCGGCTACGATGGTTGCTTGTGCCAAATGCAAAGGCGCCTGAGTTCCATAGTTGAAATTCATTCATTTGACACTCATCATGATATATTTTTTTATTCATTTGTAGAACGAGTACAGTCAACTCCAAAAATATGTAAGTATTCACATTAGGACCTTGTCACAATAAATGTGTCTATAAAAAGTAGAAGTCGTTCTTATACATCTATGTATTGTGACAAGGTCCTAAAGTGTATACATATTTTTGGAGTCGACTGTACCTAAGAGTACGAGAAAATTAATTCAGAAACAGTCAAGGGAGTCCTCACTCCCTCGTACCGGAGGCCCAATTGGGTTGTGAATCTACTGGTGTTGTTGAAGTGGTGGGGGTCGGTGTCTATGGGCGGCTGCAATCGATTACCATCAGATGATCCGTCTGCACGTCTGCCACCTATCACATGAATAAGTTCATATTTAAAGCTGTACCTTATCTACGTTTATCTTTTGAGTCTCGGACGACTCATTTGGATGTGTGTTGATCGATGGACCCTGTTCTCATGTACTAAAGGTAAGTAGCGAGTTTGATTTCCACACACATTTTCGTGAAAAGACTTTTTGCTCTTTGCATTGTGTTTATAAAATAATATTTTGCCATTATAGGTAGTGTATGTATGCAATACTTAAGCGAAAGGCGGGCGCCCCTACTTTTTTACATTGCATGCCCGATAGGGGTAACTGTTGATACATTACCTTGTAAGATTACCATTTTTATACACAGCCTTTTTTCTATTTCCTAAGTCCTAGACCACTCTCAGTTACATACAATTTGTGGTTCCTGTTTTGTCATGGTTAGCAGAGCTAATTCCTGCGCTCACGCATAGCGCAATGCAAGCGATTTTGGCGGCTAACTGGAACACCGCTACGTTCGCTGATTGTACCCATTTAGTGGTAAAGAAATAAAATAACCATTATTATACAAGTAATTTATTTCTAATAACACGTTTACATGTCATTGAAACATTACACATGGATCAACATTGATAGGATAGGTTTCACCTCAAGAAATCTCTAAAACATTATTAATCCATTTAGATACTAAGGTCAGTTTAGTACCTATAACACAAGGGTTTCCTTCTATTACCGTTAATTTTTTTTTACAAATAATTTAAATAAGCGAAACTATTCGGATCTTATTACTGAAACTTCAAAATATAAGTAGCTTTTAAGTAAACAATTATGTATTAGTCAATGATAACCAATTTAGCCCAAATTTAACCAACCTTTATCCGAAAATAAAATAATATACCTACTTGCCTATGTTGTACGGTACCTACCAGGATGTACAGACAGCCACACATCAGGTTACCACAACCTGTAAAATTTCCTCAATTGAAACTCAACTTAATGTGTTAGACAGTAAGATGATAATCCATTGATGAAATTTGACAGTTTTGTATAGGTACTATGATGTGTGGCTGTACGTACTTACGGTAGACAGACATAGCTGCGTAATTTAACCTAGCGTAGATTTATTCTCGGATAAATACTGGTCAAATGAAACTATAGAGAATTAACGGCTTTCCTAAATTTAATGACAATGGTTAACACTATAATGTCATTTAACAGAATAATGGACATGGCTTGTCTGCATTATCCTATACATAGATAAGTAGGTAAGGTGCGAATTGACCAATCTTTATCCGGCAGTTAATCTATGGTATAAGGCTTTCTTTTCCATACAAAACCGTGTTATACCTCGGATGAAGATTGGTCGAATCGGGCCTTAGATTACTTAAAAGTCATAAGTAGATGTATAACGTGGGTAGTGATTACATTCTGTTAGATGGATGAAGTCATTCCTCCTACACCCACCGGTAAGTAAGACAGCAGCTCTGTACGTACGGTCGACGAATTTTCCGGTACGTCATTGCTAGGCGATAATGGACTAAGGTAATCCCTGCTCACGCATAGCAAGCGATTTTGCCAGCTAACTGGACCACCGCTACGTTCGCTGACCGTACAAAACGTTTGTATTTTAATGACTAGAAAACTGTTCATAGGATAAACCGACCAATTTTTATAAAGTAAAAACTGTATGCAATGAATGGTATGTATTAGAAAACGAATGGTTTTCTAGAGATTGGGATTTAGTACCGTTTAGGGTAAAACATGTTACCATGTTTGTTTCATACATTCTACAATGATCTTATAGCTTTCATGCTAGAAAAAAATAATGATAAATACAAGGTTTATATAGAACCAAAACAAATTAAATGCAATATTTTCAAGCATTTGAATGTTAAGACGTTAGGCAGACTTAATAAAGACAGCGTCTGCCTGTCAACGGCCGCGACTGCCCGCGCCGAGATCCCAACGCAGACGAGGGACTCGCGCAGGCGGTTAGTTTACGACGTTCGTTCTAGTGAAAAACGCAGCGGACTGAGCAAGCAGCACCCGCAGAGCAGCACCGCGGCGTCAATGCGAACATGTTGCCCGTCGTGTGCGCTGGTAGTATAGGATTCCGTTAACAAAGCTCCTAATCAAGCATGTTTATAAAAATATGTTAAACTGCCCTGTACTGTAACTAAAAGTTAATGTTGACTAAATATGTAGGTACTACTTTTAATTAAAGTAAGTAGGTACTTCATCAAAATATAATAGGTAACCCTTCATAAAATTTCAGCAACAAGAATGGAGGACTTCATTAATGAAAATAATATTTCAATACCTTAACAATACAATTTAGACAATAATAACTAGGCATACCAATTATTATTTATTACATTAAAACCAGATTATTAAATGCAGTATACAGGAAAATATATCTTAACAACTTACATGTAAAATTACTACACTCATTTTATTCTGTAAATACATCATTTATGCATAGTATTTTAATGTTCATAAACAATATTACAACAATACATAATTAACACTAACAATAATTAAACATTTATTAAAATTCAATGTAAGTATGTAGTATTCATAGACAATCCAGAATTACTATAAATAGTAAGATATATAATTGTAAAACATTTTGATTAAATACTGATGAAACATTAATTTGAGATCTGATTTGAAAATCAGGATTTAATCCTGACATGTAGGTACAGTCAGCCACACATCAGGTTACCACAACCTGTCAAATGTCCTCAATTGATATTCAACCTAATGTGTATGACAGTAAGATGAGTGTCGATTCAAGAAATTTTACAGTTTTGTTTACCTTGATTTGTGGCTGTACGTACATACAACACTCGATTTTTAAAATACTGTCCACATGCATACATATAATTTGAAATATAAATAAATATATTATGCCAAAGTTCTATCAATCAAAATTCAGAAAAAGTCCGCAATTCTACTATATTTATATAGGTTGTGTTTTATGAATTTAAATTGTAGGTAACAATTATTATTATGCTTAATTGTAGATAGTAAACATTTACAAAAGAACCTACCCAAATGTAACAATAAAACTTGATGTTTCATTCTATAAATGAGGCTTCTATACAATGAAAGAAATTCCTGTTAGATAAAAAAATATATAAAAAACTTTTTTTTTAAATTAAGTTTATCAAGATTTCACACTGATGAACAGATGCTAGCTGGTCTCCCCTCCATGTGATTATTACTACACCAGCAGCCCATCCTCAGCAGCGATCCATTATTCACAGAATACTTATGTAAAATCTGATTTGGCGCTCTTAGCTCAAAAACCTGGATAAACTTTGTAATGGTGAAATCATGGGCACAAAACAGATCAATAAAATGCATGGTCATGGCAGTGCAATTACTGAGCAGTGGACCTAATGACTGGACTTAAGTTTTATGGTAGGCAGTTAACTATACTTCAGAATCAAAATAGACTTTGAATACATTTGATAAAAATATGAATTGTATTGTAGATAAAATAAAATTGTAAATTAATATTGTGCAAAACTATACATACATTATGTACAGCATTTTTTATTAAATTAGTTTCTATCTACTAACACTAATGGATGTATTTTTGTATTTTTTTCATAATTTTTATTATACAATTACAAATAAAACAATCACTTATATGTTACTATAAACATAATGAAACATTTAGTAGCACAGGAAGATTTGAAATTACTAACTAACAAACACATTTATTTTTAATGTGAGAATTATATTTTCTAAATAAAATGTCATGATATAAGATTGATAGAATCATAGAAAGATCAAAATACTTTAGAAAAATTGTTACATAAAATGCAATTTTAAATTATACTACACATAAATAGAGAATATTTCTTAATTTATGAGTATACATTATCTGGAGAAACTTGTATAAGCATCATATGCACTTAAGTGCCTTCACCACTGGGTAGGAAATCCTCTTCCTGATATCACATAGCTCTGTACGGTCCTTGTGACTTTAAGTATTGGATCACCAATGACGGTCCTGAAGATACAACTTCTGGAGGAATGGCAGTCAGAGGACAGTTTTCAATGCTCATAATTTGCAAACTGACACACAAAGCTAGCTCAAATGGCAGATTGCATAAATTAAGATTATCATTCAAGTATAGTGATTCCAGATTTTCTAATGTTCCTATTTCTTCTGGTAAGTATTGCAAATTATTCTCACCAACACTTAGATATGTGAGATTAGTTAAGTGTCCAATTGATCTGGGCAGAGATGTCAGTTGGTTTGACTGCACGATTAATTTCTGCAAGTCATGCAAGAAACCAATTTCATTTGGCAGAACTTCTAATTTATTTTCCTCCAAATCCAGTACTCTGAGTTTCCTCAAGCTTCCAATGCTAGGAGGAATTCTTTTTAATAGATTATTGGACAGAATCAGTACTTCTAAGTTCTGTAAGCACTGTATATCATCAGGTAGTTTTGTCAATTGATTAGTACCCAAGTTAAGCTCTACCATGTTAGTCCAAGTTCCTATGTCTAGTGGCAGAGATGTGAGCAAGTTCTCTTTCATGTTTAGTTTAGTTAAATTCTTAGCTCTTGAGAATATTCCATAGGGAATTTTGTCTATCTGATTGTGTTCCAAATTAATAGAAAATGCATTAGTAAACTGGGCAGGCCCCCCAGACGGGTAACTCATAAATGAATTACGAGACAATGTAATGCTAGTGAGCTCATTCAAACTGGCAAGTAGACCATCAGGTAACTGAGATATGGAATTGCCCTCTACATTAAATTCATCCATATGTTTGCAATTGCTCAATGTTGACGGTATAGCAGTGAGCCTATTGTACCTGAGACCCAGCCGTGTCAAAGCCTGCAAGTTCCCAATAGTTTCAGGTATGTCCAACAAATCATTGTGTTGCAAATCCAAGGTTGACAAGTTGACACAATTCCCAATTTCTTGAGGCAAATGTTCAAGGTGATTATGTGAAACATCAAAAGTAACCAAATTGACCAATTTCCCAATTCCAGAAGACAATTCCTTGATTTTATTTTCTCTCAAACTAAGCATTGTGAGATTGGTTAAGTTGGCAATCCCATCTCCAACCACCCTGATTCTGTTAAAGCGCAGGAACAATGTTGTTAAGGATGTCAGTCTGTACACTACTTCTGGTATGTCACTTAGCTTATTATGTCTCAAATCTAAAACTTTCAAGCATCTCAAGTTTGCAAGCGAGTCGGGTAAGCTTGTCAATGAATTCTCATTCAATGCTAATGTCTGTAAATGTGTCAGGCAACCAAATTCTGCAGGAAGTGCCACTAGCTTATTACCATACAAATAAAACTCTACTAGGTGAGTCAAATCCCTTACATTTGGAGGCAGAGAAGTAATTGAAGACTTACTGAGGTCCAGCCGCTTAACGCCTTCGTCACGACATCTGATGAATTCCTTTATCACATCGAGATCTGCTTGTATTGGTTTATTTTTCTTAGCAGTTGGTTTGGGTTTATTTGATTCTGGATGTTTGACTGTAACCACTTTAGGACGCGCTCCCTCAGCGTTGGTAAGGGATGCGGTGGATAATTTCTTTTCCCTCATGCTGTGATATTTTTCTCTGGGGCTTACGGTGCCGATAGAGTCCTAATGCTTCAGAGTTTTCCCTAGACGAGTTATCAAGATTCATTCCGTTGTAGCTAGAAGCGGTTTCTCTCCAATCTCAACAATTTTATTATTCCTCAATGACTATTTACTAAAACACACTTGACATGGTTTTGTCATCTCATCACACAGAAACAAATCAATACCTATTTTAGGACAGATTTGAGAGCAAGTCTGCGTACTTATGTTACTGACGCACACTTATACTCGACGAAGTATTTTAAAACTCTACGTATAAATGGTATGTTAAGAATCAACAGGAGTTTGTCACAAATTTACTTTTTGACTCCGATAAAATCAAAATTAAAATTTTATTCGTATTGCACACAAATGAATAAAATCGACTCGACATTGGTCCAACAAACGTAAATTTAACTTGTCAAGCAAAATACCACAGACTATAATATGTAAAGTCCACCAAAGTATATTTAATGGCATGGTTAATTCCGCGATTTTTTGTCAACATTCCGCTGACATTAAGATAATTTTTCCATTGTTATTGACTACAACATTAGCCATGGCATTTAAAAAAAATAAGTTGACGTTGACACTTGACAGTGAATCTGTGTTTGGCGTTGGTTGAGGTTATTTTGTTATTTTCAGATAATTTGTTAAATTCTTTGAAACTGAAAATAAAATAATTATACTTGACGATTCCCTTATTCGTCTGAGATTTTAGTTTGAGCTAGTGAATATCTCAAACAATCAACATGGATAAAAGCAAGGAAAAAGAAGAACAGAGTATCATGGACAAATCCATGAGATCTGTATTCGGTATGTTATCCAAAATTGTGTCTATTTTGATTTTTAGATGTTCGTATGCATTTAATAACATTTCTGTTATACCTTTTCAGTTGGTAATATACCGTACGAGGCAACAGAGGAGAAGCTGAAGGATATTTTTAGAGAAGTAGGGCCAGTGCTTTCGTTCAAGTTGGTGTTCGATAGAGAGACCGGCAAGCCGAAAGGTTATGGATTCTGCGAGTACAAAGACCAAGAGACGGCGCTAAGTGCCATGAGGAATCTGAACGGGTACGAAATCGGAGGCCGGTCACTCAGAGTTGACAATGCTTGTACTGAGAAGTCTAGAATGGAGATGCAAGCCCTCATGCAAGGGCCACAGGTAATTTTCAGATGGTTTTACAGTAGATTGACCAAGACTGCCTTATTGTTGTTGTTCCATGTATCCTGTTCCATGTATCCTGCATTAAAGAATATCTATCTATCTATAACACTAGGTACTGATTGAACACAATTGTTCATCATGATGATTTGTTGCATTAATTTTTATTTTTGGTATAGCAATTCTTTGCAATTTATTCTTAAGTAAATTACTTAAAAAAATCTCGGGGGTTCAGGTGGTGGGTGGTGGTGGGTTTTAAGTGCAATATTTACTTTATTTGTTGCATTGTTCTTAAATGTACAATGTACTTTCTCCACCACCACCTCTCATACTTTAGTATGGACACAATACACCTATAATAGGTCATGCCATTCTAATAGAAACAAAGAAGAAGACTAGAATATACATTAAAAAAATATATTACATTTCTTTACAGATAGAGAATCCTTATGGAGAAGCTATTGAGCCAGAAAAAGCTCCGGAAGCAATTAGCAAAGCAGTAGCTACATTGCCTCCTGAACAAATGTTTGAGCTCATGAAACAGATGAAACTATGCATTCAGGTAAAAATACAATATGATCTTTATTTACCACTTTTTGTTCACTATGGATGCAATAAAGTTATGTGCCGGTAAATTCATAGTCACATTTAAAAGCACTCCCTATAAATACCTAAGTTTGCATTATATTATTTTCAGAATAATCCTACTGAAGCACGGAACATGCTTCTACAAAACCCGCAACTGGCATATGCACTTCTACAAGCTCAGGTCATCATGAGGATTGTAGACCCTGCAACAGCTGTTGTAAGTGAATAGAATGTTAAATCATTTGAAGACATACTAGTGCTGTATCTGGTTGAGGTTTACTTGATCTAGATTTTGATCTACTTAGGCTCAATTTGACCAATCTTCATGCGAGGATAACTCTATGGTATGACGCTCCGATTCATATAGAATGAGTCATAGTATTTATAAGGCTGTCATTCCGAATGACATCCTTACACTGCTTACACATACCATAGATTTACTGTCGGATTGGTCAAATCGCACCTTTCTTTGATTATATAAATGCGCGAAAAGTGTCGCCATTGAAGGCAAATGTGCGCTATTGGGCATTTTCTAAGTATACTGTATCTAAAGATTATTGATGACCACTTAAAAAAAAATACTGAATGTCATAAATATTAATCCCTTATGAAATAATAGTATGTGTCATCAGAATTCAATGAATGATGCTATTTATAAGTTATTAATTAATTTTATACATGGTTTTTTTTTTCAGAGCATGTTGCACCCAAGCAATCCAGTGCCTCCAGTTTTGCAGCCGGGAGATAAACCCCCATCTAATCCGTACATGCCTAATAATGCACCAGGTAAACATAAGTCAAAGAAATTTTATGTTACATTAATTTAATTGGTTATTAGCCAAATTATGGAGATAGGAATAAATTATCTTGTAGTAAATGTGTCAAAAAACTCGTGAAAGTCCTCATTATAAATGGTAGAGAAAATTTCAAGTGCATAATTTTGTTCCCAGTTCCACAGCAGCCACCACCACTGCTTGCTAATCCTGTACCACCACCAAATCAATTTGTTCGTAAGTAGATATTGACATTCTATTATAGAACTGGCAGTGAGTGAATGTTTGTCCAGGGTGCATATCCAAGTCACGATCTTTGGCGTATGGGCGTACACATGTTCTGGGCCAGAGGGGGACTAATCACATGTTTTACAAGCTATACTCTAAACTGTAATTCGAGACCAAAAAATTTACGACAGATACGTCACTGTCAAATCTGTTAAAGTCACTTATGTCATTCTCAAGTGACGTTTTTAGGTTTCGCCAACCTTTTTGGCATTATTTTTCTTATTAAGCAGACTAAAATGTCAAGTTTCCATACATTGTTAAAATGTTATGGGTAGATACCAAATGTTATTATAACACCTGAAGTGTTACAAGCGCAATACCATCTTTGAAAACTAAAATTACGGATGGTTAAGTTTTTATTAAAGTGTCTTATATTTACGTGATAAAAAGTAAATAAAATTATTTTTTTAAATTATAGAATCAAAATTACCAATAAATAAATTACATCAGCGAGTGTTTTTAGAAAAAAGGGGTATACTATGGTATGGTACGATCATTTTATTGCATTAGCAACATTGTAGTAGATTTTTTGGTCTCGAATTCCAGTTTTGGGTATAGTTGCTTATAAAGAATAAAAAGCGCAATGGTTCGAGCGCCGTAAGGGTCGCGGGTTCGATTCCCGCACCAACACAAATGTTTGTTGATGAAACAGATATTTGTGTTGGGTCTGGGTGTTTGTGGTTCCTTCGTTGTTTCTGGTTTCCATAGTACAAGGGAAAACCTTAGTTTTGGGACCAGGACAACATATGTGATGTTGTCTCAATTTATTTTATTTTGTACCCCAGCGCGTCCGGCGATGGGCGACGTGGACCTGCGCGGGAGCCGCGCGGCCGCGCCGCCGAGCATGCCGCCCGCGCTGCTCGACCAGGACATGCGCAGCCTGCCCATGCCGCACCCGCCGCACCCCGTGCCGCCGCCGCCCATCCACCACCAGCAAGACAGGTATACATTAATAGAGCCTCCAACCGATATGCGGCTACGGCCAATCATAACAATCGGCTATGTATAGTCCAGGGCATCTAACTATATACTCTGATTCATAATCATGTAAAGTAAATGTTTGTCCAGGGTGCATATCCAAGTCACGATCTTTGGCGTATGGGCGTACACAGGTTCTGGGCCAGAGGGGGACTAATCAGATGTTTTACAAGCTAGTTGCTTATAAAGAATAAAAAAGCTTAAATTAAAATAGTTATGTTTTATATAAATTCTTTGACTACCTAGGTCTTTTTTATGATAGGTGGTGGACGAGCAGACGGATCACCTGATGGTAAGCGATATACACCTGCGACACCGTACAAGTGCCGACCGACCGTAAACCCCAAATGTTTTTTTTTCATTTCTTTATTATGTACTACATAAGTTAAATTAGTAGAGACATCAACATGATCCAGGGGGGACAGCTGCCCTCCCCAATTTTTTTTTTTGGTTTGTCGTTTTTTTTTTCAAAAACCACTGAGTCAATTTTGATAAAATATATATGGGACCACCTTTGAATGATGGCCTACCAAACATAATCATTTAATCATAAAAATCCATTGAGTAACATACATACAAAAAAAAAAAACGTCGAATTGAGAACCTTTCTCCATTTTGAAGTCGTTTAAAAAGGTTTTGTATGCATTGTAAAGGTATATTTTTAAGGTATTTTTTATATTGCTTAATGTAAATACATATATGTAACAGAATGTTTGTATCGTGTTGTGATGTCCAAAATAATAAATATTGTATACACATACAAATGCTTCTATTTCTTCCCTTACTCTGAAAGCATATTCTACCTATAATGTGTCATAAAGACGTGAAATTAATTGATAGCGCCTCTACCGCTTATGTCCTATGGTGTTAGCATTTAAACCGTGGGAGAGCCACGCTTTCGCATCAATGGGCCGGCTCGGCTGGAGTGATACCACGGCCTCACAGAAGACAGGCGTGAAGTAGCGCCTGCGCTGTGTTTGTCGAGTGAGTGAGGGTTTGGACCATGATCCGGGATTTAGGAAGTCTGGTAATAACAATGAAGTGACTGCTGTCTGACGTTTCCATATTATCGTTGCTAATTATGTTGATCTGATCAAGTATTGGTATAATTGAAAACTTACGAATTTAATTATTTCTGGAAAGTTCTGCTCCGCCCCTGGAACATAAGGAAACGTAAGTTATCCGTCACAAATATTTTATTTTATTCTTTTAACATTTACACTAATAAAAAATTGTGAGAACCTTTGTTTAAAGATCAAACATTATTGCATGTCACATTCGGCATCAAGTACCTATTCAGTATATTGTGTTTTTATCACAACTTACCATTAGATGGCGTTAGGTGTCCATTATAATCCGCAAGTGTTTCGTCTTTTTGGGTTACCTCCTAGTCTTTGTTTTTCCTCTTTATAAATTTTAAATAGTTTTTGAGTTAGCATGAGGATTTTAGCTTGTTATCCACTTTTCCTGCTACACTAGCTGATACCCAGAAACAGAAAAATATTAACTATTATTTTTGGTTTTTTGTTGTTTTTTATTTGCATACAGGTCATTTATGGTCATGATGTTTAAAGTATTGCTAGTAAATCTGCAAATATAGTTTATGACGTAGCTAGATTTTTTTATGCCCTGTATCCAAGGGACTCCCGCGACCTTCACTAGATCGTCGGTCCACCAGGTTAGAGGCCTGCCACGGCTGCGGCCTTCTGCACGCGTCCTCCACTCCTTTCCAACCGTGGGAGAGCCACGCTTTCGCATCAATGGGCCGGCTCGGCTGGAGTGATACCACGGCCTCACAGAAGACAGGCGTGAAGTAGCGCCTGCGCTGTGTTTGTCGAGTGAGTGAGGGTTTGGACCATGATCCGGGATTTAGGAAGTCTGGTAATAACAATGAAGTGACTGCTGTCTGACGTTTCCATATTATCGTTGCTAATTATGTTGATCTGATCAAGTATTGGTATAATTGAAAACTTACGAATTTAATTATTTCTGGAAAGTTCTGCTCCGCCCCTGGAACATAAGGAAACGTAAGTTATCCGTCACAAATATTTTATTTTATTCTTTTAACATTTACACTAATAAAAAATTGTGAGAACCTTTGTTTAAAGATCAAACATTATTGCATGTCACATTCGGCATCAAGTACCTATTCAGTATATTGTGTTTTTATCACAACTTACCATTAGATGGCGTTAGGTGTCCATTATAATCCGCAAGTGTTTCGTCTTTTTGGGTTACCTCCTAGTCTTTGTTTTTCCTCTTTATAAATTTTAAATAGTTTTTGAGTTAGCATGAGGATTTTAGCTTGTTATCTCACTTTTCCTGCTACACTAGCTGATACCCAGAAACAGAAAAATATTAACTATTATTTTTGGTTTTTTGTTGTTTTTTATTTGCATACAGGTCATTTATGGTCATGATGTTTAAAGTATTGCTAGTGAATCTGCGAATATAGTTTATGACGTAGCTAGATTTTTTTAATGCCCTGTATCAAAGGGACTCCCGCGACCTTCACTAGATCGTCGGTCCACCAGGTTAGAGGCCTGCCACGGCTGCAGCCTTCTGCACGCGGTCCTCCACTCCTTTCCAACCGTGGGAGAGCCGTGGAAGAACCTTTTTTTTTACCGTGGGAGAGCCACGCTTCGGCATGAATGGGCCGGCACCGGAGAGATACCACGGCCTCACAGAAGACCGGCAAGGGGATTAAAGGTTGGCTGCGCACTTCAGACTCTAGTGGTGTTGCAGGTGTCTATGGGCGGCGGCCATTGCTTACCATCAGGTGATCCGTCTGCACGTCTGCCACCTATCACATAAAAAAAGAAACTGTTGTAATATTGTTTTGTTGTTGGTTCTGATATCTGTAACACAGGTGCTTGAGCTACCTATCTCAGAGTCAGATCAATGTATGTGATGTAGTGAAATATTATATTATTATATATTATTCGTATGTTTGTATTGTAGCGGGTTCCCCCGCGACCCCCGCCTGGCGCAGACGCAGTTCAGCGCGGACCCGCGCGTGCGCTCCAACGACCCTCGGAACCAGCCCAAGATGCCGCGTGAGTTTCATTTTAAACATATACTTTACATTCGGCCAGGTATAAGGACGTTTAATTAAGTACTAAATAATATCACACGTCCTTTAAATATATTAAGCACCATGTTATTGGTGTCGGTGTACAAAATATAACACCCAGACACTAAATAAAAACCAGTGAACCACGACCATGAGCCTAAGATGAATACACCACCGGTGTAGCTATAGCTAACAATTAAAAAATATTGTCTTAGTAAAACAATTGATGGATGTTTGTATTTTGAATAATTCTTTAGCTTTACTTGAATTTCTGTGGAAAAAAAATATAATACTCGTAGTTATATCATCATCATTTCAGCCAATAGACGTAGTTATATAGTAGAAGAAAAATGGTGCTTTTTATTAGTACTGACAAAGTAAATCAAACTAATATGTATATACCAATTAACCGTTTTGTATTATGACAACTTTAATAGGTCTATGTGTCAATAGTCACGTACCCACATTATCCTTTCATTACCTATCTACTAAGTCTTAGGTCATAAGGGTGAGTTATTGATAACAAATTGGAATTTGCATAATAAACTTTATGCAAATTCCATTTTGACAGCTCATCGTCGTCCGCTAAGTTATTTATGGTAGTAATATGTGGTGTTATTGTTTGAATAGCGCAAATGCCTCCTGGAATGCCGAGCGTCGCGCAGGCTAGAACGATACAAGGCATACCTTCAGGGGCTTCCGACCAAGAGAAGGTACGTAATTTGTCAATAATTGTGGAAGAGCGATGCTTCGGCATGAATTGGGCCGGCTCGACCGGAGTGATACCACTGTCTCACTGAAAACTGGCGTGAAGCCTGTGATGTGGGATTTGTTTTGCCAAGTGAGTGAGGGTACCAGAGGCCCACCCGGCGGGGAAGGGGATAAAAGGTTAGAAGCGCACTTGTGACTCCACTGGTGTTGCAGGTGTACATGGGTCGCGGCAATTGCTTACCATCAGGTGATCCGCCTGCTGACAAACTAATTAATAAAAAAAAAGCATTTTGTGACTCCATAGAGTTTTTTTTTGTTAAAAGTTATTCTTAATACCTAATCATACGAAGAAAAAAATAGAAGTATACTCATGCCTGGGCAGCATTTGGTCCAATTTGGTCAATCTCCTTTGTTATTATTAATATAAAACAACCAATGGCGCTAAAGTTGGATCTCACTCTGACGTAACGCCATCTAGCGGATTTCTACCCGCAATAGTCCTCACTATCGTCATTTTCGCCAGGCGGCGCTGATAATGCAAGTGCTGCAGCTGTCGGACGAGCAGATCGCACTGTTGCCTCCGGAGCAGCGCGCCAGCATCCTCATGCTGAAGGAACAGATCGCCAAGAGCACGCAACAACGGTAAAACGGACCGAGATACGGAGACAAGGATGATTTGCCATAAAGTCTCATTGACGGGAGGTTGATGACTACAAAGTTTATCATAAAATTTCCTTATTTTAATGCGTCAAGAAAGTCTTGAAAAAAATTTTTTGGGAACTAACAAAGTCAATTACCATTCTATACAACTATTGGTTATGCCCAAGAAACAAGTGATATCTGACAGCGATTGTCATTTGCTGTGTATGTTATTATACTTCATGTCATTTTCCTCAGATGAGTGAAAATAATAAACTGTTTTCAAGATTTCTACTACGTTTACTTAACTTAACTACTATTATTTCTGCATTTTTACCCAAATTGGTAGATTTTTATTGACTTTAAAATACTGTACAGTATCCTGGCCGTTTATGGGACATCTCCTTTTTTAGAGAAATGTGTATAAACACTCGCCCCGTTGACAACTGCTAATAGAACTTATTTAGTTACGACCTTTGCCAAGTGTTATGTCAAATCATACTTGTCGCTCTGTTACAAGGCAGGAAACTCCTACGCAGGTAATCCGTATAACATTGAAAAAATTCTAAGAAAATGTTATAAATATTTTACGATAGACTTATCTCAGCGTGCACGATGCTACTGCATATTTGTTTTACTACATAATGTACTTTTAGTTATAGGTTACGTGATTTATGTAATAAACTATTAAAAGTGTATTCATGTTTTTATTTGATTCTTAATTGCAATTTAATTGGATGTTCTTACGAGAAAACGTTTAAAGATTGACGACATAAGTATGTCTTTGTCATAATAATTCGATCTACGATAGCCCAGTGACAACAGTTTTGAAATAGTTTCGACAATCATACTTATATTAGTTTCTAGAAAAAAATATTGATAATCCAATTACTAAATTAGGATGACTGTACTTCACGAGCGCACGTGTAGGTACCTAGGTAGGTACTCTATGCTCTACGGCACTGCCGGCTGATCATTTTTAAGGTCAGAATGCCTTCCATCATAGGAACATAGATAAATACACCAGCCAAATACGGGTTAACAATCCCATATATGGGGTTTTGTGGAAAAAGTCATCTGACGACGGTGAACCGCATGGTAATAAATGTACCTACCTACAGTCGGCTGCAAGATTTGATTTGTACCTACTTTGTGATTATAGCTATTCGTTTGACTTCTACATCCTTTTAATATAAAGCACCGTCGGCATGTCTATGTAAGATTTTGTCAGTAGGCTTAAATTTTTTGATCACTGATGTAGATTGTAGGTATGAAAAATTCGTGAGCGTGTATTCGTAAAGTAACTAGATATTTATAAAGAACATGACGTATCATTGGCACAACAGATTAGTTTATTATGTATATTAGGGCAGCGAACCTGTTATTTTTGGAACTCTTCCTTTGTTTTTTGTTTATCCGCCAACAAAACATGTCCCCTTATCGGGAATGAGTAATTTACAAATAAAAGTGGCGACCTTTTTTTATTAATAAAAAATGTGATGTACATCACATATTGCCTTTATCGTGTACGTGACACATTTATCTCTGAAATAGCGATTATACATTATTAGCAAGCATTTTGTACACCGTAATTTTTTTATGGTTTTAATTCCGAAGCCCTCATAATAAGTAACACGAATAAAGCCCCTTTAGCATGTTAGTCCATTCATTATTGCTTGGTGAATATTATTTTTTGTATGGAACAGCTGATTTTTATTTTGCTTATTTTGATGATCTTACGTTGTATAAGTTGGTCAAAGTTGAAAGATTTACTAGGTAACCCAATTTTGTTCTACTTGAAATTCGTGCTTATTGTAATGCGTCAATAATAAAAGTAAGTATACAACTTGCACAAATCCTCCCCCCATTCAACACTTTTCTTGATGCCTACTATTTACAATGCAACGCAAAAATGCAGTAATTTATACCTACTTGTTACTCGTTAACCTTTCAACAAGTGCGTAAATGATTTGTCATTGCGGGCAGTGTCTTTAGGTTAGCCAACTTCTGTGAACGTATCATCGAGATTACGTTGACCTCAGAACTCATCGCACACGTGTGGGTAAGTACCGATGTTCAGTTTAAATTTCGTTTTTATTTCTTTATTGATCTCGAGACAACGCCGGATAAAGTAATATAAGTAGGTATTATTATTTTTATGCGCTTGTAAACAAATATGTCCCCTATGTAGTGTGACGTTGCGGAGCATGTGTTGCATGTCGGTACGCATTTGAATTTAATACCTACCTTTTGTATTAAGAATAGGGTTGTTTTTCATCTGTGTCTGTCTGCGCAGACGTAGTGAAGTTTGCCAAAAACAGTCCGCTGCACACATTATCCCAATCATACGACATGTTGTGGAGTGAAAAAGGGGTCTTGATAAACGCTACTTTAGCTTTAGGGTTAAATTTAAACGAATAGCGTAAAACTAGTTAATTGAAGATTTTTTATTTACTTTTAAGCTGGGGTTGGTATTGATACCGTATGAATATTGTGCTATTTAATTCTATAAAAACACTACGTGAGATTAAGAGGTAAACGCGTCCAATAAACATGTATTATCGTAAATTAAAACTAAAACCGGTCCAAATATACAACTGGCTTTTACTGCTTACGCAGGCAAACAAAAACAGTCTAAATGATTTAACAATATTTTGTGTACCCTTTCGCTAAATCGGGTGATAAGGGAGAAATAAGTGTTTATAATTGAATGTTGTTGTGACTATCTAAAGGTAACGTAAACTATTCGTGTTTACAATTATAAATTACGTTACGGACTCTGATCTCAGAGTTTTGACTCATTCGGGCCCGGTTTCCTGCGTCCGACGGACGTGCGTGCTAAGCGCGATCCCGTTCGTTTTGCGCACTTCCGCGACAGAAATAAATACTTGTGACATTGAATATTTTGGTGTGAAAGCCGTGTAAGGCAGGTAGTTCCTTTAAATACATTATAGCTATTTTTTAGTAATATTTCTGAAAGTTAAAATTATTGTTTAGTTATTTGGCACTTACTTAGTTTAATTGGTAACTTGTTTTATAGTTATATTTTAAAACAGTCTAAAATTTCAGTCGAATGCTATCTTCCTAAGTGATTAGATATTTTTATTATGTGGTTGGTGGCAGACGAGCAGATGGATCACCTGATGGTAAGCGATTGCCGCCCCTATCTATCATCGTTTTAACCCCATTTACCGCGAATAAAATATGTATAAATATTTGTTTGCAAGTTAATTATTATTTTGATAATTGACTGGTAATTCAGTAGCTAAATTGGACACTTTCAGTTTTTAGTTTGATTTAAAAGCTCTACGCTCTACTTAATTAGTGCTTAACTCTTTTTTTATTTATTAATAACCAAAAAAACATGTTACATACACACAAATTACCTATTTACTTAAGTATGCCAAACTGTTCAACAGTTTGTCGGCAGTGGTTCTCGTCTTATTATTAGAATACAACATTGTAAGTTTCGTGTTAAGGGGTTACATCCTATTGTATAATTGTACATACTAATAGATACAGAGTTGCTCATCTTCCGTAGAAATACTGTAATTAATCACATTATCATACAGATCAAGTACAAACATATTTAGTCTCTTGGACATAGGCCTCCCCCAATGCTCTAAACACTAGATCGTCGGTCCATCTTTTGTTTTTCACACACATACAGGATGTATGTGTGAACATTTAAGTACATACATCCCTTTAACCACGTGTTCTACCAACCATTCTAACAACATTTTGTTCTATGACTTTTGGAAATTGGGATAAAAAAATTTCATCTTTTCATATAAAGTCGGTCACGCGACATGGTCATTTTGCATGAGAAGTCGAAAACATTTTCAACTGATTCCTAAAACTCTTTGAACAAATTTTGTTCAAAATTGTTTGTAGAACACGTTAAAGGGATGTAAATGTTCACAGATACGCCCTGTATTAGCGACGGAATCGATGGCGCAGTGGCTAAGCTGATCGCCCGAATCGCGAAAGGTACCGGGTTCGATTCCAAGTCAATTTAGAAAACTAAATTGAGACCAGGTTGATTGGTGTGATGATCTTGATTTATATTTAGTGTACGTATCTTCATACAGCCACACATCAAAGTATACTTAGGTACAAGCTGTCAAATTTCTTCAATCGACTCTCATCTTACTGTCATACACATTAGGTTGAATAACAAGTAAGGAAATTTGACAGGTTGTGGTAACCTGATGTGTGGCTGACTGTACAAATTAAATTGAAAAATAAATATTCTTATATGGTTTTATAGCTTAAAAGATGTGGGCTCTAAAGTACATAGTGGTGTTGATGTGTGTGCTGCACGGTGAGGGCAAATGGAGGCCGGAGTACTCCGACTGGGTCGGCCAGAACCAAGAGTGGCGCAGGGAGGCCAACGAGATCTCCACCAGGAAGCCTCACGGGATGGACCCGCCCGACCATAGGAAGCTGATACCGATGGCCAGATACGTCCTGCACAATAGTGGTGAGTTTTGTTTTTTATTTATGGGAGAGCCACGCTTCGGCATGAATGCGCCGGCTCGACCTGAGTGATACTGGCCTCACAGAAGACCGGCGTCATTACCGTGGGAGGGCCACGCATCGGTACTAATGGGCCAGCTCGATTGTTATACCACGCATATAAGCAGCGCCTACGCTGTGTTTCGTCGAGTGAGTGTGGGTACCGGTGGCTCAATTGGGGTATAGGGGGGGGGGGGACATTAGCCTGAAGGAAGAAGTTATGACGACATAAGATACAAAAATAATCTTATTAATTTGACTGGCCGTCGTCGAGGACATAAGTGTACTAAATGGTTTTCTACATATTTTTGACGATGACTATACGAGTACCTACTAGTTGCGAAATACTTTCTTATCTTTTCTTTAAACTGATGGATTCTTATTGAAACTTGGTAGTTTATACAAAAGAGAACAATTTTAAATACCTTGAACATCTGACTGCATCAAAAGGTAATAATGCCCCTATTATCAATATCAATAATTAAGTATTTATCGGTATTGCGATTAAAATATAAAAACATGCAAATTCTGAAAAATTCAGTTCATTATAAATTCACTATGCTCAAAAAAAGAACTGAATTAATGTTGAACTGATTGCAATAGCTATTCGATTCTAATTAAATTAATTATGTATGTATAAGACGTTAAACGCATAACGCACGCACTACAAACTCTTTATACCTATAAGGCCTACGTACGTAGGTATATTCAACCGTGGGAGAGCCACGCTTCGGCATGAATCGAGCTGGCTCATCTGGGGTGATACCTCGGCCTCACGAGAAGACATTGAAGTCGAATTTAGAGATTTCATACATTTGTCTATACAAAATTCTAATTCGACTTCAATGTCGAGTGCACGAGAATTGCCCCCCTTGGCCATTATTTGGTAGTACAGTCAGCCACACATCAGGTTACCACAACCTGTCAAATTTCCTCAATTGATATTCAACTTAATGTGTATGACAGTAAGATGAGAGTCGATTAAAGAAATTTGACAGGTGTGTATACTTTGATGTGTGGCGACACGTAATAGGTACAATCAGTGCCAAAGGCAACTAAATTATCAGATTTTCATCTAAATGCGATGTTTGCACTACATAGGTATGTCTGCCACCTATCATAGGGACCATACAAGTTTTACGTTAGCAGCTTTTTGGGAAATTTAACCCCCCCCCCCCCCCTTGTCAGCAAAAATGGACGATAAAATATACTTTCTCTTCTTGATAATTGAACGGTCCCATATTAAAAGAACGAGAAAACTAATTATTACATTATCTACTGCATTTTAGCCTGGGCATCAATAGCGACGATATCGGTTTTGCCTGCCATCAAAGGGTTCCCGTTCTCGAACGTCAAGTCCATCGTGGACGGCTCTCTGGCCAACTCCACTGGCGTGCCGTATTTCTACATGTCACCGTTGGACTTCACAGCTAAAGATTTAGCGGTACGTACCTACTTATAAACCAAGGTATACTTAAACTGTAGTTTAGTCCAAAACAATGGAATATAAAAAAAATTAAATTTAAAAACTCCCAACATTTAATTGGTAGGTAGGTACAACATTTTGTAGCGGTGGCCATCTTGGATATGAAATTTAAATCATATTTTTAAGTAGGTACAGTCAGCCACACATCAGGTTACCACAACCTGTCAAATTTCCTCAATTGATATTCAACTTAATGTGTATGACAGTAAGATGAGAGTCGATTAAAGAAATTTGACAGGTTTGTATACTTTGATGTGTGGCTGCACGTACTTAGGTACAATCAGTGCCAAAGGCAACTAAATTATCAGATTTTCATCTAAATGCGATGTTTTCACTACATAGGTATGTCTGCCACCTATCATAGGGACCATACAAGTTTTACGTTAGCAGCTTTTTGGGAAATTTAACCCCCCTCCCCCCCTTGTCAGCAAAAATGGACGATAAAATATACTTTCTCTTCTTGATAATTGAACGGTCCCATATTAAAAGAACGAGAAAACTAATTATTACATTATCTACTGCATTTTAGCATGGGCATCAATAGCGACGATATCGGTTTTTGCCTGCCATCAAAGGGTTCCCGTTCTCGAACTTCAGTCCATCGTGGACGGGCTCTCTGGCCAACGCCACTGGCGTGCCGTATTTTCATACATGTCACCGTTGGACTTCACAGCTAAAGATTTAGCGGTACGTACTTATAAACCAGTATAAACTGTAGTTTAGTCCAAAACAATGGATAATTTAGGCGGGGCGTGAAACGGCATCTCAGCAGGCCTTGTGAGGACAGGCAAAGTGACAGGCCAACATATAATACTACTCTTTGGTAACAGGCTCAATGGACACTTTGTCTATTATTTTGTGCCTGTCAATCTCATATTTAGATCTCACGGCCGCTTACCATCAGGCTTAGTGGGGTCATCTTGATTGTCCTCAATATAAAAAAAATATTATAACTCTATGTCATATAATCAGTATTAATCCACTAGTGGCCCGCCCTTCCCTCAGTTTCGGAACAGTAGTTCCACTGTCTACCAATAGATGGCGCTGGGCGTTGATTGCATCGCGCTTGCGTTTTGCCTTTTCGGTATGTAGGTATATAAGGTTTCTCGATGTCTATAGAATTTATCTCTTTATAAATGGTATAATATAAAATTGTTGGCTTAATTTTATTGTTTAATTTTGCAGAAAAACACCCGCGCCACTGTCCTCGTATCGCTTGAAGAGACGAGGTACTGCGAAATGAAACAGATGGACCCCGAGGATCCGCGCTGCACCAGGCTCATGCTTTCAGGAAAGATGAAGAAGGTAAACGATAATGTACTAACATCCTTTTGAGGAATAAATTATAACGCAACATCACTACCTACATTGTCCTGGTCCCAAAATAGGTTTTCCCTTGTGCTATGGAACCAGAAAAAAACGAAGAAAAGAATCTGTGGATTGCAACATTATCTTATGTTCTCTTTTCGCCGCACCTTTGTTCTTTCTGCTTGACGCAAAGGTTGACTGGTAAAAATCCTCTAAGCATTAAGTTCGCCTATTGTACGAAGTTTTGTGCAATAAAGTTTAAATAATAATAAATAAGGAACCACAAACACAAATATCTGTTTCATCAACAAACATTTGTATTGGTGCGGGAATCGAACCCGCGACCCTTGCGCTAAACGGGTCGTCTTTGACCTCAGAAGAAATTGAACTTGTGTAGATAAGTAGGTACTCGATACGCTAATTGCATAAAGGCAGGTTATAGGTTAGTATGTTGCTATTTCATAGACATTATTGCAATGTGATAAGGTTTAATCTTAACTAGGGGACATTCCCTATACGTCACTCTTAGTACAAACTGAGCAGCTGCGTATTAAAATAAGAGGAAGTATTTTCGACGTAGGTAACAATATCAAGTAATCTGTAATGCAATACCTAAATGATGCAAATAAATATTTGAGGTACACTGGAAGGAAAAGTGAAGGCAGCACCCTTGTGACTCCAGAGCAGCTATATGTAGGAAAAGATACTTACTCGTATCCATACTATTATAAATGGGAAAGTGTGTCTGTCTGTCTGTATGTTTGTCTTCCCTGGCAAAACGGAGCGACGAATTGACGTGATTTTTTTAAGTGGAGAAACTTAAAGGGATGGAGAGTAACATAGGCTACTTTTTGCCCCTTTCTAACTCCCTAAGGTAAGTGGCGGGCGCGAGCGAAGCCGCGGGTAAAAGCTAGTATTTCATTAATGGCATAATGATCCAGTGAGTACGTTAACTACTGGCTTTGTTCGTTGTTTGAATAAACATTATCTATTTCAGATCAAAGAGGGTACTCCGGAATATACTTTCGCTAAAGCCGCATTGTTCGAGAGACATCCGGCGATGAAGGACTTCCCTCCAGGTTTGTCTTTTTACAATGCCTACCTACCATGATAGCTCAGTGAATTTTATAAAACTGTGATCCTTGTTATTTTGATAATATTGGAGTGATAGTAATTTGATAGTTTATGAATATTTCTAAGCCCCCGTGCTAGTCATAATCTAGTAGGAACTCGGCTTTTACATTGGTCGATAAATCTCGTAACAGTATAACTAACAGTCTCCCCGCTCCTTCCCAATCACCCGGGCGGGCCATGCTCTTTGGGCGAGCCCTGTTGCGTGATGAAGGGCAATTCTCGCGCATTTGACATTGCAGTCGCATTTTAGACATTTCATACATTCGCCCATACAAATCTCTAAATTCGACTTCAATGTCGAGTGTACGAGAATTGCCCCCCTGCTCTTGCCCCTGCTTCCTGCTCTTTATAAATATAGAAAAATATTTATATTTTCCAGATCACGATTGGTTTGTGGCCAAGCTGAAGATCGCCCAAATCGCGATGGTGGACTGGTTCGGCGGCGCCAAATACATCCCTGTCCGTGACTATCTAGCCTACAACTACACTGGCTTAGAAATGAACTTAAATACACAAACTGATAAAACTACTTTTGTATAATCTACTGTTTGATGCAGTTTTATAGGAATTGGTATGGTTGAATTTTCATTAAAGTACCAAGCTTGTAAAAAAATATTTACAGACAGGCTATACAGACAGGATTGTATCTGTGAGCATATACATTCGTTTTACCACGTTTTCTACCAATCTTCAGAACAACATTTAATTTTGTTATATAACTTCGCATAAAAAAAATACTATTCCTACGAAATCGATCTCATTACTTATTCATTTTGAATGGAGAATCTTTGAATGAAAAATTCGGAAATTAAGAATCAGAATGTTTGGTAGAAGACGTGGTCAAAGCGACATAAATGACACAGACAAGACTAAAAACTCAGTACCTAAGTATACACCTTTGGAGCTTCCTGCGGTGGAGGTAACTCGACTTGACGCCGTCTGTACATTAAGTTAGTTGTAAGATATTAATGTCTGTTACATTGTTACTTATCAAGGGAATTCCAGTGAGAAGAGAAATAAGTTGTGATAAAAAGTTTAATAATAAAGATATATTTTAATACAGACAATGCTTACTTTTTGTCAAACAACTTTAAAGTAGATAAAGAACTTTAAAGGAACAATAAATAATATTTACATAATTACATAGCACCTTCATAGAATACCTAAACCAGCAATGGAATAGCAAACCCCTCTAATACCACATATCATTTATATATGTTTTTCTTGTCGAAATGCATTTGAAATAACTAGTTCGATTATATTATATCAAAATAAGAAATAACTAATGTATTCAGATTATTATTATGTTATTATGAATTTTTAATGCGAACCTTTACTAAATAATTAGTGTTAATTGTTTATTATACGAAATTATCATACAAATGAAACGAATGCAGTAAATGCATTACGATTATAATATAATCGTTAAAATTATTGAATAATTTTCATAAAAACCTTATTATTAAGTAACTGCAAAATACATCAATACCTACTGGATTTTACATGATAACTAAAAGATAAAATTGAGTACTATTTGGTTAATAATCATATTATTCATATGTCTTTTTTACCGTTTTAACTATTCAAATAACAAAAAGATAATATCACCACAAATTAACTCCGCTACAAGACCATCTTTGCTCAAAGAGCTTCATACCTCACCAACATACTAAAATACATTACATACAAATGATGATGATATTAAATACATATTTACAAAAGCTAGTACATTAAAGAGCATTATTTATTACATAGCAGGTACAATAACTTCAACACTGATTGAAGAAAACTATCAGATTTGAATAGCTAGTTGAACTGTTTTCTTATTGTCGTATTATTTTTTGCACTCCTAGCACAATCTATTCACAGAAATCGTAGCGTATGCGTATCGTAAACAATATGTATGAAAATGGAAGAGCTCCCTTTATCGTATTTTTTTTTTATAGGATAGTGGGCAGACGAGCAGACGGATCACCTGATTTTAAGCGATTACCGTCGCCCATGAACACCTGCAACTCCAGGGGCTTCACAGGTGCGCTGCCGGCCTTTCAGAGCGAGATATGCCCTTTTATTGAAAGTTTGTAGGTCGTAGTGGTCCGGAAATACCGCAATACGTATGTAAAAACTAAAATTGACCCTGCAAACGTCAGAAAGGATTTTATCGCAACGTGAGCACCTGTCCACATATCCACTACATTTTGCTACATTTGGTAGGAAATGGTACCGTACCATGTCACCGAAGGTTCTTCGTGCTGAGTACTTGCGTAATTCTAGCGTAAGCACGATACTTTAACGTTATGATTTCTTGAAATTAGTTCGCGTTAGGCCTACTGTTCATTGACGAGTTTTCATCACACCCGGTGATAAAAAAGTAAATATATTTTGATTCATAATCATGTAAAGTAAACTGACAGATGTCAATGTGTCATCCCCATACATTATCACTCAATTTGACACATGCAAAATGTCAAAATGCATAGAAACTTGTCATTTTCATCTGTCAGTTTACTTTACATGATTATGAATCAGAGTATAGTAAAATCCGCTTTATACCTAGTACCTACTGTCCCACTGCAGGGCAAAGGCTTCCATCATAGAAATCAAATCATGGCTAGATGGGATTAGGCTTAATCACCACCCTTGCTTAATATAATGGCTACTGAAAACCAGCCAAAAAGACTAAGTTGATTTCAGGCAGCGAACCAGGTAGGTTAGTTATGTTTAAGCCTATTTTACAAAGTAATGGAATTATAGCAACTGGACGCGACCAGTGCAGTGGACACAGGAAGCCACGGGTCGGACGGTGGTGCCGCTACTGCTGTATGCGTGATGTACGAGGGCATTCAACGGTTCTTCGCTTAGTCTCTTCACATCTAGGGGCATCGCCATAACCTGGTGGAAATGATATACATGATAACGATTTAATTTTCAAGATTAGATGAATGGAACCCACGACTTTTATGCTGTATGAGGCAGAGCCAGTACCAAATGCGCCATCGAGATCATCACACACATTCATACTAAAATACTTTAAAACGTCTAAGGCCCAGACAGCAGACATAATAAAAAATCAATTGTTTTCTGCCTTTTAAAAGGCTTTTGGGTCTTACAACGTTAAACACATTTTAAACAGGAAGAACTATTAGTACCAAAGGTTGATTAATGATTAAACCAGTTTTATCTCTTAAATTGGTTTCCAGAGATGCTGGCTTGTTTGTACTAACATATTTTTACAGTGGCCTCAATTTACTCTTTCTTTATCTCAAAATTAATGTCAACATTGGTTTGCACTTTATTATTTTAATGTATGATAATGAAATAGGTAAATAAAATATGTCTCATGTTTACTTACATGCTCAGCATTCTTCTCCCCGTCCGTAATTGTTGGTAAACTGTTCAGATGACTGATGTCTTGTTTTTCAACAGAGCTGCTTATGTTTTCGGATAGTTTCAAATTTACCGAGGCCATATCTAGTATATTTGCTGAATGTGGCATAGTAGCATTGAAGTTTAAGTTTCCTATAGGGCGATTGTACAGTTTGTTAGAACCCATGTACTCGGATATGGCAATGTTTTCAAGGAATTTCTCGTGGAGGCTGTACAAGTTGGTGTACGTGCACATCATCATGTCTCTAGCTCTGTTTCTCTCGTCAAACAACTGCTTGATGGCTTGCTGTAGTCTCTCGCATTTTTCATTCAATAACTTCTTGCAGTTTGCTAACTCTTCCACCATCAAACTGGAAAAAAATTGTCACATTTTGAGTAAAGTAAGTAATTGAATTCAGAACTTTAGTTTTTTAATAAATGAAAAACTGAAACAACATCATATAATATTGCCCTGGTTCCAAACTGGAGATTTCCCTTGCACTGTAGAAACCAAGCACAACAAGGTACTACAAACACCCAGATCCAAAACAAATATCTGTTTCATCATCAAACAATGTGTTGGGAATTGAACCCGCAACCCGAAGTCTTAAACCATTGCACTGAATTAATAATCTAATTTATTATTATTCATCTTAACACATTTATTGAAAAACATACCTGCTTGCAAGGAATTTGCTTCTCCATACTTCACATTGTCCAGCTAACCACTCTGTTTGCTCCTGAAAAATAAATAAATAAAATAAATAAATAAATAAAAATCGTTTATTTAACAAGCACTGAAAAAAGTGTAAAAAGTTTATAGTAAGAATATTTACAATAATTAGTTGGCAATAAAATGTAGTCCTGTTTTCAGCCAAAAAAATATGGTCAGTTTACCCAAGACAAATCTGCTCCAAGGGTTGTCGGTTCATAGTAACATTATTATAAATAAATTACAATGCACACCTGATGAGTGGACAGATGCTGTGCAGAATTCAGCAGGGCATTTGCTAAATGTTTCTTGTCTTCATTTAGAGACTGAACTTGAGTCTCTAGATCCTCGCCCATGGATGCTACCAACATTGTCTTCAATTCTTTATTTACCTGAAGTTAAACAAGAAGTCATATTAATATTATAAGAAAATAAAAAGTAAGTAGTATTATTAATTACAAAAAGTAATTGCTCTTCACTTGCATAAATAAATTATTACAGGAAGTATTATAACATAGAAGTTGTAAAATAAGTAATATTTAAACAAGATTTCCCAGAAGCCTTTTCGTAAATATCAATAAAACTCAATTGTTATATAATGTTTCTTTCACATTTTTTTCCAGAGAAGTTTTTCTCAAAATCAAGGCATAATTTAATATAACTACTACTAGAACATAAAGGTTAAAAATACTCCATATACATATGGAGAAAAAAAATGCTTATGAATTAGTCAAACCTGCACTTGTTGCTTTAATTGCTCTTCCAACATTTCATTTTGTGACATCAGTTCATGAATTTTCTTTTGGAGTTCATCTTTCTCAGGGCATGTTTTGTTCTCTGACACTGACTTATCACTGGTTGTTGATGTAAGCTTTTGGCGAGGCTTGAATTCATTTAAATCAGTCTTCATTTGTGACATTTGGGATATCAATGTGTTAATATCCATGTTGTTTTTGGACTTCTTAGCACTTTTAGTGACAGAATGTGGTGTGATTGGCTTTACTGCAGCTGCATAAGGCTCGTAGGGTACAAACTTTGGACTCTTCGTATTAATATGACTCTTTTTCTTTTCAGCTCTTATTATATTCGTTGGAAACACCTGAATAAGTCGGCCTGTTAAGGGGCTTTCTTTTTTGATGGCATTACTGGGCGGTTTGGTGATTTCTGTCTTCCTTTTTTCTGTAATAGGTTCATCAGATTCCATGCCATCGCCTGCTGTTCTCGGCTTGCTCATTATTTCTGTTGAGGAAATGAATTTATGGCAGAAGTACAAAGTGAAAAATTGCGACACGTCAACCTACTTTGAAGATGTCTTATAAAGGCCGTTTACTTACTTGGGTGGAAAGGTGAAAGTTTCTCCATATTTTACTATTAATATTTACTTACGGAAGGTAATAAACTTCTTTTAAATATTTTTTCTCAAGAGATTCTGATATTTTTTTGTTGATTGATGAGACAGACAACCATTTGACATTGACACTGACAACTGAACTGAACGAACAATGTGACAGTGACAAGTAGTGACTTAAACGTGTTCATTGGTTGATATCGATACTCTTTTTTAGGTTTCAAATATTATTATTCAAGTTTCTGCTTCTCTGTTATTATTATATTATTCTCAAACCCACGACCTTTGGCATGTGAGGCAGTATCATTACCACATGATCCGTCGTGCATGTTGAGTTAAAGAGTAGTAAAAGTATGTGTTGCAGATTTGCAGTTTTTAAAGCTGTTGAAAATTGATGAAATAAAACAATAATATTTCTCAAGGTTTAATCTCTGGAAAAAAATCTCTCTACTTATACAAAGGATTATGAATGCAAATTAGAGAACTTACTACAGAGTTTAAAAAATCATAGTAACATACCTAATTAAAATGAAATTATCGACATTTTACACATAAAAACGTTCGCCACCCTAGCTTTAAAAATATGAATGCGTTCGTTCAACATTTATTTCTTTTACGTTTTAAATGTGAAAGGAAACTCAGCTATAGTTTTCCTTAGTCAAAAGTTATAGTTAGTTTCCCAAAAATCCGTTTACAACTTGATGAACTGCTATTTTATTATGATGAGCAAGGGAGGGATAAGAAGAAAATTGGATCAGAGATTTAGATGTAATACATACTTCCAAACGTTTCCAAAACTTTCGTAGTATTCGTTCCAGCGAAAGTCCAGCGTACTAAGATCTTACAAAGTCGTGATAATTTTTGAGGAACTGTTACAGAGTTCATAGTAATTTATAATAGGGCTACCAAAATTACGTAAGCGGCAGTGGCGTCATCAAGACTTTCTTGATGCATTAAATAAATAACCATCAGGTGATCCGTCTGCTTGTCTACCACCTATTACAGTGACTATGATGTACTAGGAAATCGTGAGTTGACTAGTGGGGGAAAGCGCGGAACCAGGCTGATGGAAGTTACCTTCCCATTGCATAATTCATTTTCTAGACTGTTTTGTTTTCCCATTATCTACCTACCTGTAATGCATCTTATTTCAAATCTTGATCTTTATCATTATTGGAAATACATAAGTAAGTGCAGCTCAACTTTTTAAAACATTGATTTAATCTCAAGTTAGGATTATGATAGTCAAAATTCTTTCTTATCTTTTACTCACATCACTTATTTAAATCTTTGTTTACATTAGAGGTACTTGTGTTATTATGGTATAATAGGTATGTGGACATACATTACATACCTACTTAGATAAGAGACTTGTTTATGATATCATAAACGTGTGTGGATTGTAAATTATCTATTGAAAGGAATCTGTAACATTTGGAACACAAAAGTTATCTTGACTGAATAATAAGCAAATTAAAATGTCCCCGAAAAATTTATTGCAATAAGTTAAACAAACTAATCTATTAAATTAGCCTTTGAGGGCAGAGTCTAACTCCCCACTTGCTTGAAGCTCTTTGACAATATCTAGTCCTCCAATAAGTTCTCCTTTCACATACAACTGAGGGTATGTGGGCCAGTCCGAATACTCCTTCAGCCCTTGACGCACATCCTCATCAGTCAGAATGTCAAAAGTGCCATACTGCACACTGAAATATAAAATTCATAATCATTATAAAGCAGTTATCCCAAGATTTTAGTAACTAGTCTGTTACTTTTGAAATTGTTTTGGTAGTTTGATCATAAAGTATAAGGAGTACTTCATATAGAAAGAAAGTCTAAGATTTTCAAAGAATCAATTGAAGAAACAAACCACTAATCCATATGTTAAGAACACTTTATAAATGCAATAGACTGTCTCAGAAATTGCTTCATGAATCCATTAGTTTTTCATTGTTAATTACTTAAAAAAATGTTTACCCAGATGCATTAAGAATTTGAATAAGAGTTCTGCTAAATCCACATTTGGGTGTATCTCTTGTCCCCTTCATGAAGACCATAACATCCTTTTTGTTGATGAGAGCTTTCAGTCTATCCTCGAGCTTCTGCGTCGGAGCCAGATCCACTGCTCCTTTGCCAAGGCTGTGTGTCTTCACTTTGGAAGTTATTTGAGCAGCATCAGCGCCATCAATTCTGTCAATTTGCTTGCCATTCTTGAATAATATTACAGTTGGTACAGAGTCTACCTGCAAATAGGATAATATTGACTTGTATCAATATTTTTTTTTGCAAAATCCTGGCCCACTACACTACGTACAGTCTTAACTGCCTTTAGATATTTGTATGTGTATTGAAAATTAATCAATAAAGGATGAAAATAATCACCTTAAATTGCAATGAGATTTCTGACAGGTTCTCAGCATCACAAACAGCAAATTTACTGCCAGTATTTTGTATTTCTGGAAGCTTTGAGAGCTCGTTGAGGACTTCTGTTACTTGTCCGCACTGGTCAGCCCATGTCGACGAAAAATGTACCACTGTTAGAGATGGCGACCTAGAATAAGTAGCATAGAAATTAGTAATACATTGAAAACTTATTTCATGTTTATTAATGAAAATTCAAGGTCAAGGATACGACGATGTCGATTTAATGAAGTGCCAAACCGGGTGTTTTCTAGAAAACAGATCACATTCATCTTACAAAATAAGTAACTAAAAACAGGTTAGACATTTAGTTAGGTTAGGTAAATAAAAAGATTAAAACGTGAGTAATTGCTAAAAAACATTAGTACACAAAATATACTTGTTTACCTTGTGAAATTGAGAAAAATTTCATTAGTATTTATTCTGGCGACAGACATTTTTCAAATTGAGGTTATAGGTACTATTATTGTTATTCCAACACAAAATGATAGCACTATTTTTAACAATCAATAAATAGATATTTGACTTTTCTCAACACGTTTTTATATCATATTAAATTGTTTTAACACTGAGTTCTATTCTTGAACTCTCACAAAAATCCGCATTTGCTAGAAAAAAAGTGATTGACAAATGAATGATATGACAGTCTGCTTGACATTGACAAATCTAGAGAAGTGAAAAGATAGCTACGTAGGTATGTATCGATAATTTATGAATGAATGGCAAATATTGTTTATTTTGGTTTTTAGTTAGTAACTTTCTTATAAAAAAGCGGGGTACCTCAATGAAATGAGGGTTTTTGCAAATGCAAAATCCGATAGATGGCGTTACGTTGACGTCAGGTCCAACAACGAGTGGATTGGTTACATTTTGACGTATCATGTCAAAATTATGAAGTTATGACGTCAACGTAACGCCATCTATCGGATTTTTCATTTGGAAAAACCCCCATTACGTGTTCAGCGAGTGCCCTCTTCGCAGTGTATTAATAGCGTATTGTTTCATAACTAAATAAATGTTTGAGACACCAAATTATGGGTAACTACATGGACGTCTTTAAGGGTAACTACATGACGCAATAGGCTGTGTGATACTTATCCTTATTTATTTATATAAACAGGGTTTTTTTATTTATACAGAGTGTATCTATAGACATTGTTTACATTCCATTAACCTATGTGTTCTACTAAGTTAACCATTCTGAACTACATACCCACAGGCGGCAGTGCAAAAGATAGTGTGGCAGACACAAGTGTTAGGTAAGTCATATACGTTACTTTATTAAGGGTTGTGACGCCGAGTATGCCTACTACATTGAATGTCACCTCAATGTCAACGCATTTCTATCGTTCAATCTTAAATTTCAGAATAAATATTTCCTAATAAACCTGTTGCCCTGTGAATCTCGTGCGTGACAACTGACAACCTTTGTTGAAATGTAATTTGTGTGATATAAGAAATCGAAAGGTACTTTTTATTACAAGCTTTTATTTATTTTCACCTGTCCTGTTGTCTGTCGTTCTGTAATCAAATCTTGCAACTTAAATTTGATTTACTTCCCGGTTTCCGATTGAGCTGAAATTTGGTATACACGTTTTGTTTCGATGACAATGCATGATTAACTGTGTGACGTCATTCTAAATCCAACATGGCGGCGTATCCAATATGGCGGACCAATTATTTTTAATGTACTCCTACAATATGGGTATCAAATAAAAGGGCTTGCCAAGAATAACTAGAAAAAAATAGAAGTACTAAAAAGTTAAAAATAAAATTAAAGAAAAAAAACCTTTTTAAAAACAATCTTTTTATATTTGTTTATAAAATGGAACTAAAAGTTAAAAATAAATTAACTTGTGATAGCTTGAGGTAAATGTTGTGTTGTATTAAATGTGACACGCTTTTATTTATAATGGGACTATATGAACAAAGTGTTATATTTCTTTTTAGAGTTAATTTATTTTAACTTTTAGTTTATTTTATAAACAGGGTTTTTTTATTTATACAGAGTGTATCTATAGACATTGTTTACATTCCATTAACCTATGTGTTCTACTAAGTTAACCATTCTGAACTACATACCCACAGGCGGCAGTGCAAAAGATAGTGTGGCAGACACAAGTGTTAGGTAAGTCATATACGTTACTTTATTAAGGGTTGTGACGCCGAGTATGCCTACTACATTGAATGTCACCTCAATGTCAACGCATTTCTATCGTTCAATCTTAAATTTCAGAAAAAATATTTCCTAATAACCTGTTGCCCTGTGAATCTCGTGCGTGACAACTGACAACCTTTGTTGAAATGTAATTTGTGTGATATAAGAAATCGAAAGGTACTTTTTATTAAAGCTTTTATTTAGTTTCACCTGTCCCGTTGTCTGTCGTTCTGTAATCAAATCTTGCAACTTAAATTTGATCCACTTCCCGGTTTCCGATTGAGCTGAAATTTGGTATACACGTTTAGTTTGGATGACAATGCATGATTAACTGTGTGACGTCATTCTAAATCCAACATGGCGGCGTATCCAATATGGCGGACCAATTATTTTTAATGTACTCCTACAATATGGGTATCAAATAAAAGGGCTTGCCAAGAATAACTAGAAAAAAATAGAAGTACTAAAAAGTTAAAAATAAAATTAAAGAAAAAAAACCTTTTTAAAAACAAGCTTTTATAATTTGTTTATAAAATTAACTAAAAAGTTAAAAATAAATTAACTTGTGATAGCTTGAGGTAAATGTTCATCATCATCATCATCATCAGCAACCTACGTTCGTCCACTGCTGGACATAGGTCTCCCCTAATGCACGCCACCGCTCCCGATTTTCGGCCACTCTCATCCAGCCCACTCCAGCCAGCCTTCGAATGTCGTCATCCCATCTTGTAGCAGGGCGTCCAACACTACGTTTGCCGAGTCGCGGTCTCCACTCAGGACCTTATGGCTCCAACGGTTGTCAGTTCGCGGCTAATGTGACCAGCCCACTGCCACTTCAGTTTGCTAATTCGGTGGGCTATGTCGGTGACTCTGGTTCTCTGTCGGATTACATCATTTCTGATGCGGTCCTTCAGAGATACTCCGAGCATAGCCCTTTCCATAGCTCTTTGAGCGACTTTGAACCGCTGGATTAATCCAGCCGTGAGTGTCCACGTCTCGGCACCGTAAGTCAATGACCGGAAGGACCGCACTGGTCGAAGACTTTCGACTTAAGACTTTTCTTAATGAACTCGTTCTTTAAGAAACAGCCCCAGAGGAAATGGACGTGGCAGAGCCCCGATACTATGACTAAAAATGAGATCGACTTCATCATATCGGACAAAAAGCGAATATTCAGAGATGTCTCAGTGATCAATAGGTTTAAAACCGGAAGTGATCACCGACTTCTCAGAGGCACTCTGAATATCGATTTCAAGCTTGAACGCTCTCGATTGATGAAGTCCACGCTCCGGCCAAATCTACTCCAATCGCTCGCTGGTTCCGACGTCTTCCAACTTAAATTGGAAAATCGATTCGCTGCCTTGGGATCCACAATTGACGTAGATGTCGACGAAGAACTCGACCAAGTTGTGGAAATTCTTCGGGACGAGGGTGCAAAGTTCTGTGAGTTGCGACGTACGGGCAAACGGTCTAAGCTTTCGAAAGAGACTCTGGACCTAATGGACAAGAGGCGGAACGATCCATCAGTCACTTCGGCAGAGCAACGGGCTCTGAATAAGTCCATCTCCAAGCTGTTAAGACGTGACCTCCGAAGCTCCAATACACTCTTAATACAGAGAACAATTGAGCAGAACCGGGGATCCAAAGTCTTCTTACAACAGCTTGGAAGGAGCCACCTGTCGAAGTTGACCAAGGCAAATGGAGAAGTCGTCACGTCAAAGCCAGAGATTCTTTCGGAAGTTTACACGTTCTATAGCCAGTTATACGCGTCGCACTCACCCCACCCTACGCCGGATGAGAAGGATTCAAGAGCCACATTAACCCGCCATGCGACGGAGGATCTACCCGACATCAGCTTGGAGGAGATCGAGGCAGCTCTTGGGCAACTTAAAAATGGAAAAGCCCCGGGAGAAGACGGAGTCACAACCGAGCTTCTAAAAGCTGCCGGCAAGCCGGTGCTGAAGGAACTTCGGCGTATATTTAACTCGGTTCTTTTCTCTGGGAGAACTCCTAGGGCGTGGCAGCGGAGCTTGGTCGTGTTGTTCTTCAAGAAAGGCGACAAAACCTTACTGAAGAACTATCGACCAATTTCACTTTTAAGTCACGTCTATAAATTGTTCTCAAGAGTCATTTCGAATCGCCTTACACGAAGACTTGACGAAGCTCAACCTGCAGAGCAGGCCGGGTTCCGACGGAGTTATAGCACCATAGACCATATTCACACAGTGAGACAGGTTATACAGAAGACCAAAGAGTATAACCAGCCCCTGTGCATGGCGTTTGTGGACTATGAAAAAGCTTTTGACTCCGTCGAGACCTGGGCTGTTCTCGAGGCCTTGCAGAGGTGCCAAGTCGATTGGCGATATATCGAGGTGTTGAAGTGTCTATATGACGCCGCTAATATGTCCGTAGTAATCCAGAATGGCCAAACCGAGCCTGTCCTGCTGCGACGTGGTGTGAGACAAGGAGATGTTATATCTCCGAAACTCTTCTCCGCTGCGCTGCAGGACATGTTCGAAACGCTAAACTGGAAAGAGCGCGGAATTAATATTAATGGTCCGGTACCTACCAGTACGAATAATCGTTATATCTTAACGATCATCGACGAATTCTCAAGGTTCCCCTTCGCTTTTGCTTGCTCCGACATGAGCGCCAAAACTGTCATAAAGCATCTAAACAACCTCTTCATGTTATTTGGAATGCCTAACTACATACATTCGGATCGAGGGACGGCCTTCCTATCCAGCGAAGTCAAAGAGTACCTCCACTCACGCGGCATCGCTACCAGCAGGACAACGGCGTACAACCCTCAAGGGAACGGGCAGGTAGAGAAGCTTAATTCCACCCTTTGGAAGGCGATCCGGCTTGGCCTACGCTCCCATAACTTGCCGATTGAACATTGGGAGAAAGTTCTCGATAATGCGTTACATTCCATCAGGTCACTGCTATGCACAACAACGAACTGCACGCCACACGAACGGATGTTTAAGCACTCGCGTAAATCCCCCAATGGCAATAGTATCCCGACTTGGCTATCAAGTGCTGGACAAGTCTTAGTCAAACGATGTGTTCGAGCAAACAAATACCAGCCTACAGTCGAAGAAGCCGAGTTAATAGAAGTAAACCCCGACTATTCAATCGTAAGATTGAACGACGGACGGGAAACTGCTGTGTCCAACCGACATCTAGCCCCAAAAGCTTGTTATTAAAAAGGTTTTTTTTCTTTAATTTTTTAGATCTATGTAGCTTTTTTTTTATATTATAGGAAGGCAAACGAGCAAGCGGGTCACCTGATGGTAAGTGATCACCGCCGCCCAATTTTTAAAATGTTAGTAAAGAACTAGTTTATGTATGATTAAAGTCGATAAAAATGAAATGACATACAGTGTTGCATCCCTACGGTAGTTTGGTCCTCATTGAAAAAGTTAGATTAGACAACTGTAACTATACAGCCCAATAAAAGTCCTTCTTGCCATATTAAAGAAGTTGGCTGTTTACGACTATCACACAGGCTTTAGGCCGGCCTTAAAAAAAATGCGGTGACTATTCTTATGTCAAATTTTGGATTGGGTTTTGAGGTTAGAATTAATTCTGAAGATTTAAAGTAATGCTTTTTTAACCAACAAAGTGAACTTAATTCTGTCTGACTGCTATTCAGGAATAATTTAATCAAAATGGCAACTGTATCATCAGCCCCCGCTCCGGGTATGCACCAAATAGACCTGTCGAAATTAAATCTTCACCAGTTGGCTCAACTGAAACAGCAATTGGATCAAGTAAGGTCTTTTTTCTCTTCATCAGATTTATCAGTGATGAAGTCTTTCATTTTCTTTTATCAGTTAGTAGCATATAATTTGTTTCCGTGCGAAACCATGCTCATTTATCTGATAATTATGTTCAATTTTACAGGAGTTAAATGTGTTCCAAGACTCTCTACAAACACTAAAAATAGCACAGGGTAAATTTGTGGAATCGGGTGAGAGTGTCGAAAAAATGACGCCACAGACTAAAGGCAAAACTGTCCTGGTACCTCTAACTGGATCTATGTATGTGCCCGGAATTATTGCAGACACAGATAATGTTATCATTGATATTGGTACAGGGTACTACGCGCAAAAAGTGAGTTATTTTTCGTATGCCAACTCATGTTCTCTTGGTAATTCAATTCAAAATTTAGTCATATTTATCTCTTATACTTATTATTTCTAATGTTATAAAATTGTACCTACTGCTTATGTATTGGTCGTTTGGGCTTTGATTTCCGTTTTCTTTGTCACATTTATCTATTTATTCTTTGTATCACATGATTGACTTTAGTTATTTGATTTAAATTACCTGCCTGCCAGCTATATATTTTTTATGTATCTTCATTAGCAAGCTGTTTTGTTTTTACTGCTCCTTTTAATCCTGTTGTGTAGCTTTTCATAAAAATCATAAAATGTTATAATTTCTATTTGCCTGTTTTCCAGGATATTGAAGGGGGAAAAGACTACTTCAAAAGAAAAGTTCAGTTTGTAACAGAACAGATGGAGAAAATTCAACAATTAGGTATTGAAAAGTCAAAGGCTCGTGAAGCTATCTGTATGATGATGGAGATGAAGCTGCAAGCGCAGGCGCAGGCACAGAAGGCATCCGCATCATAACACCCAGTCTTTACTCAGTAATAACACTTGCTTGCTTACAAGTTTACTCATTTCTGATGCAAGAATGCTTGCATATTTAGGTACAATAGAACTCTAAATTATATTTTACTTTAAAAGAAATTTCTTGAATATGAGTATTATTATTTTTATTCTTAGAATGCGAACAAAAATAGCAAATCTTGTATACAAATTTAAAGTACTAGTAATTAACAAATGCCCCTCAAAAATCATCTAATCTCAAATTAGGGCATTCCCTGTACTATTAGTATTGAACTACTTGCATTTATATGTATTTATAATTGAATTTTTTAATGCAAGTATTACAATATTGTTTGATATGTACCACTTCTTAATTCATGATCATACTAAAGATATAGTTAGTAATTTTATTTTAAAACAGGAGTAAAAGCTTGGCACTTGGTTACAGCCTCTTTTTAGCCTAACCCCCCGATCAATATGTCCCTAAATATTTTGGATCTTTGTGTTTTGGCTGGCCATTCATTTGTTACATTTTCCAGATAATGTCTTAACTATATTTTTGTAACATATACTGGAAATGTACTTACTGTATATCTATGGTACATTTGAATCGAAAGGAATGCATACTCACCTTAAACTTATAATTTTATTATCCATCATGGAGTAAGATATTAATAATGGTACCTTTCTGATACAAGGCTGAATTTCACATGTTTTTATAACTATTGACAGTACATATTCATTGTCTAATCTTAATGGGTTCAAAGAGAATATTATAATTAATTACTCTCCCCCTTATTACAAAACTGAGACTAAAGTTAGGCATGGTTTAAAACTGTGCTGTCACATTCATTTTTAAACCAAGTCTACCTTTAGACCACATTTGTTATAAGGGGGGCGTGGGTTTACTTTCCACTGGTTCAGATTTACGTTTGTATTTATATGTTATGGAAAGTACTTTTGTTTTGAAAAGTTAGGCATTGTGTAATTGAAACCTAATGAAAGAATAAGATTCTGTTGTACCAATTATGCATAATTTGGTAATTTATTAATTTTAAAACGAACACCCTCTGACATCAAGTCATTGAAATGTTTATGTACTAATAGGTGTTCAAGTTTGGGAGATCACAAGCTATTATTAATCTTTTTAGTTTCATCTATAAAAATAAATTTATAATATCCTAGAACAATCTTTTTATGGTTTTCAAATCCTTGTTATAATTTCTGATATATGTTTTATTTATACTAATTATGAAGAGGTTAATCTTATAGCCTACGTCAAGGCTTATATATTATGTAACTCTTGCGCGATGTAATCGTTTCCCAGCGCCATCTATTGGTGCTGGTCTGAGTTGTGTCTCGAATCGAAGTAAGGGTGGGCAGCTAATATTCGATATCACAGAACTTACGCGGGAAAGACATGTGAGGATATACTGCCTAGCGTGTAGGTCGACCAACTCTTCGATATCAATGTCACCGTATAGGATAGCCGACCTGTGTCTCGTGTTTTGTTGTGATATAGAAGGGAGGTCGCGACGTTTTATTAAACAGAGAGATACTTTTCGATTTTCGATTCATGGATTCATTTTGCTGTATCGACCTTTACGCCCTTAGAAAGGGTGACCTAAAGTTAGTCTTGGATTAAAACAGATGCTGTTACTCTTATTTGTCACATTTAAAAGTGACATCGTCATTTTTATACCTACTATGATTAACTTTAGCATCCATTTTGTAACAAGGGATTTTTTAGTAAGTAGTCGTGTGATTGTAGGATGTAATAAATAATAAGTAGACAAAAAACTTGTGACACCAAATGATTTATTTTTTTAATAGGCCAAAATGATAGCGCTGATATCTACAATATAATGACTTATTATAAACTATATTATTATGTATCTACAATATGTCTTATAGTCACAAAACAATATTAACTAAATAAGGCAACGACTATTCCTTAAGTTTGTAAACAATTTCTATTAATAAGTGTTGTAAATCAAATTTATTTTTATTCAAATATTTCTTACCATGAACACGTGAAAAGTTGTTTGGATACAAGATAGATTTTAATATATTAGTAATAAGAAATTTACAATGATATCAGCTTTATAAATAATACATACATTAAAACATTATTAAGCTGGAATGATGCGCTATTTGTTCAGGGCAAATAATACCTTTGAGACTGCAAGTAACTGGCTTACTTTTGTTTAAGATGGATCGCCATAAGTATTCGTTTCATACAACTTTAAGCCAATACTGTTCTTCAGTTATCAAACATTTTGTCTGTTCGAATAATTTTGTAGGTCTAGTTTAGGTAGGTAGTGGGTTTTCTATTAAATTCTAATATTGACTGATATCAGCACCTAAATTTAAATCGTGTACGTATTCGTAAAAATATTTTAATTGAAAGTAATAACTATAAGTAATATTTACATTTTATTTATTACAATACGCCCTTAATTTAATGCAACTGTTTAATCATATTGGTACAAAGAGGATAACCAATTTGTGTTCCATCGCCTTTGGCAGAAACAAACAGTCCAGAATCATTGAAAGTGAATCACGTCCCGCATCGCGTTAGACGAACAGATCACTCGCCTGCTCGGCGAAGTCCTTATCTCAAATGGTGTAGTACTCCGGGGCGAAGTCGTTGGCGAGGTTGCTGAGGAAGTGGAAATCCGAGGAGGAGTTGGAGTTGTCGCCGGCGGGCGCGGCGTGCGTGGCCTCGTAGAACTGCTGGAACGAGCCGTAGCCGTCGGCGCACTCGCCCGCGCCGTACGCCTCGCCCGCCGCCTGCGCCGCGCCGCCCGCGTACGCCGCGCCCCCCGCGCCCGCGCCGCCGCCCGCGCCGCTCTGCTGCGCGCCGTACGCCGCGCTCGCGTCGTAGTACGCGTTCTTCGTGTACTCGCTGCTGTGCCCGCTCTTCTGCGACTCGCTCCCGTAGTAGTTGTGCCCGTGCTCGTGCTGACCATCGTGGTAGTGATACCCGTAGTGGCTATTCGGGTACCCCATGTGCTCCCCGTAACTCTGCGACTGGTCGTAGCCGGGGTGCCCGTATGCCACCTGATCCTTGCCGTAGCCCGGGTACCCGTAGTTCTGGTACATCTCGTGCGGGTAGGCCTGTCTCGAGGCCGTGCCGTTGACCGGCCTTGCCGGCGAGCCATCCTGCTGTCGGGCGTGGGGCTGACTTCGGGCGTAGACGTGTTGCTCGGGCCCTTGTAACGACGGGCCGTAAGCCTCGTAATTTCTATTGCCTTGCGGGTATTGGGCTAGTTTTCCGACGAATTGCTTGGAATCCATGCGGAAATCTGGATGGGGTACGAATTGACCCGGAGGCGCGTTACCCCGTATAACATAGGGCGGCATAGCATTCGGCACGGCTTGTGGATGAGGTGCACCAGGTGGTGCGTTGGGAGGCGACGGTCGGGGGTAGTGGCCGAGTGGACTCTGGTGCATACTGGAAGGCGTCCCGGGGGTCGACGATGGGGTCAGACTGACTGACGAAAATTTGGCGCCATCGGGCAGACCGGCTATGGTGCCTAAGCCGTCCTTCGAAGAGGAAGGCGACACCTTGCATGTGGCGTCCAGGGAGGGCGATCGCTTTCTTGATTCTTGTTTGATTCGCTTTGCTAAATTTCTAGGTGCTGTAGGGACCGTGGTAGCGGACGGGTGGGCGTCCCTGGAGTCGTCCTCTGCGAGCTTGTCCAGTGAGGAGGAGGAGGCGACGCTGGAGGCGCCGTCGCTGGCGAAGCTGTTGTTGTTGGTGGCGCTGGGAGTGTTGTTGTTCCTTGTCCTGGAGGCGAGCTCGGGCAGCTCCTCGGCCGGGGAGCAGAGCGCGCCGGGCGGCAGCTCGCAGCCCTGACAGCTCTTCTTGCCGGACAACGGGCCATCGTCGTCTAAGAATTTGTCGAGGCCCGTCTTGGAACTTTTCCCGCCTTCGGAGGTAGTGGAGTCCTTGTCGTCACCGTCTTCACTTTTAGTCAAAGTTTGTCTCTTGTGTTTCATGCGGCGATTTTGAAACCACACCTTTACCTGTAATAAAAAAAAATATATAAGTCGTTTTTGTTCGTTGGGCAATTATAATATTTTGCTAGCTTGATCAGAATAGGTTTTTTAAGGATCTTTTAGTCCCTATTAGGTAGATTAATATACCTAATTAAAATCTTTATCTAATCAACATTTTATTATTAGATGAATATAATCATCGGGACTGGTAGTGTAGGCAATACTTATTTCTTTTGTACGTAGGTAAAACAAGCCATAAGGCTTGACTTTGGTTTAAACAACCAGTTTTTTTATCTTGTTGAAAATTATTGTTTAGAAAATAGAAAGAAAATGTTAACCTGTCTTTCGGTAAGGTCAAGGGACGCTGCAATTTCTATTCTCCGAGGCCGACACAGGTACTTGTTGAAGTGGAACTCCTTCTCCAGCTCCAGCAGCTGGGTGTTCGTGTACGCTGTCCGCAGTCTTCGTGGCAAGCCATTTTCTGAAACAAGACAAAAAATCATTAAATTTATTTCGTAATTAACACTACGGAGTTAGTTTCCATCTCATGTTAGCGCGTGTAGCCTGTAGCTGGAGTGTCAGCGTCGAGAACACGGCGGCAAATATTACAGGATTTCTTTATCGATAGATAACTAGGGCAAATGCAAAATGTATTTCCCCTCTTTCACTTGTTCCATAGGGGTGTAATGACACTATCGTTTCTTAAAAGCGCTTCCTTCGCCAATACTTTGAGTATTGGGACAGTAAAAAACGTTTTGTTGCTTTAGTCCCCATCTCATTTCAGCGTGTAATTCTCGGTTGTTTCCAAAGGAACCGCTGGATCATGGTCACATTTCATAAACTATCAGAAACGTGCCAGTTTCCTCACGATGTTTTCCCTCACTGCCGAGCTAATGGTCGAAATACTAAGGATTTGAAAAATCCAAAGGTGCATGCTCAGATTCGAACCAAGATGTGGAAGGCACGTTCTTATCCACTGGACTATCAGCTCTATAACGTAACACTGGCCGGAGTTTACTAAAAAGTTTTTCGAAACATGTAGGTATTTATACTTCGTTTGAACTTGCGTATGTAAATATGCACTTGCAAATGAATTACTCGGAAGTTAAATGCATGTAGTTTATATTTTACTACGTTGCATTTTTATAGCCACTCGTTTTATGTTTCCGACTCTAGTAAGAACGAGCAAAAAATCAGCTTTACACTGACGTATCAGTAAATTACGTCGTACCTATATTTAACCCTATATTTTGTAGCTATATGTAAACCTATGCATTTACGGTATAATTTCTAACAACAGTTACAATTAATTTTATAGAACCGGGTTCCTGGAAGCTTTCAATATCAGGCCGAGGCGGTCCGCGGTGCGCTTTCCTTTAATGTAATAACTTGATCGCATGTCAGAGCACCGCCCTTGACGCCATTGTGTCGAAATGGTGTTCTTTTTATTTTACCACAAAATACGAATTGGAATTCGAAATTCAAATTACAAAGGGCGGCGAATAATGGGGCGATCGCGTTCGCGTGCTCCCGCGCTCGTGTGCATTCGCAATGACAGCGGCGCGTTTTTTTGTCCCTTATTCGAATTGGTGTAAGGTTGATATTGAATGTGGTGGGGACAGTGCTGTTGATTGACGTGCCTCGTCAGCTCTCGCTTTCGCCATTGGACAAGAACAGCTGTCAATCAACGGAGCGGCCCTCGGTTCCGCGCGACTGCGCTCGGCCTGCCTTCTATGCCCGTTCCTATTGTCTACTGTTGACCTACTATTGGTTGAAGCAATACAAAATACGAAAGTATTAAAATATGTTTAGAAGGCGGCTTTAATATTCCTTTGATGTTTGATTGTTTTGTTTAAATTCATATCATCTTTTAAAGTATGTTGGTACCATATCTAAGTAGGTAGGATATCCTATCTGACATGTTCGGCGAACTCACCTACTTACCTACGTTCATAGGTTAGCCACTTAACAACATAACTAAATTATCAGTTAACTGGAGCTGAAACTTGATAGCCCTTGGTCAGCCACTAGAATTGATATGAGTTGTGAGAAGGTACAGTTCGCAAGGAAAGTGTTTTCCGTTTATTATTTTAATATAAGTAATCTTCTACATCGATAGGCATCCTCCAGGCTCCTGGCATAGAAGGGGTAGACCTAAAAAGGCTTGCCTCACTATGGATGCCAAAGAACATGTGAATCGAAGAAGTGTAGCTAGAAAGAGGATCCGAAGGTCGCTCCGGATGCAACTGGGAAATCACGCTTAGATGATAATGATGATCTATTCATATCCTCTTGCCTTGCTCCTAGGTTATCTGGAGTAGGCGCAGTACCTATGTCTTCTTCTTCCATACGTGGAAGAGCCACGCTTCGATATGAATGGGCCGGCTCGACAGGAGTGATACCACGACCTCACAGAAGATCGGGCGTGAAGCAGCGCCTGCGCTGTTTCGCCGAGTGAGTTAGAGACTAAGGGTACCGGAGGCCCAGTCGGGGAAAGGGGGTTAAAGGTAGGCAGCGCACTTGTGACTCCTCAGGTGTTGCGTCTATGGGCGGCGGCAATCGATTAGGTACTATGAGGTGATCCGTCTGCTCGTCTGCTACCTATCACATAAAAAAGTCCCCCTTTCTAATCAAGTACCTATCAGATATGTTGCCACAATAGATACTAATATTTCGTGCTCGCATGTACCTAATTCTGTACGGAGGTCCGAAAGATGCAAGCAGTAGGTTTTTGTTGGACCGCATTATGCGCAGAGGCCGCGTATAATGCGCGCATTATCGCACCGCGCTCCGCTGAGCAGCCGACATAGCGCGTTACTGTTATACTATGTCTCGCTGTTCCTCAAAGTGTACGACAAAGTGCCGTTTATATTGAGACGAGCTAAGAAACGTAAATGCGAAATGATCTCTTTTTCTATTAGGACTAAGGTTTTTTAATTTACCAGGATACCATAGTTGTGGCACGAGTAGTCGTGTCACATCGTAGTGCCTCCTTACTAACTGAGAGACTGATCACTTCAGACTTGGATATTGACTAGAGATTATTTATATAATTGGTATATTTGTAAATATATTTCTATTATTTTCTTGTACAGTATTTTTCTCTACAGGCCCTAATAATCAAATCCCCTAGCTGGGGCCTGTGGGCTACGCTACTATGATCACATAATCTCACTTATAATTGGGCCCTGTTATGCATAAAAGATCCATCCAACATAGTAACTCAATGTTAGATAGATCTTTATGTGCATAACAGAGTCCAATTCTTCTTTCTAACTGTTTTTGGCGCCAAATAAACTCTTCTCATCCATTAATTCTAAAGAGAGACCTCCAAGCACATGTTGCATATTTGCAAAACATTCAGGGGAAAAATTATGGCCAATAAAGAAATCGCGTCATAAACAAGCTAAAGTTTGGACCCCCTGTCCGTTGTAAACATCATGTAGGTAATAAATGATTGTAGAGAATCCGCTTGTTTAACCCTCCCGCGGCCGGCGCCTGCGACCCAAGATTTACTGCGGATTAGGGTCACTTACACCGCTCAAGTCAAGAGTCGCCTTGTCCGCACATAATTTGATGATATCACACCCCCATTTGTTTTATTCAATTGGATGCTGTCGTTATAAAAGTTGGTTGGGTGACCCTTTATTAACATTTCTTGTTTTAAGTGTTTCACATGTGCGTTTGTTTGGGAACCTGAAGTAGGTAGTTATAGTGCGTGGAATTGAATGTTAAATTGGCAACATACATAGGTATTTTTCCCGATAAAAGAGGGCTTGGTCAGCTCTCGTCAGCTAACTCAATTTTTATTTTATTTTATGAGCATTAGCTATTTGTTTTCGCAGTTATCGTTATAGCAAATTGGTAATAACTACGTAAAATTATCCAACTGTATCAGGTAATTTCTGTGGTTAAAAAGCTACCTGACCACATGATCTATAAATAGTTTTACACTATAAAAATATTCTAAAACAGCGTTGTACTAACATGTAAAGGCACTCGGAACCTAACTAATTCGCCAGTCGTACAAGTAGTAAACAATTTGCGGAGGATACGTTTACAACCCCTGGGGCAAGTTTAAATAATTAATCAAGAGCCTGTAAAGGATTAATGCGGTGGGCAGTTGGCGGTTGAATGCCATTAGAGAACGTTCGATGCCCCCGACTAAATGCCGCGGTCGCATTTGCGTCGGGCTCAGGAGGCATATGGCGAGGGTGTGGAGCCCTGACCGCTGACTTACGGTACCAACAAGAAAATTCAAATTGGGAATCTTTGAGTCTTTATACTTTATCATACAGCTTTGAAAGATATGCTTCAATGATTGTGGAATAAGGTAAAAACATTTAGGATATAGAGAGAAATGCCTATTGCTTCGTTGGCAATGATATATCTACTTTCAGGGCCGACTGACTTGATGGCGCATTTGGTAGTGATCCTGCCTCATACGCCAAAGGTCGTGGGTTTGATGGATTTATTTAGTGTCTGGGTGTAATATATGTATTTATTATATTAAGTATATTTGTAATAAAACCTCTATTGTTTTATATCTGTAACACAAGTGCTCAAGCTACTTAGTACACAGTCATATCAATGTATGAAATGTTGTGTGATTTTATTTATTGATCCCGTTTCAGAGGGTAAGGTGTACTTGATCGTGCAGCGAGGGAAAGCTTCTAGCTGCTGCACTAAAGTAATGTAAAATCAGATGTAATACACAGTACGAAATGTATGACATGAATGTTAGAGGTAACATATGAAACGCGGATAACTTTAACAATATCTAACCTAGTGCGCTCGGCGCGTGGCACGCACGCTCTGCGGGTTGATAAAGCACCAAACATTTATTTTGAATGTTGCGCTGCAACGGAAAAGTTACCGAAGGGAGGGAGCTCTCCCTGAGAAATATTACGTTATGAGGTGTGAAAGGCATAAATGTAAAAATTCAATATTTCAAACGCAAAAACGAGTAAATTTTTCCGTTTTCTCCCGTGTAACTATGTCTTTTGGGGCGCTTTACAAGCTCATTTCTGCTTTTCCTGGTATTAATATATTAACTGGTTTCAGTGATTTCGTGAAAAATTACTTTAGCTTTTGTGGAGTTCATAATTAATTTGGTATCTAAGCGACTATTTATTTATTTTTAGGTAAGGTAACAAAATTGGAATGAGCATTTCGCATACAAGTGTAAAGCGATTATGTAACATATTTTTGACTACATCTGTGAACATTTACATCCTTTTTGATCTTCTACCAACCATTCTGAACTTTTGTTCTACAAGATTTGAAAATTAGTCAAAAAATTTTTCGGATAAAATAAAATATAAAAAATAAACATCCCGTGATTTTCCATTATGAGAATTCACAAAAGTCATAGAAAAAATGTTGTTCAGAATGATTGGTGCAGGACGTAGTTATAAGGATTTAAAAGTTCACCAATACACAGTCTGTATATGACTTTACAGGCTGAAAACAAACAAAAGTTTTCAGACTGAAAATAGACGTAAATATCTAAGCTTTATAGTCATAGGTATTCGAAGCCCCAATTTTCGTTTGTGTCAAAACAAATCGCGGCAGCGTTGTTTATCAATTTGCAGTTGAGTGTTCAGTAGTGAACCATCGATCATGCCGCGGATTTGTATTTTTCCGATTAGCTGTATCAGGGGTCTGTTTGACATTGTCGCATCAATTATAAGTGCGGATTACGGCGGACAGATCTAAGACGGTTCAATTTCGTTCTGCGGAGGAGGGAGCAGCGAGGGGCGCGTATCAGGAAGTGACTGGAGATCGCCTTATCGTCCCTTGATGAAGGCCTGATGTTCCCCTATCAGTTCTGCCCTCGTTTTTTAGAGTGGAAAAACATTGTGTAGCCACTTAGGTAAACTTTTACAGGGTTTTTAAAATGTGTATCTACCTATACCTACTTATCTACAATGGTGTGTGTTGCCAGATGATAACAATTGGTGTCGTTGAGTAGGCACTCACATAAGAGGCGCCAACATTTTAATGATTTTAATAAGTACCTAGTAGTATGTACATCTGCACTGCCTTACCCCTTGTTAATTCGCTGTATTATTGCTCTACCCAAAGGTTGCCTGGAAGAGATAGCTATTTGCGATAAGACCGCCGATATTGTATTTGTATTTACCATTAGCATTAAGTTTTGTAATGTGTTGTGAGTTGGTATCTATCTATCTATCTACCTCCTTTTGTAGAGAACGATGATCCTGATAACTGAAAAATATATATTTTTGTAGCAATAAATAGCTAGGTATTAAACTTATGGGTCCGGAATATCGTAGTCGGAGTTGAGACCCAAAATAACCAAAATCACATCTGTTCGCAGGGAGGTAACTGACTATATTTAATTAATGCCAAAGTTACTTTGGTATTTGTGGAAGCATAACCAGCCCCCGAATCCATTTGGCTGATACAGTAGGTTATTAAAACTTGTCGCAGCGGTTTGACAGGACGCCCGCTAGGGGCGCCGCGTTCGATTCCGTCAACGAGGATATTCATTAATCCCGCATTAAAAAGTTCAGTTTCCTGATCGTTTTGTGGCGCTCCGCCCGTGTGAAATCAATATTTTGTTGGTAGTTGATGCACAGTCTGATAGATTCAGTTGAAAGTTGGCCTCGAATCGTGTCGATTACAATTGCTTTATCATTAGGGGATGTGTTTGTATAGTTTAATGCTGACTTTATGCTTTGATTGAAATAACAAACGTAAGTTTGCTACTCAAACCACATGAACTTTTAGAACTGAATTTTGAATGGGCATATTTTGTAGTTTGTAGATTTATTTTTATTCAATTGAAAGAACATTTCATCGTAAGTTTAATGTATCCGTATAATTTACCATACCTACCTACCTAATCGTATTAAGGATTTAAAAGAGGTAATATTTTCCCGCACTTTATGGCGACTCGGCGACCTTTACTATCTTTATTAGCGGGACTCCTCGGAATATGCAAAGCGCTTAAGACTGGGTATTTAATTGCCCTTGAAAGGGGCGACAAAAAATAAACGGCGTCGGGGTATAAATAACGGTGCACTTTTCATAATCGCAATTGTCGCCGGGAGAATATTTAGTGCGCAGTAAAACGGGCCGATCAGACCCGCGCGCCGGGGAGGGTTGATAGTTGAGGGGACGTCTTCAAGAGCTTTGCCAGATGCTAGTCTTTTTTTTACAATATTCGTATTTTTTAAGCTTTAAGGTTTAGACGAGACTTCTTCATTTTCACTGAGTAGATACCTACATGCTATCAAGTGTCTTATGATCCCTGTACAATCTACTTCACATAATAACTTACGTCACGTAAAGGTAAATGGTGGTAATCTGGCTTTAGGTTCAAGATAGTAATGTAGAAGATTATTACTTAGATACCCTTCTCCTGCTTAGTACCTATGTAGGTATGTGCAGTCTTCACTGAAACGGGAACTTTAAATACAAGAAGGGAGTATAACATCACCTTATGTCTTCAATTCTTCATACACTGTTAAATTTTAGCCGTTTTAATCTCGAACCTCTTTTAATAGGTACTCATTAAAGCCCCTTTAAGCATAATAATTCATCGAAAATAAGGCAAATAGATCAGCTATTAATACAAAAATGATATTCACCGGGCATAATGAATGGATTAAGTAAGTATGCGACTAAACACAAGCCGGGAGTTATAGTTATAAAAAGTCCGCTGTTTGTAAAGAAAGATGACTATTGGAAGTTTTCCCTAACCCTAGACACTCGATATCCAAACAGAAATGTATCCTATCTTTTCCTCACGCTGGCAATACCGATGGGTTGTTAACGAGATGCATCGTCAGGTCGGTATAGACAGGTGGCTTGCAAATCAGTGCTTGAGATAACGGCGAGAGGGCTGAGAGAGCGCAGGGAAATGTGGCAGTGTCCAAATGGTTTCTTACATAAATTTCTACGTCTTGAGCATGGTGAGGAACCGTTATAGGATGATGGAAAGTATTTACCTACTTGAGGGATTTGAATTTTCATTAGCAGAAATGGTATAAGTACTTATGTATTTTATTATTCTTTAACGTACCGGCTGTATCTACATAGAGATCCGGCTGTATCATATCTACTTATCGGGCGTTCCTAGAGCCTCTTTGGCATAGGTACCTATAGCGATACACTATCCTGCAATAGGTATACCCTCTTGGAAGACATATTGAAGATATTATATTTAGTAATATTAAATTAAATTATTTTTTTAGTATATTAATGTGCTAAATATATTTCATTTCATTTCATTTCATTTCATTTCATTTCATTTCATTTCATTTCATTTCATTTATACCTACGTGTCGGTCTCTAAGTTACCAATCGTTTCTATCGTTTGTTGATGATGTAGATTTCATTTAGAATTCTCAATCACTTAAAAGCTACCTACTAAGAGACATATATGAAGATCTTTATAGTGAAGGAGAAGCCCCAAAGGTTGCCTCTGTGCGTCTTCTCGTTAGCAGGGGTTGAAAGCAGAGGGTATCCTCATACTACCAATCTAGCCCTATTGTGCATTAGGCTCCACCAAACACCGGTGCAGCGGTGTCGGCTTCTGTAAGCTGGCGGTATTTGGCATCTATAAAAAATATGTGGTAAGTAGGTATAGTATATATTCTATTTGAGCTTGAAACTACAATGTACCAATGCTTATATTAAGCAATAAAATTTATCCATTCGTCATTGTAAGATTCTAGGTCATAAGGTCAAATGCACAAATAATTTATTCATATCTATTTATCTATCTTTTCTTTAGAACAATCTAACGGTGAACTCATTTGTTCTGGACTAGTAACAAGTGATACTTATAAAAGCCGTTAAACAAATTACAGCTGGATTAAGAAGCAGGCAGCTCGTCACGTGCATCGACATATTTGTATTTAAAATGGATTATAAACCTTATGGCATAGGCATAAGGGTGAGGGTGTACACCTCATTGCAGGGAAATGTGTAAAAACAAAACGGCGTTTATAGGAAGTCGAGCGGGCACAAAGGCAAGGAAGCTTGGCGGCGGGAATAAATTTTATTTATCAAATAAAAAGGATGGTGCGCGGTCGTTTTTCACTGCGGCGGGACATTATCGCTTCTTTTAATTATCATCCCGCCGATATTTATGCGACCCACTAGTTACTTGCGGCTCTTGCAAGTTAGAGATGCGGAAAGATAAATAAATAAATATAGGGATTCATGCGGCCGGCCGCATCATAATTGAGTATCTATCATGTGTAAAAAATAAACGCACACCTATAATTTTCATTTGTTTATTTAAAACATAATATGGTGATGTAAATATAAGTTGAAATTACTAGTTCCAATATACCTACATACAGAAAAAATTGGAATGCTGAATTATGAACATAAATTATCGTCATATCATACCCATAGATACTAACTCGTGACAAAGATGTATTTGTACTAAAACATTATTATATCTTAGGAGGTACCTAGTAAGTATCTAAAAAGACATGTTGAACAAAAATCTCTAGATAATAGCGTGGTGATTAAGCCTAATCCCATTATAGTGGCAATGACTTGATTTCTATGATGGAGGTCTTAGCCCTGCAGTGGGACAGTAGGTACCTATATAGGCTGATCCTTAACTTTACTTTAATTAAGGTCTAGCTTTAGTGTTATAAAGTAATAATGACAATTCATTAATGGACCATAAATTGCTTATATACCAGTTATCTCTTCATCTTTGTGTGTTATTCCCAGTTTGCATCCAATGGCTTATATCTGGGGGCACGGTATTGCCCCCGCCAAAAAAGCGTCACGGCCGTACCATTCTTTTCTCAAAGCAGTTCAGGCCATTTTCGACCCTCTAAACTTAGTTGTGGATAAAGCTAGATCCATATTATCATGTAATATCGTATCGATCACATTCTAAAATGCAAAAGTCATCGCCTTATTGTAGCAGTAACAACAAACCTCGGATCTCTTCCTACCCGAGCGTGCGCTACTTAAAAAACAAACGAACGTTTTAATTCTGGGTCTGATAGGGCGGCGCCCGCCGCTCGGGCTCGGGAAATGAAGGAAAAAAGCGCCGGAAACCGGGGTAGGCTGGCTACAAGATATGAAACTTTGGGACTGTATTATTTGATGCAGTAAAAGGCTACAACTAAATCATAGGCTCTCAAATTCCGCCTTAGAGAGCCGGGAGAAGTTGAAAACCAGCGCTGACCGAGGGTGTACACTCGAGGCAGCATGAGCTGAACTTCGTCCCTTTGTCTCAAAATTGTTCCCCTTTCTCAACTAATGTATGTACCTATTTATAATTATGTTTTTAAGATATTTTTGTTTCATTATTATTTATTTACAAGATACGAAACATTGGGAGTGTATTATTTGATGCAATACAACACACATAATCTAATTAATTGAGAATGCACCTTTTTTAAGTCGGTTACAAATTTATTACTCAATATCTCATTTGATCCGTAATTTCACAATAATATTTCATAATAGTTTTAGGTTAGAACAGTCACCTGCAAAAAACTCTTGAAATTTTTGGGTGAGTTGCCATCTAAGTTCATTATCTAGTACCTATGAACCACCTAACTCAAATTCAACTTTGCACGCCTGAACTTAACCGTATTTTAATTGTTAATTAAATATATGAGATATAAGAAAAGTACAAGCATGCAAAATGGAAAATCAGGAAGTCATTGCATAACATAGGTGGCAAGTACGAGATTCAAGGGAAGAATACTGGTAGATAAGTATTTTTAAACGCATAAAGGAAAATACATTTATTATAACAGAGTCTATAATAATAGAAACTAGTGAACCCAGTGGCATTAAGAATATCAGAAATAAACTTTATCCTGGCAATTTTGGGACAATCCATTAAACTCCACGGCGCATGGGCACCCTCGGCGGGGCTGCTTGCGGCTTTTTAAATGGAAATTTATTGTTAAACACTTCGTCAAAGCGGGCTGAGTTGCTCTCTTAATTTTTACCTAGTTTCGCGCAAGTCTTTTGTTTTTGTTTACGACTCATGCTACATGGATCGGGAATTAATGGATTTCGGTAATCATTTTAAAAGACAATGATATGCAAGTAAAGAAAATGTTTAAGTAATATAGTAGTACCTAAATATTTAGTAACACTTTCCTTGGAATATGGCGAAATTTTATAGATTTATTTTTATGAAGGTGATAAATGTATGTAGGTATGTATGAACTGATTATGTAGGTACTTAAAGAAAAAAATATCACAATAAGTTTCACACACACAGCGTGTCTCATGTTCATCACACAAATCGATGGAATCTAATCTACTAGTAACGTAGGCCAGTGTAATAATATGTTTTTTTATGTGATAGGTGGCAGACGAGTAGACGGATCACCTGATGGTTAGCGATAGCCGCCGCCCATAGACACCTGCAGCGCCAGTAGAGTCACAGTAGGTATTCGTAAATAATTCAAAATATAAAAAAATACAATCATATTAGGTACATATTGTTATATTACCCCTAGTTTTTACGTTCCTTTCTTGACGCAAATAAAGACCATTCATATTTTATAATATAATCCTTTTCAAATCTTACTAAGCATATTTTGCAATCTTAAAAGTATACTAAATTAAAATGCAGGTAATTATTCAAAGCAGGGTTTATCAACTAGGGTAAGCAAACTCGTTCAAAAGTCTAAACTCTTTTCGAGTTCATAAAATTCACTGCCACCGAAAATCTTGGCTGTTTCCCCACAATTGAAAAGTGCGGGGGAGCGGTAGATAGGGCACTTACTGTGAAAGTTAAGGCTAATTGCCCTTAAGACATATTTTTAATTTCATTGCCCGCTTTCTTTGCGGAGTTCGCTAAGCTACCCTTACCAGTTTAATTGCAATTTTTACGAGATAAGGTCGCCAGTTTTGAATGTCGAACACATTTTATTTGACATTTGGCGTGTTTGTGTCATTTTTATGCCTCATATCTTTTTTATCTGACGAGGGGTGGGCAGGGCGCGTGGACTATGGTCGTGGTTTACACGAATACTTAGTTAGGTTAGGTAAGTCCTTAAAAATGAGAACAATTGAACTGGATGTAGTATAAAACAAATTGTCAGCTTTGTAAAGTTTAGAAAGTTAGTTACTCTTAGTACCTACCTTGTTATAAGTAGATACTTAAAACAGTATGACATAGGCGTATTACCCTTCTGGAAATACATGTTCCTGTGATGAACACTCATGTTCAGTATCTGGGTTTATTACGTGAATTGTATTCTCAATTGCCGTTGCCTGATTGTTGTAACAAAAGTGCTTACCTACGCTACTTTATTATATGAAAGGAATTAAAAGTTATAAGTAGGACACGTTTTTGCTTAGCGTCTAGGATGTTTTTTTGAGCTAAGTAGACATGGAGTAGCAATTTTTTATTCGTTGTTTATCTAATCTACATACAGGTTACAAAACTAGGCACACACAAAAAGCGGTCCATTCCAAGAGGATTAGGCGCGAGGCGTGCGTTTTTTCTCGGTGTGTGTTACGTTCCCGGCGTGGGAGCACGTGTCCGGTGGCCAGCAGTAGCTCTTTGTGCTCCGTCTCGCATTCATTCAATCTGTCATTTCATTTTCATAAATGAATCATTCTTCATTTGAATTCGGCTCGAATTGTGAGGTTTTTTCCTTGACCGCGGCTGACCTGCCGGAGCCACCGCGGGGGTCGCCGATGACTGATGATATTTTAATGGTTTATTTTTCTTTAACATTCTTATCACAATTGTGGATGGCCAGCGGTGGCTGTTGCTAAAGACGGTAGTTTTTATGAAATCGCATAGCCGGTAGGTCAAATTTATCATAATTATGGTGTAGTGCGGTAGCCGTCCTCGTTTCCATAAAAACTTTACCGAGTTTTGGTGACTTGTAAATTGTTGCCTTTCAATGTTATTTTTGCCCTTACCTTCATTATTATTTTTGTGACAAATTATGTACTTTTAGTTTTTGTTCTTGCAATGTAACAATGTAGAATAGAATAGAAATTACCTATTTATTTAGTAATTGGTACAAACATTTACAATCAGGTTACAGACAAGTCATATTAAAAGATGAGACACAAAGATGAATAAATGATACAATATGTTAAAGGCAACAGAACCAATGTATCTACTCTACATTTACCTACCTACGCATAATGCAGAAGTGTGCGCTGATATTGTGACGTCTGTTTAAATTATGGCCTATGTTTTTAGCCAACCTCATAAAAGTAGAAGTTTATTACAATCATCTGTTTTATCGACAAAGTTAGCAAAACCAGTATAAAAGATGTTACAATACATTTTAAAATAAGTAAAAAGATGCACTTGAGGTGCATCTGCACTGGCACAAGTACAATAACCACTTTGTCTACAATACAGATCCCCAAATGAGTAAGCATAGTAGCCGACCATCCGCGGCTTTCGCCACAGAGGCAACAAGACGGTACAAAAAATAGAAACAACGCAGCATACCAGTCGCATGGACTTCCGTTCCGTGCGTCTTTATCCCGTGTGAATGGAGCTAATGAACGTAACGGTCGCGTCGGTCATCGCCGACTGTCGGCGACTACTTCTGGCCTCAACTGGGAACTGTTTATAAACTGCGTTACGCGGTCGCTCGCGCGGTACATACAGACGTTTTGTTTCCATACAGAAAGATAGGCTTCGGGAAGAAAGGGCTTGCCCAAACTCAGCTGAAAGTAAGTACTACCGTGTAGGTAAAGTTCCGGACATGGGAGTGCTTAGGTACAGCGGAGTGTAGGCTTCCTTTCCCTTACGCCAACTAACGCGTACCCGCTCCAGATCCATGTAGGCTCCCCGATTTTTTAATACCGTTGACCCAGTTCTGATAGTCGATGACGTGGATTTTGTCTGCCAGTTCTAGAGTACCTACATTCGGTCATGATTATACTCCGCTTGTTATTACCGCGCCCAGCTAACTGTCCTTGGCAGTTCTGATCACTCTACGTCGGATTTTATAGTCCGAACTCCATTTTGGAGTTTTCTGCATGACCTTTTTGCAACTCTATATTTGGGCATAGTGAGATTTCATGTCTCGGCACAGAAAGTCAATTCTAACAGGATAGACTCATAGAGACGGGTTTTCAAGAATAGTGGAACTATTTAACCTCAGAACGTCATCCAGTTTAGCAAATGCTGTTCACCAAAGCTGAATTCGCCAATTGACCTCTTGCTTTTAGTTAGTTTTGGTGGTCCTTGTCAAAATATAGTTATGTCCAAAAACTGTCGAAATATAAAATTTTAAATATTGTATACCAGTGGCCCACCTTCACTTCGTTTCGGGACATAGTTTTGCTAAGTTTCAATAGATAGTGCTAAATATCGGTTTAATGTATCGTGTTTCTTTTTATCCTGTTTCGTTTTTTCGGGTAACGTTATGAGCCTTAACGTTTGTCCATAGAAGTTTTCTTTTTATAAATAGTAAACATAAGATTTTTAGCCTCACCCGTACAAAAAAGATACATCGGTAAACGTCGATGTTTATTTGTAAATCGCGTGTTATTCTTACAGCGTCGCGTTCAAACAAAAAGTCGGTGTTCTAAAAGTGACATTTGTCGTGACACAAGTAAACTATATTTTGACGGCTGTCGGTTTATCTGCGAGTTATTTCTGTGTTCGTGACGGGACGTGTCGATTGAGTCGCTGGCGGGAGTGCGCAAGCGTCGCGGTACGCAAACGCTTAAATAATCTAAGATTTACTCGTATGTTATTTAATCAATTAATTATAGTCAGTCAATAAAACAATACCTACCTATATACCCGTTTAGCGCAATGGTTTGAGCGCTGGTTGAGACGTAAGGGTCGCGGGTTTCGATTCCCGCACCAACACGAATGTTTGTTGATGAAACAGATATTTGTGTTGAGTCTGAGTGTTTGTGGTTCCTTCGTTGTTTCTGGTTTCCATAGCACAAGGGAAAACCTTAGTTTGGGACCAGGACAATGTACTTATGTGATGATCTCAATTTATTTATTTATATGTATTTTCACAAGAACTGCCATGAGGTTGAAGAAAGGAAAACTAAGTTTACACTTTCGCAAACGTTTTGTATGTGATATAAAAAAACGAGCAGGATCATTTTATGGTAAGAAATTACCGCCACCCGATAGACAACATGGCTACACCAGTGGAGTCACAACAGCGGTGCCAACCTTCAAACTCCTGTTTCTCTGGTTACCCGTACGGGTACCCTCACTTCGGGAAACATAGCACATTGCGGATTGTAGGTTTTCTGTGAGGACGTGGTATCACTCCGGTCGACCTGCCGTAGAGTGGCTCTCCAACGGTAAATAAATAAAAAAGAGGAAAAAAAAATCAACCAGCCCTTCCATGTAGGTACTTTTGGTTACTTGACCGTGTACTGTCTATCTATGGTTGAAAAGTTTGTTCGAGTTTTTTTGAGAAGACTCAAAAAACAAACTGAAGATATTGTCATCGGATGCTTATTGTGACATTAGGACACATGTCCACTGAGCCCGATCGCAATCAACAGTTTATATTTGTTCAGATAGAGCGTATCCGCCAACGCGACGTGGCGTCAGCATGCGACGACGGACGCGCGACGCAAGCGACAGAATGCGACTTGTGATGACGAAAAAGTTTTTTGTTATTTAAGAGATTTTAATTCTAAAGACTTAGGAAGAAATTCTTGTATATACGTAAGCGACAACATGCGGACGCGTGATGATGAAAAGTTTTTGTTATTTTAGAGGAATTTTGATGTTGAAAGAAGTACGTTTGAAGGTATCGTTCACAAAAATAATAGTAGGTACCTAGCTATATAAAAGGTTTACGTACTTTTATATAATTATTTTGACATTAAAATTTTCTCAAGGTGTCGAATTTTGATTACAGCAAACATTAGTTTAAAATGGCAAGTTTTTAATTTTGACGGTCAGCTTAGTCTAGTCGCTCTGGTGACAAAACTGACGAGCCAAGAAATGATCTTCTAAAGATAAATGTCAAAAAGAATGTCACTCATTTAACACTTTGCAAGAACACAGCTATCTCCATTTTTTACAATTCGACCTGTAATGTAAGTCTAGCAAAGAATTGGCAATTGCTGTAATCTTCACATGACCTTAAAGTGCATTCGTTATTCACACGAGTCGGTATTGTAACATGTCAAACGCAGAGATGAAACGGGTTACTCAACGACTTAAAATAAATTGTCTCAATGACATTTATCATATCTCATCAGCTCCAATTTAAATAAAAGAAAGACATATTACGTCCAAAATATTTCTTAAGTTGCCTTGTAGAGACAAGCACTTAACAGCCTAAGTCCTACTACATTCTATCAAATTCCTTAATTTATATAGAACTAGTGGCCCGCCCTCACTTCGCTTCGGGACCGTAATTCAGAAGTGAACTAATAGATGGCGCTGTGCTAAATTACATCGCGCAAGCGTTTCGTGTTTTCGGTTTACCTATAAGATTATATACATGCATCAAATAATTTGGGATACTTTTCGGAATATTTCAAAAAGTCATAATGAGTACTTTGTTTTACACTTTGTATAAGTACCTTAGGCGCAATACAGTGCGGAAAGATTAAAAATATTTTTTTTTACCGCAGGATAAATGAGAAGGCAAGAGGATTAGTTTGGTGTCATGAAGTTTGTGTAACACTTGTTTTCGATTGTGCGATATTTACACTACCACTTCGATATGTAGGGCGTATCTCCCTCGCCAGGAAACTTTTTATTGTAGCAAATAATGGCATTCATATCGTTCTTTGACGAATGTTGCCGAACTTTCGCAGCTAGCGGGAAAGTTTCCGAACTTATCGTTTTGTCATTGCCTTGGATAACTCGTAGTTCAAGCATTTGTAAGTGTAAATGTCTAAAAGAAAATGAAAAAAGAAATGATATTGAGAGAAAATACGAAGAATTACTCTATTAAATCGTAAATACAAGAACACAATTTCTAAGAAGAGTCAGTACCTTACGACTACTAAAAGTCGGTAAAGTACCTACATCTGACTTCAAGCGTAATTGTTCTTAGAAGCCTCATCATTTACGAGTATAGGTACACACACACGCATGGAGGCTTACCTACTTCCTATATTGTATGGCAAACAACATTTCCCAAGTAAGTATGACTTATGATTACATACCAAACAAGGTTTCCTAAATTTTTATTTGCCAAAACTACTTACTATTCGGAATATTAAATTCCACCAAAATGTTGCCAAGACAACCCACATAAGGTTCGTCCTGTGAAAAAGATATCAGATCTCATATAGAGCCAAGATTCGGCATCTACACGGCTAAACTCTAGCTTCCGATGAACTTCAATAATTCTACATACTTATCAGTAAAAAAAATGTATTTACAGATTTAGGAAATATGTTTTTGGATATATATCTTCCTAATATTTTGGTTCCGAAATAACTTCATTGCAATGCAGTTTAGCAAAATAAAATATATTTTTTTATCTTTAAAAGGCAAACTGCATTCATAATTTACTTACCAACCTAGTTATTCAAGCTTAGCTTGCATAGAAGCTTAAAAACTAATTTATACCCATTTTGGTTGGAATTTTGACATAATGCGACATTTCTGTTTAGCAAAAATTGAAATGCTGTCTTCGTAAAGAGAGTCACATCAGATCAGGTTTTTGGCATTTATGGAACAGTAGCGAACTTAATATCGTTCGCTGATACACAAGGACCTAAAAGTTGGCAAAACTGAAGTAGTTGGAAATTATCTACACTAAAACTGAAAGTTCAAGTATTACATTTAAAGCAGTTATAAACAACACTAAATCTTATCAGCGGTCACTTGGTAGTGCGAACTTGTAAGCCGCGGCCGAAACAGCCCCTCATAAACAAGTGGACGCAGAATATTCAGCAGGGAAGTTACCCCATCACGCGCTATCAAACTATCGATATTCACACGCCGTTATGTCTACGAGTTTCTATAAATAGTCATGAATTGGATATGATCGAAAGAAAACAGTGTTGGAAGGGGGAGTGACGTCACAATTATAGAATACTGAAAACGAAGTATGACAGAGTACTTAGCGTTTTCTACATTGATGAATTATTTTCATGAGACAGATAAAATTTTGTTGTTGTGTCAACTAATACCTTTAACCAAACCAGTGAAAAGTATACCAACTAATATAGCACGATACTAAACATTGGATTGACCAAACCAATATGTTCAATAAGACTTAAGCTTCGTCTTATTTCTTTCCGGTCGATGGTGTCCCATCAATGAAGAGGGTAAGGGAATAGTGAGTGCGCATGTGTTTGCGCACGTACTTGAGCACTATAATATACTAAGATCGGCCGCCGTAGTCGAATCAGTTAGGAGATATTATTATTATTAATATCATGAAGTTGGCTGATGTTATTCAATTAGGAGAACACTCTTCATTATTCGTGTCAACTTTAAGTCGATAAAAATTGTTTACGTGGCACGAGATAATAAAAAGACAGACATGGTAAAATGTACAACTTCTTTTTAGTTGAGGCTAACAACATCGACAGTGACAATCTAGGAGAATCTCGCCCCTAGGCCCTAACCGTCCGGCGACACTTGCATGTAACGGTCAGAGTTTCCCAGTTGGGTCGGCGATGCATTGTCCCGTCCTTAATGAAGCCCGAACATTTGCGATGCGATAAGTTATCGCGTAAGCGCGCTTTGATAGCCGCCGACGACGCTACTTAATAGTTTCAAGTTCCATCATTATAAACTGCTGCCACTTGATGCGGTGATCACAGTTTGTGTTCAATGTGGGTACTTAGATGCTGTTTATGCATTTTAGTATGAGCGGCATGTGCTAGGTAAGCCGAAGGAAGGGTTTTGCTTATTAGCTTGCTTGGTTATGCTTATTAGGTATACAGGCTGTATCTGTGAACATTTACATCCCTTTAACCATGTGGTTAAAGGGATGTAAATGTTCACAGATACAGCAGCAGCAGCTGGTAGAACACGTGTTCTACCAGCCATTTTGAACAACATTTGCTCAACGACTTTCTGAAATCAACTCCCCTTACAAAGAAACCATATCACGTGACCGACTTTGTAAGAAAAGTTGAATTTTTGATGCGATTTTCGAAGTCACAAAACGAATGTTGTTCAGGACCGTTGGTAGAAGACGTGGTCAAAGGGATGTAAATGTTAACAGATATGTACATCCTGGATACCGCTTACTGTAGCTAACTAGCAAGCTAATAAGCAAATGTAGGGAGAAATACATAAGTAGGGAAATAGTAGAGAGATCCAGAATAAGTTTCCCTATGTGAAGTGTAGGGACAGGTAATTCTTAAGTAAAATACATAAGAATCACGTGTCCCTACATTTCGCTTAGGTATACAAATAATATATGTTAGGTAAGTATACAGTTTTGCACAGAATACTTAAAATCATCTAGCGAGAAAGTTTGACGATCTGAAGACTAGTGCTGCTAAGAATAGGTTTCAGATGATCCTCTGAAATAATTTACATTGAGAATCAATTTAGTTGGCAGCTGAGTTTGAAGGAATATTCAAGAAAAGCAAGAGTAAATTAATGTAGAAACTTGTATACTATGGGTTGATATGGCAACTTCGTGAGTCCTGATGGACTCACGAAGTTGCCATTACCAGTCGAAACCAGGGAACAAACTTAAGTGTACACCACTCAAATGTTTATCCATAGTGATACTCGAACTCTGTAATAGGTCACTGCTAAATTAGCCAACGGTCTAATCAATTCAAATTCCAATGACAGCCAATAAACTATTCGAATAAGCAAACCTTTGAGCTCGTGAATGTTTGCCAACAAACAGGCATTATTCCCACACTTACCCAAGATTAGGACGTAAGTGTGACGTCGGAGGGCGCGGAGGGCGCTAACTGCAAGTCACTCGTGTCAATACTGGGACAGAGGACTAGGGTTACCAGGGGTTTACCCGTCGAAAATCTCTCAAATTTCATTATTGGAATTGCATGGCTACGCTACGTTAACTGTGGGAGAGCCACGCTTTGACATGAATGGACCGGCTCGACCGGAAGTGATACCACGGCCTCACAGAAGACCGACGAGAAGCAGCACTTGCACTGTGTTTCGTTAAGAGAGGGTACCGGAGGTCCAATTGAGTTAGAGTGCGAATGGTGGGGAAAGGGGATTAAATGTTAGCGATGCACTTGTGACTCTACTGGTGTTGTAGGTGTCTATGGGCGGCGGCAGTCGCTTACCATCAGGTGTTCCGTCTGGTCGTCTCCCACCTATTACATAAAAAAGCGACAAATCTATGTCCGGATATAGGATCCGTACGCGTGGCAACACTAGCCAGGACTCAGCTACTGTTGTTCGCGTCTGCTGTTTTTGCGCAACTTGCACGGAATTTGTTGGGTACAAAACGTTTGCTGTGCTATTCGTGGGTCGCTGTTGTCTAAGGAATGATTGGAGACATTTTAGCAGAGAGAGGGGTACGAAGTATTTTATGGTCCCCCTTTGAATTTATTTCGAATCGTTCTTTTTGGTCTGGTATGAATTATCACGAAGGAAATTTTACAGTGCGTCTTTCGACAAGACTATTGACCATAGATATACCATACAGATTAGGATGCTGCCCTGCTGAATGGCCAACAAAGCGTGAGAAAGAGAAGACGCCATCTTATGGATACGGCTTATGTCAAAAAGAGACAGGTGATCATGTACCGATTTGTCCACAATTTATCATCACCTATTAGCACCACGGCGGAAATTCGTGAAGACTTAATTATTACCTACGTAAAATAATCAAAAAGTACCAATAGGATAGAGTCAACATGAGAGTGGTTGTGATATGACGAATAGTCCAAGTATTTACACTAACTTCACGCATGTTTGTTTCGTTTTTGGTAGAGCGCCTACCGAATGGACATAGTTCTTCTTGTACATTTTAATTCTATGGTATTAACCGATGATTCTATCTTTAATCTTTCTTTCAGACTGCAAGTTTTAGAATATTTTTGGCTTTATCGAGGTCATCACCTTCTACCAATCATTAAGATATGTTGTTATGGCGAGTTCACTGAACAGATAGTGGCGTTACGTCACATATAGCTGACCATCAGCGCCTAAGTAACATAAACACAAAAGTTAACATCCGATATTAGACAAGTTTCTCAAAAGTCAAAATATTCACTCGAATAGGTACAGTTGCAGACAAAAGCTGGCGTTACGTAATTTATTACGAAGCTTTTAATATTGCGAAGTAAGGTTGCGTCACGTTTTTATTTGCCGACATAAATCGACGGTATTGATGGGGGCGAATGTGCATACTCACTACCGCGGGAGCAGCGCAGCTCTTGCCACGGACATGTTACAACTGGCTGCCAAGCCGTAACGCTTAGCACCAAAGTAATGAGTGAGTACTTAGGTTATAAGTGGATCCCTATACGAAGATGTTCTATAACATAGTGTTTTTTTTTGTTTATAATGGCATAATATTTCTGCTCACTTGATTTGATAGTAAGCAAAAGGAGAGCCCACGTTCCAATTAGGTTCAAAAGACACGCAACGCATCGCTTTCGTTGGCCCATAAGATGGTTCTTCACGATTCTTTTGAAGGATTCCAGGGTAGTTTAAATAATGATCATCTTCGTGTACTGTGTGTGTGTGCGGTGACATCTTCGGTTGTGCGGAGCCGATAATGCTGGCATAATCTGAGCATTAATTTAAACCATTCAATCGTCTCTTTTGTATAGTATTGGTAATACCACACTGGTTAGGCTAATTTAATTTAGTTTAAGCACACAAATCGGATTAAGTGCGTTAGTATGAAAAGTAACTAACATTTTTTATTTTGACGGTAATTTATTGCACAAAAACACAACTTATGGATAAAACATTACAGTAATGTGATGTACCTACATATTTTTCGTAATAATAATTCATGAGAGAATTTTAATACTAAACTCAAACTGAAAAATAATTACAAATTGCAAGATACGGGTGAAAATTAGAAACAAGGATTCAACATCCTTTAAGGTGTAAGAAATGTTACGATAAAGAAATGTATTAAAATTCAGCAAGTATGTCTTACAGCTAATGGAGATAATCTAACATCACCATGAAAACGATGTTTTATTGTACGAATTCAATAGACATGCTTCCACAGCGAGTACAAGATAAAAGCCGAAACCAAAAGAAATATTCGCATAATAAAGTTTACGTAATTTTCCTCAGAGAGGCATTCGCAAAACGAAGCAACAAAAACACTAGAATGAATTATTTGATTAACGCTCTCCATATTTTCGTTTTATGACTTATGTCTGCGAGTGCCAGCTTTTAATTTTGCTCAGTGAACGACTTCGATTTTCCTGCAGTTTAAAAAAGTAACTTATCAGTTAAAAAGAGTGGGACCGAGCTATCATCCCAGCTGGGTGCGAGAGAGATACAAAAAGGTGGAAGAGGGAACGAAAAATAAAACAGGGGAAGAAAGTTAAGCGTCCGTGACTTTTCAAGATTTTTTCGGCGTTTATTTTTTAAAGTTTACGCCCGACGCGGTGCAAGTACATATATAAAAGCTAGCGTTTTTCGATTCGTCTTTTGTTTTCCTCCTTTTATTTATTCCGTTCCATTTCTTTTTATTGAGCCTCTTCGTTCTGATTCTTGAGGAAAATGCAGTTAATTATAATTATTTAGGAAGAATGCATGAATGGTACAGATGTAACACGATGATGCTCGTTTCTTGCCATTACTTCAATTAATTTTATTTACCTAATGCTGGTCAAATAAACTTTATACTCTGCTTCGCTGAGTAGGCGTTTCATTTTGTTTGGAACAGCAGTTTTTTTATTTGAGGTAGGTATATTGGTGATCTAACTTACTAAAACGATTATTCATGATTTCTACTAAAAGAGCTTTGGCAATAAAATTAGTAAAAAATTACGGGGAATCTTTTATACATAAGATGTAGGTACTAATGGACGGCTCATAATATAAGAAATGCATTATTCCTGCTGAGATCTTTTAATGTTAATTCCCACGCTTAGAACAAGAGTAAACCAAACGCCAAATGAAATCTATATTAGAAACAGTAATAGGTCTATAAGCGATAATGAAAGTAAACTTCCGAACCCGTAATTACGACGAAACGAACGTAGGTAAATAGTAAGAAGGTTCGTTCGATCATCCATCACCGATAGAGAGCCGGCGCTTTGTGGCCACCGACCAATTACTGGCATGAAAATTAAATTCACGAAATCTAATTATGAACAAATTGTTTTATTTATTATGATGCGTGGGGGTCATTTGTTCCCGTCGCGGCGGCGCGGCGCCCTGGGCGGGTCCCAGGGCCCATCAGGCCATCAGGCTCGGTACCAGTTTTTTGGGGATCGAGTGATGGGTGAGACGCGTGTGACGTAACGAGAGCGGCCGTTGACCTTGATGCTGGTGAATAATTGTAGCTTTGATTGTGGTATTGGATTTGTTGTGAAAAAAGACGTGAATCAAGGTTAACCGCAACGTGCGGTAACTGTTACGGGGAACATGGTCAGTTTGATTTTTTGAGTAATTAAATTAATGCTACGTAATAAGTTACGCTTCAAAAAGCGTGATAAAATAATATTAATGATTTATCCAGTGTATCCTTTTTAACAGGTTAAAACATTCGATGAGCGAACAATGCCCAATGAAACATCAACGATTATCCAGGATTAGATATACTTATGAAACTTGTAACTTAAAAAAAAATATTATGACGTCGTTAAATAAGTCTTTACAAAACTACTGCTCTCATAAACTTATTAATTTAGTTTGAGATGTCAAAATAATAAATGTATTTTTTAATACACGTTCAAACTGTTGGAATGGTAATTAAAACCATATTTTAAAAAAATATGTGGTTTATTTTGCATTCTAGTAAGTTAATGAAATTAAACTTCATTACGCATCTTATTGTTATCCAAAACCTATCTGCCATCTTCACATTCCGAGGCCAAACCTCACAAAATCATATCCCAAACTAGGGATTGTTGGTCAGTGCCCGTAATGTCCCTCATTTGTTATGTTGCGAAATGGCGTATTCGTCCCGCCGACAGCCGACACAAAGACTGACAACGTTTTATTGTCGAGATTGCCTACAAATGGATCGCGTATATTTCACGTTCGGCGAGGTCCCGCGCCCTCGCCTCAAGTTTGTTCATGTAAGAAAAGTAACTGCGGCATCGTTTGCTATCTGATTGAATTTTGTGGCGTTGGATTTATTTGTTTTATTTTTTTTATATTGGCACCGTTACAAGGGTTACCCATTTGCAAAATCAACGCAATGATTGAGTATAAAATTCCTGTATCGAGTCGCTTGTGCTGTGGTGTTTCACGCCCCATATGAAAAGAAGTGTTGTAATGGTGGGACAGGACTTTTTATTTTAGTTGTAACTTTTTGGTGACAATATTATTATACTTTTTTTCTAACATAGTTTATAGTTTCTTAAACAAAATATATCGGGATTATAATCATTTTCTTCTTATTAAGCTTACGTTGTTGGGTTGAGTCCATTCTTTTTAAGACTTACATTATGTTTTCGACTAAATTATCAATATTTTTATAATAACAGGAGACCCGTTTTTTGCCTCCCTAAATAAATAAATAAAAAAATACTTCTAATTATTTACGGAAGTACATTAAGTAAATACAAGTGGTGCCACACATGAAACAAAAGGTTCTCCTTCCTAACAACCTGTACTTCATTAACATCTACCTTTATCACACACGCAAAATGAACAATTTAACACAAATATTGTGACTGCTTAGTAGCAGTTAGGAGCTCATTAAATAAATTAGTGCGAACAAGATAGCGCGTCCCGTCCCGCCATCAATCACGTCCCGGTCAGCGCGATCCCGCGATACTCGCCGCTGACCTCGCCTCTACATCCCGCTTTTGCGACGGGATAATAACGCACGTGGAGGAACAAAATACTCGTAAATCTACTAGATGAGCCTAGATTTTAGAACAACTTTACAATATTACAATGTGGAAAGGATGTTAGGCATCAGAAGGAATAGACGGAAATATTTAAAACCCCTATTAATTATACATGAGTAACACACCTTTATCACTTTAGTAAAACAAGCAGTTGGCTTGGTATCAGTTAGGAGCTTGTTAAATAAATTAGTGCGGACAGGATAGCGCGTCCTTCCCCGCATTCCTGACTTCCCGGTCACTGCGATTCTCGCATTTGACCTCGCTCTTATTACATTCCCCATTTGCGATACGATAACAACGCAAGTAGAGAAATAAAATACTCGTAAATCTACTACATGAACCAAGTTTTAAGAATATTGACGACATTTTACGTGAGAACGTGTGATGCGTGACATCAAGAGAAAATTTACCAAAAATTTAAATACTCAAGCTACACTTAATATTAATACACCGAAATAGGGTCATGAAACAATGTGATAATTTTACAACTCTTGAGAAAGTTACTTTTTATCCGAAAGATTATTTTTCAATTCTTCTAACGAGCAGTATGCACTTGTAGTGCATAGTGGTAGCACGAATTAATCATGAAATGATTTGAAAAAAAAAACTTCATTTTGGCAAAAAATATTGAGAGATTTTTGAATAATCATTTTAAAATAATCATCTATATTCCATAATAAATATCACATAATTTAATGATACCGATCGATACAGTTACAGGCAGTGGAGTCTATTTTCATTGTAAACAATAAAGTACACTTAAATGTTCTGAGATCTTTATTTAATAAATTAGAGCGTAACTGCGAACACGATAGTGCATCCCATCCCGTTCCGTCCCGCCATCCATCACGCGTGGGAATGTCCCGGTCAGATCGCGGGATACTCGACCCTACTTGTCGCTGCAGTACGTGACTTCACCCTGATTTTATTAACACTGTTTTTTAAGTGACTTGTGTACTATGGTTAAATTAGGAAATTGCATTTTATGCTAGAGACGACAATTAAGAATGCGAGTCACCTGATGGTAAGTTATCACAGCCAATGCGTGATGATCAGAGAAGTCGCTGATGCGTTACCGACCTTTTGAATATTGTCAAATTAAGTATTTACTTCATAATTACGGTCACGAGACAAACGTAGGATTTCGTGCAAAAAAATTGCTATTAACATTCGTTCCACAATAAATTCACTTCTCTAAAAGCAATTAACAAACATTTATATAAATGCCATGAGCTCATTTTATTAGCGTGTATGTTCGTTCATTATTTGAGTAACGTGGCTTGGGTAAAGATATTTTTTTAATTCACACGTTTGGGATGTTAAACTGCTGTATTCAAAGTTATCTCTCCTCATTATAAAAACATGTGAATTAAAAAGCTCATGACAGTATATTACGAATGAGTAGGTAGGTACTTACCTACAGACGTTAAAATAATTTGATTTAAGTATTTTTGGAAAAATAAATACGTCAAACATAAAAGAAAAGAGGATCGATTTCGTGTTTTTAAGTTGGTCAAAATTTTACCACCGCTGCATTTAAGTATTTCGGTGGTATATGACGTCATTTGTATAGTTTTTAATATAAATATAATTTTCATAGTAATATTGAATGATGACAAATGTTTGTAAATAAGACAATAATTTCAGCGTATTTTACGGCTCGTCCAATTCGGTTTGACCGCGGGCGCGGATTGTCCCGCCCGTGATAGATGACCGGTGACCGACACCTCTCTATTACACGCCGCGGGACGCCCGCTACTGTTCAGATATTGATAGCTCGGCAAGTAATTATGGCCGTAAGTAAATAATAATCCTAGGAAGACGTATCGATTTTTTTAAGTGCATTATTTCTGACTCAAGGAAAATTGCAAATTGATTGCTAAATAAAAATAAAAGGTATTATGGCCATTGATTGGGTTATTATACTAAGTTTATTTTATTAGCCGACCCTTAATTGGCCATTGTGTTATGCAAGTGTATTTTATAAGTAGACTCAATGTACTAAGCCGCTAGGGTCTGTGAAAATGTGGAATAGTGTTTAGTATCTCTTTGGTCTTAAGTTACCGCGTTACCTCTAGTTTATAAAGCGTATTATGACGGGTAGGTAACTGACACGTCCCTATTGTACGTTGCGGGACGCCCGCTACCGCTAGTTTAGCACATTTTCGGCCTTGAAGGACTACGTGACTGACACCTCTCTATTATAACATGGCAACATAGTGTCAGACGGTTCACCTGATGACAAGTTATTGCCCCGCTCATGGACAACAGTACAAGTCACAAGTGCACAGCAAAATCTATAAACGCGCCCTTTCTCCTGGATTACTTCATCTATCTATCTAAAAAGCTATCTGAAAAGCTGCTACCACACTGGTCGAGCCGGCCAATTCATACCGAAGCGAGGCTCTCCCAATGTAAAACGTTGACGGCCATCCTAGGAGCTGTGTCCTGGGCAGCTATGCACTACATCTGCCAAGGATAGAGCTCCTAGAACTCTAAGGGTATAACGGCTATATCGTCCCCACAGTCATCATACTGTTTATGTAACTGTTGAACTGATCCTGGATGGCGATCTCATAATAAAGATAATCGACAAAAGCTCAAATAATAAATACATTGTTTTATTAATTAGCAACTTATTTGACGTAACTTAGACGTAAGGAACGCACATTTTTACTACGATCATCGAGCGACGGTGTGGCCTATGAGTGTCTACAACGAAACCGTCGCGTAAAGAACTAGGATATACAGGATGTATACAGATAGTGTGAGTAAATGCTCACAGGAGCATTTACATCCTTCTAGGACTACCCAAAATTTTTGACTTCCCATACAAAATGAACAAATTAAGACTTTGTATGAAAGGTGAAAACTTTTAATGCTAATTTCCAAAAGCCATAGAACAAATGTTGTTCAGAATTATTGATAGAAAGCGTGTTTAAAGGAATGTAAAATATTCACACATACACACCGAGCTATTAATATATATGTAGATGAAGCTGAAGTAAAATGCAATTGGAAAATCTCAGCAGGTATACAAACAAATACTTAACATTGGATGGTAAAAATACAATCTTCTCATCCAAACAAAGAGACGGGATTTTTTTAATGTGATATGTGGCAGACGAGCAGACGGAACACCTTACGGTAATCAATTGCCGCCGCCCATAGACACCTGCAACACCAGTAGAGTCACAAGTACGCTGCCAACCTTTAACCCCCTTTCCCCCCATTTGGGCCTGTGTCCTCACTCACTCGATGAAACAAGCGCAGGCGCTGCTTCACGGTCTTCTGAGAGGTCGTGGTAACACTCCAGTCGAGCCGGCCCAGTCATGCCGAAGCGTGGCTCTTCCACGGTAAAAATAAAGATCCGTTCGTGTATTCTGGTTCGTCGTAGGCCCCATTGGCTCGTACTCGCGTGATAGATGGCGCGGGTGACCGACACCTCTCTATTACCGCTCGCCGCGGGACGCCGCTACTGTTCGGGATATTGATAGCCGGATAAATAATTAACTTTACTCATTGTGTTCTACAAGTTTGTTCTATTAGTTGCTCCATTTACTTAGCTTAAGAGTTAATTTACCAAGTCGTAGGTGACTCCGGGTTCGCGTACTATTTGTATCGGACTACCGAACTACGAATAAAGTAGGGATCAATTAATGTTCAGTACCTAGGTACTCTAAGGTCCACTTGCGCGTACCCGGATTACTGGTTGAATATTTCGAGATTAAGTGCTTAATCCGGGCAAGCAAGTAGACTTAAATCACTGCTTACAAGTACATACGACTATTTATTTAGATACACTACTTACTACTTACTTCTAAGCAGTGATTTAGAGTTTCTTAAATAAATAAATTGAGACAACATCACATACATTGTCCTGGTCCCTAAGGTTTTCCCTTGTGCTATGGAAACAAGAAACAACGTTGGAGCCACAAACACCCCAGACACACAAGTATCTCTTTTATCAACAAACATTTGTGTTTACACTAATAATAAAATTATAAAATGTGCTGCACTCCGCATCACAGGCACCTAGCCTGTGATTCATAAGAAGTTGAGCTATCTATAGGCACTTAGCAAGCGTATTAGGTTAGGCTCTGGCCTCTGCGGTGAGCGACTGCAGATCCAGTCGATCAGACCTGTCGAAACATTAACCTTCGCGCTCAGCACCTATCTGCGAATCCATTATACCGGGATCATTATTTCGCTTCTCCGAATTGGAAGACAAAAACTTCTCCGTGACCTAATTCAGCATGAAATTATTCTAAGATTGAAACAGTGGCCCCGGGCCGATGTCGTGTTCCTGCTCCGGACAGTTCATTTTTAATAATAAATGAGACGAAATCAAGACATGACGAATAAATGAATCCAGAACTTGACGAATAAATGAATATGGAATATGATAAATGGAAGGCCGGCATCCCCCGCGCATTTTTTCTTTGCCCGGCCGAACGGAAGACGTTGGCTTTTTCCCTTTGTACCGGGACAAGTTAAGCGTTTTTTGGAAGATCCCGTCGGGCGGTGTGATATTTATCATTTCATATAAAACGTTGGATCTCCAATTGTGTTACTTTGATTCGGTCGGGTATTGAAAAGGAATGTTGCTTTTAATTTCATTAGACGCTGGCTGCTGAGGTTGCGTGAATGATTCCAAATCAGAATAAGAAATCGTAATATCATAGGATTCGTGAAGTTAGTAACGGATGATTAGGGTATTAATTGAACTAATAGTTGGGTTGACATCAAGAGAGAAACTAAGAATTACAATCGTGTATTTGTGGTTTATGCGTGAAAGATATTTTCCAAGCAGTTCATGATAATGTGTAATTACAAAACATGAATAGGTACGTAGATTGGCGTAGCGACCCAAAGCGAGTTTTGGCTTCCAATAAGAACCCAAGCTTCATCTTGGTCAATGTCCACCATCCTTTGCCAATCACCCGCCAAAAGTCCGCGCTGATCGTTTTTGTACATTATCCTTCCAGCGGTAGCTTGCACAGCTAACTGATCTAATTTATTAAAAGAGCAAAGTTAAAGTACTTTAGGACTCTATGTTAAACTCGTACCTAGACCAGTTCAAGTTTTATTATTTAAATCGCTCTGTACTTTAAGACTTGTCTTCTATTCGCGTCAGTTGGTAGCGCAGACCGTGACGAGTCTGGTAGAAGTGCCGTTTTAATCCCGCCGTAATCCGCACTGCACTAGTCACTGCCACGTGGTTCTATGATAAAGTACCCGAGCAGATTATGCAAATTCTCTAAATTCACTCCCCGTCCCGTTTCCACTCAAGTCATAGCGTATCCACGCGTCCCGCTCTAAAGCGATGTTTTCACCCCACTGACGGGCGCAGCGTCTGATGGATGATGCGTTATTCCAATAACAATTTGGATATCGCATATTTACATTTGAAAGTCAGTCTTGCTTTATACGGGTTTACGGTGGATTCTTTTCTTTGTCAACTTTTTGAGCTTGTAATCTTGCTTAACATAAATGTAGCTAAATATTTAGATAAACTCTAAAATAAAACAACTCTTTACACCTTTTGAACATGCTTAAATAAATCAGATACTTTAGTTAGTACAATTCATCCTTATTTAATTTTGTTTCCTGCTCGCATGAACTAATTGATATTTTATTATTTTAATTATATTTATTAAAAGTAATGTAGCATTCCAAAAATGGAAGTTCTAGTAGTTTTAAAATTTGTTTGCTCCAAACTATTCTTACTTATTTATTAGATTAGTATCCGTAGCCCGTGGCAGTCCACTGCTGTACATATCTCTCTCTAAATGTCCGCCAATCCGATCGACCACAGACTACGAAGATACAACTAGGTCGCATGTTTTTTTAGTCTTTTTGTCTGGTTCTTTTTTCTTAGTCGCAATTTGTAAAGAAAACAACAATTCACCGTTATGTTTCCGCGATTGTCTGACAGCATTCACCTCAGTCAGTTTTATCAACATCTACCGCTTCTATTGTACTGGATTGAAATATCTGTTTTCATACATCTGCTTTCTTTGCTAATTATGGCAGCAGGTGTATCTTTAAATTAATCTTCTTAAGTAAAATGGACGTTATCTTTTCACACAATAGCATTGTGGTTATACAAGTATAAACCATTTTTCATATGTTGCACCTCGGTTAGGCTTGACAGGGTAGTTTTATTGACTCAACAAACATTAATGCTCATCATATAGATAGTACTATATACTTATTTTGACTGGAAACAAAACCACTACCATTTGGGCGTAAGGTAGCGTCACTACGTAGAGTAACAATGGTGTCATCAGGCCAGTAATAACACACATCTGAGGAGTTAGAGCTCAGACTTATTATTGACTGGCCGGAGTGCATATTTGGTAGTGACCCTGCCTAATACTCCAATGGTCGTGGGTTCGATCCCCAACCTGGACATACATTCGTGTGATGAACACTTGTGGTGATTTAGTGTCTGGGTTTTATATAAAGTATTTAACTAATTCTACTGTCTGATATCTGTAACGGAAGTCCTTAAGCTACTTAGTACGGAGTCAAGTCAATGCATGAGATGTGGCGATAGCATAATTGAAAGACTGCTTTTACGCTTACCTACATAAAATCTTCTTTAATCCCGGTTTATTCCGTATTCTTAGACCATGATAATTGACCAGTCTGGTAAATTGTAGTGTATCCTTAGACAAGAGGAGCAAACTAAAAGGATCATGACTACCCATTCACATTAATTATCTACAGTCGTGGATGAGATTTGAGAAAGTATTCGAAGCGTGTAAGTTTTCTCACGATGTTTTCGCTCACAGCACACCCGAAATGGTAGTTTGAATATGCACGTAACTAGATTAGAAAAAAAACCACGAATTTTTGTTCAGAAGTAAGTTCATTGTTCATACTGAGCTAACATTGCTTGCTATTTCAATCTCTTCTTTACCTTACGTACAATGTAATTAGCTTTATTTGGCTTTCACCAAAATATTCATAAGTTGAGCGTCGTACGCGCATGTGCCAAACACCAGGCGGCCATAGATTTGACACAGGTCGCTGAGTCAGCTGTTTCGGCGACTTCTGCCGCACATGCACGCCCGAACGTGACTTGCTGAATGTGGGACAGGTTTTTTTAATTGGTCCCAAGTTGGACAGCTCAATGTAGCTGTGAACAGATCGATAAATTATAATTAACATGTTTAACACTTAGTGAAGATATTAAAAGACAAATGAATCTTTGTGTTGACTGGCTTGACGGCGTGTGGGTATATGGTAAGTAGTAATTCTGCATTCTAAATGGTAGTAAAGAATAATAATGTGCCAACAATCATCAACGTTAATCGTATACTTATTATCTAAAAAGAGAATGACCGGACTTAACAAGACCATACGTTACAAGGTTTATGTATAAAATATGGATAAAATAGACATATCGTTTACTTGTCATTGCAGATAATACCTTAGTCAAAGCAAATATTAAGCATCATGATTAACGAGATTGTAATTCACACGTTAATGCCTCCACGTAAATGGCCACGTCTCTGAGAACCGATTTTATTATACTTCATAAAGTTTTACGTAGCATCTACTCGTACAATATTAAAACAATCCTTATGACGATGGCAAAAGGACTCTTGTCAATAACCATCGAAACGTTACAGTACAACGATACTTTAACTAAAGGTTTCTATATAAACATGGGATAATCAGTGGGGTCATGTTAGGATTTAAAGCGGTTGTGCAACAGCTATAGGATTGTGAGATGGGAAAGCCCAAGGAGGCTAATTGCCACTTCTCATGCGAGAATTCGTGCGATCGAGGTCTGGCTGGCTGCGTGTACTTGAGCTTGTATTTTTCAAAAAAAGAAAATAACAAGGAGTAAATATAATGATGATATAATATAAGTATGTAACAAGCTGAAACTTTTATAAAAATCACAGATAGTGAGACCTCGAAATCACGAAAATAACTCTAAAATTGATTTTGAAGTTATTGACTAGAACATCGTTTTGTAGTATGTTAGCATGATTATGATTCAGTTTGTAACATCACTTACCGAACATCTTGTAGAAGCTCAAATGTCTTTTATTCAAATTGGCTAGGTGATTTTAAGTAGAGCTTAGTGAATTCATTTTATGATAAGAAGAGGTAAACATAAAACGTCGACGACGAAACATAATACTACCTTGAAAAATAATTAGGGCTATTCACCCGCACGTAAAAACTATAGGTGAGTACCCACCGCTGTTTACTAATTTACAAAACTCCCATCCCCCAACCGTAACCACAAGCTCTGCCGTCAGAAGGAAAATAGTGCACGTCGGAATAATAACTAAAAAAACACAAACCTTGCCCGAGGTTGTGTGTGTGTCAGGAGTGTGGGTAGCCAGCCTGCTAAACGCAATATAAAGTGTGGTTGTATACGTGTGCTTGTAGGTAGGTAGGCGCCTCGCCCCCCGCGGTCATTAGTACCGCGCGCCCCTCCGTGGAGAAAGTATGATTTTACTCCTATAAAGCCGTATTTCTACTCCATACTGGAATTCGAATACGCGCGAGTCGGGCTTCCGAGAAAGGACATGTGGTGTGCATGTACATAATTCTGGAGTTGAAACAATCCCAATATGGCGGCGTGTTCAACTTGCGAGAACTTGCCACGCATCATGCGGGGAACGACTACATTAAAATTTACATATGCTTCGCGATCTTGTGTTTTTGCTCGAACAGCGAGGAATAAAACTTAATAAGATATACATGAATCAAATTATTCTTTGGTAACTTGGTAAGCTCTTACAAGTTACAAGTGTCATGATATCTTCGAAGACTGGTTGTAAGTTATTATGGGTAATTTTGTTATTTTACCAAGAAATATCTCTTGTATTTCTTATCTTCATGTACTATATTAAAAGGTGGTTACACTAACAGACCTTTCGAAGCAAAGGATGACGACTTATGCCCGCAAGAGGCAACACTTTCGAGAGCTTCAAAACTCCGTAAGAGTTTAACAATATACACAATCGAAATCCAAAGATATTTCCTTGTTTGACCTATTACGAGATCCATATTTTAGCCAAAACATTGCATTCATGCTAGGAAATAACAACCGCGGAACCTCTTGTAATAAACAACGCTAAATAAGCTCGGAATAAATCGTCCTCCGGAAGCGCGTGGCTATAATTAAAACCTCTATCAAGACTAGGTTCCATTCTCGTGTAATGTATATTATTTTTATTTGTTTAAGTGGAAAACTCACATTTGGCGGGGCCAGCTGAGCAATTAGTGGCACCACGTGGCAGGGGAATGGCCGGGAAAAAACGTGGCCCAACCGCCGAATGTTGCTGGCTATCTACACGTGGATCGGACTATAGATGTGTGGAGGTGGGGTTCAGCGTTTTAGGGTAAGAAATTTGATGACGTTTAAATTGGTCGGTTCGGGTGAAAGGCATTGGCTGAAATAAAAGTAGGATTTCAACAAACTGAAGGTAACTTTAGAGCTACATTTCGAGCTGTACTTGCCAATGTTATATAGGAACGCATGTTTTGGACAACAAATGCTCGTGTGGAGATGGGGTTTAGCGTTTTACAGTACGAAGATGACGTACTTATTTAAATTGAGTCATACATGTAAAAGTAATTAACGAATGGAATAATAGGGCTCTATTAAACTGGAGCTAACATCGACTTCTTTAGGCAAAAACAAATGATTTTCTATTGTGTCTGAAATAAATCTAATTTTTACTCTAAGTCTGACAGCTGCTTTGTTATTTAGCATAGACAAAGATTTTTTGAAAATATTGTTGTTTATGATGTTAGGTAGATACCTACTTAACATCATGAACGACAATACTTTATTCTACGACCTCGCAGGACTAGTCCTATCTAGATAGTCCTGCGAATTTCTTGTTGGTTTTCAAATAACCCTGTATACTTCTTATAAGTAGACATCCAACAGAAACGAATGATTAGCGCAATCTCAACACAATAATAGACTAATACTACTAAGAAACATCTTTGGTTGGGGTATACCTACATATTACGGAAACGTGTAATTGGCAAGATGACTTGCTAGGAAAATTACAGAATAAGATACTAGTAGGTAGATACAGTTAATAAACTACAGAGTCATTGTAATAAATGGTAAAATAAGTTGTTCTAATGCTTTGTGACATTTATTTCTAGCATATTTTTCCGGTTCATGTAAATGTGATCTGTATAATTGTTGTATTCTACTGGCTCACTAATATTATAGGTACTAATCGCGGATTGCGTATATTTATAAAATTGTTGCTGTCACCCTTATAAATGTGAAAAATAAAAGTGATTGATAATAAATTGCCTACATTCGTGAAAAATAAAGTAAATTCATAAAGGACTTTTAATTGACTCGATTTCATTTTGTGAGTGAAAGAAGCACTAAAAGTTTTTGAATTAAAAACAATTCCATTTTTACACGTACATAACTCTTAATTGTACTTATCTATTTATTTCGAGTTTAATAATTGCTATATTTTTTTTTGGATTGATTAATCCAAAAAATCTCTTCCTACATTCGTTGTTCTCAAGATATTCCATACATTGATGAATGAAACCTCCACGCAAAAACTTTCTTTTGTTTATTTTTAAAGCGCAAGGGATGCGTGTTCCAAATTCGAATATCGTTCTTCTTTTGTTATCGTACATTCTCTTGCTACGTCGTTGTTGATGTCGGCACGTTCTAGTTTTTCTAGAAGCTGTTATGAGAAAACTTAAGGGCTGTTTTTGTTGATTATTTAATTAGTACTTTAAAAGGCTTGAAGCAAAGGCGACTGAGTAGATTTCACAAATATTTACTTTTAATTCTCGGTTCTTCTTTCAAAAGGTCGTGGTGTTTCCTCTTGAAAGTAAAAAAAAAACCAGAGTACAGTTTGTTACGACTTTTAAAAATTCGTCGAAATTTATTTCGACTCTCCATACAAAATAAACAAGCCACGAGACCGACTTTGTATGAAAAATTTAAATTCGCTTAAAAATATTTTGTTTCTTCAATATAGGTACTTGCTAGAAAACGTGGTTAAAGGGATGTCAATGTTCATAGATACAACCTGTATAGATTAGACTAATCATAATTAAATTTATTACTAATAAATATTTTGGTGCCAAATAAACTTGCTTCTATTCTATTCTATTGAATATCCGTAGTACCTCGTGGCCGCGCGGGAGTCGCCCCGAGATCGAAGCGTCGCGCGAGGTCGTTGGCTCATCGATTTTCGATTTGCTCCCGCTGCAGCTGAAGTGGGTCAAGTGCTGCCCAGCCGGGATCAGGCTAAGTCGGATCGTGTTGCATTTGCATGGTGCACTCATTAATTATATTCTGATGTTGTGTCAACACGGTGGAAATGCCTCGCTGTCATTAAAAACTGGTGTTTTGTTCTTTGACAAAATATTTAAAACTTGCGGCCATATTTCGTGTCTTAGAGGATTCTGAACTGGGTTAACGTGACAATACCTGTTAAGTAATTATGCTTACCTCATAAAATATTTCAAAAGAAATTCATGCATTTCATGTAAGGCTATTCTAGAATACATTACATACCTTGATTAGATAAAATCTGTAGGAAATCTCTTATGGTTTTGGGACATTCGAATGGGAAATTATTGATACAGGAATGAAGAGATTTCAACTTTTCATTAGGGCGCGATCGGCGCAGTTAGAGCCCTTTTATTATCTGCCGCCTTTAAATTGCCGAAAAGAAATTCCTCCCAAACGGGGGAGCGGGGACAAAACCTTGCCCTTAACTTGGCTACCAATGGCGCGCCGTTATTTAAAAATCGAACACGATAAGAGCGGAATGTTTTTATTTTTTTAAATGGAACGAATTTATGTCTCCTTTTTAAGTGAATATTGGCAGTTTTGAATTCTGGAGTTCGATAACGGTTTTATTGGGGCCGGGACGGTTACGGCTTCGGACTGTGCGTAATGTAGCCTTCGATTTTCGGTAATGGTCAGCTGATAAGCAAATGACGTCATTATCGGGGCGGCCTTAGTTTGTATCGCTCGGCCCATTTCTCCGGAAGCGATCGCTCCTCGAGTGATGGCTGCAGTTCCTAAAATTTTATTGCTTGACTTCACTCTTTTACTGCCTCGTATTGTTGACAGGCGGAATTATTTGCGAAGTAAAATAAAATTGAATTAACTCATTTCAGGCGAACGCCTAAGCGGTTTTTCTACCTTTCTTCTTGTTTTGTATGTTCAAATATTTTCTTTTGTATTTATAATAAGAAATAAACAAGTAGGTAGATGTCTATGATTTTTTTACTAATTTCATGCTATATATGGACAGACCTATGTAAATAGTACATCATACATAAACTATTATAGAACGAAAGGTATTCTAAAAGACTAAAATATTGGTAAATTACGTTTATTTTCGTATTCATATTCATAAAAATACTAAAGAGCCTTTACAATTTCTTAAACAAAAGTAATCAAATTGAGTTCAATAAACACCGTGGCGGTAGAGATAACCGGCTAGATTTCATCAAGTTATACATTATAGGTTCGGCGGGGGGTAAATCCCGCGCCGCTGATAAAGAACGGGAGCATTAAACGATTACAAATGTTTTGCGGTCCAGTAAACGTTTTGAGGATGTTTTTAAAGTAAAAAACCTTCATCTAGGTTTAAATTCATGTTTCACAAGTCTTGCACCTAAAACTGAAGGTATTTTGATAAAAACTAAAAGGTATGAGATGTTGCTAAAATTCAAAAAATATAAAAATAAATTTACTTTTAGCGCTTTCACTGTCTGCGTCTGATCGCTCTAGTCCTTTTAAATAAACGTCTACGTAACAATCATAAAATTAGCAAGGGATTTATCAGGCTTGTTTCTCTACCACACCTTTTTTTCTAGGTTTTTTTTTGAGTCGGTTTGTAGGATCATATTGAAGAGTTTTATAGGCGTTTCGAGGAATACTTCCATAATTGTGTAATTTCATCAAGTAGGTTATGAACATTAGCCGTGCGTACATTCCCTTGCTTTCCTGGCACTTTCAAAGAATATTGTGCTACATATGGACATGAATTACTCATTTCAAACGTTAATCGATACATCGAAATTATAAAACGTTTGTTCGCGTATAATCCATACCCGACGTATTTATTTTTTACTACAACGCTTCAAGGACTGGTTGGAGCTCATTTGAAGCGTTTCTCAGTTGGGGCGCTTCTATAATCAGCTAGATTTCATCGAGTTATACATTGGTTCGGCGGGGGGTAAATCCCGCGCCCCGATAAAGAACGGGGGTATTAAACGATTACAAATGCTTCGCGGTCCAATAAACAGACCGAGGACGTTCAGATGAATTGCTTTACATCTCACTAATACGGGCCAACTGGGGCAATGTGTAAATCGATTGGATATTGACGGTAACTAAATGTTGGCGTGAGGTAAATGTGTTTGTTCACTTTATTAAGTTATTTTTAACTAACATAGATTAGTTTTTTATTTCGTTTGTTTACGTGATATTTTATCGAATGGTTATTATAATGAAAGTTACTTGTAACAGTTATTTATTCTTTATAGCACGCATGAATAAGTTATTCTGATGTAATTAGACGAGTGTACTTATTTAAAGGCCGGCAAAGTATATGAACTTCTTGTGGTATAGTGGATATACATGCTCGGCGATGATCCTACCATCAGGCAACATATTGTCTGCTCATTTGTCTCAAAAACAATGAAATCCCTAAACAATTTATTAATGATAACTCAATACGTACCTACATTAAGTTATAGATGGCGCTGAGAGTCAATTACACCGCGCTAGCATTTTGCCTTTTCGGTTTACATGATAAGCCTTTAAATTGACTATAAGATTATCCTCTTTATAATTAGTGTAAATATTTGTATAATAGAAATAGCATAGACTTATTCTTCAGCTTAATTTATGCATAACATTTATGAATGTCAAATATTATGTAATCTACAGTCGACTCGGAAAGTCAACCTCAAGAAAAAACAACCAAGATAAAGTACCTACCTACGTAACCCGAAGCACGCATCGCCACTTATTATCCCACACGTATTCAACAATACACAACCGTAGTCGTCTTACAAACATTTTCCCTTTGATGTGCATTTCAACCGCACAAAAGTGAGCCACCAACCGGCAGATAAGAGGACACTTTCATCCAGTCTTATTTATGTACCGCGGCATCCGATTGAGAGCTGAGGCCGGCGCATTTGCACGCTCACTTATCTACCCTCCTGTACCTACATTTATTTCCGTACCTCAGTTCCCACTGTCACCTCACCTTTCTTCACAACTGTGGAGGTACGGATATTGGGAATGTAAGAACGCGTGGGTTCAGTTACGTTTAAAAGATTGTATCTACGTACTTACTACCTATCTAGGTACAGGGTATATCTGTGAACATTTTTCACGTCTTTTTCCAATCATTCTGAACTACATTTGGAAAATTTAAGAATGTCAACTTTTCATATAAAGTCGGTCCTTGTGACATGTTAATTTTGTATGGGGAATCGAAAACATTTTCGACGAATTTTCAAAGACGAACCTAGTAAAAGGGATGAAAATGTTCATGAATACATCTCAAACTTTTAACCACAAGCTCGTGTGCCTTAGAAAAATTAAAAAAATGAGATTGCCCTGTAATTTCTTACGTAAAATATCTTACAAAGATGCAGAATTGGTGCTTGAACTCTATGGTGTTGATTGACCCATTTCAATAAGGGCTAATTACCTACTTAACGTATAGTGTTATGTTTCTGAAACTTCGTGGAAGTTAATATTTAGTATTAACACTAAATATGTAATTAAATGTTTTTGTTTTGTTTACTACGTACTTATTAGGTACAATTTTTCAGGCGCGACTGTACCTCTATCGATAACGAGGCGTTCTAATCCTCGGATTTTGATAAATAAAATAAATGTATCGTAAAAAGGCAGGAAGGACAATGAAATCGAAGCGGGGATGTATTTAAAGAGGAAATTTTTGAGCGGGGAGATTCGTAAAGTTAAATGAGTTTGTTGCCACCCGTAATCGCGCTTTTGTTGCGCGACGCGATCTGATAAAAAATTTCGATACGCTCCAAGAGATATCTGTAATAAACTTGCATGTTGTTTTATTAAAATGTGCCATAAGTATTAAAAAGTTTTAATGATTTTTTTAATGTGGCAGATTTAAATTTGTTATTCTCAAGAGGTAGGTAGGTAATTAGAATTGATAAATATTTGGCTATGGCTGCTAGTTCAAACATAGAGATCTTTGCGGGAAGGTTTATTAGGGCACATTAAAAGATTATGAAAATATTAGTAATTTGCGATTTGACAAAGAAGGCTGGTAGGAATTAATTATTGGATACAGACTGCTTGGACCAGGTTAGTTGGTGCTTTCGGGGAAGGTTTACATTCCGAAATAGTCTGTCATTTGGCTGCTCGATTGATTGAATTACTTAATGCAATTTCTTGATAGGAATCTTTTGTTTCTCTATTATCATAAATAGAAGAATACAAACCAATTACCTTTGTACCTAGATGTTTTTGGTATTTAAAGTGTATTAAGTTACCTTTACAAAACAAAAAAGTTCCATCCTTACAAACTTCCATTTGTCCAGAGTCGCCAACAAAAACCATCGTTTAATTAAGCACGCATGCACCAATCGCGGCCCGCAATATCGAGAGTGGCGATCGATCCGGGGAATCACTCCCGTTGGGAACTAATTTGATTTTAGCATATTAAGGGGGGTGTACATCTAGATATAAGGAGCGCGTCTTGCCACCCCGCGTAATAACGCAAATGATGTAAGGTGCGCCCTTAATATCCATCACACGCGTCCCCGTATTTGCTTATCTATGGAAACACGGAAGTGTAAAAATTGTCGGGAAAATGTTAGGGTTTCAAATGTTGAGTACGGAACACTTAAGATTATTAGTTTTTATGGAGTCGAAGAATCGGGTGGTGCATGTCGATAACGAAGACGCAGATAGTCACTTTGCCAGATTTATAGGACAATAATATCGGAGCGGAGCTGAATGACTATTCAAATGATTTAACTATTAAATAAATAACGCCACTCATTTTATGTCGGTACTCTAGTCTTATACTACGGTATTTTCAGTACTGTGAGTATTAACGATTGCGAGGGGCGTCTACACACATCTAAAAAGTTCGTTCGAAATTGAACGTCGGAACCTTATACGCTTGGAAACAAAATCTTAGCTACTAGCCTACTATTTAACGAAAAGTATTCTGTAGGTAGGTAAGTAATTTTATTTTGTACGTCATCGATTGTTTTTAAATCGTTCTCGTATTTAATTTTGTAGGACAAAGGATTCATATCTTTTATTTGTGTAAAGTGGTTTAAGTGTAGGTATTAAATTACTTAAGTAATTGATCACGTGTGGCTAAACATACAAAACGAACTATATGATACGCAGAGAGATATAAGAGAATAAAAGAGGCAGATGATAGAGTATTTCATTCATTGATATAATTATGACAGTTAAGTTGTTCAAAATGTCCAGTAGGTTTATAAGGAAAGTAACTGCTTATACTCGAGCCAAAGACTGCGTTCATTAATTTATGAATGAAAGATGATATCGTCAGCTACGAGTATAAATTTGCGTTCAGTATAACGATTTATATTTCTCAGCGTTTGCGTGAGAACGTCTCAAACATTATAGACCTCGCTAAAGATTTCCCGCTAAGCGCGAAGCTTCGGCATGTAAAACTCGATGTTTAGAGGCTGCCCGTCAGCGGCCATAATGGCATGATCGATGCTATCGCCAGTTCGCCAACAAGTTGGAGTCGGATGAAAACGCCAATTTCCTGCGGGATTCTTGCGAACGCTTATCGGTCGGGGATCTGAACGTCGGCGGTAAGTCGCGGCTTTCATTAGCACGGGTCTTAGCAAATTAACACCCTCCTGACGAGCCCCATGTCAGCCCAACTAACCACGCGACACGCCAATACGACCTTTATCGCGGGACCGTAAGGTACATCGGCGGCGGCGTCCCCACACGTCTGCGGACAGCCGTCACATTATTGCCATTGTTAATGATCATCTCGAAGCAATAACGTATGGTTTAATTACAGAACTGTCATTTGTTTCATTAAATTTTGTAAGCGGAATCAGTTTCGGTATAGGTACGTTAAGTGTATACCTACTTGACTGAAATATACTCGTATATGAAAAGGCATCGATTGATTCGATTTATATTTTCTTAACAGTAACGTAGGTACCTACACGTTATATCAACAACTGTATTAACATACAGTACTCACTTGATAAACATAAACTCCCATGTTACAGAAGGTGATCTAGAGTTAGTTTTGGTTTAAAGTTAGAACTGATGCTGTCACTTTTATTTTTGACTTATGAAATACAGTATGCTGTAATAAGGGGATACGGACCAACTATCACAAATAAAACGTAAAATTTCAATTTCATAAGCAAGTAGGTACTTCATATTTCGCAAATAGACTAAGCTCCCTATTGGCGGTAATGGGCGACAAAAATCAAAAGAAAAATATTGCTTACGTTTATTGACAGGCCGTAAAACAAACAACGATCGCCGAATACATTTTGTCATATCGCTAATCGTAGGCCAAGACTGGGAGCCTGCAGGCTGACGGTGACTAATGACAGATGCACTAATAGTTGTGTCGCCTCGTGTCGTATATCATCGGCGTGGGGGACGGTATCACCCCGGTGATAAGGTCAACAGTCGTTTGTCTGCTCGCTTGCTTTCTTAAACAACTGAGGGAAACGGCCATCTTGTTTGACGGTTAAGGGAATTTTAGTTGTCAGATGTTTTGGCAGGCTCGCGCCTTTTTATTTATTTTTATACACAACGTCGGTGACAAACAATCGTGCAGCCCGCTTGATGGTAAGCAACTACAGGAGCCTACGGATGCTTGCAACTCCAGAGGACTTGCAAACGTGTTGCCGACCCTTTGAGAAACTAACACTTCTCTCTAGAAGTGTAAATATCTAATCTGTAATCCTACGGAGAAACTTCTATAAAATGCTATACCTGTCCTGTTCTCGTGCCCATACATGATACTATAATAGGAGAGTTACTGGTTGTAACCAAATCAAAAGTCTTATTTTATACTATTTTGAAAACCAAAACTTTTTACTGTATCTTTAAGCATTGCGAATATACGAATAGTTATACCACCATTTCTGTAAGTGAAAAACATCTTATCTAATCTTTTATGCTCCCTAAATAGTACAATCACGCAATAACAATAAAATTGTAACAGTTAAATAATAAATCAGAGAATGAAGTGTTGAATGTGTAGCGATTGTCCGTTGAACATAAAATTGATAGATTACAAAATAAAACTGTATGGGCATTAAAGTAACGACGCGCATCACACAAATGACATTCGTGTCTGAACCAGTCACTGCATTAGCATTGGCATAAATAAAGCCGTTTCGGGTGTGTAGAGTTAGGGTCACAGTAAAGAAGTATAGAATAGTAAGGCAGGAAAGAAGCATGAGAAGTAACAAATCGTGTAAAATGAAGCAAGCTCAGGTAAGTATAGTAGGTAAGAATCAATTATCTATGATAAGAAAACAAGTGATATGAAATTATGTTAAAAAAATGATTTGTAATTCAATTCCTCTACGATGAAAAGAGAAGACAATATTATTACTATTAAATACATAATAAAATATATTTTCAATTGGAAGCATTACAATACTAAGTTGCAACCTAGCTTAGTATTACTAACCCAACTCTAATTAAATTATCAAGATTCTAAATAAACTACCAAAGTTGTCCCAAAATAAAAAAATCACACAATGACAAATAAACATGACGCTAAACGCTACGAAAGTTCACCCTGTGTCACCGCGTCTCGTAGGTGCTACGGGAGGGGCCGCTACGACGGCTACGACCGCTACGACGCGTCTAAGATTAATACATCGCTTGGCGTGCTAGTGCGCACAATTTGTCTCTATAAACGTTGACTCAGCGGCCGCGTCGCGCGATTAGCCGCTGAATTTATTGTTTAATTCCGAGTTATTAATAACCTAGATGATTAAACAGATCTCGCGGAACTTAAGATGTGAGCGTTGATTTATAATCGCCGGCTTAATATGCGGTTTTGAGGTCTGTAGGGGATGTTATTGCAAAGTGCTGTTTGAGTATGTACGGTCCCGGATTAGCTGTGTACAGAGAACTTGATTTATTTTTTGTAAGTTATAATAACTAGCCTTAGTATTTACTTATTAACTTTTTATGTAGCTTCACGTATCTCTACTTATTACGTTTTGTTAGTTTTTATCTTGACAATAATCCTTCAACGAATTCAGATTCAAGAAACGTACTTAATGTATTTTTTTATTTGTGGTTAATTGTACACCATCAGCTTCATTCACCAAATTGAAGTCTAAATGTGATGTCCAATTGCTTTTCCTAACAATAACTATTTTACAATCAAGTTCCTATAAACTAGTGCATGTTTCTTTCTTTGGGTATAGAAGTTCCGCGTCAACAATTTGAGAGTTAACTCATACGAAATACTATAACTTTTTACTGGACTCCGTAGTGTAAGTTACCCCATCTCCAGTGCAAGTTTTATCAATAAGTGTCGCTAGTGCACAAACTTAGTTAATTACCGACCGGGCGGTCTCCGGAAACCGGACAACACGATACGTCGCCACTCGCACCCTCGTCTCAGACCAGCTTTTGCATGTCTATCCACCACACTCCTAAAGTCAACAACTAAATTATAAGCCAAGCAATTCGCAACTGTATCCCACGTTAACAGGGTTCAAAATAGCGCGAGCATTTACGTTTGCTTGTGCCGTGTCGTCATGTTTGTTTCGAGTGAGAGGATCTAAGTACGTTACCCAAATATGTGCTCCAAGTTTTAGTGCATATTGTCGAAAATGTTTTGTGGTCCCACAATGGTGAGATACGGTTTATGCGTGTAAGATGACGCTTGTTGCGAACTGATATGATAAATCAGCGCGACGGCTCACTTGGGGTGAAGTATGCGAACAATCTGCCGGTGAACAGCAAATGAGTGAATTGTTTATACATCTTGTTTATGGTGAGGGAAACGGGAGTTTAAATTGATTTGTGATTAATAGATCTCGTTCTTGTAGTCAGATTAGGCTATAATGATAAACATTTTTCTACATCACTATGTTATTTATTGTGAATAGTTATTTGAACAAATTAAAAAAAAGAACTGTCAATACACGACACGCATTTAAAATACCTACTGTCTTACTCGGCTCATTTTCATTTACGTATTATTTATAGATCTAAATTTGGCATCCAAGCGCATTAATATAATTTGTAAATGACAATTAGCCAAGTAGGTCTCACCATTGACCTTGGCAACTATTTAGATATCATTTCTTTTGACGCTGAACTCGATAAACAACACTCTTTTTACCTTGGCTAGCACAATTCACATTTATGTTTTTGGTGGGATATCACCTACTGTCTTGTTGAAAGAACATTTTTAGATCACAAGATGGACGTAATCAAATCAATGGATAATATGAGAATAATACAATTTTTCCCCGCAAAGCATTTGATTTACTGCTTATACCACCAATAGGAGCAAGAGGTCGCAACCTGTAATGATAGTAACCTGTTCAGAAACCACCAGCTCATCACACCTAGCCGATCCATTCAACTGGGAGCATTAGTTGAACAATACTGTCTACCGCCCCACGCCGCTGTCCATCCTTGTCTGTTGCGTTGGGACCTCCTTCGAGCGTGGTCTGCGTCTCGCTCGCACGTTTAATAGGATTACTACCAGCGTGTCAGGTAAGTGTCTCTAATTGCCGTAAAAATCGGCGCCGACAGACGCTGGGACAAAAGCCGGCGCCCGGTGCGGCGGTCTTGCGCCCGGCCCGCGGGGGCACTGGGACGCTTATGGTGATGTATGAAAATCCGAACAAGAGCACCAGGAGACCTATTTTTGAATTGTCGTCTCACTAAAAAATGTGTGACTCGCATGATTTTTGACATCCGCATATTTGAATCATTCGAAAACGAACGATTTGCAAGGAGAGGTGTAAACCACTCGTTTCCGTGAGGCGAGTGGACGCATTTACGTCAAATCACACGTCAAATATTAACGAGTTAACACTATACCTACTTTGTCAAGCTTGGCAACATCCTAAACGAGTGATTTCAAAAATAGGGAAACATGCGACTTACGAGACGACGTGACTTGCAAAACGAGTAGTTTTGTTTGGACGAAGCGAAAATTCTAAAATAAATCTCCAGTTCCTAACTAAGGGCCGCCGCTTGGTTTAGATGTGTTTCAATAATATCGCTGTGAAAATAAAGTATTAATGATTTTTTTTTCTTTATAATGATGATTCATAATAAGCCGCTTATTGTATCTGGGAAGCTAAACGAGAAAAAAGTAGAGTAATAAAGCAAACCTGTACATATTTTTATATAAAACTACCTAGCCTACCTTTTTAACAGCTACCACCTTCATATCATCATCTTTGCTTTAATTTTTTTACTTTAATTTGTCTTGATGTTGCATATAAAACATTTTATATACGAGTGCCATTTTCAGTATCAGGCCGAAAATATCTGCTAAAACTACAACAGCTGGGCTGGCGAGAGGTGGTTAGAAACGAGTTACGTTGGCCTACTTCGGTTCAGCGGCATTCCCCAGCGTCAGCAATAAAAACATGCACATTGGGTCGAGTCAGCGTAGTACAGTCAATAACAAAAGTAGATGATCAAAATCAAAAACTCTATACCACTATTGAGCGGAGTTCGCGTTTGAACTGTATGGTGTCAAATTCATAAATTTTTGACTCAAACTCCGTATAGCCTCAAAGTGAGTCTACAGTTCTGTTGTTGACTCTCTCATCTACTTTTTGCTGTTGACTGTACATAATTAAGCATCCCAGTGGCGTCGGTCCCTTAGCGAAAGTGATTTATCGATTGGCCCTCTGCGGCTTAGGCGGCGGATTACCGTGTTTGTTTGTTTGTTGGCAGGTGAGCGGCTCCCGTCTGATACCATTGTGTTGCCGGGCATTAGGAGCTATTCATTGCGCCGATACTTTTTGTGCGTCGGTGTTTCTTTATCGAATCGAAAGTGTAAACCTGCGATATTTGCAAACTGATGATGCAGGCTATGCAAATTTTGGTATGACACCTATATGAACATGTTAAGCTTACGTACTAGAAGCCTTACCTATGTATATTTTTTATGTGATAGATGGCAGACGAGCAGATGAAGCACGTGATGGTAAGCGATTGCTGCCGTCCATGGGCGGCTATGAACACCAGTGAACGAGTCACAAGTGCGATCAATGCGCAATCTATTAACCCCGATTGGGCCTCCGCAGCGCAACGCTGCATCACGCCGGTCTTCTGTGTGGCCGTGGTACCTATCGAGCCGGACCATTCATGCCGAAGCATGGCTTTCCCACGGTTTAAATTTTTCGTATAACATATAATGACGATGATTGCGCTACCGTTTCTTTGTAGGTGAGCGGCTTCTGTTGACCATTGTATTACTCGTACCATAAATTAGAATCTATTCATAATACGAGTATAGGTAGTTTTTCTACGAGTAACAGCCTCTATTATACTATTCAAACGTTTTTGTATGTGGAGATCGGCCTCAAGGCGATCAAAGATCAGACACTTTATAATTGTAACAGAGAGAATAATAATTATTCATTTGACTGATTCGTTCATGGCCTAGGTGTAAACGATTAAGGAAAATAAATCAAGCTATGGTTCGATGCAAACGATACTCGTGTATCTGTAATGAAATTATTTTTACTCGAAGCTGATTTGATATTAGCAAAAAAAAATTCAAATTTTAATGATGACCCAAATAATCGATTTCTCGTTCTCTCTCTATTATTACGCTGACATGGACCTAGTTACTTATTTTAAAGCCCTGTTTGTCTAGTGATTTAAGTAGGTACCTGGCCGTGATCTTGAGGTCCCGGGTTTGATTCCCGTGTCGAGCAAAACTATGTTTCAAATTTTCAAACATTGGTTGGGTTTGTGATCACCAATCCACATTAAGCAAGCGCGGTGATTGAGCCTAATCCCATCGTAGTAGCGATGACTTGATTTCTATGATGGAGGCCTTTGCCCTGCATGGGACAGTATATAGACTAATTCTTTATCTTTACGTCAACATGCAATAATTACGTTATAAATATAACAAATACACAAGTTATGTACTTAACTTAAAACATTTAAATGAATTCTTTTAATACCTAATAATAGTATTTTACTCAAGTTATGAACCTGAGTAATACCTATACTTATTATATTTAACCCTCACATGCACATGCCAAATTTTCCAACAGACTAATAGTCTGCAATCGACGTAAACTAAAGCTATTTATGATAATAATAGCTAATAACAGACGAGCGTCTAATGATGGGACGCGAGCAGCACGCATGGGGCGCCTCGACCTTCTCTAATAGTATCTTTAGGTCGCATTTTTAATTACTCAATAATTTTCACCCCCACTTTTAATCCCTTACAACCCCTTATTCGCAATAAAAAGTAGCCTGTGCTCTTTCTCAGGGTCTAGACCATCTGTATACCAAATTTCATTCAAATCTGCAGTAGTTATGGCATGAAAGAGTAACAGGCAGACAGACATACAGACAGAGTTACTTTCGCATTTATAATAATATTAGTTAGAATTTGCAAAGTATATGTAGGTATAAATATGTATTTTGACCGTGGGAGAGCTTTGGCATGAAATTGCTGGCTGGAGTGATACCAGAAGACCGGCGTGAAGTAGCGCCTGCGCTGTGTTCGCCGAGTGAGTGAGGGTACCGGTAGCCCGATCGGGAGGGAAGAGAAGACTGGCAGTGCACTTTTGACTACACAGGTGTTGGTCTATGGGTGGCTGCAATCGCTTACCGTCTATCACTTATCAGATAAATAAAAAAGATACTACGTAAGAGTTTAATAAAGTGATATGCCTTATGTTATGACACATAGTAAGTAGGTTTAACTTCGTATAAACATGATGTTATTTTCTGATTAAACCTATATTAATATTACACACACCGCTATTGCCTATTTTTATTAACCTAAAATTCTTAGTAAACTAATTTAGTTTAAAGAACTATCCATAAAATCAATCAACAGTCCAATCCAATATCATTTCCACAAACATAACTTGAATGGTTCAAAAATTGTTACCTTAAATAGCACATAGTTAATAGCCTAACAAATAAATAGTCTATCATCAAATTCATCAATAAACAATAACATATAATAACAGTTGAATGGCCCAATGGTAAGTCCGACACGCATCGGGCGCCTTCGAAATTAGCTTGCGAGTATTATTTTCGTAGAAGGGCAGTTGTCATTCGCTGCATATTGATTTATGCCCTCGAATAGGGCTGCTAGATTATATTCGATAAAACTATGCAAATGTTTTTATATTTTCTGGCCATAAACTTCTTAGTGTTCATTTACATTTAGTCTTAGTAAGTGAAAATGGTCACAATTTAATAATGTTATGAGTGTTTTGTGTTGAACGGCCAAATGGTAAGTCCGACACGCATCAGGTGCCTACGAAATTAGCTTATGAGTATCATTTTTGCCGAAGAAGGCAGTTGTCATTCGCTGCTACATATTGATTTATGGCCACGAATAATGTTCTCCTATACGAACACGTTGTATGGAGATAATGAAAAAATACCCGTCAGATGAGCTGCTTAACAGTCGTACCTACTACCGATGAGCAGGTTTCAGACGCAAATTATGTTAAAACGGCAATCATAATCTTCGTATTTTAATATTATTGTACGCATACAGAATTCATTCTGTATGAAAAGTCAATAAACATTTCAACGAGTTTCCACAAGTCGTTGTACAAACGTTTTCAAAATTGTTCGTAGAAGTGCTAGCTGTAACTGTTTACCAGTACACCATGCATTATGTATGATAAAATATTTTATTGTATGATCATCCCTAGCGGGGTACAACCGACCGGCAGGCCTCGAGGTGAAAGTGTTGGCGGTTGCGCGTTAATCATAACGCCGGTGTATTGACAGCTGATGAATGCCATAGGAATTATTGCGTTCGGTTTCAGCTACTGTGCTTATCGGCGGAAATTATGAATGGACGTGGAATGAAGAGAATTGACGTGCGTTTGTAAAAAGCGTTGGGTTTGGGGTCATGAGATCAAACGTTGTTAAACCTTTAGGAACCGTTAGCTTTATGTAAGAGTAGATTAACCTAAATGCAGTATATGAATGCACACGTTTGGATTGGTTGTTTAATTAGCTTCATAAATAAAATTTTCTTGCCATCTGTTGATGTATTGTGGATCGGATATGGGTAGGATCAATAAATATGTGACTATTTTATGATAGGCCACAAATATTTTATGTAGTATTTTTGTTGTTTATATCAAATAAACTCAAAAACCTCTGGAACAATTTAAACCTCTTTTCCTACATCATGACCTTTTTCTACGAAAAAACGTCTAGCCAGCGGAAGGTAAGAATCAAATTATTTTGATAGTATCTTCACCTACACTGAAGCAAACTAGTAGCCGCACATCTCGGTATCAAGAATCATTACCTTAGGCGACGGCGTCATTAAGCATAAACGGTCAAGCCCACAAAAACCCAATTTCCTGACTAGACACGGGTTAAATCACTTGTAAAACACAGGCCGTATGACATAATAGGCCATGGATCTAATCGGCACTCCTCGACGCCCCGGGACCCTGTTAACCTAAAATTTACGCTCATTTTTCACATAAATCAAAAAGACCGGCCACAAAATTTATTGTTATCTGTGGCCACTTCACGTCCGCGGACAAAGGACTACCTGAGATACTGCAGTTTTTTCAACCATATCAAATTGCAACGATTTATGACTTATTTTTGCGAAAATTGAAAGTGTAAATACGAATGCTTTTGAGTTTTTGCCCTTGGACTTTCGCTAGATAAAATTGACTTGCAAATTGCATTCACTCTCTATTTATACTTAGAGCGATTTCTTCACTATGACCAGTCGGTTTTTTTAACATAGCTCAAATGTTTTCTTATCTTTGTTTCTATGGATAAAGTTTATTACCTAGTTTTATAATTCTTATATGATACGTGGTAGACGAGCAGATGGATCACTTGATGATAAGCGATTGCCGCCGCCCATGGACAATGGCATGGCAACTCCAGTATTTCATAGAAAAGAGTTTTCGCCTTTTAGCACACAAGTTAGAATGATGATACAATTTTAGTAATATGGGCTATAATTCCCAAAAAGTTTGTAGTATATTGGAATACTGGGGAAGTTTTCTATCAAAAACTAAAATAAGACAATGTAAATACGCGAGGGGTCTGCGAAGCCGAAAAATGACGAAGCTCCCGCCATCATCATTACGCATAATGGTCGTATTACGGTGAATATTTCAGTTGTTAGCGCACGCACGCCATGTCTCGACGGGGGCAAAACTTGTAAACAAGTAACAATATTTTAAAACTGGTGATTTGCTTATGCATTCGTGTGGGCAAGTCAAAGTCAACACAGGGTTAGATTAAAATCTACTACACCAACTCCGATATAAATCTACTGCGCTAGTTAACAAGTAACTGATAGCTCTACCTAATACTAGTATAGTCAAGCTTAGTGGATGTACCTTTTAGGCTCGTGACTACGACTTTACTTTACTACAAATTAGACAATCGTAGGATAGACTTACGAAACACAGAGTCCAAAGACCAGACCAAAGACTACAAGACTTGGGAGACGATTCTCGCGCCGTTGCATTGAGGTGAAATTGCATTCCAAATACTGTTTCTGCCGCGTAAAGACAGTAGCAAATTCTCAAAGGCTCTTATTTAGAAGTAGGTATTTAGATTGCATCGATATTTTCCTAATGTGAAATTTTGAGAACAAGAAAATACGACATGGTTTTTGATAATGTCGAATTTGACTTTGAACGTTATTCAAAAATTTATGCAAGCGGCTATGGTCGCCCATATTAAATGTAATTGAGCGAAGCCGTCTGCACCCAAGGCGTAGTTTATAAGTAATCATATTGCTCCTGTCTTTGCTACCAGATTATTATTGAATCCGGAACATCGTAAAAACGTATCAGCTGTATCATCTTAATCCGTCTACAATCTTTTGTTGCCGATGCAATTTCGACACACAAAGAAGTTTAAATAAATCGAGCTCGTCACACGTCCGCCGGCAAATTGAGACAGTGCGAAAATAATACAGCATTGTATTAAAGAATCGGAATGATCGATCGAGCGGGCGTCCATTTTAATTTCGATCTCCAGATAGGCCGGGGGCGTGGTCGCGAACGATTTGTTTCGTGTCCCTTATACGGTTCTAGATTCTCTAGTGACGGGCTAAATTGCCTTTCACGGGATGCTGAGGCCGTAGATTGATCGAGTTTATAAGAATCGTGCCCGATCATGAGAATCTTCAATATCCTTGAGCTGTGCGATGTGGAGCGAGGATGATCAGTCGTGACAAATACAATCACTTCGTTCATGTACTCGTAAGTACTTGGTTTACGTAAAGTAGCAAACTGTATTTCAAATCGGTTGTATTGTGAAATAAACCTTAGGTATACATATTGATGCCTTAGAAAGGCAAAATAAGTCTCGGCCTCTGGATTAAAACATCCATAAGATTGAAGTTAAAGGATTCAAATTCATGTTCTTCAGTACTCTCAATCGTAGTTCATAATTTTTAATTAATTGAATCGTCTTGTTACTACCATAACTATCGTGTAATAGTCAAGATTTTTTTTTTACTTTGCTGTAAAGTTTGTGAAGTTATGGCGTAAAGAGTTCTATGTGAGGTCCGACTCATTACCACTGAGTCAAATCTTTCGGCAAATTCCTCTGAAAAACACCCAGAATTATTTGACGCAAATATTTCCACTTACAATTTATCATTTATACCCTGTCATTTTGCAAATGTAATATTACTCGTGAATTTAGTCTTAGCAAATACTCGTACCTAGGCCGAGGGCGGGGCCTCGAACGATTTGTTGCGTGTCCCTTATACGGCTAGAAGCTCTTGTGACAGGCTAAATTGCCTTTCACGGTTCTGACGCTGAAGCCTACATTTATTGAGCGGATTATAAGAAAATTTAATGTATCTTCGTAGTATGTTTATGTAGATAGAGCATGCGAGAAGAATGATCTCATAGGAGGTTTTTGACTTGTTTTTCAGAGCAGTAGATGTTTCAAGTTGAGCTTTTGTGAAGATAATTTATGTTCTTACTCTATTAATTAATCGTTATATTAAATGGACAAATAAATTACGTCTTGCCAAAATTTGGCATTTTTAGACAGTTTGAGGATAATCCTCTAACTCTTAATGATCAGCTACATACGCAGGATATATTAATGTGCTCAAGTGTGAATGCAAACATAGGGTGCACTCTCTATTCCCTTACCCTCTATATTTTTATCGGATACCAGTGTGACACGACCGAAGAGAACGGTTTTACGTGCTTCCTAAACACAGGGGTAACCTAAGGTAAGGTCCTAAGCACCTTCTAGACTTCGGCCTGAAACTGAGAATTTCTCAACAGAAAATCTCAGGTACAATTTTTTGGCCGGGGGCCTCAAGCGTAGCCGCCATTTTTATGTGTGACCGACTATCCACTGCGCTAAGGCAGTCAATATCTATACATACGAGTTTAAGTATAGGTAGGTACCTATATAAGTACTTAGCATAAATATATCTAAACATGTTAAGGCATATTTAGATTACATGTAGATATAGTATTATGGAGTAAAGTTGACGACAAGTAGAGGCGAAATAGAGCCGTTCACATAAAAGTGATTTACATTGGCGACGATACAGTTAGTTTATTTGCTATAATGTTAGTTTACTTGCTTTAATATACAGTTACTCGTAGATTTCGTTGAGCTTGTTGCCGGGAAGCCTTAAAAGGAAACATCAAAATATCCGTCAGGGCGTGACTTAAGGGAATCAGTCAAAACTTGCTAAATCCAATATCTAAGTTTAGAGCAGAGAGCGTCACAGGAGCCGCCGAGCTGCATAGTGCGCCACCTACAGGGCTGACACTCATTCTGATTTAGGATTACTACCGCTTACAAAATTATATTTATTGTGTTGTGCATGTGCTGAGTCATTTTTAGGAACTAAATGTTTGTCGATTTCTAAATTGGTGTTTAGGTTTTTCACACTAAAGATATACTTGACAAGTAAAAAATAGAGTTGAGGTATTATTTTTATTTTGATTTAAGTCTACTGTGTACCTATATCTTAGGTATATTGAAAACGAAGTCAAAGTCGAACGAAGTTAGAGTAAAGGCGATATTTTCCGATTTTGTATCTTTTTTTTTGATATTGAAAAATCAAGCAAATAATTTTTAAGTTAATTTTGTGTACTTACGTATGCTTTATATGAGAATCTAATCGTGATTTATATTACGATAACTGTGTGTGTCGTTATGACTTAAGTGGATAACGTTATACACACATGAAAATTACAAATGTAATACTTTTCTCCAGTTAGTTACGAATTCTTTAAAGCACTTTAATTCATGACAGAAAAGACCCTGCCCTGGTAGACCCATTTCGTAAGGAAAAGGGTCCACTAGTTATATCCCTATCCTATAAGACATGAAAAAATTAAAAATAAAATGTGAAAAAAAAATGAAATTCATTAAGAAAAGTATGTAAGTATCTACCAATTGAATGAAATTCCTTGTAAACCAGTCGTCAGCCCTGGCGCCAGTTGTCGGGCGCGGGCGTGCATCGCTCGATAGCGGTGACAGTGACGGATCACCGGCAGCGGTTCACGGCCGGAGCCCCAACCTGCACCGGCGATCAAAATACACTGATTCATACCTACGACACTTAATCGATACTCTTTGTCAGAATTCGAGATAATCTACTGTCAGTCTGACTTCGAGATAATCTACTGTCAGTCTGACTCGCATGAATTCGATTAGTAGGTCCACGTTACTACGTTGGTCACTGGCAGCGATTCACGGCCGGAGCCCCAACCTGCACCGGCGATCAAAATACACTGATTCATACCTACGACACTTAATCGATACTCTTTGTCAGCATTCGAGATAATCTACTGTCTGTCTGACTCGCATGAATTCGATTAGTAGGTCCACGTTACTACGTTGGTCACTGGCAGCGATTCACGGCCGGAGCCCCAACCTGCACCGGCGATCAAAATACACTGATTCATACCTACGACACTTAATCGATACTCTTTGTCTGTATTCGAGATAATCTACTGTCAGTCTGACTCGCATGAATTCGATTAGTAGGTCCACGTTACTACGTTGGTCACTGGCAGCGATTCACGGCCGGAGCCCCAACCTGCACCGGCGATCAAAATACACTGATTCATACCTACGACACTTAATCGATACTCTTTGTCTGTATTCGAGATAATCTACTGTCAGTCTGACTCGCATGAATTCGATTAGTAGGTCCACGTTACTACGTTGGTCACTGGCAGCGATTCACGGCCGGAGCCCCAACCTGCGCCGGCGATCAAAATACACTGATTCATACCTACGACACTTAATCGATACTCTTTGTCAGTATTCGAGATAATCTACTGTCTGTCTGACTCGCATGAATTCGATTAGTAGGTCCACGTTACTACGTTGGTCTTTGCGTTGGTCGTCGGCATCGGCTCACGGTCGGAGCCCCAACCTGCGCCGGCGATCAAAATACACTGATTCACACTTACGACACTTAATCGATACTCTTTGTCTGTATTCGAGATAATCTACTGTCTGTCTGACTCGCATGAATTCGATTAGTAGGTCCACTTCCTACGTTGGTCACCGGCATCGGCTTACGGCCGGAGCCCCAACCTGCACCGGCGATCAAAATACACCGATTCATACCTACGACGCTCAATCGATACTCTTTGTCTGTATTCGAGATAATCTACTGTCTGTCTGACTCGCATGAATTCGATTAGTAGGTCCGCGTTACTACGTTGGTCATCGGCATCGGCTCACGGTCGGAGCCCCAACCTGCACCGGCGATCAAAATACACCGATTCATACCTACGACACTCAATCGATACTTTTTGTCAGTATTCGAGATAATCTACTCTCTGTCTGACTCGCATGAATTCGATTAGTAGGTCCACTTCCTACGTTGGTCACCGGCATCGGCTCACGGCCGGAGCCCCAACCTGCACCGGCGATCAAAATACACCGATTCATACCTACGACACTCAATCGATACTCTTTGTCAGCATTCGAGATAATCTACTGTCAGTCTGACTCGCATGAATTCGATTAGTAGGTCCACGTTACTACGTTGGTCACTGGCAGCGATTCACGGCCGGAGCCCCAACCTGCGCCGGCGATCAAAATACACCGATTCATACCTACGACACTCAATCGATACTCTTTGTCTGTATTCGAGATAATCTACTGTCCGTCTGACTCGCATGAATTCGATTAGTAGGTCCACGTTACTACGTTGGTCACCGGCATCGGCTCACGGCCGGAGCCCCAACCTGCACCGGCGATCAAAATACACTGATTCATACCTACGACACTTAATCGATACTCTTTGTCAGCATTCGAGATAATCTACTGTCTGTCTGACTCGCATGAATTCGATTAGTAGGTCCACGTTACTACGTTGGTCACCGGCATCGGCTCACGGCCGGAGCCCCAACCTGCACCGGCGATCAAAATACACTGATTCATACCTACGACACTTAATCGATACTCTTTGTCAGCATTCGAGATAATCTACTGTCTGTCTAACTCGCATGAATTCGATTAGTAGGTCCGCGTTACTACGTTGGTCACCGGCATCGGCTCACGGCCGGAGCCCCAACCTGCGCCGGCGATCAAAATACACTGATTCATACCTACGACACTTAATCGATACTCTTTGTCTGTATTCGAGATAATCTACTGTCTGTCTGACTCGCATGAATTCGATTAGTAGGTCCACGTTACTACGTTGGTCACCGGCGGCTCACGGTCGGAGCCCCAACCTGCACCGGCGATCAAAATACACCGATTCATACCTACGACACTTAATCGATACTCTTTGTCAGCATTCGAGATAATCTACTGTCTGTCTAACTCGCATGAATTCGATTAGTAGGTCCACGTTACTACGTTGGTCACCGGCATCGGCTCACGGTCGGAGCCCCAACCTGCACCGGCGATCAAAATACACTGATTCATACCTACGACACTTAATCGATACTCTTTGTCAGCATTCGAGATAATCTACTGTCTGTCTGACTCGCATGAATTCGATTAGTAGGTCCACTTCCTACGTTGGTCACCGGCATCGGCTCACGGTCGGAGCCCCAACCTGCACCGGCGATCAAAATACACTGATTCATACCTACGACACTTAATCGATACTCTTTGTCAGCATTCGAGATAATCTACTGTCTGTCTAACTCGGCTACTCGCTTCATCAATCGATGTCACTCGCAGAGTTCTTGTATAATATACATGACAATTTAATTCGTTTTTCAGATAATCATGTCCGTGAATTTGACTTTACCACTATCGATTAGTACGTTTATAGACTTCGATATCGATAAGTCTTTGGCTACGTTGGCAGCAGTTCACGTCCTGAGCGCCAACAAACCTCCAATCAGTATCTACCTCCTCTTTGACACCATTTGTAATAAAAATAAATAACAGTTGTCAGCAGACACAATAGGTACTACAAAACCATTGAAAAATGTATACCATAGTCGAAGAGTATACAACTTTTATTAATGTTGATTCTTCGCCTTTGACCTCACATTAGGGTATTAATAGCTTTAACTTTTTCACTTCTTTTTTTCTTTATTAAAATAACATTTGTCTATCATCGAATCAGGTCAACACCCTTAAAGTTGAACAATCTTTATCATCTGTGAAGTCGTACGATTAACACTCGGCAGCGCCCCCTGCTGTGCGCGCGGGGAGGCCGTACGTGTTGGCAAATGGAAACAAGGTGTTAACTGTCACGCATAATATAAGTAGATATGGAGCATGGGTACTCGTATAAATATGCGTTGGCGAACAGAATACGCGATTTTCACGAAAAACGTCCCGGAGTGAAAACCCAACCACGAAGAAAATTCAATGGAGTTAAGGGTATGATGAAGAAAAAACAATGGTTTGTAAGATGGCTATCCTTGATAGTGCTCCGTTTATTTAGTTAAGTGGCATACCTATATCCATGGAGATAACCGAGGTGGCCGAACTTCTTAGTGGTCGTTCTATTTCATTGGAAGTTTTTTTTAGTTTGCAGATTTTAATGGCCATGCCATTTGTCCGAGGAAAGTGACAATCTACATACAATTTATAAAGAGATAAACACTTTACACGACCACAAGGCGTATATGCTACCCGAAAAACGAAACGCTTGCGCGATGTAATCGACATCCAGCGGCATCTATTGGCAAAGGTTAGAACCAAAAGAAACACTAAGTCCTGAAACAAAGTGGGGGCGGGCTACTAGTTTCCTTTATAAAACTGCAATTAAAACAACTGCCCCCAATGTACTCTTAATTTAAATGTATGCAAATTATAAAAACAGCTTTTGTTATTTTGTTTACCTACTTAAACTTAAAACAAGATAAAAATCAAAGTTTTTGAAGGAAAAAAAAAATATTTCTCTACCAATTAATTATGCAAAAAAAACTGTAGCTTACTGTTAACATAGGTATCAATCGATTAACTAACAAAGTAGCGTTAACTGATCAATTAAAAAAATGCATTAAGAACAAAAAGTAACAATCTCTTGTGTGAATTTATTCTGCTTCCAAAAAAACATTTTCACAGACTCGAATCAGGGGTACACAATACCCCTGCTCAGTTATTATTTTATCAATTATTCTCAAAGATTGCAACAGAATTGGCGAACATAATAAAATGATGTAATTTGTTGCTAGATGATGTATCGGCGGCGCCAGGTGAGGTCACGTTCCCACCGACGAATGGTGATGGATCATCCCGCGGATGCGACCCGCGCTTTGTACAACGGGTCAGCCGCTTTGTTTGATTGCATATTTAGGGACATTTTTATGATGCATTAGCTCGTAAAAAATGTTTTGACAACCTTATTGTGGGAACTGGAACACGGAAGCGAGAGATTTTTACGTCGATGGTGATGTTGCTTCCGCTTCACGTCGAAGTTATTTTAGTGCTCACAATAAGAAAATTTTATAAAACACTCCAGAACTAAGAAGTCGGACACTCTAAACAGCTTTCTAATTTCTGAGAACAATGTTTTAAATTGCATTGACAATGAAACCAGAAATCCACTTTGCATGTCAGCGTCTAAAAATTAAGTTCTAAAACGTTCTCACTTATAATTTGTGGTTATAGTGCATGTCGAGTATTCCGTTCCGTTACACGGCATGTTGGAGGCGGGTCAGTGGCTCGAACAATCCGCCACCACTCCCACAGCCACAGCCGACAACTACAGTTACAGACACAAAACGTCGTCGCGCCATACAATTCAATATATTTCGGAGTAATTTGATGTTCATTAAAGAAACCCTGGGACCGTGAACCAGAACACAATGGTTGAATGGCCATTTGTTGTTGCTGTTGAAAGGCACAATAATAATTCTGAAGTAGTTACTCACGAGGCAGTTAGGCGCACTTACGAAACCAAATTTTGTCGTTGATGGTGGAGCTTTTTCTGATTGGCGGGCTCGGCGCGATGGCGAGGACCGATAGTGTTAGGCCTCTTTTGGCACGCCTGCCTAAAATTTATTTTAGATGAAAGATAAAAGAGAATCGTTTGGAAAGGTCAGACTTACCTTGTTGGCTGTTTTTTCTGGTAGTTTTTTTCTCCTTCATCCAAGGGTACTCGGGCACGTTGAGGCCGCCGCCGGGCGAGGGCAGGTCGGGCGCGTAGCCGGGCGGCGTGTGCTGCGGGCTGAGGTCGCCGCCGCCCAGCTGCGGCAGCGCCGTCATGAACTCCGCCATGGACGGCTGGCTGTTGATGAAGCCGGTCTCGGTGCAGGTCTCCAGCATGGGGTGCGGCGCGCCCGCGGCCGTCACGGCGGCCAGCCAGAAGCCGTTCCCGCCGTGCTCCATGCGCGGGTGCTCCTGCCCCGGCGCGGGCCCCATCGGCGGCGTGTTCCGCGTCTTCACGGCGAACTCCTCCTCCATCTCATCGCGCACCCCCATGCCAACTCTCGCGGATTGCTTCCCTCGCACGGTGGGGAACTCTTCGCATTTTATCTTGCGCACGAGCGGGTTAGCGTCGAGCGGCAGCGCGGCGGTGTTGCATATCTCTTGCATCGCTGCCGATGTGCGCACCCTCCGGCCACACCGCGATCATTCACGTGACGAATTCGTTTTCCGTTTCGCACCATGCGTCATTTTCGTTTGCACATTTGGATTTATAGAGCGTTGAGTTTGAGCTGTGATTGCGCGAGATTCCGGCTCGAGGTCATGATATCTGAAAGAGATAATGGACACATTTAAGTCGACGGTCGGGCTCGGTGCTAATTCATTACGGTTTGACTTAATCATTTCGGCGTCGAGTGGAATTGAAAGGCGCCAAATTAAACGTAACGGGAGAAGGTTGTCTGGTGGTTATTCCGCAATTATTCGCGAATGTTTGACATTACCGGGCTTTGTGCGTAATTTGTCGGCTAGCGTCGTGATGAACCGGCGAATAATGAGCGCTCTAAATTGTTTATTGTAATTTGGCGGGCATCATGGAGTGTGCAGCACGTGACGACGGCTCAACAATAAAGTTATTAAAATTGTCATGAGCTCCGCTGCATAATGACGAGTAATGACTGCTGGAGGATTTTGAATTTTGATAACCATTTGTTTTATGGATAAAATGTGCATAAAACCTACACCTGGTGAAAAGAAGAAATTCTAAATCTGCGTGTGTATGTTCAGCAGATTATGTCAATACATACTCAATAATTTAAAACTCAGGCTTTTGGTACACTGCTGCGTCTCTGTCTATCTTCAATCGTTTCGAAAAGGTAGTTCAAAATTTAAAATAAATGTTACACATCATCAAAATAAGCATCCCCAGCCGTTATTATTTTGAGATAGTGAACTTTTTACCCCCATGGCGATATCTGTAAACTTTTACCCTATATTCGAAAAACTACGATGGCGGACGTGTGGAGACACCCAAACAGCCGCAACTGGTGGACGGTGGATGCACCCTCCCGAACCAGATGTAAACTTGAAAATGGTCGCGATAGCTCAGGGCTCAGGGATGCCTCAGCAACTGTCACACTTTGAAATATGCAAAACTGACGAAAACAACAAACTGTTGTAACTTGATGTGGATTTCTGTGCAGTGCGAGAAGGCTATTTTGGTCTGAGACTCACATTGACTTCAGGGCTTTATACTCATAGAATCTATAGAAAAATGTCAACAACACTGTCAGTGGCAAACTAGCGAGCAGCTCGCTTGGTAGTAAGCAATTACCGCAGCCTATGTACCTGCAAATCTGGAGAACTTCATACGTCTTGCCGATCTTTGAAGAAACTCATACTTGCTAAGAAAACAGCATTACTTTCGACTTTGAAGGCATTTTCCTACATGACTGTGTCACCTGTATACGTGTCCACTGAGAGTAACTTTAAAGATGCGTATTCGTTATTATTACATTTTAACCGTCATTCATACAAACTTCTCGAAGATATTATAATGATGAAGATCGTTATTTATGTCCAAGGAACATAGGGATAAATCTAACCAAAAATACTTCCCATACAAATTGCATCAATCAGCTGATCATGATAATAAGACGTGGTATGCCTGTGGATTATAGGCTTGCTCTAAAATGAGACTGAGGTTCCTGTTTACTGACGAGATAAATATGCCGAAAGCAACGCATCACAACCCTAGCGCCAACTGAATGTCAATTAAAATTCAAACCGCGTTCGAAATACGATTTTTTCCACTGGAATTTGCGGCGCGGCAGGGAGAAATGGCGGGAACGCGCGCCTTTTTTGTTTTATTTTATTTTTCGAAAATGGAACGGCTGGCGGTTAAACCTATTTTAATGCGTATGGGTTGGTCTGTGTTTTGAATTAAAATTTTCCTGCACCCTGTATGCGGACGGACAATGAAACGTAATTTCCTTTTGTGTTGTTATGCGGCTCGGATATGCTTTGTGATGTAATGTGAGGTTAAATAGGTATTAGGTGTGCAAGTAGGTATAACTGAGTTTTGAGTTTCGTATTCACTTGAATAGAGTTTGATGGTCTACTTTTGACAAAGGGGTTAGGTAATGGCTATTTTTAGTCAGTCTCATTTAGTCATACTACTTATATTTTTTCAGCAGTCGAATGGGTCAGTAGATTTGGTATTTTAGTACATTTACTCATCTATGATTAATTTGACCTCTAACATTCAAGGATTGATAGGGTTTACATTTTGTTGCAACTTCAGAAAATGTAAATACAGCTATGAAAAAAACATTTCTAGTGTAATAAAGGTCCCCCTTGCCTCCGCCTCAGCGCCCCGGGGGCCTTTTTAAAAACGCATACAAAAAGTGACAACATTGCGAGAAAAACCTGCAAAAGTGCACATGTTCGCATAGTTTCTCAAAATAGATCAACCTGAAGTGAAGCATTAAACGGCGAAGCCGCGCTGTGTTCGTCGAGTGAGTGAGGGTACCGGAGGCCCAATCGGGGGAAAGGGGGTTAAGAGGACAAGCACTTATGATTTCCACTAGAGTTGCGGGTGTCTAGGGGCGGCGGCAATCGCTTACCATCAGGTGATCCGTCTGGTTCTCTGCCATCAGTCACATAAATACATCGACAGTGGATGTAACCGAAATTCACCCGTTGATATGATGACGAGTCGTAACAACGGTCTTTTTTGGTCAACAGTGGTAGACACCTCTTGTATTGCAAATCTTAAAAGGCTTAAGAGCCTTTTAGCTCGGTGCAAACATTGAAAATGGAAAAACATATTTCTATGACAAAAACATTTCTAGTGTAAGAAAGGCTCCCTTCCCACCCTGCGCCCCGGGGGCTCCTTAAAAACGCATAAACGCGCGCAGGCCTACTTATGAATTTGTTTACGGCCCTATTTTGGCGGCGTCTACTGAATCTGGGCTTACGAAATAACAATATTCCTAATTTAATGCCCTTCAATCTTTATTGATATGAGGGTGAATGTACTCGCTTCAAGGTTTCGTCTTGAGTGTGCTAAAGTCATTTTGCTAGTTTATGTCGTTTATTGAGAATGTAAGATTTGTAGAGCTGTCTTTTAGGGTTTTACTTTAGTTCTCAGTCCTAACTTTGCTTGATATTTCAAGATTTTGTCACGGGTTCAAAATTTTTTCGGATTTTTAATTAAATCCATAATGTTGAGTCATTGATATTTAGTTACTTTTGTTATGGTATTTTTGCAAGACGAGAGATTTTAGGCACGACATAATGATCAAAATGCCATTTTTTCTTATTCCATCTATAAAGAAATTGTACACTACAAAGCCGATCACAACACATTGTTCATTTTGTAAAATTCGACGAGTTTTCACAAGTTGTAGAACAAATATTGTTTAGAAGGGTTAGTAGACGTATGTTAAAGGGTCAATGTTCACTGATACACCCTGTACAAACTATGTTGCTCTGAATACACGGACTCCTCCTAATAAAGACAGTTAAATACGAGTATTGCTATGTTAAGCAATATTCTCGACTAACTATCTCAATTGTTCATGTGTTTAAGAAATTCCTCAGTGTACATAGAGAACACACATAACAGAACATCTGCGTGCCGGGAGCTCAACAAACCAATGGTTAGGGACCAATTTACTGGTCGTAACAATTTCCTCTTCGGGGAATCGAATGGCGTGAGCCCGGATGCCGCCCACAAACACACATAAATACTACGTATGCACACGAACGCACACAGCGGACAAGTATGTAAAGACATAGGGCTGCTACTTATCATAAGTGAATGAAACATTTTGCTTTGTATTTCACCTAAAAACAGAAATGTTACAAGAGATGCTTACATGGCGGTTCAGAATGCAAAATAATTCGTTTAACATCAAAACTGCCAAACTTCTAAGTATAGAAAGACTGCCGTTTTTTGAATCGACTATGAAATAGTTATAGATAATGATAATCTCCAAAGCATAAGATCCAAAATTAACTCTAACTATACCAATGTCCAAAATTAAACGAAGATGTATTTTAAGCACGTTGTGCACTTGAGACATAGAACCTGATGATATGTGAATAGTTTAGTCACCAATCGAATCAAATTCTCTATGCAAATTTATAACAGCCATCATGATCTTAACTTTGAAGAATTTGTTTACAATAACATCTTTTGGATTTTATATGATGTTGAGTTTGCTTGTGACTGTAGACCGTATCGATGTGATGTGAAGCAAAAAGCAAAATAGCTTAAGTGCAAATCATTTAGTAGGTAAAGGTCATCATCATCATCATCATCAGGTAACTTGTTAAGATATAAAAGCGAAACTAAATATGATGATGAATTCATCATAATATTTAGTTTCGCTTATATCTTCGATATCTTTCTATATCATTTTGTGGCAACCCTTCGCATTGAATCCATCGTGTAGCTCTCACACACAAAACCATAGAATATAGGTAGACACGCATAGCACGCATATAGATATTATCCGATATACACATACAAGTAAACTATTCGTACACTTGTTAGTAACTGTTATTTATAAGCCACGAGTTTTAGTTGTGCGTTTGGGAAAATTGTTTCAATTATATCATTACATACATACTAACATGTTTTGTTTAGGGATATAATTCACAGTTGTTATAGACCGGCTAAGGTATAATTTTTGAATGGATTTGAATTTTGAAGATGAAATTTGTAAAGAATATAGAAGCAAGAATAACAACAAATCATACCTAACAGAATGGAAAATAAAGTCGATTATGCCTTATTGTTGAATGTTGCTATAATATAAAGCAGTAAAGTGCGAATCAGAATTAAAGTGGAAACACTTTGGAAGTGTCTCTCGCGAAAACTATTCAGATTGGAAAAAAGTGAAGTGGAGAAACCTCATTATCATTTCACCTCAAGATCTATCCTTAGATACCCTACACGTATAGGTTGAATAAAAAAAAACTTTTTTCCAGGCAAAATTTGCGACTCTACTGGTGTTGTAGGTGATCCGTTTGCTCGCCTGCCACTTATCATATAAAAAAAACGCCGCCGGGCTCGAGGTGCAATGGCCTGAAATCTTTATGTATACCTATCTACCGGGGGTGGGTGGATTGGGTTCTCCGTTTGGGACGAGCTTCTCATAATAAGAAGCCAGCCAGAGGCATACCCACCAAAACCTCCTGCGATGCTCCCTCATCATCTGTGTGGGAGGCGATAGGCACACCGTCTGAACACTTCCTCTTTATGTTCCACCCCAGACAGAGGCTCGCTAACGTGAAAACTAACGTTTATCCTACTTCCTAATAATATTGTAAACGCGAAAGTTTTGAAGATGAAAATAATATGAGCTATAGGCCTCGTTTGGTAAAAAGGGGGGTAAGAGTACTGTTTTTGTCTTCTAATGAGATGCAAATATCCAAGATTCTTGTCTATAATAGACAGTATTAACTTTCGCTGGCTGAAGCCTGTCAGTAATCTGATGGACATACATTTAACTTTCTATACTTGCGGTTGTTTATGGTAAAAGTGGATAAAAGTTTTTGTACTAAAATAGCAGCATTTAACCGCATAGATATTTTAGAATAACGATGTGATACCAGTAGGTAGTATTGCACATGAAAAAACAAGCTGAAGGTTACTACGACCTGTACAACTTAATATCTTTAATGTGATTCTCACGATAAGGCCAAACACATGTAAAAGGAACCTTCGCAAGGCATATAGTCAAATTGAGAAACACATCTTCATCAATAGCAATAAATCTTCTGATATAAAAGAAAAAGTAATTGCAATCAATAAAGTTTGTCACCATCTCTGTCAAAATATTATCATCATCATCTACTGCTGAGTATAGGCCTCTTCTCTATCACGCTACTCCCTACAGCCACCTGCCAGCCACATCGACTGTTTTCTCACTACCATTATAATATCGACAGACCAACGGGCAGGAGATTGAGGCGACGTCCTGTGGGTCCTGAATATACATCGACTAAGATATTTAATTCAGCTTCCTATTTAAATATTGTACTTTGTGTTGCATTGTCATCCACTTTGTATGCGGCCAGCAAACCCACTGCAAGTGCATAATGGTTTTAGAGATCTCATAACAGTCCGTGATGAATGCATTTCTTAGATAATGTTATTGTCATCGTAGTGAGAACAGAGATTCATTTATCACTCAACTAACTGTGATTTCATCATAATACTACGGTTTTATTTTTCCTCAGTGTGTTTCTAGTAAAAACTAACGAGTAATGTTCCAAGTATCTAATTGTAGTTAATGTGTTGTGTTTACCTCTAGTATCAACATTGTAACGTTGGTAACAGAAATATTTCCTTTTCCAATCTTTGCTGGGCGAAGACTATTTTACAGACCCCCTCTTGTATACTCCGTAGAGGCTCTTTGATGTTATTTTGAACTACTTTAACTACTACTCTTCATAGCAAAGATGGAAACCTGTAAAATGCAACTCATTGATCTGGGGCAGACATGAATTTGTTGGGCAATTCAATCCGTAATTCAGACAGTTTATTTAATCCGGAATAGGTGCATGGTGAAAATTATCTTGGCACTGATGAAAATAATCTTCGTGAGCAAAGGATAGGTGAAGTCCAAGAGAATTTCCAAGAAAATGGATCCGAATACCACCTAATACTTCTACATAAATGGTTTCCTGCTCATACAACCATGCATGCATATTACTGACGTGAATTTTGTACACTCACCTTATACCTAAGTACGCTGGACTGATTTATTGCTAGCAATTATTTGATCTGCTTAGTGCTTACTCTCGATATCAATTGAGATCAGCAGTGAGTCAGTGTAGGTATACTAATTCTTTAGGTAAACTGATGTTTTTTATGTGTTAGGTGGCACATGATCAAATGAATTACTTCGGTCCCATTAATTCCAAAGCGTGGTTTTTCCATAGTCGAAACTATATTTTTGATTGTCTCATTAGTTTGCAGTATTCTCACCATATATATTGCTTTATGTCGGCATAAAAAATATTTGCCATTTTATTGGACATTGCCAGTCAGATTATTTCTAGATATCAGTGTTTGTAGGCCCTCCAGTGTTTGATGGGATCAGTGTCATAGGAAGCGTCGCCATTAGCCCGTTCTCACGCGATGCGCGCGCGCAAGCGATTAGCCCACGAGTGCAAGAATTCCTACGATATTAGATATTGTCAGACGTTGCGTTGTAAATAACTGAGTTGTATACAACGGTATAATATATGAAAAGCTGATCCTGTCATTTTTGTTTCGTCATTTTTTATGCTTCAGGCTTTTAGATTTTAAAATTCGTATACAAATATTCTACGTTTCATACAAAGTTGGTCAAGACTTGGTTAATTTGTACGGGAAGTCGAAAACATTTTCGAAGAATTTCCTAATTTCATAGAACAAACATTGTTCAGAATGCTTGGTAGAAAACGTGGTTAAAAGGATGTAATTGTTTACAGACAGAGACTGATATAGAAGCTGAAGTAAGATGCAATAGAAAAATCCTAGCATATTAGTCGACTGACATTGATTAGATATCAGATTATAAGCAATTGCAAGTGTCAATATTATTCATGATGAAAAAAAAGTGTTTGGGTTTCAACTGCTTCATAAATTCCAGGCTGACATAAAATGATCTATCTGGAATGGATTTTCTTATTGAAAGCAACCTTGCAGTCGAATAATTAAGGGGGCACCGTACACCGGTGTGTGAAGTTCATACTAACGGAATACTAGAAATCAATTCCTAGAACTTTCATTCCGCAATTTAAACGCCGATCCTCGTCGAAATGCATATAAAAACAAGTGTCACTCAGTGAAATCTGCTAAACGTAGATGCAAATGCACTCAGACGATTAGAAATTTTCTTATAGCCCGATGCGTTTGTACCGGTGTATTAACTTTCTACAGCTGGAGCCACGTTTTCCTTTAATCAAACCGAACTAGACATCACTCGTTTTTGTTCGGAATGAGTTGAAAATTAATAATATTTTTTGCAGTCGCTGGGAGAGAGTACGAAAACGGAGTATATACGAGTACATGAGTTATTTCGCGTAACGCCACAGATATACGGTTCATTTTAAGCACATACCATCGGTACCAAAAAATCTTGATATAATGGTGAGGACACTGCAGGTTTGTCTTTTAGGTATCTATAGCCTAGCTTCGACACTTTTTCCTGAAATGTATTTAAAAAGTCTTCAATCACCGTAAAACTTTTGAGACTTGCCTTCGCCCTATATATTACTTTCAATCTTCGATACACTGTATCATACAATGTCTTGTAACATATTGCTATTAGGATTTTATCACGCTGTTTATTTGGTTGTATCGGGCGGAAGGTGTACATCATAATTCTGCTCGTAAACGTCTGGATACGTCGCGCCCCGAGTGGGCCATGATTCTGATGGATCGGTGGGGGAGTCTCTGCGATTGTCACACAGTTTCATAAGATATGCCGCAAATAGTACATTATTGTGTTAAAAACTTCTAATTCCATAGTTACAACGATAGAACATAAATTAGGTAAAACTATTACCGCAAAAAAATGTACTAACTTCTAAATAACTGTGTAAGTACCTACAATAAAATAACGATTTTCATTTAGTAAGATAGCATAATCTTGCTTTGAACGCTAGATACGTCTCGTCCCTAGTGGGCCATAATTTCATAAAATCAACCACAAGTCCTAAATTGTTACTGGTGTGTTTAATAGTCCTAGGAAAGAACTCGGTTACCCAAACGGTTATGACTTCTTCGACCGATATATAGGGGGTATTTGGCCAGTCCACTGCTTCTTTATCATGCTGATTTATATGCTATGTGGGCTACTTAGATTTTTTGTCGGATAACCGCATAACAGATTTTAGCCTTCAAAAGAAAGAACATCCGAGCATATCTCGCCTTGCTAGCCGTACTACCTACGAGTTCTATTTCCGCCAAACAATTAAGAACTCACCCAACTAGTCTGAAACAAAACTTGCCACTTATCGGCAAAGTGCTTGTTCTAACAAAATCATTTAAAGCGCAGAAGTGACACAACGAAGTGACACCGCCGAGGAGGAGATTGACGGGGGTGATGGATCACGGAAGGGGTGGCAGGATGCCATCCGAACCTACTTCACTTCAATACTTGACAGTGTTTGTTGGTTTGCCTTGTCTTTAAGATACACTTTTGATTTCAAAACACTATGTTGTCAAAAATGCAAAAAAGAAGATTTTTTGTGTTTCTTAAATTTTACCTAATTTAAGAAAAAAATATTATAACAAGTGGAAAAACGTATGGTCACATGCAAGGTCGAAGAGGAAAGTACTTGAGGAAGAAATCTGCCACGTTACACGGACCAGATCCGCACCACTCTCGAATCTACAGTCCACAACGGAACCTACACCATCGCAGATCGACACCAATGGCGGTCAATAAAATGTAGCACCATACTACAGAAGAGAGGTGGAGGTGGAGGAATGATCCCTAGTAATTGGCGTATCGACGTAAACAGAAGAAGAATGGAGAGCATCACAACAAAATTCAACGAAATAATTCAGAAGAACTCAAAAGGCTGTCCATAGCCGAATACTGTTGGGAACTACGAAAGTTACAAATGGAAACTTTACATGATTTCGTGGCAAAAAAATTATTTATATTTAAAAAACTCCTTTTGACATGGTATTCAGCTCAGATTCGTGATATTGTGTTGGCAACACTGCGCTAAAATGTTTGGATGCCAAAAAAATATTTTACTTGTGAGAAAAAAAAAGTTGCAATCCAGTTTTAGACATCTAGAAGTATTCATTCGGCATCATTTTACGTGTAGCAGCGGCGCGTGATTGACGCGAGTGATGGATCACTGCGGGGAGCACACTCGCATGCCTACTGTATTTGTGCCCTGAGAATGTCGCCACTTTGGGGTTTATTTTTAAACAAATTATTTATATTTAAGTGTTGATATAGTAGAAGGTTAAGTTTAGTAAAGTTTTAGATACATGCTAAGTAGGTAGTATCCATTCTCGAGTGAAGGAGTAATGTAGGGATGGCATGCTCGCGTGCTTAGTAACTATTTGTGCTCTGAGGAATTTCTAACTTTAGGATTTGTTATTAAACTAATTATTTAGGAAGGTAGGACCTATGTGTTTATATGAACTATTTACTAGCATGTCACGATCACCCATTCGTATTCACAGATGTTTCGTATATGTATGTAAGGTACCTAAAGTTTCCGACACACCAGTACCTACATAGGTTATAGCGATAAAACCGCCTAGGTTGTATTTACCAATGATCATAGCAAAACATAAAAACTGGTCCATTTCTTTGATACCTATAGTTGTCATCCTTACATTGTATCGGTAATCGTAATCAGAAGCTTACACGTGTAAAAAGGATTATATTAAACACGGGCAGAAGGTACATTTTAGTATTTTTCACCTTCACACAGTAACTTTGTTCACAAACAACTAACAAAATCGCAACACATTTCCACACAGTCGATGTAATTTACGGCTCCCCAGAAGCAACAATGTAGTGTGGCACAATTCGTGACCTAATTTACTCGCCTGCGCATCACACACAAGCTGTTATTTACTAAACAATACATCCTAGCCTTGTAGAGGCACATTTTGGGTTGTATTTCTGCGGAAAAGGTTTACGTACGTATGCTTGGGTAAGCAAAACAGGTTGTTATACATGAAGTAGTTATTTAATTTACTGGTAACACAGGGTTGTCGATATTCAGATCAGAAAACTGGCGAAACAATATTTTAGGTATGCAGTCTGCATGTTTAACCACTTTTTTACTGTCCTGCCGGGCGCACCTAACATGCGCACCACGAGATAACTTGTCGACACTCGTATTTTGTCGGCGCAAGTTGCGTCTCGCTCGCCTGACTGAGTGATGAGCGGGATAGAAGGATGCGCTCTCGCGAACGAGAGTCGACAAAATTTTGTCGCGGTGCGCATGTTAGGCCTACTGGTCTTCTTCCGAAGTTCTGTCACTAAAGCCTAACGAAAAGTAGGTAATTATAATCTACCTAGAGATCGTCGTAGGAGATATCCAGATTCTACGATGTTTTTGTTTGGAAACGAACATTATCATTCATTTGCGAAGGAACACCAAGTTGCTTTATTAAGGTATATTAAATAAAAGGTTTAATTTTAAAATTTTTACTAGAAAACATTACCAACACAACTATAAAAACACAGAAAGGAACAAGCAACCTTTTTGAATACGAATGATGGATGAATTTGAAAAATGCGAATAAGTAGGTATTGCATTCAGAAAGAGATCTTCAAGAAACGAATAAAAAATGAAATGGTATAGTTGAAATAATAAAATATATTGTCCTTGCAGTTTTTTCACTACACATTGTAGTTAATTATGCTGGGAATGGGTAACTTAAATCTGTCTTTCTATTGCGGGTGTAAAAAATGGTGCCGTTAGATGGTAACGGAGAATCACCTATGGAGATTCAACAGTTACAAGAATTCTACATCTGTCTTCTACCAGTCATTAAATGAAACTAGGCAAGCATCGTACAGGCCACAGAGTACTTTTATGTCCCAGGGTCCGTTTTTCCTGAAACCGTTAGCAGTTCAGGCACGAAATCTCATAGCCAGAAAGTAAGCTTATTTATTGTGTGATGCTGTGAGTTCATGATCAGTTTCCACATATATAGATATACGAAACCAGAGGCGTTTATAGCTTGTTAAAGTTGTATTGGATGATTGCGACTCTACTATTATCATGTTAAGATAGCACAGCAACTTGAATCTTGTCTTCCAGTATTTATAAATCTAAGCGCCCATGCTGTTTTTTTTTTACGTTAGCTGGCAAACGAGCAGACGGCTCATCAGATTGCAAGTGATCACCGCTGCTCTTGGACATCCGCAACACCTAAGGCATCACAAATGCGTTGCCAGCTCTTAAGGAAGGAATAAGCTCTTTTCTTGAAGATCACTAGGTCGTTTCTTCTTAAAAACACCTTTTACATTTTATCCTTTCATTTAAAGATAGACTGAGCCATTCAGTAGTTAAATACTAATCAAAACGACATTGTAACGTCCAACTTTAGAAAGTTATAAATTCAGATATCGCGGGAAAGTCTCGCTCGTTTTTACCACAAACCAGTTAGCAGTTCAGGCACGAATTCTCATAGAAGTAAGTAAGCTTATTTACTGTGCGATACAGTGGGTTTATGCTCAGTTTCCACATAGTATATACGAAGGCAAGGCATGTATGGCTGCGGTGGGCGTGTCGGGCCGGCGACGCCCCGCGGGAGGCGGTCCAGGCGTCTGATATATCGCTGGATAGTTGATATTGAAATATTTAATCTAGGAATAGTTAAGGAACGCCAATACTAGGAATGCAGGGCATATATGAAGTTATTGTTAAAGTTTTTGCGCATTGGAGGGACTGCTTTCCGTGTTGTAGCGGAATAACCATGGCTTTAAATACATATCTACTAGGTATATTCATTACCTAATGCAAATTTGCTAAGAGCCGAGTATAACGGAACTAAGTTACAATTAAAGAAGTATTCCCTGATCATTATAACCTGCTTCTTTAAGGCAAGAGAGAAGACATCTTCTAGACAAACGTCTATCTAACATCGTCGCTTTCTCTCGCGTACGATTTGGAAAATCGTTAAATAGAATAGAAGAAATAAGGTTTATAAAGTACATTATAATTAACATTTCTTCTATTTTATTCTATACTTATAAATAAAAAGTCTATACAACGGCAGTGTAGCTATTATTGACAGTTTGTATTGATATTTACTCTCCTCAGTGACTAAATATCTAGGTATAAGTGTACCTATACATACAACTTTTGATTTTGGTATGTATTTGTTTTCATCGTCGCGTAATTTGCTTCCTTTCCATTTTCGATTTCAGATTACAAACCGAAGAATAGAAATTAAAACACAGTTGCTAAAAATCTTATATCCTCCTAATGAATAAGTAAGTAGGCATAATAATATTCCTGTCAGCTATTTGAATAATAAAAGGTATAAAAAGTAAATAAATAAACAACAAAATCATGTCTGAAAATACTGATAGTTGTTTTCGTAAATAGGTATAAGAATTAATATTAAGTTTAGTATTATTAAATCGTCTAATCTTGTTAACTGGTAGAGAATGCTGTATAGCATTGAGTACGAATATTGTTGGTACTTTTTGTGCAATAAAGAATAAATTAATAAAACTGATGAATAAATGTATAAGGATTCTCAATATAAATATGATATGTTTACGGTTTCCTTACCTATTAGGAACATACAAACTATTTAGATAAAAGAAAATAGCACTAATAGGTATATGTATTAATCATGTAAATTATTGTAATTTTGCACACAGGTAATGGCGCTACGATTTTTACATTTACAAACGAGCCCTAATACGTATATTTAAGGTGGTGTGAAAATATTTTGCTTACACAAGCAATTAATAAAACTTCTTTAAATTATAGAAAAAAAAAAACCTATCTCTTTTTTTTGCAATTAAATAGGTACATAGTTATCTATTAAATAAAAGGTAGTCCTACCTACATAGCTATAAACCTATACACTTAAAGTAGTGTATGCAAAACCAATAAAAGTAAGCATATTTTTAAACTGTAATAACTAGCATGTTGTCAACTCTTTCATGATAACAAATATTGATCTAATATTTCGATTACAACTTCAAGTATCTATTTATATCACTAAATTATTATTATTTATTTATGTGTAAAATTCCTACAATCAATTATCTTGTAGGTGACTGATTATTAATCTATCTACACATGTTGACTATTTGTAGCATATACATAGTATTAAAGTAGACTCTATCATAGAGACGTTATTGCGTATAAATTATTTTGCTAACGGTATCGATATTTAAAACATGGTAGGTATGACATAACGTCACTAAATATTGAAGAATCTTTCACAAGTTAGATCATAAGTGAGGGTTTATTCCAATAATTTTAACTTATAATTACAACAGTTTATATATTTAAAACTAAAACTTACTCAAAAACACAATGTCACAGTCACACCGTTACACTGGCACGGTACAGTCAACAACATCAATTTAGTCATTAACAACTCATCACAACACTGCACTGCACCACTTAACAAGAAAAAGTTCCAAAAATGTCTCTAGTATAACAGTCCTGTCCATTCATACGAACACTAAGCACCACACGCGGGAGGGTCAGCAAAAAATATCATCAATAGAAAAATGTTATCAGTGCTACTATCGGAATGTCAGTGTGGCGTGGCGACTGTCAACTGTCTACTAAACGAATCGTCACTGTTCGTTTGCCGCCATGCCCACTTCCAAACAACTGTAACTCGAATAACGACACATCTGAAAACATCTCACATCGAATTTTCAACTTTAATAACACAGCATACGACCTAAATGTTGGTAGCGCTTTGATGCGGATAGTGTACGCTCGGATGAGCACTGCTCTTGCTAAATAAATTTTCTGTGCTCTTCGCCCTATAGCATTCGTTAATCTTTCGTCTCTCTCTTTTGACGTTTCGAAGTTTTAGTTTTAAATTAGCAATTGTTTTGATGCATTACAAAATTTTTAACATAAAATTAAAATTACTGATTTCGAATTAAATGTTGAATTTTACTGTATTTTTTCACGAATTTTAGCCACCAAATGGACATGATATTCGAACTGGGAACATGTCGTGACTCTAGCAGAATAGCGTTGTCTCATTCACACGAATATTTCTTGTTTGTTTCACGTAGCGCTATTGGGCCAATAGCATTTACGGAGCAACCCACCTTACGGCATATAAACTACCGTGGAATATTGTGCTCTATTGCTTGTGAATAAAGTTTAACTTTTTAGCATTTAATTCGAAGTTACCGGCGTTTGTCACGCAAGAGTTCTAATTTTAAATCAAGTGTAGGCGGAGCTCCCGTGTCAGAGCTTTTATATTGAAAAACGAAATGTCTTTAAAGAAAACCTGTTTCGAGAAACTTAAGCCTTTTGTGTTTAGAGGCTGTGAGTTGAGCGCTGGAGAGAGTTACGCCGTTTTACTCCGGACGAGTCGTGCCGGTCTCACTGAAATAAAGTAAAAAAGTTTAGTAACCGGCTTGTCGGTATTTTCCTTTTGTTGCTTGATTTTTGTTTTGTGAACGGGACATTGCATGAGAAATGCAATGCAACAATATGGCGGCGTATTCGTCTGTACGTATGCAATTTCCATGGCTTATTGAGCTTCGCGAGAGATATGGGGGGTACTTTCGTAATAAATTGGCTGGTATACTATGGCATTAAGGGAGAGCGACATTTTCACATACGAAATTTCGTATCTATCATAATCAGATAAGACAAACATTGTAGTTGTTTCGTAACTACTGAATGAGCCTTCTGGATTGTCTGCATTTGTAGACATAGGAACAGATAATTAGATAATAGCAGTAGTCTAAAATTGCATACAAAAAATATTACTAAAGGTTTTATCTTTACCTTTATTAGTAGATATTTATCCCTGCTCAGTTGCTGTTAGTTGGTGTTTTCATCTTTTTGCAAACTATAAAAGGTGTACCTACCTAAGCAAATTTTTCAGGTATACCTACAGCCGAACTTGTTCGCCATTCTTAAAGCTTGAGAGATTCTTGAGAGAGTCAGTCGTTCGTGCGACATACAGAAGCACGAAAACAACGCATATTGTAGGTATCACTAACACAAGTTAGTTTTTTGTGGAAGGGAAAATTTGAAAAATTTACCGATTGTTTTTTAATTCATGCTTTTAATTAGATAAAGTTTAAGTTGGTACAGGTGGTATAATCCCACGTAAAATGATACAAGTGAGAACTTGTCCGACATCCGTGAGCACCGAACCATGCGACACACGTTCGGAAACGCTCGGAAAGAACGCCGAAGCGGCAATTAAGGCGGCCACCCACCGCTGCGACCGAGGCCTTGACCGACAACCCTAATGAGTTCACCCGCCATTCAGACGAGACATCTTCCGATGCGAGTATCAATGGCTTGTAATGTTTTGACACTAAGAGCTACTTACTTTGGTTAGTGGGTGCCTTTGTCCGTACACTTGCAATGCAGTCGCGCGACAGTCAAACGTTTTATTAATGAAAGTTTTATTAATGAAAAACCTCTCAATGATAATACTTACTTAGTCCTTAACACGAGACTTTTATATATTATTATATATAGACACCTGCAACACCAGTAGAGTTACAAGTGCGCTGCCAACTTCTAATTTCATGCCCCCGCAATTGGGCCTCCGGTACTCTCACTCACTCGACGAAACACAGCTTCACGCCGGTCTTCTGTGAAGCTGTAGTACCACTCCAGTTGAGCCGGCCCATTTATGCCGATGCGTTGATGATGCATCACCGGTGCTTTAGTCTCTGGTATTCATGAGACGTAGAAAAGTGAAGCGCCATCAACCCGCAAGGGTCGGCAACCGATGGCATTGTTGTTATGGTCCTCCATTGCATACAAGCATAATGACACAATAAGCACTTGTGTCATGCTATTTAATAAAGAATCAGGTCAATGTGTGAGATGTTGTTATGTGTTGTGTAAACCAAAAAATGTAAACCTTTAAGCTAAAAACAATTTGACAACAAATGTAGTCAAATACCCTATTAAAATTTCTAAGTTAAAACTCCCATGAACAATTAAACAGATAGAAACTTCCATCGTATGGTAGCTTAGTACAACGTTGAATATTCACGATGGACTAAGGGAATAATTAAATGAGTTTAAAAACTTGCTCAAGTATTCCTCGGCCGGTCTCCGCCATCAGTTATTCAAAACCCGTTTTGTCCATTAGGTATAGTCTAGCTATACTAGAGTAAAATGTACGTGTCTAGATAATAATATTTCTGTGTGTCGTGAGATGGAAACTATACAGGGCTATTTGGAGAACATTAAAATTCAACAAAGTATAAACTAAACTATTACATGCTGTATTTAGATTAAATACCTATAAACCTAAAAACAAACGTCTTTTGGGAAACCAAATAAAAATATAGCAAACACAAATAAATAAAATACTTCATTTTTATTATTTAGTTTCAGTTGTAAATAATTTTAGATGACTCTTTCTCTCATCCTTCATAACTTATACAGGTGTCTGCTATTTAAGAAAATATTATAGATTGATAAGTAATCAGCCTTTTGAAAGATATTTAGTGGCTGAAACTTAGTAGCTGTGTTAAACTCAAATCCTTAAAGATTTTTTGATAGGGTTGGCGTATTTTTATGAGTTTTACGTAAAAGTTTGTAAACAGGCGACCGCTAAATTTAGTTAATTTTTTTTCTTGTTTTTTCGTTGTTCCTCGAAACTAGTACATACCTCTCAACGATCTGTAGGTGTGTAATGTTTGACCACATACATTCGTTTAAAAGTTCATCAATTTACTCGGGGTTATTCTATTGAGCAATCGATAATATAAAAACTAAATTGCTCTTGCAACACGTCAATTGAACAACAAATAAACGGTTTAATTTTCTAGAGCACTTAGAGGCTAGTGTTTCTATACATAATCACTGCCTCTATGATTAATGTTCGTATCGCGATGGAAACATTCTTAATTAGCAGTTATCAGCCGCTAATACTCAGTAATTACCCACAATAAAATATGTGTGTGCACACCATAAGTGTGAGCCGCTAATATTCCTATAACATGATGCACAGCTCTTGTACTATGTTTACGTTAAGCGCAGTAATTATAAGAAGTAATCAATTTCTTGTTTCAATGTCTAGTGCAAGTCGAGAAATTGCATTTTGTTAACATAAAATATCGAGTCTACTGTTATGTTAGTAAGAACTTTGCAGTTGGAACAGATGGACAATAATTTCAATGAGTAGGTAAGTCCAAATCATTTGGTCACTTATACGTAGAAACAAATACACATCTGGAAAAATTAAAAGGTTGGCACTCTTTCGCGTTTCAGCTAAAACTTGTCAAAAATAATACTTTTTTTACAAAAATAAAAATCACAAGCAAATATATTGTAAAATCAGCCAAATGGTATGGGTTCCTGCCATTATCTATACAAAACTACTTACATTATATTTTGGACCAAAATGTGTATTTACCTTAGTTAAGTGATTCATTCCTAAGGTGAATTAATAACTAAATACTACTCTGTGAACTCTACCTATTGACATGTTGAGTGAAATTCCCTTAATATATGTAACTCATTTAAATATCTATTTATTTTACAGTACACATAAAAGTAATTATATTCTCAATTAGCCCCGTCACTGTGATAGTGGTTGTTAATACAGGCCCATAGGGAGCTTTCATACCCTGACACCAAGGCGATAAGAAGAATAAAACCCAATGTACGGAGTGGGTAGGAGGGTATATAATTTACCAAATTTTCAGTAATCACTCGCCTTCCCAAAAAAAACGATTGTCCGCTACCGATGCGGAATGGCGTCAAAAATAAAAGGTCGATATGATTACTGCAGCGAGCGATAAGCTGTAATTTGGCCCGCGACATGTGCGCCAAAGGGTTGGGCCTCATTAGCGACTGCCTCGGTCTGTCTGTCAACTGCTAAACATGTGTGATTCTCTGAACCGGTGCAAGGCGAAAGAGTGTATCAAAAACTTATTTACTTACTCTGATGGTTCAGCGATCCGTAGTGGATGTATATGGCCTTCGACACAACAAGTCGCTATGTCTCTCTATTTTGGGCCACGGAAATCATCCGTCCATTTGCAGCCCAAGTGGTTTTTTTCCTCAGACAGATTATATTCTCAGCGTCTTATTCCAGATTGCGTCCAAAACCATTGCTTTGAAGGCCGAGTTACGCCTACATCAAGATCCAGAATTTGGCGACTCTGGTAATAACAATAAAGCGGCGTCTTATCTTCGGAAGCAGGCAGGAACTGAATTATGGTTGTTTCAGAAACTGTCAAATGCGTGCAGGGTTTCACATCACCACCGAGCTAATGGTAGAAATATGCACATCAGATTTGAAATATCCAGAGGTGCATGCTCAAATTCGAACCTGCAACCTCCTTCCCGTTCGGAAAGACTTTAATCGCTCTCTAGAATCATTCGTGTCTTGAGTAAATAGCCTTAGGCTCGTTTCTCCTTGCCAATGTTACTACACATATGGAGTTATACCTCCTTAACCTAGAGCCTGGTTACATCTTGCTCATTTGAAGTCAAGGTGTACAATTACGTCCTCAGCGCGTTGACGCGATCCATCACAGCTGAAGGTCGCAGGTGACATTCGCGCTAATAAGCTCCCGTAGCTTCGGCATTAAAGGTCAAAATTGTTTGGGCTGATGGCGTTTTAATTAAATATGAGATTGTCCGGCTAATTAAGTCGTTAAAATTTTATAGGTAGTCTTGAAGATGAGTAGGATGCATCGTTTTATTCCAGTAGCTACATTATGTTTCTAATCGATAAAAACTAATGTACGTAGGATGTCCTGTGAAATTATTAAAGTTAAGTGTGGTCTGCGCTAGAGGAGTTGAACGAGAGACAAACCGAGCAAGACTTCGTGTAGTGTAACCTCAAAAGAGAGTTTTCTTTGTACCCAGTCAGCTGTCCCCTTATAGCCAGTTTTTGGTGAAGACAAAACTTCACTTGTGTTATTTGAGCCACTATTACATACCATCGTCCACAAAGACGTTACAGGACAGGGTGTATCTGTGAACATTTACATCCCTTTAACCACGTCTTCTACCAATCATTCTGAACAACACTTGTTCTACGGCTTTTGTAAATACGCATAAAAATCTACTTTTCATAAAGTCGGTCACGTGACTTCTTCATTTTGTATGGGGAGTAGTAATAGTTTTTGACGAATTCCCAAAAGTCATAGAACAAATGTTGTTCAGAATGGTTGGTAAAAGACTTGGTTAAAGGGATGTAAATGTTCACAGACACCTGTATAAGTAAATGAAAACTTCGCTTGTTTATCTGAGTTACTTTTGCATGGAACCATCCAGGGCAAGGCAACAGCAGATGCAAACTTATAGCTATACAAGCACCTCCAGTACATTTATTCCGTTCCATTTACAATTCCGGTGGATATTTCCCGGACGGAAGCCCCTAATTAGGTGGTTTCCTTTAGATTTGCGCCCACCTGTCGGTGTACCTGGCCCTGACGTACCTATCGCCGCTTCAACTAAAATTAATTACACAAATTGATTAATACTCCGCTGGCCGAACTTAATTACGCCCAGATTATTTGCAACTTTTTGCAGGTGAAGCTGCTTAGAGTTGGTTGCGTTTTTGTTTATAGTTTTGTGAGGTAAAAGTGTTTTGGAAACACCTTGCCAGGGTATCAGGATCTAGTTTGATTGATAGATTTGTTGGATAGTTTTCTCTCATGGATAGAATTACTGTCCGCCTATATTATGTACCAAAAGGTTCAATTAATTACCGAATCCATATAGATTAAAAAAACAATATTGCAATTAGTAATTTCATTTAACTGGATCAATTCCTTAACTCTTCTTTGATCTCAAATGAGAATAGAAAGGTCAGAATCGAAGTTTTATTATAAAATCAAGGACACAGGCGCTTCAATCCGGGGGAGGGGAGTTCAAAGGTAGGCAGCGCACTTAGTATGTTTCGAATTTTTCAAACATAGCTTTAGTTTGTAATCACTAATCCGTATTAAGCAAACATGGTGATTAGGCCTAATCCCACCATATTAGCGATGAAATGATGATAGAGAGAGACCCTGTAGTGGGACAATAAATAGGTCGATACATTATTTGTATCATGCACATAAATGTTAGGCATTTACGTCCAGCTACTATAAATGATTATATCAAGCGTCCAGCATTCATGTCCAGCGGAGCCCGCTCTCTACTAAACGGTCGCAGGCTGGTCACTGCACTTGCATCGCTTTTTATGCGCCGGAGCAACCCGCTTATTTGTGATCATTAATCATTATTTCGGCCCAGCGCCGGTCGCTCACAATTTGAGAAAATAACCCTTTTTTCTGTTCGCGGTAACAGAGGCTGGATGGCGATCGCATGCCGTTGCAATATTTAAATTGCGGTTACAACCGGCTCCGGATGGGAGCGGGGTGTTCGCCCGGATGGTTCGTCCTTCAGTCGGTAAATGCATGACACTGGTGGTTAGCCTTATAGCTACTTAACTCAATAACGCCGCGTTGGTCTAGTGGTTTATGTACTACCGGGCCGTGATCTTGGGGTTGGGGTCCCAGGTCGAGCAGAAAGTATGTTTCGAATTTTTCTAACACAGCTCACCTTAGAGGCATGCGTGGTGATTAAGCTTACCAAATCATAGTACCAATGACTTGATGTCTGTGATTGTGACCCAGGGCAAGTGGGATAGTAGGTATATTGGCTGATGCTTACTCAATAATGTTTAGTAGAACCAAATCGATGACAACTACGACGCTACATGTCTTCTATATTATTCTGTGCTACTACGCTGCATGTCTAAACGGAGGGCTAATTTGAAGTGGACGATACGAACCAATCAGAGTTCCCCTCTCTTGTTCACACGTATGATCTTTTCTTATTAGTACGCATAAATGCGAATCCTATTAGAACAAATGCAATTTCTACCTCTAAAGTACTGCAATAAACTGTATGAAATCGAGATATAAGATTCTTTACAGATCGTTCGAATCTTCCATATACTCCGTCACGTCATAAGCACACTTTTATAGACACGAATTCATAATATCTTTATCTTTACGGTTCTGTTTGCATTCACCCGTCAAGTGTCAGGCGGGATCAATGATCCATTTTATTGAGTAGCAAGAGTTATGCAGCTACGGAGGGCGTGCTCCTATCAATCATGGGAGGCTTTTTTTGAATTTAATAAAATAAAATTTGTATTTTGTCATCGGTTCTCCCTCGCGTTTTGAAACAGGGCCGGATTTGGATGTGACGTAAGTAGAGATAATTTTATTAAATTAACATAAATAAATATGGTCTTTACTGCTAAAATCAAATCTAATAAAATGCGGCAGATTGCAGAATTTTTGAGCTATTAAGGACACCAAACTTCATGTAAGTATTCCTTCTTTTTTATACTAGTTGGGACAGAAATGCAAGAAGGATATGATGGTAAGTGATTATTACAGCCTTTCATCTGCTAAACTATTTCTTAAAAATTCTTAACTTAGTAAGTGTCAAAGGTAAAAAATTCAACCACGTGTTTTAAGGGGACAACCTTGTACAAGTGAATTTGGTAATGAAAGATGTGCTGGTCCTCTGGTATTTAAAGTCTAAAAACTAATTATCTATTCAAATAAAATAATTGTATTGTAGTGTTATATGGATTTATAAATGGCGGAGTTAATATTTCATTGAAGTAAGTTTTCAGAAGCTTGGAATACAAACGCTGAGCATATTTAGTCTTTACGAGGGCAATATACTGCAAAATCCTTTTTCCAAAGAACACATAGTGATATCTAAAAAAAATCTAATAAAACTTGCATCCTTAGATCCGTCCCCGCGCGGCGAGGTGGCGCAGCGGCAATGCGCTGCATCTGTCGCCTCACCTCTTGCAATACCCGACTGATCAATTCCACTGCAATTTCTCTTTGGCACAGCTACTTTTGTACTTGTATAAGGAAGTGTCTGTTTGTTGTCTTTAAAGAATAGAACGATGGTTATTTGTGTTAAGTTTTATCTGTACACGATGTGCCTAAATTAGGTCATTCTTCGAGATTTAACTTTCGTGACAATTCTTAAATCTGATATTCCTCTGAAAATGAAATCAGTAAATCGACATATCGATAGTATTGGCGTTAACAATAATAAAGCGCCAAATTCCCTATCGATATTTTCGATTCCATTCCATTTTTCAGTATCATCGATATCCTGAAAAGTTTTCTAGGTCAACGATCGATAGTGAAACTATATAGCAACACTATAGCAATAGTGTCTATGGCTCTCATTTGAAAAGCTCACAACTACCGGGGAGTGTTTACTTCTCACACACAATAATGGGACTCTGGCTGTAAGTACTTAAATAACTTCATAAAGAAATGAAGTCTTTATGTCGATCAAGTTTCTAATACAAATAAAAGTCATGAAACATGTTTCTACTTAGGCTGTTTGTTTAACTTACACACGATTTTTTTTGGTACCAGTAAACCACTTATTTAGAGATTTTTTATAACTTCATTATTGCTTGACTTTGTAATGAATTAATAATGATGAAAATAGTAAGTTTTCCCACTTGATATCACTTCTACAGGGTGTCAACATTTACATCCCTTTGACCACATTTTCTACCAACCACTCTGAACACCATTTGTTTCACGATTTTTCGAAATTCATCGAAAATATTTCGACTCCACATACAAAATGAACAAGTCACGTCACCGGCTTTATATGAAAAGTTGAATTTTTTTATGAGAATTTTCAAGTCATTGAACAAATTAATGTTGTTCAGAATGGATGTAGATTAAAGGGATTCAGTGTCTAACAGATACATGTATATTTATTCAAGTCTGCTTTTGTAAAATTCCTTACGCTTAGCGAATTCGCAGATACGCGATTTTACAATAATTGAAGATGTCAATATTGTTAATAACGATAGATATGTGACTTGCGTGAGCATGATCAAGACATTGAAAACACTGATTATAAATTTTACAGTTCAATATGGCTCGAATTTGACTTATTCGGTTAATGTTTCGGAACATACTCCGTTATTACGTTGTAAGTCGTGGGTGCGTTTAGTTCTCACCTGAATAAGCGAAGATTTTTTTCTAGGCGTTGATCGCTGAAGAATAAAATGCAAGGATTTGCTATAGCCAAAAATAAAAAAATACGTTTATTAACTGGCAAGCTCAGAACCCAACTCACTTTCTGGAAGAATCTACTTAGAAGCACACTTCACCCAGTTTTCCAAGAAAATTGGAGACAGTCTTTTCCTTTATTAAAAAACCAATCTATTAAAAACCTAATAGGTCCTCGGCAACACTTATGCAAAACGGAACAAAGTGTGCCCCTCATATCATTAACATTGTTGGAACTTCATTCCGGAATCCTCAATCGAATACGCCCTTTATCACCTTGTAGTAACGTTCTTATTCCATTGGGAAGTAGTTGCGAGTAAAACCAAAGAATTGACATGTACACCGCAGTTCAATTAGGCTAATGGGGTAGGGCTCAAAGGGATTAAATTAATTAGTAAGAAAGTTTCGCTCCATTTCGTTACGGGTTTGTTTGCCGCCGTGTCTTGGATTTTTGTTTTTTCAACTTAGCAAATTGGATGTAGGATGAGCCGTAATTCGGTTACTGTATAAAGACACTCCTTTAGGTTTTTTTCTACATTATAGCTGGCAAACGACAAGACGGCTCACCTGATGTTAAGTGATCACCGCCGCCTATGGACATCTGCAACACCTAAGGTTTCACAAATATGAATCTCGAGCCAACCAAGTCGAGAAAAAAGTGGCACGGCCAAGTCAATAAATGAATAACCGACTTGGCAAAACATCTATCTCACCACTTTTTACGGTAGTTGCGAGACTTGGTTTTTTTGACAAGTATTGTTTTTGATGGTTTTATTAATGTTAGCTCATTCAGGAAATACATAGGAATTGCGTGCGCGAGTCATAAGGCTTATACCATAAGGCTTATATGTAGGTAACCCGAAATGACATAGATTTTGGGAGTTTTCAAGAGAAGAGTGAATGGGCTGTTGCTAGACAGACATGGTACACCCTCGACCACGTCATCACTTACCAACAGGTGAGATTGCGGGCAAATGTCTAGCGATATACAAAAAAAAAAATACCAAAACTTAATAAAAAAATATTTTAAACTCAGGAACTTAAAATACAAGTGAACAAAACAAACAGCAGTAAAACAGCACCTAATTAACGATATTAAAATACGTCGTCGACCGCAAACCGTTGCATTCGCACGTTGTAAGCCATAAAACGCAAGCGGTACCCTCCTTATTTATACGAATGAGAATTTTAAATTAACTGTGTAAAGCATCCCTAACGGAGTGCGGACGGTGCTAGAGGTGTTTCGGTTTGCTCCGCTTGCGACTCGTGGGTCACTCCGGTTTTAACTCTACTTAAACTAAGTATGTATTTCACATCTTTATTCTCTTAGCCAATGGATGGCGTATGAGATAGGAAATGCGTCGGAATTGTTAGTAAATAACCAATTAAAATGGCGGCTAGTGATCAAAAGGGACCTCCAATAATTGCAATCGTGTGTATTTGGATAGTTAGATTTCTGGAGGCTTGTTCGATGTATGAATTCTCTAAATAAATAAAAATCGAGTACTCGAGAGTAGGAGCCTTGATTGGACACAAGAACTGTTTGAACCTTGTAACAAATAAGACATTGTTGTGCCTAGATACTAGCTATATTATTATTATCTCCTTCAGCAGATCACGTTCAGCGCTATGTTCAGCGCTATGTGCAAAATGTGATAATGTTCCCGCTAGTAAAAATGCTTGCGAAGATCTGTATGCTCGACGTCATGCCAGTGATATTTGGAACGGAGGACTGGGCGTCGATCTGTTGGTCGGCCTAAATAAGCGTAGGCATCGGAGTATGTGAGCTTTCGTTTCTCCAATTTTGTTGAGCTTGCGGAGGAGGACTCTACAAGTATTCGATTTTTACAATATGAGCGGCAGAAATCCCTTCTTCATCTCCTGTCGATGGTTTTAAGATATTAAATTTTCCTTAACAGAAAAATCCCAAATCGGTGCAAAGCAACTGACCCATAGGGAGTCGCGCAATATTTCATGCGGGCCATTACGGCGTTCTTGTACACGAGCCGCACTCGTCGCTGATATATCTTGGTGCGGTCAGCCGGACCGCCCGGGTACTGTTTATGACTGCCCGAATTGGGACAATAATGTTTAAGTACTTACTTACTTGGAAGTTGAAGAGTTGGAAGAAAGAGAGGACCAGTTAGCTAGTCATCTCCTACATTGCTGACGATTGTGCTCTTCTAGAAAAGCCCTTACCAAGGCAGTGGCCAGCCAGCTCTTTCCATTTCTTCTCATCTTCGGCTCGTCTTAGAGCAGTCGTCAAAGCAACTAGGCATACCTAATTATAAAAGGCATACCTTTTTCGTGAAAACAATCGGTACTTCACATTTGATGTCATAAGATGAGATAAGACATGTTTTCCTGTTTTATACTTTAAACCAATACTTATGTTTATCATTCCATGGAAGAAAGTACAAGAAGCTCAATTTATGGTAGAGTACGGAACACTTGCATTGAATACAATCGCTTACCATCGTATGCTCGTCTACTACCAATACAAAAAAAAACTATTTTTTTATACAACCTACCCTTCCCTAAATAAGTTCCATATTTTGTTGCGTACAAGTTAAACAAAAAGGCCTAAGTAGGTCACTCTAACATGACTGGTATTGAAACTTTGGTCAACATGAAGACATCATGTCGTTAGAGTTATTTACACTACTTACAGGCAAATGTCCGATTATCGTGTGTGAGAAGCAAACACTTCTGTTAGTTGTGTGTGATTGCTTTTCAGGTGACAGCCGAAGACAAACAAAATGTCTTAATAAATCAAACGTTAGTTTTGTTAACTGTGTGACAAAATTAACTAGTAAGTGGGAATTGTAGTGTGTATGTTAGCTTTGTGGCTTTTATAGATACAACCGATTTTGGTTTTTCAGGGAGTATTTTGACAGTTTCGTGACGATGAGATATCAATATAAACAGGTATACAAGTATTTTCAAAGTTAAAGCCTTGAAAGAGAAACAAGGTCTTGTTTCTCTCATATTAGTATGTACAACTTTTGTACTAATTTCTATTCTAATTTAATAGTACAAACCCAATTTAGTGTCAATAAATAGGACATTAGGGCCTTAAATGTGAAAATTCTAACTCAGAAAATTCACATTTTCTAACAAAGTTCAAAGGACACCCTAAATTTTATAAACTGTATTGAAAAGCTAAGACACGAATAGTCTTTTGTCCAAATTACACTTTCTGCCCGTGAAAGGGATGTGCGTGTCAGCGGCGCGCTCCGGGCGAGCGCAAACAAAGCGGAGCGAGCGGAGCGCGCTGATCGTTTAATTCAAACCGCTTGTTCTACTAGGCACAGACAATACTGGTTGCGATGGGTAGAAAGTATTTTTATTTTCACAAAAGCGGACCAAATCGACGCAATCGAGTGAAACACAATTTATTGGAATATAAATATTTTTAATTAGGTTTTTCGTAGGTAAGAGTGCGAGTACTGGCATTTTATACTAATGAGTTAACGCCATTAGCTTGGCGGTGACGAAAAATATGCGAGAAATCCTGCACGATTCGGATTTGTGGTTATACTTATGTGGAACTATGATTATATTCAGATGGTCTAGTTACCTTGTTAAAGGGTTGCAAAGGTCAGATGGCAGTGGGTTTATTGTAATACTAAACTCCTGATGGCCTAATTTAAGACTGGCGTTCCCCTCCCTTTTACACTGCTGTGCACGCTTTTGTGTGACTGCGACAGGTGTATTCTTTTTCGGGACAACTTCATTATAAGCAACGCGGATCATGGTTCATCATGGATCCAGTATACCACGGGCTTCAAGGCGTTGGCTTTGAATGCAATCGGGAATAACACGGTGAGGTGATGACGATGTTTTGATTAATTTTATTGTAAATACGTACCATAATATCGACTAAACACGCCTGCGTCCCTTTTCACAACAACTCGACAAAACATCGATAAAACCCTTACTTTATAACAATAACTACAAATTTTCATTGATATTTTATTAAAAAACCATTAGCACGCAAATGGAACTTTCTCACTTTGTTTCAACTGTCTCTAAGCCTCAGGGCATATCAAACTTCCGTGAAATGGGGTAAAACTAATTCCGCCGCGGACACCGCCATGTGTCGGGTTCGAATCCCGGGGGGGTCACGACGTGCCTGCAATGTCACGCCTATTATTCGCCAATATATCTTCTGCTGACGTCAATATTTTTATTTCCGTGGATTTCTGTCCATTTGGGAGTTCATTATGACCCTTCGTAGATCTACGCTTAATTTCGTGGAGGTCGGTGATGAATGATCTAATAGAGTATAGGTGTTTGTCAATTTGTAACTTTTTCTTCTCTAGGCCGCATTGGTCTGGTGGTACAAATACCGAGCATTGATCTCGGGGTCCTTTGTTCGATTCCCGGGTCGAACAAAAATTACCTAGGTATGTTTCCAATTTTTCGAACAGCGCTCGGGTTTGTGATCACCAATCCGCATTAGGCAAGCGTGGTAATTAAGCCTAATCCCATCATGCAACTTCATCATAGTACTTTAATCCAACTTATGTAATTGGCAATTGCCGTGTTATTTGAATTCAAATTAAATAAATCATATGTAGTTGCGATAAATATTCAATCCCATCAAAAACAACACTTGTAAAGAAATTAAGTCTCGCAACTACCGTAAAAAGTGGTGAGATCCATGTTTTGCCAAGTCGGTTATTCATTTATTGACTTGGCAACGAACAACCGAATCAATTTAATGCATTACTTCTGAGATATACTGTGACACGGGGTCAAAAATGGCCTGAATTGCTTCGAGAAAAGGATGGTGGATCCTGTTCAGAATCTCAAGCGCTATTAAGACAATTCATATCCAGAAGCCTGTCCATCCTAAATGGCAGGTCGGCAAGTTATGATCCAGTCATTCCGCCACGGGCTCATGCATCACCCGATGAAAGGGACTGGACAATCTTATAAAGTACCCGGAACGGACCCGGCCGTCACCTCCCACATTGCCTCGCTATCCTTTATTCAAATAAACCCTATTTTTATGGAAAACTTGCCCTTTCCACATCAATATCAATTTCCCGGCGATTGTTGCAGAAATAAAGGGATGACCCTTTAGGGAACGGCCCGAGAGGCTATCTCAACTATATTAGAGGATGTTTTAAGAGATTTTTGGAGCCGGCTTTTTTGGGTATTTTCCGAGATTTAATATTGTTTCTTGTGAAGAGGGTGGGGGCTAACATTATTTTGATACAAAATAAATAACACGAAAAAACTACCCGTAGTTATAAAAGCTTCTTTTGGAAGTGCAATCAAAATATGAAAAGTAAGTCGCATTTGATAAAATATCTGCGTGTAAATTACTGACTCATAGCAGTACTTACATATTTTTTTGGCTTCTGTTTTTGTTTTGAACTCTACACTCAAGATAAAAAAACCTAGTTGACTCGAGTTGAAAATGTGTGCGGAGTTGAGCAATCGATATTTTTTTCCATCACATATTTCCTAAATAAGCTGTCAAATACAATATAACCGAGAGTTATCGCCAACCCATAACATCCTCAAAAGACCCATAAATCTAATCCACTGTACATAAACCAACCGATTGGTAAATAATATACCGCTGCGTGATTACCTCCGATTACGCCGTCACCACGGTTTTATTTGGTCCCCACTTAATATAATAAGGCAGGATCGAAATCAATGCTATTACAGGTCCAGTCCCATTTGGAACCGGTACACGCGTCTGGAGGTGCCCGCCTCCAGGCGTCCCATAATCGGCCAATTATCTGTAATTTTCAACCATCAGTCTTTGGCCGGCTAGGCGCTCCTAGCGGTAATACCGGCTATTGATCTAATTGGTAAATTATGTATAAAATAAACCCTTAGCAACGCTTTGATGGAGGCCTGATGAAAATTTTAAATTGTGCTCGTCATTTTCAAGTGGCGGTGACGGACTTACTATATTAAATGACTGAGGTATTTTAATTCACGTTTATTTTTAACTTGTAGTAGATTATCACGCAGATAGTGCGGAGATAGTATTTTAACGTAGGTACAGTTTTGTAACAATGATTCAATCCAATCTCAATGCTAATGGTATTATTTCATTGCTTAAATCTTTGACTCGAATTGTATGTACCAGATTTTATAAGCACTGAAAATAATGATTTGCTTAAATCTTTATAGAGTATTTTTTCATTGAAAGTCACGATATTTTTACTTATTTAGGCGATTAAATATTACTGGCTACGACTTAACATGTTTTTACTGCGATATGAGTATGTTTAGGTATCTATGTTTGTTTGCTAGTCATTAGGTAATGTGATAAAGATAGTGATTTAACTGTGTTTAGACTTGCTAAAGATTTCCTAGATTTGTGCGTAACCAGAGCTAATTTTTACCTTGGACGCTGATACGGATCTTTAGCATGACCTAACAAAATACAGTGATTATGTTTAACAACTAGTTACAAAGTTACAGTAATTTGCGTGTAATCTCTCTAGATCGTTTTCATGCACATTAGGTATCCCTATCGGATGTATAATAGCAACGCAAACAGATGAGATCGCTATCTCTCGCAATTACCATCTGACCTTTACTTACTTGGAAAATAAACCAAAAATACGGTAATGGTGGTTCAAAAATAAAATTATGGTTAAAGGCAGATGTATGGAAATCGGGTGTTTCGTAGCAACGTTTAAGACAGTGGTGCCTAAACTTTGGGATGGAAGGACATCCAGACTATTCCAGACTTAAACAGTTAGTTAACGTCATAACTGGTACTTACACATTTTTGAATTTAAAACATTAATTAGTCACAATTAAACATTAATTAAAGACTGAGCAAGTGAATGTAAAAAGAGGATACAGTAGGACCGTACGATAATACGATACATGCATTGATAGTAAGTATTTACAAATAAGGAATGATGGCAGGCATAAAGCTTGTGTAATTACAAGTGCAGTGTGTATGACGGTATGATATAACATCAAAGTGATATCTGCTTTACTACAAAATGAGCATATTTTTAATAGCATATTTCTATGATGATGATTCTGAAGTCTCGTTTTGCTTGCGAACAGTACGTCCATAGTCACTTAGTCTAGATATTCAGCTTAGTTAAACAAAGAAAATCTCTAATTAACTATTGTCAGCCGCAGTAGGCTATATTATCCCTATCTACTAGGATAACACCTAGAGCCTGTCACTTGATCTGTCAGGACAGGAGGCAATCTTATTTCGCGCGATTGATTTGTTAACTATTAAGATTACAGCTTTTAAGAAGTTAACTTACCTATAAACTCTTCATACAATATATCGCCTGAGCACATTTATCCCATCAGTTGGGAAACAATGGTTTTCGGTAAGAACTGGTTCGAGTAGAACCCGAGCCCCGGTCCGCCCCCGGCTGCTCCGTGCGCCTGCGTCGGTTTTTGTTGCGTTTTTTTCAACGCTTTAATAAACTTTTTCCTATTGGCCGTGAGGAAATTACAAGTTTTTTGTGTCGACACCGAATAAAATTTATAGCAGGTGGAATGTAGGCGATTATGTAAGGTATTGATCGGTATCGGCGATCGGGCCACGCGATTGGTCCGCGGACGCCCAATCGGGTTTGAAAGCAATACGTGAGACGAATATTTAAATGCTCAATTACCTACAGATATTATTAATGGAGAATTTGAAGTTTTCGTCTTTGAAATAGGCAATGTAACGTGGACGTTCAATCCATTCGTAATTACCAAATAAATTGACTATTTGCTTTACCCGTTCGTTTGTCATAACTTGTTACTGAATGTATCTCTACTGTTCATTAGTTTAATTACCTAAAGAAATCAAGAAAGACATCACAATTCCAAAAAAAATTTTAATTTTGCAAATAAAGTTAAAGTCAAAATCACTGATTATTGCTAACAGGGATTTTAAAGAATCGATCAGCTGATTTTTTACTACATTGTTGATGTATCTTGCTATCTTTATTAAAACTTTATTTTGCTTTAAAATTTCGGCATTAAGAGGGCTATGCTCGGAATCTCCTTGCGTGATCGTGTCAGAAATGATGAACCGCAGAACATCTAAGGTCGCGGATTTAGTCCAAAGGATTGCGTAGCTCAAGTGGCAATGGGCAGAGCACATTGCAAGGAGAACAGACGGCCATTAAGTTTTAAGAGGTCTCCGGTATTAAAACGGCAAAAATTTGACTATATAATTAATAGTTAGAAAACTTAAGTTAATTTTCCGATAAATTACCGTATGAAACCTCAAACATAATAATATTAATGATACTTAATAATTTGACCTGAGCGCAATGGTATGAGCAACGGTTAAGTTGTAAGGGTCGCGGGTTTGATTCGCGGGTCTCAGTGTTTGTGTTTCCTTCGTTATGCCTGGTGTCCATAGTAAAAGGGAAAACCTTAGTTTTGGGACCAGGACAAGTTTATGTTATGTTGTCTCAATTGAATTACTTAATTTATTAATTAGTAACGAAATTAGAAATTAGGTACGTATTATACCCACATAGAAGTTAATTTTACTTTACCTACTAGAATGGGACCTCCCTCCAAAACTTGAGCGTTCCGGCTGTAGGCAAGTTAAGTTATAAATAACGTTCTGATAAAACTTCGGCCAGCACGATTCGGAACACAACAAACACAATGTTTTAATTGTGATCGCGCCGCCCCGCACGCGAGCTCGCGTTTGTGCGGGGGTAGGCCCTGCACGGAATGGGACTCAAGTAGGTACAGTCAGCCACACATCAAAGTAAACCAAACTGTCAAATTTCTTCAATCGATTCTCATCTTACTGTCATACACATTAGGTTGAATATCAATTGAGGAAATTTGACAGGTTGTGGTAACCCGATGTGTGGCTGGCTGTACAGTCATAGGCGTATCCAGGTTTTAGTTTCGGGGGAAGGGGGCCGATGGTCTAGTGCAGTGTTTCCCAAACTTTGTTATGCCATGACCCGGTAATTTTCACACTGACCCTCCGTGACCCGCTATGTACTTTCAAACTCAAGCTGGTTCCATACACATTTATTAATAGTTGAAATGTTAATTAGTACTAGGTACTAATATTTAGCATTTAGTCACTATTTTGTTAGTGCGAAGTATGCAGCTGTTTCTTATTTTTTACTAAAGGGTGCAAGTAAGGTATCACCTACTCATTTTTTTAAAATAAGGTGAAAATGTCGCGACCCGGTTATTCCATTTTGGTGGCCCGGCACCGGGTCGCGACCCGGCTATTGGGAAACGCTGGTCTAGTGGATTAAGTACCACCAGTCTGTGATCTCAGGGCTCCTGGGTTCGTTACCGAGTCGAGCAAAAGTATGTTTCGAATTTTTTGAAGCTAGCTCGGGTTTGTGATCACCAATCCGCATTAGGCAAGCGTGGTAATTAAGCCTAATCCCATCATTGTAGCGATGAATTGATTTCTATGATGGAGGACTTTGCCCTGCTGTGGGACAGTGTATGTATAGGCTGATACTTTACTTTTAACCAGATTCATTTAGACCTATTTCATGCAGGGATTTATATAGGCTAAATAGATAAATACAGGTAGTAGATAATATTAACCTGTTACTAGCTTGTTTATTTTATCTTTTTTTAACATACGTAGGTACATAACGGATGGTATCCGGGACAAAAAGCTAAGATAATGATGAGTTACATTATACCCATAAATAATTAAGTCCTATGTTCACTCTTTCCTGTGGAATTGGAGAGCTAATTTTCAATTCGAAAACGATACTCAGAAAAATCCTGCATTAGCATTTGCAGATTAACACTCAGATAAAAATGTACTCATGAATAAATTCCAGCATTTAACAGGTGTGAACGATGCGCGTTCCGGTTCACACGTTAACAACAACATTATTGTTTCATATGAAACATGCTTTACGTGGAACGAAACAAATAGTACAGGAGGTAGAAGGAATTTTATGTTAGTAATAACAGGTTGAATAGAGCTTACAGCTTTATGTACTGGCTCCAAGAAGATGAACAAGCGAAAGTAAGTACCTCGTTAAAATTACTTTTGGTTGTTGGTATTATTGGTATTACCAACCAAAAGGAAAGTGGTTATAGAGGTATTTTTTACTGTGGATTAGGGACGAATGTGTTCTTATTTGACTTCAATCTTTTTTATTAGAAATAATATTATACAATTAATAACAGACATATTAATCTAATATAATAATCTGCCAAGTCAAGCAAAGAAGCTGCACGGCCTACCATCCTTTTAAAGAGTATTCAGCAAAGATTTTTCTCATAATGTAGACTATAGGATATTCATCCGCCTAAAAGTTTTTAGACATAGTAATGAGACCAAATGTGCCTACGATTGTACTACGGAATCGCCTTACTTTCGTATGATCGCTTCACTTTATTTTTTAATTTCAGGTGTACAAAACAATGCCACAAACATAACCTCCTGTACTATTTAATGTACTAGAGGACATCAAACGCGCCGGTTAATTCTGTTAGAAACAAATTAATGGGAGCATTAGTCCGCGTCGTCCGAAATGGGATTCGTGACAAAATATTGACACGAAGCCGCCGAATAAAAACGTGAAGTAGATAAATGGAATAAAATAAAAACGTATGAATAAAAAATAAAATAAAGTAACGTAGGTGAGGAATTTGTCTCGACCGGTGCTAACTCGGTTAATTCCCGTGTCTGGTTTATAATTTGGAGATCCCTTTGAGATTGAGTTTTTGTTATGATTTATTTTGTTATGTCAAGTTGTATGTATAAATTGGATGCTTGTGGGTTGGGTTTTGATTGGAACTAGTAATTTCATGTACACGTATATTAAATAAATTACTAGTTGGATTAGTTCCGTTGCGGCTTACAGTCTTATTGGAATATGGCGTTGACTTATAAGAATGTTTTATTTTGTTACTTTAGTTGTTGTTTATAATAATGCAAATAAACTTATTAAGTATTAGTTTTGACAATGCCAAGATTTCCATGTCTTTCATTGGGTCTGGTTTCCCTCGAACCAATATCTTAGATAAAGCCCGACGAATCGGCACGCTGAAATGGCAATGGGTTCACCACCGTAAAATCGACAATCGTTGGAGCAGAATTTAAGTCTCTCCTAATCGTAGTGGAGGATGCCCTGCCACTAAACTCTGATTTTTAATAATGTGGAGTAAACTGACAAATGTCAAAGTGTTATCCTCATACATTATCACTCAATTTGCTACTCACAGATGCAAAATGTCAAAATGTATAGAAACTTTACATTTGCATCTGTCAGTTTACTCCACATAATTAAAAATCGGAGTATAGTTAGGTTTGGGATGCTGGTGGAACCTGAGTGAGAGAAGCTTGAGAGATTCATGGCGCAACATAAAGGTGGTTTAAGCTTTAGTTGAAACAAACCTCTACCAAGCTCTACAGAGTCTACAGGCATTAATACCAGTCATCCTAGTATCAGAAAAACGCCTCGACCATAACAAATAGCCTCATACGGAATTCGTGGCCTAGGCCGAGGTTTTTTCGACTTAATCGCGGATGTAGCGTCACGCACTAATAGATTCGTCACGTTTCTTGCCAAATGTCGAATTCGGCCAAAGCGTAAAAGACAAAGAATAAGTGGTACTTACAATGTCTAACGAGGTCACGAAGTTTCATGCTTATTTGAGCTTTTCGCGATGTAATGTTTAAAAGTGATAAATTGCACAATTTTAAAGAAGTCGAAATATTTTACGCACTTCTTTTTAAACCTGTTTCATCAACATTCAACTATGAAGGTTGGAGGTTCAATTCTCGTCTTGAATAAACATGCGTTTTCTGCATACATGACTTGATTCTGAATGTAAAGTAGTACGTACCTTCGTTGTTTCTGATATCCATAACACAAATGCTTAAGCTACTTAAGCACTTAGGGATTAGGTAGATGTATGCGATGATATCAGATATTTATACACACGTATTATGTTTTGAAATGCATGATATTTAGTTGAATAATCAAGTTCTTCAAGTTCAACATTAAATACATGATTAGACTACTGTTTGTAATAATTCTAAGAATACACTTCATCTAGTAAACCGATTTTATCTAGTAAGAATCTGATAAGATTATGATATGTAGGTAGTCATAGTTGGGATCGATACATTGCCAACATTTAGTAAAGTTTTATGAGTAAAATTTGGTTTAAAAGGAATAAACACAATTGTTTAGAAATTAACTGAATTAAGTATTCAGCTTTATTTAATAGCGAAGAAATCTTTACGCCTTTGCAGTCAGCTATATTAGTGCTCACTCATAGATAACATTGAATATAGGTACTTCTGGATGCGCTGGGATTTGTTTTAAAAAAATTAATATACATAGTGGTTTGGAACATTTGAAAATACCAGTATTTTTACTCTTTATTCATTAACGAATTCTTTGTAGCCAGTTGGCCAGCATGAACAAAAAATGTATTTTCTAAATGTGTTCGAAAAAATTGTTTAAAAAGTGAAATGGAACTATTCGATTTTATGAAATACCTAGCTGTATTATTTAGCTTCTTTATTCAATAACGAACGAACCTTTGTGGCCAGTTGCTTAATAGACATTAGTATCTGGATGCGCTGGGGTGCGATGACGTATGCGCGCCATCAATACTCGTCGAGCCATTAACCCTCTCTAATGAGGTCGGACACGTTTAATAGAATTAAACGCTTCGACACGCGCGGTGAAGGGTTGCCTGTATCAGGTGCGAGGAGATTCCGAGGAGCGGCATTAGTCTTCAAGTCCCATCTAAGTTGCTTTTGTAGGAGTAATAGGTACCTACAGTTGACCTAAGCTGTTTGACGAAGCGCAGTGAAGGGTTGGCGATTATCATGTGGTCTGATGAGATTCTTATAAGTGAAAAAGGTAACTAGGAAGTCTTAGTGTAGATACCGCTTCTGATGTGGTACCTAGGTAGCTGTTTTTGCCAAAACCGAATTAAAGCGCATAATTGTTAACAAAGTGTCTGCGAAATAACTGTTTTTTTTAATGTGGGTGGCAGAGAGCAGTCGGCTGGATCACCTGATGGTAAGCGATTACCACCGCCTTTGGACATCCTCAACACCAATGGTGTCACAAGTGCGCTGCCAACCTATAAACCACCCTTTCTGATCCTGATCGATGGTTCCTACAGCCAGCAGCAGGTTGAAGTAGTATTAACTTGCTTGTGCCCTGTGGGGTATCCGACCGCGATTGCGCTGAGATCGACATCTCAGGGGTTTTGGTTGGGGTTGGAGTCCCACACACCACCTTGTCCCCCACATGTGGCAAGGTGAAGGCCATGATGGTTTCCCCTGGGAAAAAAAAGTACTAACTTGCTTAAAGCTTGCACATACTGAACTAAATGAAAAAAACTAAATAAATATGAACCTAAATGCAAGCAGAGGTTAAACTAAAGTACTTACTAAATAAACACTTTAATGTTCAACAAGACACATGTTAGGTAAGATTTACCACTAAGCACGTCTAGTCTAGTAAATGACCTAACGTTAACCAAACCTAATCTTACGCGTAGTTCGCACTTTATAAGGATGCGTTTAAAAGAGTAGCACCACGGTATAAAATGATGTAGCAAATCTGTAAAATCTTAGTGCGTGTCATTACGTTACTATTTACATGGTAAAAGTATTCGCCTATAATGTTTATTATACTCTTCCACTGCAGGGCAAAGACCTCTATTTACAGTTTGTCACTAGATCTCAAGACACAATAAACGCTTCACCTTTACTTCTCGTATGACTTATTTCATCTTAGTTCTGTATAAGCCGATGTAAAATTACCTAATAGGAGAGACAACTATGAAAACACTAGCTTTTGCCCGCGACTTCGTTCGCGTGGACTTCAGGTTCGTAGAAACCTCAAAAATTGTAGCCTATGTGTTATTCTGATGTATAAGCTATATTGTGGTAAAGTTTCATTAAAATCCATTCAGTAGTTTTTACGTGAAAGAGTAACAAACATCCATACATCCATACAAACTTTCGCCTATATGATAGTAGTAGGATTACAGTTTACCCCTATTTTTCTCCACAAAGTTGTACTGTACTACATTCGGGACAAAATGAGAAATTAACTACGAGCTACGTTTGCTACGGGTTTCGTAGCTCTAGTGTTAACGCATCCTAAATGTATCTGACCACATTCGACCACGAAGCTGCCTTGACACGAAGCTTTGCACAATACCGAAGAATTTCCCAGTACCCGGTCTCGTTCGTGACTAGAGCTATATTATGCGGTCAGGTGGCGGCAGGCTCGGACTAAGGGAAGATGTGGGCCTGTTTATAAAAGCGGCTAAATTTGTAGAACCGCATACGAGTACGAGGCGTTACTTTGACATGATGCTTTATACTAGATAGATTCCCACAACGCAATCTTGTGTGTGCCTACAGCTATATGCATTTAGGTGATGCGGGCTCGGACTGTGGGAAAGCATGGGCCACATATAAATGCACCCTTAATACCTACTTCTGGCTTTTTACGGTTATAGGTGTATTATGTTGTTTTGAGCTACTTTGATACAATTTTTAGATTTAGGCGAAGCAAACTAGGATCTGCGAAAGACGACGGCGTTTTTGATGAGGCACGCTCACTTGGATTACCTATACTGAGCTCACAAACAAACCGAGGCACGTGAATGGACGAAACACTATGAATGCATCGTGGGTGCCTCGTTTCGGCCTAATTATTATATTTGGATCTCACGGCCGCTTATCATCAGGCGGAGTGGGGTTATCTTGATTGTCCTCAATATTAAAAAAATATATTAAAATAGGCCCTGGCGTTTTGTCCAAGATAAGGTGGAGGGCCTGCGTTGTCACTGTTTCAGGCCCTATTATATACATTTATAACACTTGTCTTCTGTTCCTTAGTTTTTTTGTGATGTAAGTATTAGTTTTAACACAAAGGTGTCACCCAAAGTCCACCAATAACCCCCAGCCCTGCAGCAGCTAATAGCGGTGGTAGCAGCATTATGCTGAACCTGACCTTGTTGGCCGCGACTATCTATTTGTCTGTCATATGTTTTTTTTTTGGCTTTGTACAAATATGTTGAAGTTATTCTTACTCCTATGAATGAAAAAAATACTATCGTGCGTTGTGGGCCCCTCGTTTCATCCTAGTTGGGCCCTGGCGTGTTGTCCGAGAGGGCAGGTGAGGCGGAGGGCCTGCGGGCGGCGACGGCGTTCTCACGCCTCTGAGGTCACGCCTCACTTTGACCACGCCGAGCTCACGGACGAACCGAGTACCAGCTTGAATAATGGAATCGTAACGGTATAGTACGAGAGGTAAACTCCGTGCGAAATCAATTTGTCTAGAGTTATGAGGAAGTTTGTCATTGTGCGGCTGTGGGTAGAATACAATGTACCGAACAAAACAAGTACCTACGTGTGAGAATAACCAAGATTTATAGGTAAGGTCCATGGTGGATGAGTACATACGGACGTTGAAAAACACTATCTACTCATATTATCTCTATATGCTTACGTAAAATTCATAATCGTTGTACAAGTAGGTATTTAGAATTGTTGACTGGTTGTTTTTCAAAAGGAAAAGAAAATGTGAAAGAAGAAGAGAAAGTACCTAGTTTAGCCTCGTGTCCCGGATTAAAGTTTTTAACCCGTGGGAGAGCATGAGTAGGCCGGCTCAAGCGGAGTGATCCTCTCGGAAGATCGGCGTGAAGCAACACCTGCACTGTGTTTCGCCGAGTGAGTGAGGGTATCTGAGGAACGACCCACTGAGCTGTGTCGGCGCGGGACCCTATATGCACTCTTATTTCGACAAATCGTAATAAGCAACACATCGTCGATAGCAAATACATTTAGGCTATATATTTTATAATCCTAAGTGTTTTACCCTATTGTACATGTATACTTACATTAACAAATAAAATGTTGTTTTTTATATCCACAAATGTATTTTAAAGACTTGTGTACTTTAAATAACACGTCCCGTTTATCAGAAGCTCACAATAGCGTCACTCGAGTGGCTAACTTAAGCATTGTGCTAAGAATCTGCCACATTTCCCCGCCACGAATGTTAGAAAACCTTCAGTGCTATTTTACGCTCACGTGAAATATTGAGACTGTTTATCATTGGTGCTTTGTGAGCTATGTAGAGAAGCTTCAATGAGCATAATGTTGAGGTAAAGAAAAACATGTATTGTAAGTAGTTCTTTAGGTTTTCAAAATTTCATTAGGTTGGTACTTAACAAATATCTCGGCAATTCCTGTTTATATAATTTTATCGTAAAACATCTAACACTGTGCATGGCAGTGAGTCAAACCCAAGCTATATAAAGCATGTGCAAAAACTGTATTAAAATAAATTGCGTTATTTTACAAGAAGCATACAAAAGGTATTTTGAAAATAAGGCTCAGAGTGCAAAGACCTGACTTGAAATAATTGAATTTTTTACCACTGCACACTGTACAAAATCATAAAATTATGTTAGTATATTTCAAGAAAATGTACCTATGTAGGATACATCACTCAGTTTTCGCGAATGATAGGTATAGAGCGTAGCAAGTTTAGTCCAAGAATAGTTCAATAGCGTTTTGCTGGGGCGGTATAATGAAACACAAAATGTAAAAATATTTATGTTATTAATGCGATCATGCGCTTGGCTTTGCCCGCTGGGGGCCCGCGGTATCTCCTAGGGCGAGGGAGGGGGCTCCCACCACGGCCCGTGACGCTGCAAAACGCGCGAAAAATAACACCTACCGCCTCACAAAGCCTCGGTGAAACGATTCAAATCAGAGATTTCAGGACGATACCCGCTTGTATTATTCCGGTTTCCTAACCAAAAATCCAATTGTAGTCCGAATCCCTTTCGCGAAAATTCGGCGTCCCGCTGAGATTGCCTCAATCCAACGTGGGAATGAATTCGGCGAATAATACCTTGTCATCCGCCATTATTATCTCACAATGATACAGTGCTTTTTAGATAAAAATCTCGAATAACAAACGGGAAACTAGCTCGACCCGTAATGTTATTTTAAATAAAAGAAGATATCATGACAATTTTACGTAATAGTGGTCCCATTAAAACAATTATTTCAATGTCTTTATTCGTGCTCGGTGATGTCACGGAATCATTAGCTAAACCTGGGATTGATAATAACTTTATGCCATGCTCCTATGTATGTAGATGCGAGATAATGGCTAACTGCTTATTTACTAGCGATTGTTGTAAACGGACCAATTATAATCACAATGAAGGTTATATAAGGCCATTTACCGTGTAATTATTTTAGCTGGTTTATACGAATTATTGGACGTGGTTGTAGTACATGACCATTTGAGCAAGAGTAATTCTGCTATTACGATAATTTTGAGCTCATATTTATATAAATGAATGTATATCAGTTGGTATTTTATTCTAAATCTCACGTTTTTTTGTCGTTATTCAAAGATACTATGTGCAACATGCATACTATTTTGGAGTATCTATTTCTACTCAAATCTATAAAGTTTCTTCAACTGACTCTCAATAAAAACATCAAACGTACCTACCCCCGGAGTGATTCTGTTACTTATGCAGTATTTAGAAAAAACGGGATAGAAATTATATACATACTGAGTTACCTTAAAACACATTTTGCACTTGGTACCTTAACTCTACTCAACTGGTCCTAATAGCACAAAATATTTTTTGTGCTAATAGTAGTTACCTTGGCAGTAAGGGCCAAGTCCTGTTGTAGTTTTGGCGAGTCCTACAACATATTCAAATAAACATACATTTTAAAACACTGTCACTATTTAAAAAATAATATAAATTTGCTACACTGAAAATAACAACAACGCCCCATTGATTTAGTAGTTTAAGTATCGGGCCATGATCTTGGGTCCCGATATGACTTGCTTTCTATGATGGAGGCATATGCCCTACAGTGGAACAGAATATTAGCTGATACTTTACTTTTTACTATATATCTCTATGTATGTATGTAGTAGAGGTAGCCTAACGCGTGTTTACTTGTAAGTACCTATGCGTTATTAATCAAGGTTTTACATATTATAGTATAAGACCTAAGTGCTACGAATATTCAAACAAATGAACGCAAGATGTTTTATTGAATGCTACCACTAGCGCAGCGATGCTGCTAATAAATACACTGGTTTACAAATGCTTTCTGTTCGCAAGATAAATGATGTGCGCCGACACAACGCTAGTGCGCCCGCGGCGCGTTGGCGCTTTCCGACTAAGGCGAAATAACGAAATACTTTTTTCCATACATTATTGCCTGGTGGGTATTTTTTTATGATCTAACGTGCTAAAGGGGTACTAATATAAATATGATAATTTAGCAATAATATACCTTATGAGAGCTTCGGCCTATTTGAGGGCCTCGGACAAACGAAGTGCGGATCATCGTATCAACATTGTTGTAGGTTCACTTAATCTTGACGATTTTTTATAATAAGTAATGAAAAAAATAATTAGTCAAAATCATATAAATTCTAGTTTATCTAGGGAAGGTCGCGGGAGTCCCTTGGATGCGGGTGGCACAGGATCGATCTGTGTGGAGAACGTTGGGGGAGGCCTATGTTCAGCTGGTTTATTGGCTGAAATGATCATGATGATGATAATAGACATTGTCTTGGTCCCAAATTGAGGTTTTCAAACCATGGAAACCAGATAAAACGAAGGAATTTAAAAACCCATACGTAACATAATAATTAGGTTACAGATATTATCTATTGATGCGGGAATCGAACAATCGACCATTGTTTCTGAACCGATGCTCAAATCACAGCACTAAACGGGTCGTCGATATATCAGTATGAATTTTAAAATTTATGTTCAACAAAACATGAATTTTAACCTATGGGTTATTATCAAATTTCAATAAATCCTGACACGACCAATCCTACGCGCGTCCACTACCCCGCGAGGACAGAGTAATGTCACTCAAGCTGAGGATGAGACGATGACGTCACCAAACGTCACTCCGGAGACAAAGGTGCGGGTAACGAGCGCAGATTTGCGTGCGCGAGTTTATGACGATTCACTCGGGACGCAGACGGGATGACGCGGGGGAATGAGTGGGAATTGTCTCGTTTATCATTGGGTTTTTTGAACCAACCATTTTAAACATGATGCTTCTAGATTTTACACCAAGAAAATATTTCAAATTCATGTTCAACAAAAACATGTTTTGTAACTAATGGGTTATTATCAAATCTCAATATGAGTGGGAATTTACTCGATTATCATTGGGTTCTTTAAACCGACCGTTTTTAAGCATGATGCTATTGGGGTGAATGTCGTGCATGAAGTTTTAGGGGTCAAAAATGGCCTGAACTGCATCCAGAAAGGATGATATGGTCGTCTCACGTTTTTGCTGGACTTGCTGTTCTTCTAGATCTTGAAGTCAGAGCTGCGACTATTCAAAACTATACAGCGAAGAAGCTTGTTCGTGTTTTATCTTAGATTATCCTGTTGGCCTAACTTATATAATATAACCTTTAATATGATATGTTTCATCTTTCAATTGTATTCGTTGGATTTCATAGAACTTAATATTACATCTGTATTCATACACCGTGCTTCACTATCGTAACAACTGCGCGAGGGAATCATACTGCCGAAAGCGTATGCTTATGTTTTCCAGAAATTTAATACAATATGAACTGTTAATTCATATAAAATGGCAAAATAAGGCCAACTTTTTTTCCACTTACACCCTTTTCACCCAGAAATAGAGGGACCTAAAAAGTTAACAACCGTCAAAAAGCAATCTTTATAACAATGGAAGTATCAGCTTTGAAGTAGATCGTATAAGCATAATATATGATATTACCCTATACTTACACCATATACCCGCGTCCAATGATTGGACGAGGAAGAGGAAGCGGACGTGACGTCACGAGCGGTATCTCTCAGGCTGATTGCTCGTAAACCCTCGCCGATAACGCCGGCAAATGTGGGTAGTTCCACTTTTAAAACTCTTACAAACCTTTTGTATAAACTTACAGAAGATATTTCTTCAATCAATTTGTACCTTATCAACATAGGCTACTAAACTATTTTATAAGGAAGGTTTATATGTTTTTAATTTTGAGAATCATATTATGTTACCTAAGTGCCAAGTCTAAACTACTTATACAGATTATTTATATCATGTAACTTACCTGGGTACATAGGTCTTATTAGAATGTTTCCTAACTGTGGGAGAGACACGCTTCGAAATGAATGGGCTGGCTCGACCGGAGTGATACCAGGGCCTCATAGAAGACCGGCGTGAAGAAGCGCCTATGCTGTGTTTCGACGAGTGAGTGAGGGTACCGGAGGTCCCAATGGGAGGAAAGGGGGTTTTAGGTTGGCAGCGCCCTTGTGACTCTGCTGGTGTTGCAGGCGATCGTTTACCATCAGGTGATTCGTCTGCTCGTCTGTCCCCTAGCACATAAAAAAGAACTCTTAGGTTAGTAAGTACCTCGCGATTTTAAAAAGAGAAACACTTCAGAAAACGCAAACCTTTAAAATTTATTCCCTTCCTCAGCCATAAATTGCAGCCAACCAGAAAGTATCTTATGCTCGAAGAGTCCGCAACGTTCCTTGCGTGCCTTACCCTATCTACTCATTGTTTTAATTTCACTCAGATCACTAATTGCTAGGGCAGACGCACTTTAAATAACCCCCACGGCCATTTTACAACCACCTCATTGCATTTTAAAAGAAAGGATTATAATTTCTTTCGCCCTCTCGCTTTGTTCGGCTTTTCTTTTATTAATTCAGTTGTCCGAAACCGTTTTTGTCGGTCCTTGAGCCGAGTTTAATTCTTAGCTGTGTTATTGTGGATTGGAACGGGTTTAATATACTTTTTTCCTATTAAAATTTTGTTTTTGTTTTAGCCGGCGCGCGACTGGTTTTAAGAGTTCTGTAGTACAAAATTTTGCGTTATTTTCTTTATCGGATTTAATTTTGGTCGCTGTTTTAGGTTAAGTAAATTTGAATAGCAAATATATTTAGAAAGAAACTTAAAATGAGAATCTATACAACGAGACGATTAAGTTTCAGTGGTAGTTTAATTAAAATTCGGTCATGGATTTGTAATTTAAAGTTTACGTAATGTCTTGCATTTTTTATTGAATCAAGTCTACTAAATCCCCAATTTGGCTTGAAATTTAGTTTAATACAGCGACACCCAGTTTTATATTTATTTATTTATACACGAAGAGATGTAATCGCATGGGATTTCTATAAAATAGTCCGACCAAACGTCTTGATCGTGCAATGTTAATATTTTATATTTTTGAACACGTCTCTTGTAACCAATTAAAAGTAACAGAGTTTTCGTTCTCTTTTAGGTATTTTCGCGTATACAAGCAAAATCAACAGTTTCATTTACAACTTTACGAAACTACAGCATCTTCACTGTAGTATTTAACCACTTTAAAATATAGGTATTATTGCATCTTAACACAATCGATTCTTATGAGAAAAATATAATATAGTAAGAAAATTCTTTACACATTATATTTATTTTCTATGATTGGGTTACCTTACCTACCTTCAGCCGTGTAATTTAACGTTTTTGGAGAATGCTGTTTTTTTACAGAAAACTGTTTTCTTCTACAACGAGGTAATTATAAAATAATAAAATTGACACTAAATATCGACAAGTGTCAAATATAACAGCCAAGGAAAATCCTCTCAAGTATCAAGATCTCCAGCCGCTCTACATGCAAGCTATACGGGGAACGCGCTAAGGTGCGCTTCGTTTTTGTGTCCAAATGACGAAATAATGACAGGCATACGCTGCCACAGCTCCCGTGCCACCCCCCACACCCCCCACATCCCCTCCCAGCCGCATGCTAATGCCTCGACATGAATATTTATACTGCACACAGAATAAAACGAAAAAACAACCACTCGAAATAATTAGATGTGCACACTGGCCGGTTGAAGTGCAGGTTGCGCTGCGAAAAAAGTTTTGGTACAGCGAGGTTGGCTGGACTGTAGCTGAATGTTTTTTAGACCTACAAAATATGATATGACTGGCCGGTTGGCGCAATGGTAGTGACCCTGCCTCATACGCCAAAGGTCGTGGGTTCGATCCCCACCCTGGACAAACATTCGTGTGATGAACACTTGTGTTTGTTCAGTGTCTCATCTGTGTTCACCCAGGACCCCGAGATCACGCACTAGACCAACGTGGTCGAATAACTAGATACCAACTCCATTTTATTTAGAACAGCTGTTTATTTTATTGATCTTTCATGCTAAAGGGGCTTTTATTTGCGATCCCTATATTCTGTGACTATGAATGAATGAATGAAACTTCATTTGACACAAAAACAATCACAGTAAAATACACACAATAAAAAAGAAAAAATACACTCAATAAATAAAGAAAAGAACAATTTTACATAATTATGCGCCAAATAGGCGGCCGCTCAGCAGATGACAGCTCAGAAACTATGGAAGAGCGATGTTGCTTATGACAAGCAAATGAGCTTAAAAGGGGAGCATCAAACACAAAATACTGATCTAGACTAAGTTACTGCTATAAACGTTTTTGTATTAATTGTATTGTATTTAAATGTTTAAAAAATAAAAGAATCGAATTGGAAAGTATTACTTACGAGGGAGCATTTAAACCTTCATTCCGTATTTAGATCGTGAAGGGTACAAGGGAGGGAAGATATCCTAGGATTTAAATTTAAATTGCGCAGCGTGTATCTCGCGCCGTCACTCATGTTTCGACTCAGCTTGATAGATTGCCGATTGTATCGGACCGGGTATAAAAGATGAAAATGATGAAACTGTTACTGTAATGGGCACTGACAAGTGGGAAGGTGAACTTTAAGGATTGAGATCAAAGTTCAAAATGTTTATTTATTCTTGTACTTTTACTTTTTTGCTCGACAGAGATCTCGAGAATACAAGCCGGCACTTAAACCACTGGACTGGATCACCATGCATATTAGGCAAGCGTGGTGATTAAGCCTAATCCCATCATAGCGATGATTTGATTTCTATGATGGAGGCCTTTGCCATGCAGTGGGACAGTATATATTTACTTTACGTTATTATAACCGTGTCCTTTTAATTGTAACCGTGGGAGAGTCACGTTTTGGTATTAGGGCCCGGCTCGAGTAATACCACGGAACTACTGATAACTACCGTAAAAACGCGTCGAGTGGTATTCGGTGATATTCGATGATTCCTATTTGGGAAGAAGAGGAAAAGTTTGGCAACGTCTATCTATACATGTATATCAAGCGCGACATTCAAGTCGATCCCATCTTCGCTACATCCAGTGTATTTAGTCGCCATGCTTCTAAAATAAAAAGGCTTTCAGTAAGATATCTACGAACTTGTTCATTTATTTCATCAAAAGGTATACGACATAGAAAGTACACCTGTCAGAACCATATTACGGCTTAGACGTCGCTCACAATCACGTCTTACAAAAAGCGTATCGCAGTCCACCTGTTTCAAATCATTATTAGGTCTATTTCAATAAGTTGGCCGCGACTGGCAAAGGGCCCGGCGGCATCATCCGCCATCATCCTCCATCATCGCTTGGTTCCGGACGCGTCATGCTGCCTTTGCGCATCTCGCCGGTCATTTACAAGTTTAATGCAGGCGTATGTAAGGTATTAGACTAGATAGATAGATAGATATACTTACTTTATTGCACAAAATTCACAAGTTTAGAACTAGACATAACATATTTTTTATGTACAATATCGGCGGTCATATCGCTTAAAACAATTTTTGGGCAAAGGACATTTATTTGTTTATAAGCGGCGGTAATGGCTAACCATCCGGTAATCCGTCTGCTCATCTGCCGCCTATCTATCACATATAAAATAGAAGATGAGGAGGCTCTCAAATCGACTGAATAATTTTTAATGGTGCTTTTTAGTCTGTAAAATTAAAAAAAGTAAAATTTAACAAATTGAAACTAATATGAATCTCAGTTACGTGTTTACTATAAAAGTTCAGACCACTAAAACGGGGAAGAAAAATAAAAACAATATTTTAAATGCACATAATTTGAGCAAGCCGGAGATAGCTAACAGACGGAAAATATTAAAGGGAACTTTACCTACATTTTTAAAAGAAGTTTCTTTATCCGAGGAATAAATCGAAGGTGGGGGGAGAAGTTGCGGCGGAAGTAGAAATCTGTTGTTTTATTCATGAAAAAATAAAGAAGGGAAAATGCGGAATGCGGTTCGCCTGGAGTCGGTAGTTTAACTGTGAACGGGAACTTTAAACTCATCGTCTACGATAGTTTGTTAAGGGACTTACCTGTCTTTAGAATGCAATAGGTACAGTCAATATCGAAATGATCTAAGCGTTCAAACCTATGCAATGTGAGTATTTGATAAAAAATACTATTAGCTTAAGTTATGAGTATTTATTCTCGAACAAGAAATTATCAAATGTCCTTTGCCCAAAGGTTGTCTGGTAGAAATCGCTTTAAAGAATAATACCGCCGAATTGTACATACAATTTCTGTAATTCTTAAGTTGTGAATTTTGTGCAATAAAGGATATCTGTCTATATCTATCTCAAATTAATACCACCGTGGTATATACTTACTGACTCTTGTGTGGTGGTAGTTCAGTGGAGAAGAACATGCGCCTTCCCAAACGGATGGTCGTAGGTTCTATATTGTATACTTACTTCGTATACGCAGCTCACTATTGTATACTTTATCATCATCATCATTTCATTATCAGCGGAATGGTTTGTTTACACCAGTACAATACCCTCGAAAAGATAGTAAGACGGTTAACATCGGTGTATAGTTAAATCAAAAAATCACAATTTGAAGATTATCGATTGCTCATAATCTAGATTGCTATAACCTTGAAACCAAGAATACAAATAGCATGCTTCAACGTAAGGGTGACAAACCCCTTACCAAATCAAACAGCAACTCAACACGACAAGCCTTCTCAATACCCTTTATGAAGGCTACAGGCGTAATCAATCAAAATCAGCGAACACTCGTGTTCGCGACAAACCCGCACGCACGAGATCCATTAAATAATGCAAATTTGTTGTAATCCGCGCCAGAGCATCTTAAACTCCGCCGAGTGAAATATTTAATTTTCATAAAGTACACATTAGAGAACAGCCGGGAAGGGGCGAAATCTTCGCGTATATTTTAGCGGTTGCGGTGTGATGTGGCTTTGCTTCGAGATGGGTTGCGATGTGAGTGTACGTTACTGGCTGGATGGTGAATTTGGTAGTGACCCTGCCTCATACGCCAAAGGTCGTTGGTCGTTTTCGTGTAAGGAGCTGCAGTATACAGTATCACCGGGGTGTGTTGAATGTTCTTAAATTATTAAATCGAACGTCTGGATGTCTGTGCATCTAATTCTTAACGTGTATTTAACTATTAAAAGGTCTGATTCCCCTGTTTAAGGCTACCTTGCGTGAATCTGAGACAGCATTCACGGCGCTGCCAAATTGTTTTTTTTTTAATTTTTTTTATGTGATAGGTAGCAGACGAGCAGGCGGATCACCTGATGTTAAGCAATACCGCCGCCCATGGACACTTGCAACACCAGTGGAGTTACAACCTTTTATACCTTTTCCCCCGGGTGAGCCTCCGGTACCCTCACTCACTCGGCGAAACACAGCACAGGAGCTGCTTCACGCCGGTTTTCTGTGAGGCAGTGGTATCACTCCGGTCGAGCCGGCCCATTCATGCCGAAGCGTGGCTCTCCCACAGTTAAAATACCATTCCTCCGCATTGGGCCTCCCTTACCCTCACTTACTCGACGGAAGAAAGGAGCTGGCTCTGCTCGACGTTGGTTTTCTGTGAAGTCGTGTGGTATCAATTCCATCCATACCGAAGAGTGGCTCTCCATCGGCTAATATAACAAATGTACTTGTCCAAATTTTTTATTGACATAATTGTTTATAATCCCGTAATCCCTTTCTCAACAAAGGCGAACAGAAGGTTAACTCCTCCAAGTGAAATATTTAATTTTCATAAAGAACAAACGAGTGAACCAGGAGGGGCGGAATTTTAGCAAAAGTGTTTTGTGTTTTAAAACAAAAAGATTAAAGTCGTAAATCGTTTGTATAAGATTACTATGGAGATTACTTACCTGACTCCTGGGAAGTTGACGTTGCACTTAATAACAAAGTAAAAGAATGTAACAAATTGTACGATTATGAAAGTCTTATTGGGGTCTTTATGTTCTAATTAGATTATTTTGGCCAAACGAAGTTACTGACAAGTAATTTGGCGTATTGCAGGTTGGACGATATTAGGAAAAGCTATAAGTATGTGGTACTTATATCAAGTTTGAAAGACTTTGCATCTTTGTATGTACGTACAATTGGACAAAATGACTGATTTACCGTAAGTGTCCTTGATAATACGTAAACTAGTCGAATTCAAGAAAAAATGTCGCACCTGTTCTCTTTGGTACTGAAAGCACAGAGTATATTTTTATCCTCTGTGTTGAAAGTATGTACAATAATATATAATTTCCATCGCCTTTAAGTTTACAAATATAATTGTATTAGGTGGGTATATTGTATTTATACAAACATGATGAGTACACATACCGACCCGTCTTGTGATATGTTAGTGATTTTGTAACTAAAATTCCAAAACCAGAAAACAAGATATTTGCGCACTCAATCGGCCATTGTCTAGTAAGCAAAGTTCGACGAGCCAGAATTTGCATATCACCGATATTATATCGTCACGCGAAAAACGTATCCCTTACGCCTGTGTACACACGAATGACGCGTGATGCTGCCGACCCGGCTGACGTCATCCATCATTGGCACGGCGCCTGCACCTAGACTCGTGACAGCCGCGGGTGGAATAACTCACCCTAAGGAAATTTCAACTTTATTAGTTCCAAAATAGGGTCGGCTTTTGTTGCAGCGTCGCCGGGGAAAGGTGGCACGCAAAACCCCCGCTAGCTAGGGAGGATCCATGTCAAACGTTGGCGAAGAGTTTGACAGACGCGGGGCGCGGAGTATTTGACATGAGGGGCCTGTTTGATACGGGGGGTTGGGGGGAATTCTGCCCGGTCATGAATAGGCAATGGGCCCGCTTTATTTATAAAGATTGTTAGCGAACGCTGGCTCAGTGAACTTCTGTTCGGGAATAAACACATCGTCACTATTGACGTGCGGGGTCGGACTCGAACACCGTTGTCGAAGTTTCCATTGGAATTCTCTGAGGTACTTTAGGACTAACAACAATACAAGTCAGAATATTCATTTCATTCAAGAAATCTTATGTTGATATGAATATTTTACTCGACTTTAGAGCTTTAAAGTTCTTCTTTTAATCGTCTGTTTTATTTAAGTATCTGATTGGAACATAACAGATGCTTTTACGACCGGTGGAATTTGCAACTGACGAAGTACTTCAAGTCTAATAAAATTAATAATTTCAATTGAAACTGTGTAATGATTTACTTTATAACAGCTTAATCTGCGCTACTTTTTTCGACTTTTTAAGAAATCTGCGTTTGTTTAAAAATTCGTTGTAGAAAAATCTCAGCGTAAACATTACGACTCACTAAGAGGTCCGCATTGAAAAATATGGTGCCGGCTCAGGAGAATCCTCTTATATGCCGTATTTAAGTTGTGGTTGGTAAACACCTGGAGTTTTGTTTCCTTCCCTGTCTGGCATCCATAAGGTAGTTCCGATTTAACTATTATCAGCTGATTTTGTATTTGTTATTTAATTGTTGAATATTTTATGTTTTCATTCTATTGGAGAGTGTTTGGAATGCCATACGGGACAGCGACTTGACAAACGCCTTTTGTCCTTGTTGATCAGGGATGTTACTGCATCTGTGTCTACGTTGTCACGAAGTTTCCGAGAATCTGAGGATCTGGAATCTTTGATGCCTACTAAGCACTTTGCAAAAAGGTTATAAGAATTTTAAAATTTGTATTATTGTTAGAGAATTCGTTGATATCAGCTTGCATCCTCAAAAGATAAAAGGACCATTTTCTATTTGTAGCATCGACAGGAAATAAAAGAGCGCGAGGTCTTTATCAACGACGATTTAATTCAAGCAACCGCAACCCCACGGCTGGGGGAAGAAACCATAAAGGTACACAGTGTATGCACTATTGCAGTGAAGTGCTTCACGGAATGTAGCATGCATGTTTGTCGGTGCGCCAATATGTTAAAGAGGTAGCAGAGTAGTCTAGCTTCAAACACTAGCCTTTTAATGTCGCTATTGTAGACTTACCTTTACGCGGAAAGTGCATAGTTAAACCACTGCGGGTTAGAAGACATCACATCTTTTTAGGATTTCGTTTCTAGATACTAGTCGAACATATGACTCCTCCTTTCTTATTCAAACAGCTATCACCGTTCAACTCAATATTGCTATATGCACGATCAGCTTAGAAGTGATCGTGAAATCCTAAGTTAGAACAGAAAGTGTTAAAAAAATTATGGAGGTCTGTAGTCGATAAACACGGGTAAGTTTTTTCAATAGTTCAGATGACATCTATGAGTTTTGTATTTGCCCTCCATCAGTCCGTTTGCTCAAACAGTTAAAAAGCGTTTGAGTATAAGATTCAGAACGTGGCTCTAGCAGAAGTGCGAACGCGATTCTACCGCTTGCAAGCACAACATAATCCTGGTCAGCACGGAGTTGTGCCCTGTGGCTAGGGGCGTTAAGAATACTGCCAAGGTATTCCCGGCCTGTCGTAAGAGGCGACTAAACGGGCTTCGGAGTACGTGAGCATGCCACTACTGGGGAGTGGCTTGCTCAGTATCACGACTCCGCGAGGGAAAAAATCCTACTGGGTGTCCTGGTAGGTCGCGCATTTGGGAAGGGCTGCATTGCGCCAAACAATTTGGCTCAAAGTGGCGAGCGCGATTTGCGGTACGGTCCAGTCCCGGCTGTGGGGTATCCGACCGCGATTGCGCTGAGATGGACACCCCAGGGGTTTTGGTTAGGGTTAGAGTCCCACACACCACCTTTGTCCCCCACAATGTGGCAAGGTGAAGGCCATGATAGGTTTCCCCTGGGAAAAAAAAAATGGTCAGCACGGAGTTCCCTCACTGGCGTTGGCCCTCGCACCGCGGCCTCGCAGTGGCTGCATGAAGGCAGCAGAAATTTGATTATTCCACGAGGTTGGCCTATCGCCAGCGCGACTATTTATCAAGAGCTCTCCGCGCGCGACGGTTTACAAGGATACTAATCATCGATGCGGGATTAATATGAAGTTGTTATAACTACAAAGGTAAAGGGAGTATAAAGATTTATTTAGGAAAATAAGAAATACTTAGGAAATCATCGTAAGTAAACTAAAAGTAACTTGAACATACTTGTAATTTAAAACAAAGTTGGTCCCTGTAGCAGTGTTCCCAAATTTCTAGTAGCATTACCCCGTTAGATCGCAATCGGAATTCACTGATTGTGAGTAGAATCTCTCTTGGTAATTTTGATTACAAACACGTATTACGAGACAGTCCCTGTTAATTAATGAGGAAAAAACAATGTCACATAAAAGTCATAATACGGAACATGGTTACAAATTTTCAAATACCGCTTCGATAGAGCGCTCCAATTACACCGTTTATTACCAAACAAATTGATTGAAGGAATTAATCGGATAGTCATCTAAATCGATGTTGACTTTTCTACCATTTTAAGGATCAATGGACATCGATTAATCCATTCTCCCGTCGATTGCTCTGCGATTGGTCAGCTAGATAATGTGATATTATAAACTGTTTTCTTTGGACTATCACAAATCGAGAGATTAGGTCTGATTAAGAAATTGTACATTAACAACTCGTATACCTGAATTGAATTGCTCGGATGATTGAACGTTAATTAAAATAAGGGCGATGCATACCTACACATTCATTGAGCTAGGCAGAGATTGCATTTTTTCAGTAGTACTATTACTACTGCAGCATTCACTTGCGTTACGTGTGTAAACTATATCGGGAATAAAAAATAGCCATGATGTGGTATTATCAGCTCTATGCGGGCCCTTGTAACCGGCAAAATTTATCGACTTGTTATAGAGGCATAACTTGAACGTGATGATAGTAAATCAAACGTTACATTAAAATCCACAAGGTTACTTAACTATAAGTTTTCAGACGGGAAAAGACGTGAACTTCTATTGAAATTAAACTTAAACGTATGATTTTCATTTAGAGCAAGACTGACCAATGGATTCTACACGTGAAAACTTGGCAAGAACTACGAAGAACCACGTACGATACGGTAAAGCTTAATCAGCTTATAATTATATCGGGCCTTATCATAAAAATGTAACTGGTTTTCCAAGTTAGGTAAATAAAATAAATTTAAAAAACCTAAGTGGCGATTTCGTGTTTGCCAACGGAAGCCAGTGAAGTAAATTGGTAGAAATTAAATATCTAATTTACGATAAGCCTACATACCTGCTGTCTCACTGACAATGTCATTTCTTTTTGTTGACCTATATGTCGTGATACCTAATAACTTGATGGTTGATCTAAGGAAATATAAATCTATGTGATCATTAGATCCTGATTCATTAAAAGTAAAAGTTAATTATCGCCATTTTTTGCTAATTTCGCCATTGGTAAACCCACTTTCTTAATTAGTTAAATAAGGCATCATTTTCATACTTAAAATTAAGGATAATTATACATATTTTATAAATTAATTGGGCTCGTACTAATTAATAAACTTTAACATAGTGCGTTAATTACTTACAACTAAATCTTAGATTAATGACTGTGAGTAATCAAGGGATTCATTTCGTTTTTTGTATCGACCATGATTAATATATTAATTTATTATAAGAGCTACGTTATTGTAATGATTCACACAATTCAAGAATTTATACAGCGTGACCAATAAATATTTAATCTTAAACTATACAGGGTCATGCTATGGTAATATGGTAAGCATATTTTTTTCTAAGCAATCAGTATAGTTTCATTTCAACCAACATGTTTCACGAAAAATACATACCTACTTTTCCACTTTCGATTGTAAATGTGTGAGTGAAAAAATACAGGGAAGCTTAATATCACCTACAGATACACGTATGGCTTTAATAAGAAAATATGGATTTTACTTCTAAGTATGAGAAACCCCCAAAATTTATAGTTTTTTCTATTTTTGTGTCAAACTGGCTGTGGCATACGGCTGGACAGACAGGCAGACATGACGTATATATGGGTTCAGTTTTTTACCACTTGGCTACGAAACCCTAAAAATGGTTGACTAAGTTTCATTCAAATATTAACAATCTTTACCGAACAACGTTGAAATTAATATCCGCATGAAACATGAATTCGTTACAAAACCAAAATGATCGGTTGTCTATCCCCGCAGGGTTGCCTTATTAATAAATTGGGCACGTACTAATTAATAAACTTTAACATAGTGCGTTAATTACTTACACTAAATCTTAGATTAATGACTGTGAGTAATCAAGGGATTCATTTCGTTTTTTGTATCGACCATGATTAATATAATAATTTATTATAAGAGGTACGTTATTGTAATGAATCACACAATTCAAGAATTTATACAGCGTGACCATCAAATATTTCATCATCATCATCAGCAACCCACACTCGTCCACTGCTGGACAGACCCAGTCTTCCCTAATGCATGCCACTGCTCCCGATTTTCGGACACTCTCATCCAGCCCACACCAGCCAGCCTTCGAATGACTTTACGGCTCCAACGGTTTTACAGTTCGGATAACTGGATGTGGCATACGGCGGGACAGACAGCAGAAATGACGTATATATGGGATTCATTTTTTAACCACGTGGCTACGAAAACCCTAAAAATGGTTGAAACTAAAGTTTCATGCAAATATTAACAATCTTTACCGAACCACGTTGAAATTAATATCCGCATGAAACATGAATTCGTTACAAAACCAAAATGATCGGTTGTCTATCCCCGCAGGGTTGCCACAAGGCAGTCGGCCGTCGGAAACAGCGGCGGAATCTGCGCACATAAATCACCCCACGGAAGCAGCCCTGACGCTCTCCTCGAACTCAAGGGGTTCGGTCTAATGTCCCCTTCGAGTTAAACGGGGTCTCTTTATTTTTTATTTTATTTAATAAAATGCGGATCTAAACGGTACGTGAGAAAATGAAGCGAAATTTACGCTGCTTTTTTAAATTAGCGTGCTGTGATTGATCCATTGCTATCAATTTTAAAATGCCTTTGGGTGATTCGACTAGGCTAGACAGAAACGAAGTACATTGTCTCTTCTATCATTACTTTAGTATGACATAAAAATATCTTTGATTTTACATTTTAACAAGCAATTAAATGCATTTGAAGCTCATTTCTTGTTAATAAACTTCTCTGGGTCATAAAATTTCAACACACATACAATAAAATGGTAACTATGAAGCACATTGGAGTTGTAATGGTCTCAGTAGATAAGTTAGTAGAGGTTTTGTATTTTTCGATAAGATTATCATAAAGTTGTTTTATCAATTCGATTGCAGATTAAGCTTAATCCCATCAGAGTAGCGGTGACTTGATTTCTATGATGGAGGCCTTTGCCCTGCAGCAGTGGAATAGTATATAGGCTAATATTCTTTACTTTTTTTTACCAATTCGATGCTAAACAAGACTTAACCCTCAAATCACAAGGACCATTCCTATTGTCAAAACAAGTAACGGTACACGTAGTACATATTACCATTTTATTAGGTCTTCATCCCTCATAATACGGGGTTGGGTTTAATAAAACAAAAGACAACATGTCGACACGGCGCGTCGCGGCCCGATCGCGTCTGTCAAATAATGACGCTCATTTGTCAAACGCGATGGCGTCGGCTGAGACAATGTCGACCTTATTGGCATTGGCGATGTTCCGGTGTTGTCTGTTGACGAAGGAACCGCGAATCACGTGCAAGGTCATATTGAGAAGGAAGACAGCAATGCAATATAATATATTAGGACTTATTAAGGAAACTTTAAGTCTTTATTGATTTCAACTAGGGAAGTTGACGTTCATTTCTCAAATGCAACCGCAATGGCCAAGACCGTGCCAACCTTATTGGCAACAGCGATGTTCCCAAGTCATCTGTAGGCTATATTTTATTCGGACTTCTTTGAGGAAACTTTAAGTCTTCATTGTATATTTTAAGTCATCTATTAAAGAGTGAGGCTCAATTTATCAAACGCATTGACATTGTTTACAACAATGTCAACCTTCTAAGCAACGCTATGTTCCGATGCAATGATGAGATTTATTTACAGACGGAGGAATCTTGGATAAAAGTCGAACTTGTAGTAAGTATACACGTTATATTGTTTGCTAGGTAATTTAAAAAAAGTTACAATATAAAATACTTTCACAACAATTTGTTAATGATGAATTTTTGACCATTAACTTCATGAATGGATCTAAGTAATTAGGTTATACCCATCTTGGCTTACCTATTACTTTAATTATAGATACTTAACCTAAGTTCTTCGCAAAGTGTTTGTTGGAGTAACCCATTAACAGCCTTAGACGTGAAAACGCAATAACTCCCATTCCAGCGTCATCTTCATCCCAAGAGCACATGCCAACAATGCCTCATAGAATTGCAGATAAAATAAGGAACAAGGAAGACAGTAGATTGCGCGGGTCCTCCGATCCCATATCTTTTATATTTTTTCATCAATGTCACACGTGACGCCAAAATGTCATTTTCGCATGACGAAAAAAAATGTTTATTAAGACGCGGCACGCACGTCGCGATATTACAATTTCCACTAGTGAAATATGGAAAGTGATTTTTTACGAGAAAATAACAAGGTATTAAAACGCGCGAGATGGGGGTTGCGTCTTATTAGGTAAATGATTTTTGAAATTGTTTTCGTCAGGTTTTTTATCATGTAGGTTATTGTTATAAGTAAATTAAGTCATATATCATCATGTAGTTAATTGATAAACCCCTGTACAGGGTTAAGTAATTAAATATCGAAAATTTTCAGGTTCAATGATTTCGTGTAAAGTATATTCGGTTCTGAAAAATGTCACATGACTTGTGGTATAAAAATAACTTTAAAATACATTAGTTCTCTGGTCTTGGTAATAAATATTTTTTTTGGGTGATGAGCTTTATTTGTGATTTGGTACTACATAATACATTTATATTGGCACCAAAACATCATTTTTTGTAATGGACAAATAAAATGCGAAAAAAATCTGTGTGAAAAATGTCTGCGACTGCCTAGAACCCAACGCACACGAGGGACGGTTTGTTCTAGTTATTCGAAAGCGCGCGGCGTGGACTGAGCTAGCCGCGCCGCGCCGCCGTCTGCGTTACTTCATACAAACTGGTCTGTGTGAAACATGGCGGGCAGCCACCACCGACATGCCGCGCCGCGGATTCTCGATGAGCTTTGGCGGCGCAGTATTTTTGCCCGTCGTGTACGTTGGTAGTAAGGATTCGCGCCGCCTGGAAAACGCTTTACTTGTACAGGCACCATAACATCTTTATTGACCTAGTAAAGCATCGCGCATAGCGAGACATCGCGCTAGAGTAATAGTGCAACGCGAGATATCGCGCTAAACGAGATATCGCGCTACACTAGATATCGCGCTACACGAGATATCGCGCTACACGAGATATCGCGTTACATGGGATATCGCGCTATACGAGATATCGCGCTACACGAGATATCGCGCTACACGAGATATCGCGCTACACGAGATATCGCGCTACACGAGATATCGCGCTACACTAGATATCGCGCTACACGAGACATCGCGCTAAGCGGGACACGAGACACCGCGCTAAGCGGGACACGAGACACCGCGCTAAGCGGGACACGAGACATCGCGCTAGCGTAATAGCGCAACGCGAGATATCGCGCTATACGAGATATCGCGTTACATGGGATATCGCGCTACACGAGATATCGCGCTACACGAGATATCGCGCTACACGAGATATCGACATACACGAGATATCGCGCTACACGAGATATCGCGCTACACGAGACATCGCGCTAAGCGGGACACGAGACATCGCGCTAGAATAATAGTTCAACGAGATATCGCGCTACACGAGATATCGCGCTACACGAGATATCGCGCTACACGAGATATCGCGCTACACGAGATATCGCGCTACACGAGATATCGCGCTACACGAGATATCAAACTACGCGGGACGGAGACATCGCGCTAAGCGGGACACGAGACACCGCGCTAAGCGGGACGCGCGACGCGCCGCGTTGCGACGAGCGCTCGGCAGATGTGCCACCGTTGTGATTGTCTTGCCGCGATGATTGATGATCTCCGGCGCGGCTTGCGCGCAGGGTTGCCGCTACGCTGAGATAATGCACTGGATTCTGTACCTTTTTATAATAAAAGTAATCTGTCTGCTTGTCTGTCTGCTATCTATCACATCAAAAGATAGGGAGGCAAACGAGCAACTCGGTTACCTGATGGTAAGTAATCACCGCCGCCCACGGACATCAGTACGCCAGAAGGAGTGCAGATGCGTTGTCGGCCTTTTAGGAAGGGAAGTAAATAAAAAATATGCGGTATATATATACTGCCGTCGCTAACGGTGTGCTAAGGTAAACTAATTTAAACTTTTTACACCAACATTTATAATATGTTGCAAACTTATGAATTCAAAGTATTCCATATTATAAATTCATATTGTATTACATTTAAGATTATTCCAAATACATAGCATTATATTCTAATGAAAAAAGTATTGTTTGTACGGCTAATTAACTATATTGATGTAGCCAGAAATAAGCCTAGGTTCTATTGTTTCACCCAGTAAAAATAAAAAAAATGTATTGTTCATTTCAATACCATTCAATTTAATAACGTTTTTGTGTCTTGCAGGTAAAATCCTACGTCTCATATGCAAAACAAACAAATTAACATAAAGGTCTTTAAAATTTGGAAACAATCGGAAAAAATAGTAAACAAAGTAATTAAGAATCTTGGTCTATTGTTCAGAATAGTTTAAACTTCCTAAGTATACAAGGATTGAAGTACACAAATATGGATAGGTTAGCCCTCAACAATGCGCAGGGATTATCTCTTAAAGGGTGATTGACAGCTATAGCGCCCTTTTGTTGGATTATAAGCCACACCCCTAGGAAAAAAATCGCATAAAGAATAAAATAGTATGGTTCTGGCCACATAAAAATGCGCTCATACCTAAGTAGTTTTTTTATGATTTAGTGTTTAACATTCAAGGAATAACAAATACTATTTTAAATGCTAATGTAAATACCTTAATTAGGGTTTCTAACATAAAGTGATTAATTATATCAATAAAATTAATTAATGAACTAAGCTAAATCATTCAATGAGCTGAAGGAGTTGAAGATACATAATATTGTACAATAATATGTCAAAATGTTATGTATCACTCGTTTCGTCTAATTAGGTAATCGACATTGCATTGACATTAATTAAATGGTAGACATACCTAAACAGAGACAGTTATGATTACTACCCGAGCGAAGTTAGTAATTAATTAATTAAAGGAGGCATAATTATTAAAACCCACATACTTACTAAAGGATAATTACAAGAACACTTCATTACATAAGTATATCAATTATTATTAGTCGTAATGAAATCATAAGCATAGTAACTAATATTATTATGTGTCAAAAAAAAGAAAATCGAATATCGAACTCTTTCTGATTTTACAGTTCACGACTTCTCCATTTTTTAGGGTTCCGTGGTCGGTCACATAAAGTTGATTCAATTACATTGTGAAAACAATCTTAGCTTTAAAAATATCAAAAATAGATATAAAGTTACATTCGTAGCAACATTTTAATTTAATTTAGCAAAATTATAGGTGGTTTATTTAATAATTAACTGAATAATTCAGTGTAGTGACAGCCCTAGCGCACTATTCAACTCACGTTTATTCAATATAAGCAAACTCAGACATAGGCCACGGTAAAAGTACTCGCCGAATATCACACATTCGTCAGCCGCGGATCCGAAGCTCGCTCGAGAAATCTGAGAGAGAAATGTTACATTTTTATGTGGGATGTTAATACTCGTCTGTACACTTACTATTTTGCTTATAGGTATTATATATTTTGGCCTGTTTCTTAAAGAGAAACGTGAACATGTTTCATCTCAACTTAGTGTCAAAGCTGTCACTTTGGAGTACGCTTAGTTTGTTAATTGCAATAAAGCGACTGCCGTTTGACCTTCGCAACCCTTTTGCCGGGGAACCAGATCATCTGAAATAGGGTTTACATGGTTCAGAAACTATCCGAAATGTTGTCACTGAGTTATGCTCGCAGAAAATATTCATGTATATTTACTAACGTTAAAGTTTTTTAACGTTAGCTGGCAAACGAACGAGCGGTTACCCCTTAAGTAAATCATCGCAATTCCTAAAGAACATCTACGACATCGGAGGAGTCGCTGATGCGTTGCCTACCTTTTACGAAGAAGTACGTTCGTATCTTGAAGATCTCTAAGAAATAGATAGGTATTCTTTTTCGATCTCCTTTTCAAAATGTGTTGAGCTAATCTTATTCGAATTTACGGTACGATCATTTGCAAAGACTCTATGAAGAATACTATGATTATTACCTAAGTATATTTTGATTATATTTCCAAAAAACAATAAGAGTAGCTAATAAATTGTAGACAAATACCAACTGCCATATACATCTAATACGTAGGTAGTAACACTTGTATACAATGATTTATTCTTATTACAAAATTATTGCCGGGCATATAATTTGATGAAGGTATACTTAAGGTAGGTACTTTAATTAATTACTGTAGGTTTGTAACTAAGTTCTTGCTAGTACTTTACAAATTAGATGATTCAATTCGTTGAATATAAATACTGGACTATTACCTGATCTAATGATCCTAGTTTCTATTACTTAATTCCTTAACTTACAAATTGCATACTTGTACTTGCAAAATGTATACCAATTAACCGATTTGTAATGATGACAGCTACTTAATTAATCGTTAAATTGCATAATTTTGAATTTGGAATCGTGACTTTTTGTGACTCATTGCGCCATCTGTGTGGCGAGGTTGAAGTCACATCGTAGTACTACGAAGGTTGCTGAGCTTATACTAATGGTTGTTTGCTACTAGGAAAGCCTCATTATTTGGAACTAAACCGTAGGAATGACCATCATGGTCATTCATACATCATGATGAACTATATAATTATTATTTAGATAAAAAACAAAATTATGCAGTTTAAATAGTTGCCTGTAACAGCTCATCAACCTGCTTTTGATTCATTATTACTTAAAACTGTACAATGGATTTATGTATTTAATTTTATAACTTTTTAAAATAGAAGATGGTAGCTCGTAACCTGCATTTAAAAATTGGTAGTCAGACACGTTCTTATTGACGTGAATCGTTTTAATTGAAAAATTGAACATCGTCAAAGTAACATTTAACTAAGTTGCTTGCCAGTTTGACTAGTAAAACTAAATATCACAGCATGCGTTATTTTAGATAGTTTTCATGAAAGAACCTTCTTTGACGTGTTTTCCGTGAAAAGCGTATTTTCACGCGTAGTCGGAGCGGACGAGTAGTTGCCACAAATGCGTGTAGATGGCGTTTAATAGACACGAATGTTGGAAAGCTCTTGTTGTTTGTAGTAAGTTTATGTTTAATCTGGCGTTTGTTTTTGTTTATACTTCAACCCTCAATGTTACTAAATATATAAGCTATAAATAAGCTACGTATAGCGTATATATCTGCTGTGCCGCAATGTACACAGTTACTACTTACACATACATATTTAATGAATATTGAAAAGGTATTTTATAGTAAGATTCAGACTTATTTTTTCAATCGTTTTCAAACTATGGGCTATTGTTAAAAGTGGCCACTTTTACCAATAATCATGAAATTAATTTACTCCCTCAGCACAGAGCTGTAGACAATACAGATCTTAAAAATATTATAATTACTTTCTCGACCAGTCTATGACGAGGTTTGCTTCAAATATCTTGAATAAAAAAAATATGTATTTAAATTACGATCAGTTAATAATACAGTAATAGCACTTGCTAAAACTGGTAAAGAAAGAAGTAATAAAGCTGTAATTGTAATTCATCTCAATTACATATAATATTTTAGTCTTACACTACGGAAACAGAATGATTAGATATTTATGTTAACATATTATAAAAACAGCTAGGTTAAGGTATTATCTATAATATTTCTAGTTTCATTATTTTAGTATGCTCTGACATACTACAATAATGGAACAATAATGAACTTTCATTGTTGTAGTAGGCTCTGGTATAGGTACTACAATATTGAAACTGAAAGGAAATTATTTAAATATCTTAATAATAATCTATAATATTTCTAGTTTCATTATTTTAGTATGCTCTGACATACTACAATACACAATAATGAACTTTCATTGTTGTAGTAGGCTCTGGTACTACAATTTTGAAACTGAAAGGAAATTATTATATACGATTAAGACTAGTCCTTTTATGAATGTTTATATTATTGTAAGTGCATAATGTTTCACTAAGCAAATGAACCTAACGATAATAACTGTGGAAGTACTAATGAAAATAACTATTAAGAGCAACTATTACTTGGAGTTAGCTTATTATTTTAATGTTATTCATTAGATCAATTGGTGATTTGTAACGGTATAAGTGTTTTTAAAAACAACGATCTTGGTTAGTTCGTCATGACAGTCGGAAGCGAAGCTTTACAACTGATGCTGGACTAAATAAGTACTATCAGAAAAAAGTTAGTCCCATGATCGCATTTTATCGTCACGTGACAATCGATAACCATATTGTTTAGGTTAAAGGTAGCAAAAGAGCTGATGGATCACCTGCTGGTAAGTGATTGCCGCCGCCCTTAGACACTTCAATAACGGTGACACCAGTAGAGTCACAAATGCACTGCCACCTTTAACTCCCTTTGGGCTTCCGGTACTCTTACTCCCTCGACGAAACACAGCGCAGGTGCTGCTTTACGCCAGTCATCTGTGAGGCCGTGGTATCACTCCAGTCGAGATAGATGAGGCAAATTTTACACAAATAGCTTATTTGTGATTTGTGTGAGAATGGAGAAAATATTTTTAACCGACCTAATCCATAATAGAAGATCAACTAAAGATTTATTCTTTCGTATTATTTGTCAATTAAAATCTTATTTGAAAGTTAGGTAATCCAAATCTTTATATATCCCTATTTACTGTTGAATTTATTTTATGTAGGTTCCTAATCATGATGAAAAACCAGTACATTTGAAGGAAGTAAAGTCTAAATAAATTATTGGATTAATTTGTTATTTTTGCATGTACACAGTACCAACAAACCCATACCAACAAAGTTAGCAATGGTGTCAAGAAGCAAAACGTAACAGAACTGCGTTCACCAGTCATCAGATGATGGAGCTAGAACAGGAGTACACCAGGACCAGGTACCTCGACCGCAACCGCAGGATTGAGTTGTCTGAGATCTTGAACCTGAACCAGCGCACCATAAAGATTTGGTTCCAGAACCGCCGCATGAAGGAAAAGAAGGACCGGGCGGAAAGTCTCGAGGAGTCTGAGGAAGTGAGTACCACGGAGTCATCCCCGGAGTTGGCCAATGACGTTCCGTTGCTCATACATGATCAGTACCCGGTGACTGTTACGTCAAACGAGATTTATAATCGTGGTGGTTTGTACGTGGACCATTACACAATGCCGTCGTCACAAGTTCTGCCGGCAACGCTGCCGCAGATGCAGAATCAAGTGACGAATGATTTCGTGGAATACGTACCTGAGTCCACCTACGAGCCTGAAGCTCAGTGTAGACAAGTTCACTTGCAAGTGCAGCACTACAACCCGGAGTACAGCAGCGACGTGCAGGAGGTGCCGCAGGAGGCGGTGCAGGCAGACAGCTGCACCACCAGCGCCGCCGGCGCCCTGCCCGACCAGAGCTGGGACTTATCATGGATCCGCAGTATTCAAGCTGATGAAGACTTTTGAACGGCATTAAATTGTTACAAAATGGGGACTTTGCAATGATGTTAAGTGGCTATGTGTTCAGCGATAGTGGTGTAGCATGTGCTAATGAATGTATTTATTTTTGTAACTATTTAATATGTAATAAATAAATTAAGTTGGTTTAAATTATATTATTTTTATTTAATCTCCACACTTACTCAACAAATTTATTCCCTACTTATTGTTTCTTATCAAAGCATATTTAAAAATTACACCCATAGATGTAGTCCCTTGCTTTTCTAAGTATTTTGTTTTCGTTAACTAAAAGACGATCGTCAAATGCATTCATAAGAAAGGTGACAACACGGGCCCTAACGACCTAATTAAAGGACTTTCGGCCTAATTAGTGTCATATTGGAAGTGGATCAGTATAAATAATAGGTACATATCCTCAGTTAACCATTATCAGTTCCGATCTCGGTGTGGTAGTAACTCTAATTTACCTACCAAGTTATCTGAAACTCTTCAGTATACTTTACTTAATAAGATTTACTTCACTTTGACAATGTCTTTGGCCCCAGGAGTTGGTAGCCCCGAGAGCTCGCATCAGGTGTTCGAGGCCCCGGAGCCTCAGTGGACTCAAGAGGAACCTTCTCAAAATGGAACGGTAATTTGACTTTTATTATACTTTGACTTATTATTAAAAAAATTGAATTTAGTTCAAAATATTTGAAAATGTGTCTTTAAAAACGGTTTAAATAATATAAAGGTTAAGACATCCGGGAAAAAAATCATGTCCATAAAATCTTATGTAACTACAATGGAAGCTAATTTAACTTATTTGTTTTACAGCCTCAAGAATGGAGTGAACCACCTCCGCAAATCCCGGTCCCGGTCAGCAGCAGCGTCACGACCCCAGGCTATTACAACAACGGAGTCAACTTCAATGGCAACGGCACCATCGCCTACTCCACCAACAACATCAACCTACCCTTCGAGAGAAACGGAGCCACCAATGGCATCTACGTCATGAACGGGGTCAGGACTCCTCAAAACATCTTGAACCCTGGCATGATTAGGCCTAATGGTTTCACTCCAAACATGCTGAACGGAACCAACGGTTTCATCAACCCAATTGCTAATGGAAGATTCATCAGAGCACCAGGTTGGGTCACCACCAACAAAGTTAGCAATGGTGTCAAGAAGCAGAAACGTAACAGAACTGCGTTCACCAGTCATCAGATGATGGAGCTAGAACAGGAGTACACCAGGACCAGGTACCTCGACCGCAACCGCAGGATTGAGTTGTCTGAGATCTTGAACCTGAACCAGCGCACCATAAAGATTTGGTTCCAGAACCGCCGCATGAAGGAAAAGAAGGACCGGGCGGAAAGTCTCGAGGAGTCTGAGGAAGTGAGTACCACGGAGTCATCCCCGGAGCTGGCCAATGACGTTCCGTTGCTCATACATGATCAGTACCCGGTGACTGTTACGTCAAACGAGATTTATAATCGTGGTGGTTTGTACGTGGACCATTACCCAATGCCGTCGTCACAAGTTCTGCCGGCAACGCTGCCGCAGATGCAGAATCAAGTGACGAATGATTTCGTGGAATACGTACCTGAGTCCACCTACGAGCCTGAAGCTCAGTGTAGACAAGTTCACTTGCAAGTGCAGCACTACAACCCGGAGTACAGCAGCGACGTGCAGGAGGTGCCGCAGGAGGCGATGCAGGCAGACAGCTGCACCACCAGCGCCGCCGGCGCCCTGCCCGACCAGAGCTGGGACTTATCATGGATCCGCAGTATTCAAGCTGATGAAGACTTTTGAACGGCATTAAATTGTTACAAAATGGGGACTTTGCAATGATGTTAAGTGGCTATGTGTTCAGCGATAGTGGTGTAGCATGTGCTAATTAATGTATTTATTTTTGTAACTATTTAATAATAATGTAATAAATAAATTAAGTTGGTTTAAATTATATTACTTTTATTTAATCTCCACACCTTACTCAATGGAATAATTCATTAAATATCAATATTTTTTTTTTTTACTTATTTTATTATTCTTTTTAGTGCCCAATTTATTGGAACTGAAATTTAAGAACATTCTTTTTGCTCGACCTGGGTTCGATTCCCGGGTCGAGCAAAAAGTATGTTTGTAATTTTTTGAATAAACATAGCTCGGGTTTGTGAATCAACACCCATCCACATTAGGCAAGTGTAGTGATTAGGTAATCCTGTCATAGTAGCGATGACTTGATTTCTATGATGGAACCCGGGATACTTTTTGCTCGATCCGGGTTCCCGAGATCGCGGAACCGGTACTTAAACCACTAGACCAACGGGGCTAACTTAAGTATTTATTTATTCATAACTGGTAAATAGGTATACAAGTCTTTTAATAACAACAATTACTAATAGGTAGTACGTAGTAGAGGTATATTTTATGGATTGATAAAGAAAATGCATAAATATAGCGTAATCCTAATAACATTTTGTGGTTTTACCTTATAAGAGAGATAATATATAGGTGATACCTAAAATAATATTCTTCGATCCGATTTTTCGGCTACGGTAGGTAGGTACATACATATAACATACAGCAAGTCTGCCTACTTCCGAGACTCTGAGATACCTAAAAGTATTAACTACCTTACAGTAGCTAAGTATGGTAAATACCCCTCGATGTAAATAAATTAAATTCTTTTTTGTATCTTTCACCATTGTTTAAAATATTTTCCGCAATTTTTTCCCCCAAAACTCAATTCATTTATTTTCATTAAAATTAATATTGATAAATCTATGTAGGTAGTAAACAAAAAAATGGAAAAGAAGCTATTTAATTATTACCGTGTTTTGTTTTTATCAAATCGATTATTTTCCATTAACTTCACATCCCTACTCTTATATAATTGTCACGTATCGATAGAACCATACATAGGGTACCTAAATAGCTATGTATGCATAATTGAAATAATCCTAACTAATAATATAAGTGCGAAAGTAACTCTGTCTGTCTGTCTGTCTGTTACTCTTTCACGCCAAAACTACTGAACGGATTTAAATGAAATTTAGTATACATAAGATCTAGATCTAGACCCTGAGAAAGAACATAGGCTACTTTTTATTGCGAAAAGAGGGTTAAAAGGGGGGTAAAAAGTTACTTTTCCACGCGGACGAAGTCGCGGGCGGCCGCTAGTATTTTAATGAAGCGCTTGGTTATGTCGCTTAATATTTTTAATAAGCGCTTATATTTTATTTTACGAGTATCTAACGTGTAGTAACATTATGAAACGGTTAATGACCTGAATTGTGTACAAAGCGATAAGTATTCTGAGATGCTACTCAACAAACACAAACTTATGTCAATAATAACGAACATTTAATGGCCATTAAGTATTAAAAGGACGATGGCGTAGGGACGGTTATGTCAGGACATATCCGTGTATCTTTTTTGTCATGGGAAAGCCATACTTCGGTATGAATGGTAATGATACAGCTCCATAGAAAAACGGGACGAAGCAGCGCCGGCGCTGTGTTGCAAAGTGAGTGAGGGTAGAAGCGTAGTTCGGGGAGAACAGGAAAAAGGTTGGCAGCGCATTTGTTACTCCAGTGGCATTGCTGTTATACAGCGGGGGCGGCAATCGCTTACCGTAATTAGCTGATATGTCTGCTGCCACCTATAGCATAAAAAACAATCCTTCTTCATATAAATAGGTATTATGTATTATGTATCCCTATCATGAACTTTTACAATTTGAATTATTCAAAAGTTCCGACTCAATATAATTGCAAGATTAAGTTCATTAGGTATAGTAAAGTATCAGTCTACATACTGGCCTTTGCCCTTTAGTGGGCAACTGCAGAGCAAAGGCCTCCATCATAGAAATTAAATCATCGCTACTATGATGGGATTTACTCACTACGCTTCCCTAATGCGAATAAAATTGGTGCTCTCAAACCCGAGTTATGTTCAGAAATTTGAGATATACTTCCTTTAAGCTCGACCCGGAATCAAACTCGGGACACCGAGATCACAACCCAGTACTTAAACCACTAAACCAAAAGGGCGTTAATTACATTATACTACGTATTAAAAATAAACTTTTTCCTGTTGAACGACCTAGTGAGTAGTTGGATTGTTTTATTGTATGTAGGTAGATTAGAAAAAAATATATATCCCGCTACCGCTCTTTGATCGATTGCAACTAAAATGGAGGGCCACGTTTTATTTCCAAGTTAGGTAATTATTTTACTATCATACTCTGCATTGAGTAATCCAAATTTAGTATCAGTTCTCCAATAATCGCCTTTAATATTTAACCTATTACCATAATTAGTTAATAGTGTATGATTAGGTAATAATTACTAATTAAATAATGTTCTTAAAACGGCTGGTATATATTCCAGTTAATCATTCTTCATTGTTTAGTTGAAGTGTGCTACAGTTTTGTTTATTTGTGATTTGTTTTAGTGGAAGATGAAACATTCGTGGTCTCGGCAGAGTGGCAGCAAGATCATTAAGGAAGGTGACGACACTGAGGAGTACTTCAAAAAGGAATTTACGGAAGCTGTGAGTAGATAGTATTATTTTTCATATTGTTATTTTTTACTGAAGATGGGCTTGCTTGGCTTACCAAACCCTAGACCTGAGAAGCCTGCAATGGAGTGAGATCAACTAGAAGCAGCCTATTCTACTGTGAATTTATTTACCATGTTTGTAACCTTTGTCCTATTAAAAAAATCAGTAAATTATTAATTAAGTAGTGTGTTTGGTTCCAAAGTTACAAAGTGTTAGGTGATGGATTTGGTACGAAATGAGAAAACCGTTTTACTAAATAGATCAAGTATTCTATGTATCAGACCTGACTCCACATACTTTATGGGTGTTATTGAACTCAAATAGTCATTGACTAAGTAAAATAACAACGTATTATGCAGTTTGTTTCGTTCAGTTACTGGTACTTATTCATTACTAAAGTGAGTGAGACGGAATAATGTCTGTAATAATTGATTGGGTGGATAAACTACCCTTTTGATTTAAACTAAGATACCAAACAAAGTAATTTTGTATGACTTCATAACAAAACAAAATTATGTCATTGTTTTGTTTAGCAAACATTTCTACTTGCAACCTTTCTGTTTCACACGTATTTCTTGCAAATGTTTATTTTTATGATATTTTTTTAGTAGTAGCTTTAACTTAAAGATTTTAATTATTATTTCAGATGGACAGGCGACAAAGTCTAACAATAAGAAAGGGCAAAAGATTCCGCAGCGCCTTCACCACTGACCAGGTAAATTACCTTGAGAAGGAATTCAAGAAGTTTCCCTACATCGGTACCGCTCATCGGAAAGAGGTCGCCAACGCGCTGAACATCCACGAGAGAGCTGTTAAGATATGGTTCCAAAACCGGAGGATGAAGGAAAAGAAAGATGTCGGCAACAAGGACCAGGAGAGCGACGACCAAGCCACCCGCAAGAACATCGGATTTGTTAATGACAAACTGAATAATGTGATTGCCATGCCATCAGCTAATGACCCCTGCTATTCATTACCTCAACTCACTGTGCCAGTCCCAAATACTTCAAGTAATGTAAACATTAACAATGATATTGCCAAAATAGATTCAATTGCTGCAAAATCAGAGCCCTTGAAGTTGAATTACTATAACGATATATCTCCAGAACGGGAAATTGCTAAGGTGACTTATCCTAGTTCTACACCACCATTGCCAAACAGCCAACAAATAAACTACCGGTCTTCGGCAGAATTCTCCATTGATTTATGTAAGAAGTACAGAAATAACTTTCCTATTCCTGATGTACAAAAGATGGAAAACAATAATTTCCCCGTTTTGGACCCACCTCAAGTCGATAATCACAAACAGGTTCATATTTCACCGCCATACATGTATCCACGTGAAGAATTCCCGAAAGTCGAGCATCAAAGTTTACCCGAAGATTTGTCTTGTAAATCCAGTATGAAGAAAATACAAGAGTCCGAGCCGAGTCCTCCTAAAAACATGGATCCAAGTGGCCCAGGGTATATACCGTTTTATGTGAACTATCCACAACCTTATTTGTCGGCTGGTAATATGCTGTGGAAGCCAGTGAACGTTCTGCCTATCATGTCAACGGGGGTGTCAGCTGTCAACATCTCGAGCAACCAATCAGGATCTTTATCAGTGTCTCAAGAGCAAAGTTTACCAAGGAAGAAATGTAATTGTGACTGCCATTTGGAACTCCCACCAGCGTTGCCAATGCCAGCAAACAGTCCAAACCCGCAAGCCCAATATGTTATCACGGCTTTACCTTTCCAAAATTATCCTAAGTTCTAGATTTATGTACGTATGTTATCAACTAGGTATAAGTTTACTGTAAAAAAGCTTTATTAAATTAAATTACGTAACGATACCTATTTTTAGGTGAGAAAAAGAGTTTTATTTATTTACATTCAGACAGTAAACCAAAATAAAAAGGGTACTAGGTTATTGTTAAAGGCTCTTTATTTTTGTAAATTATAGCTTACAACATTCTTAAGCGAGTACTTACTTAAAATATAATACAAAATAGAAACTTAGTTCAGCTAATAGCATAAATTAAACACACATTTTATTAGAACAGTAATTTTAAATTAGAGGCACTAGAAAGAAGCCATAGTAAGAGAGTCGTAGAAATATCAACACACAAAGTTATTTACAATAGTTTTTTCCAACACACATCAAATATAAAAACCATAAATATTGTATTTATCTACCGATAAACTTAAACTAGTCCTTAAATTAAAATAACTTAATATAGTATTTATTCAATAAGTGTTTAATAATAATTTAGATTAATTTCAAATTCATGAATCGTTAAAACATACTTACCAACATCTTAAATAATATATTACACTGAGCAAATTTCGAAATAATTTAAATATATTTTAATAATAATAAATAACTTAATAAATAAGTAACTATATTACTAAAACAGTTGGAAATTATTTAATCCAAATTAGTGACATACTTAATTATTGTGCTTCGTAGCTACCAACATAAGCATAATCATTCTGAAAACTTTCTCCATAGTAGTAATTGTTTAAAGTAGGATAGTAATAAGTTGGCTAAGAACTCCTTTTACTAGTAATAGGTTACATCGCAGTCACAGACGAAAGCATTTTATCCACTGATATACTTAGTTCTTAAATTAAAATAACTTAATATAATATTTATTAAATAAGTTAATTTTTCATAAATAATAATTTAGATTTCATCTCAAATTCATGTATCAATAAAAACATACTTACCGTTATCCTAACAATACATTACACTGAGCAAATTTCGAAATAATTTAAGGATATTTAAATAATAATAAATAACTTAATAAATAAGTAACTCTATTACTAACACTATTGGAAATAATTTAAATCAAAATTATTGGCGGACCATTGTGTTTCGTAGCTGCCGACATTAGCATAATCATTCCGGTAACTTTCTCCATAGTAGTAATTGTCTAAAGTAGGATAGTAATAAGTTGGGTAAGTACTCCTATCGCTAGTAAATGGTTCAGTCGCTAGTCACAGCGGAAGCATTATACTCTAAATGATTGCAAAAATGAAAGTTAGGTAATTGGTAATGAGAAGGGTCGGCGCTAATTTGGCTATTATGAAACTGGTTAGATTCAACTTTGGGATATACTTTAACATCGACAGGAGTAATCTGACTATTATTAAACTGGTTAGACTCAATTTTGGGAAACGCTTTAGCATCTGCTGGTGAAACTGAAGGCAGTGGCCGTGGCGATGACAAAGAAGGTGACGGCCTGGGTGGTGACATTTCGGTGGTCGTCACTTCTGTGGACGAATCGCTGCTAGACTCAGACTCTCGCTTTTCCTTCATTCTTCGGTTCTGGAACCAGACCTTGATGCTTTTCTCGCTTATGTTCAGAGAATCGGCTAGTTGCCTGCGTTTCTCTGCGTCGATGTATTTTATTCTGTAGAAGGTCCTCTCTAAAACCCGCAGTTGATCCGTGGTATACGCTGTGCGGATCCTCTTGGCCCTTTTTCTGATAGTTTTCGTCACCTCTGCGCCTGCCATAAAAATATAAAAATAATAAATAAATTTATAAAAAATCTCCTATTGACCTTACTTCGTACTAAGAAGCATAAGCACTTGTGTTAAGCTATTGGAGATCAGAGGATTCGGTTTGCTATATGAATGTTGAATCCCTACCCTGGGGATCGAACTCACAACCTTTGGCGTATGAGGCAGGGTCATAGGCGATAGGGTAAGTATGTTTTAAAGTATTTTACATTCAATTCAATAAGAAGTAACATTATCTACTCATACATTTGAACAAGATATATCCGAAGTAAGATAATGTCATGTCACTTCTAAATAGTAATTCGATTAGAATGAATGATAAGTTATTATGAAACTATATAAATAATTTACGAAGTAACTTACTTTTTGATTGGTATGATGGTTTCGATGATGGAATGTCCTCAGGCCAGATTGTTGTAAATGGCCGATTTTCCCAGCAATTCGCCTGTAACAAATTATCTAATAGTATTATATCCATAGCTTGTCATTTTTATTAAAATATTTTGCTAACTTGATTTGGGCGACTAAAATCAATCTACCCTACCTATTATTGTACTATGAGTTAGGTGGGTCCATATCTTAAACGATATATTCAAGAAACTCAATATCCCTATTCCTCTTCCTTAACACAGTTGGCATCTAACTTGAATTATCTAAGTACTGTGCCTTTTTATCACGCACCTTATCCTTCACATTTCACTTTTCATGTTTTATAGCCCAACTATATGTATTGAAAGTTGCATTAATTGTCACACTTCTATTATCGTCAACATTATACTACTTCATTTAATTAGCTTAGTTTTATGGAAATCTACTTATGCTAATATGTTTCAATAATATTTAGGGATCATCCAAGTAAAGATCAAAAATGTGTCCTGGAATCTTCATACAAAATACTTAGATTAGAATTAACAAGTATGTTTACCTCATCTGTGTTTCGAAGTGGCGTCAGCGCAGTCATCAACATATTGTGAAACATTTTGAAAAGTATTAATTTCCCTTTACTAACTCCCACACGTTATTTCTATCAACGGGCTTAGAGAAGACTAAATTTATTTGAACTTGAAGGTAATCTTGGGTGTAGATAAACGGTCAAAGATGACGAAGTTTAGTAAAGCAATTGAAGGTGGCGCTGAAGTCAACAAACAAAAAAAAAAGAAATCTAAAGTGCTTTTAAAGGACTTTTAATATCCGTCCTGAGGTTTGCAGATTACTAAATGAACTTTGATAAACACGCATTATTTACATTGAGATATCATTAGCGAAAATATTTTTTAATGTAGTTAACATTTCGAATTAGTTCCACGTTCTGTCACCTATACGTTATTTTATTCGAGTGGGTAGTGGTTATTATTCTACCCTTTATTAACTTATACAAAACTATAATATTCAGAACTTTAGTGCAATACCGTCATATTTCATTTTTTATGTAAGTAATTGAATTAATCGTATCAAGATTTATATTTATTACATTATATTGTATTGCAAATTAAGTACTAACCAACATAGACATTTGTTCTTAAAATATCGAGTTAGGTACTCAACTGGCCTGATGGCAGTTTTGATAGTAACCCTGCTTGCATACACTAAAGGTCGTGGGTTCGATTCCCGCCCTGGACAAATATATACTTATATTGATTCAGTGTCTGGGTATAATAGTTTTAAGTATTATATTTGTAAATCCTCTGTTTCCGTAACATAAGTGCTTATTGTGGAATCAGGTCAATATAAATGAGTTGTTGTGTGAATTATGTGAACTACCTAATATAGTATTGTGTGAACTTTCCTACTTTCATTACCTGCTTACGTAAAAGTATTAAACACTGCAATCAAATCTTAAATATTCATCAGTCATCATCTCTGCTGTTTAATAATGACTTCTTAAATCGAATTGCCTCATTTTTAATGAAGTAAATTACGAGTTTGTATGTAAGAGTGTGATTTTGGAATAAAAATATTAAGTCTAATATATAAAAAATAACACAGAGATTTTTTGAATATAATTTATTAAATATTGTCAGTTTCACAATTTATATAGATTCTTTAACAATATATTAAGCAATCTTAAAATAAATTAAGCTTAAACATTAATAAGTTAACTAATTACATTGACAAATAAAATTTTACATTTATAATATTAAAACGTAGTAAGTAAGTAAGTATATTAAAACACAGGTATTTTAGTTTCATTACAATCATACATATGTACATCTAACAGGTTCTGCAACGATTTCTTTGGTTCTACTGCTTCAAACGCCTCCCACTTTTGACTGAATTCTTGACTTGTGCTGTCAGACAAATCTGGTGGAGATATCGGTTCATAAATCACACTGCATTCACTTTCTGACACACTACATGATCTATTAATAGAATCATATTTTTCAGAACCACTGTTTCCTAAATCAGTGTCTTTTGGAAGAAAGTTATCAATGACATTAACTAATTCACTAACAGCTCGATCATCAAGTGTTACATAACCGAACTTATCTGCTTTGTACATTTGAGCTTCAACGTAAGCCAAAGACATAGGATTTTGAGCGTCAATTGTCTCAGAATCGGAAGATTCCATCTCTTGTTCTTCTCTCTCTTTCTTCACCTTAAGGCGTCGGTTTTGAAACCAGACTTTGATAGCTTTGTCGCTGACTTGTAGCTTTTCCATCAATGCTTGCCTTTCTTCTCTTGAGACGTAAGGACGTTTGTAGAAAATAGATTCTAAGGTTTCGACTTGCTCTGTGGTGAAAGTAGTCCTCTTGCGTTTGCGCTTCACTATTGGTTTGAAGACTCCATTATTGTGAACAACTGAAATGAAAATAATAAATCAATGAGACGAATTTGTTTATTGAACGGGCTTCTACGTGTTAACTGCAGGCCCATGCATGTCTTCTAAGAGTCCGTGATATAATTTCTCGAGGTTATGATTATGAAACGTACACAATAATACCCTGACAAATAAAAACATGTAAGTTGTGCTGTAAGGGACTTGGAGTAAGTATTCGGTTGAAAAGTCAAAGAAAATATTTACAAGTCTTGATTATTTTAGAAGATAACTTGAATAGATATTAGAAAGTAAAAAATACTTACAAGTAATATGAGCTCGGGGAGTAGCTTTTGGTTGAACATATTTGGCTCCATTTACAGTATTATTAGTAACGACGTCATCCTCTGGGATCTGGAATTGAAGATAAAGTAAAGTTAATAAATTGAATGTAAAATTACTCTGATTGGAAATACTATTTAATTACCTATTATTGAGTTTTGGCATTAATAATCCTATTTCTAATTGAGCTTTTTTTAATTTCTTTACCTGGAAATTTAAACCATTTTTATCACTAAACCTAATTAATCGCCTTCGTACCTAATTAATCGTAACCTTCACATACAAATTGAATCATTCCATCAATATGAGAAGGCGTATTTTTTTTTATTTTACCCTGTGTATCTTAAAAATAAAGTTTCATATTCAAGTACAGACACAACCATTGTGAGAAAATTGAAGGAGGAAGTAGGAATCAGTGATACCTACAGAATGACTCACCTGGGGTACAGTTTTGACTGGGTGTGATGTTGGCGAGTACAGATAGGCTTCCCAATCGGCAACCGAAGCCTCTTTGCGCCAGGAATTAAAAGCAACTGGGCTGTTCTTTATATTCTGACAGTTATTATTAGAAATGTTCTGAGTCTGGAAACAAAAGTCAATGATTAGAAGAAGAATAAATAAAGAAATGAAATGTTTTAAATAATGTGAAATAATGATACTTACAATAACAGCATTTTGATTCAGATTGTTGATTTTATCATCAAAACTGGCGTTTGGTTGCTGGGGCCAAATCTGAAAAAAAAATACATATAAATACAAAAAATATTAAATTTTAAATAATTATTAAAAGGGAAATTCGGGCGCTTATTTATCCTAAACTTCAAAATTTTTGCACTAATGGACAATCTTAACAAAATTTGATTAAAGGATATTTTTTCTAATAATCCATTAATTAAAATTAAATGTGGGAATAAAATTTTTTAAAACAAAAATTATAAATAAACCTTATTTTTAAGACAATAATGTTAGTAAAAAATATTCTAATATTCAATACCTACCTCAGGTTTAGGTACCACGCTGTTTTGGTTGACTCCTCTCGAAGTTAACCTCGATGGATCACACCCGACATCATGTTTATACATGACGCAACACTCCATATTATCGAAATTGGAAATATCAGTCTGGTGCGAGAACATCTCGACAGAAGCACTGGGGTGAAATAATACGTCAGTCTAATCTTACTTCCTTTATATTGCCCTAACACAGGTAATCCCTAATCACTGCCCTCTCCAGATCTTAACCCTTTTTGCGGATTACTAGGTATTGCCTCTAATTAGGATTAGAAATTGACACCAGTGAAAAGGTAGCGCATAGTTAGCTAATTAGTTTGTTGACGACGTAAGTTTTATGAATGGGTGTTTTGGTATTACAATTTGGAGTTTAATTGTATATTAACTGGCGATTTCTATGGGCATTTTTTATGTGACAATGACATTTTGAAAAACATTGTCTGGAAATAATAAATAAGAGATTTCAGGTGTAGGACCAAACACAGAGAAGTCATGATGTTGATGTAAAGCCGATTTTAATAATAACTTAATCATCTTTTTGGTTGCGCACATCTTAGGCAGAGTGTGTACTTACTGTATAAGAGAGACACTTACTGTATAAACATTATTGTACGTATAGCCACACATCAAAGTACGTACAAAACTTGACATTTCTTTGACAATTCTTCAATCGAGTCTCACCTTACTGTCATACACATAAGGTTCAATATCAAGTGAGGAAATTTGACAGGTTGTGGTAACCCGATGAGTGGCTGTTGTACGTTTATATTCTTGAGATTAATTAAACCTTTACAACCAATGAAACCTACAATTGTGCAAATCAATATACATATTTCATTTCATTTGAGAAAACCCATTTGTTTTAGTTGACTATATAGTAGTCAAAATAAATATTTAGCTTTTGTCAAGTAGGCTTTAATATAATTAGTATTAAGTGTTGGTCACCTGATTGATAGTAAAATGCTCACCAAACGAGGATATCATTAAATGCGATAAAATTATTAACGACTTAATGGTTCTTTTTTATTCTAATAAGTCATCAGTAGTGATCGGAAATTCGGGCGCTAATTTATCTAAACTGTAATTTTTTTAGCATTAAAACATTAATAAGGACATGACTTTAAATAAAATTTACTGATTAAGTATCACTTTGTGTGTATGAAATATTTACACAATTACTTATAAATAAATGCGCCAGACAATCACACCAATCAACCTGGTCTCAAACTATGGCAACCCCTGTCCTATGAGTACCAGATGACGATAATTAACTGGGGATGTCAACGCAGAACACCCAGACCCAAGAAAATTCAGTAAATGTAATTTCCTAAATTGACTTGACCGTAAATCGAACCTGGGACGTTTCGCGCTTCGGGCGAACACTTTAGCCACTGCACCATTGAGGCCGTCATAATCTTACTCGTACTATAATGTCCAGTTAAGGTAGATAAGCCTGAACTTCCGATCACTACTCATCAGCCTATTTTTAATGTTGTCTTGCACATCAAAAGATAAAATCTAGGTATCTTCTATTACTGATTCCTATGGGTTTAGCTCAGATAACTTCTATAGACAACAAAAAGGCTTATAGGTAAACCGAAAACACGAAACGCTTGAGCTATGTAATTGAGCACAGCGCCATCTATTGGTTCATTTCTGAATTACGGTCCCGAAGCGAAGTGAGAGCGGGCCATTCTATTTATAAAGAGGTGAATTCTGTAGACAATGAAAATTCTATACAAACTGAACTGATCTTATCTCATAATTATATTGGCCTGACTCCGTACTCACTAGCTTATGCACTTGTGTTACAGATATCAGACAACAGAGGAAACACAAATATAATACTTCAATACATATATTATTCCCAGATGCTAAACAAACACGCGTGTTCATCAAAATAATATTTGTCCAGGGGGGAATAAAAGCCACGACCTTTGGCGTATAAGGTAGGCTCACTACCAAATGTTGGGCTAATTAATGGGCAGCTAAGACTATTGTCTTGGCTGATATTTGTGTAAAAACTATGAATACATCCCGCTTTTCTAACGGATGCTTTAATTAGTATGGAAAAACCAGATTACTAATTAGTGGTAAGGGCAACTTAACATTGCATAACATTATATTTGGTATTTTATATGCGATAGGTAACAGACGAGCAGACGGGTCACCTGATAGTAAGCGATTGCCAGTGACCTTATTTCGTAATGGAAGTGTCTTACTGTTTTTTAAAGTAAACAATGCACTTAACACGACTGGCCGGATGGCGCATTTGGTAGTGACCCTGCCTCATACGCCAAAGGTCGTGGGTTCGATCCCTACCCTGGACAAACAATCGTGTGATGAAAACTTGTGTTTGTTCAGTGTCTAGGTGCTATATATGTATTTCAGTATTATATTTGTGATCCTCTGGAGTCTGATATCTGTAACACAAGTGCTTGAAAGAGCTACTTTGTACGGAGTCAGATCAATGTATGAGTCAAATTCAAAATAATTGCTATACTACCAAAATTAAAAGTGTCTTATTTGTAGAACGGGGTGTTTTCAAATCGATTGATATCTTTGACCCATATTGGACAAGGACATTATGTGAGATTTTAAAATAAAAATAGATCATAATAATAATTTTAACCAGTTTTTAATGCAAAAATATAACAAAACATAAAAAAAAACTAATTAAGTAGAATAGTACATACAATTTTATGAAACCTAAGATTAATGATATTAAAAATCCTTAGTCCTTTTATTGATATACTAATTTGGACTTACAATTATACATATAAAAATAAGGCTTATTTTATTTATGACTTTGTACAAGTAATTTATATTATTATTCATACAATAAGATAAGAGACAAACACAAAATAATACTTAAATACATAGGTAATACTACAACAAGATACTGAACAAACTTAAGTGTTCGCCTTTGGTGGCTTTTTGAGTTTAAAATATTAAGGCCCAGTTTTACCATTCCTGGATAAGTTTTGGATCGCTTATCTGAGTGTTAATTAATTATTTATATTTTTTTCTATTAAACCATCTGCTAGATAAGCTATTCGAAACTCATCCAAAAATGGTGAAACTGGGGCTGAAAATGAAAGGTTTAACAGCAATTTTACTATTTACAAATTGTTACACGTGATATTTTTGTTTTAAAACTCATAAAGAAATATAAGAAGAATACTTGCTACCAGACGTTGGGGGGTGCTGACTAGTTGTTCTCTGGGGTCGATAAGTATGAGAAATATGGGTCCGTAGTCAAAGGTAAACTTGATGATCTCGTCTGCAAACCACTGTCTTCATACGTTGGCGCTGCCATAGACGATATCGATGAGCTAAACCCATAGGAATCAGTCGTCGGTGGGTGCATCACTACTCCTGTCGATAACGGATTGTAGTAAGTCGTTCCAGTTGAATATCTAGATAAGTCATCGTTGAGCTTCAAGTTGACTCCGTTTGGAACGTAGCTATCTGAAGGAAGCGTGGACAAAGTATTAGAATTCGGTTGCAGTGACTCATCGTTCGTGTACCGATAAACCTCAGACATAGGTGAGTAAGCGGCTCTGCTGGTTCCTGCAGTGTAATACGATGAATAAGACAAGTTCGGAGTGTACGAAGGCAATTCGATTGTGCTTTGAGGCCCTTTGATGACTGACTTTAGAGTTCCAATTGAAGAATAGTCCGGTGGTCTCGAAAGTGTGTCGTTTGGTGGAAGGTACACTTTGTGACTGGCATGGCTGTCAGTCAGAAGACGTCTATGTCTGTCGTGTCCTCCGCAGCTTCTTCCGTGACTCATCTTATGATCTTGATTTGGCGACAATTCCTTGGAGCTCGAAGGGCTGCTATCATCCACTGATGACGATGGCTTGTTGTGTTTGTTATCTTTCTTGTACTTCATCCGGCGATTTTGAAACCATATTTTTATTTGCCGCTCCGATAACTGTAGGATAATTCGCAAGTTCTATTCTTCTTGGTCGGCATAAATACCGATTTTGGTGAAATTCGTTTTCTAATTCAACAAGCTGTGAGCTTGTGTATGCAGTTCGAGCTCGTTTCGTAAATCCTTTTTGGTAAGGGGAGGAATCCGAAGACATCTCTGAAAAAAAAGACAACAAATTCAATACCATTTTGATAAGACGTTTGATAATAAATAATCAAATGTGTATAATTATGTAGTTATATTTACCGTTAGCTAATGATGAAGCTGTCCTGAGTATCGGATTGTTAGATGTAGGTTTGCTATTCCATGTAGGAGTCTGAAATATTTATGAACAATTAACGTCTAACTTGAGCAAATGTCACAACTAAAATAAGGTGAGTTCTATCAATTTATTAATTGCTACTATCTACAATATTAAAAACTCATTACGAATCCGGTTGTTTTGTGGTAAATCATACATTCACTATTTATTAATAGTCTGGTATTTTCACATTAATTGCTACTGTTGTAAGGTTGAAGTTGCTTTGTGGTTTATTTACCTGACCGGGAAAACTGGATTCGTGCAAGTCGTTGATTTCTTTTCCAGGATCTTTAACAATATCGTTGTCCAAGCCGCTTCGAGAATGATACCTGACAGGTTCATTAGTAGCGTAGTTTCTACTATAAATGATTTGATTCCCAACTTGCATCGGTGTTGAACCAAATATGTTACTGTTAGTTTTATCAATACATTCCTCAGCGATTAGTTCATCTGTTCCTGAACCATAGTTGTTATTAGAGCTATTGCTGATGTTATCATAATTTGGTATCTGATAGTCATATCGAGATTCAATTTCTTCTTGAGTAGTTACAGGATTGTACGGCTGGTGGAGTCCCAAAATATCTTGAATGCTAAATCCTGTAGAATCTCTTGAATTATAATCTTGCACAAATGAATGCGGTATAGATGACAAGACTTCTGTTTTACAGTCTTGGAACACATTATCATTACCACTATAATTTACACCTTCTGAGAGTATATCTTCAACACCGTGTGAAGTAACAGCACTGACTTTACAGTCACTTTTTTGAGGATCTGTTAGGTTATTTGTCCCATATTTAGAGATTTCGTTTGAAAATTCGGACGATGCAGAATCTCTGGAATCTTCTAAATCTTGATCTGAGTGCAAACTTGGCGGCGATGGGGTGGCAGAAGACATGGTTAGCACTATACTTTCACTTACAAAATTTAGTATCACTACACAAAATGACGTCTTCACACACTAAGCACCTAGGCGACCGTGCCCAATGAGTCTTGTTTACAAAATGCTTTTTTCTTCACCTGATTGTCGTTAATTTGGTAATGACTTTTTTCGTCTGTGTGCATGTCCATAACGGATTTTCTGTCATTGTGTGCAGTAGATAACGCACATACCGTGCCTCCGATAGTGACCCAACGATAAAAGTTTAAAAATCGGTTTCGGTAGCTAAAATACCTGTCACTATCACTTATCCAGAATTACCTCAGGTTTAACTTACGGACCATGATAAGATGAAATAATGGGAAAGTGGTTCTGACTTAGACATATTATGATTGTATTTCTGTTAATGTTAGCTATCCTCTGCAGCTAGTTTTATTTTATTTCTCGCTGTTAGATTAATATTTATTTCTTTCTTCACAAATAGGTACCAATTTAATATGCGTCAAACTGTTATACTGTTGTGCAATTTTTCGGAAGCGCATTTTTGTCTTGATCTAAAACATTGCAATTTCAACTTACGCACCTTCTAATAAATATTAAATTATTCTGTATATTTTTTTCGTTATAATAATATGTATGTCACACGGAACAGTGTACAATAATACAATCGCTATGTCTATGTAGGACGCATAGATACAACTAAAACCACAAGATTTTACGTATATAATTTAGGTTTGTACCTGTTTAGATACAGAAATCATTAAGACATGGCGTAGGTAGTTATCTACTTAGATACGGATATACTTACATAATCTGAAATATACACATTATAGGTGCTTGTCGTATCCTTGTTTTGATTTTTTTAGATTAATCAATGTTATTGGGGTGAGTACGTTTTGAATGCCATGGTGGGATTACACAATGTAGGACCTGCGGAAATTTTGGAAGACCTATTTCCTGCCTTATAAAATTGCTCAATAGCCAAGAAAAGTCCTTCGAGCATATCTGAGGACTTTCTTGAGGGCGTTTATTTCCCCACGGTTTTAACACGAGAATACCCTTACAACAAGATGCTTCACTTCGGGTGCCATGTCCTGCTCACCTCCATGATGATGACCCGTTGTGTTCCATTGCACTTATTAGGTAATGCATGTAATTCCCAGTTGGGTACATAGTAGTTACCGCTTAGGCTCGGAGTGTGATTCAAGATACGGGACGTTTGGTAATAATTACAATGAGGCGACTGCCGTCTGACCTTGACCAGAACAACTGGATCATGTTACATCTTCATTATAATTATGAAGATGTAAATTTGGAAAAACGTGCAGGTTTCCTCACAATGTTTCATACTTTGTCCCGTTCACCGTGTTATTAGTATCGGCGCAGTTAGTCGTCTTCTTTCATTCATGGATTTAAGAGTAGCGTAATGTGCATAACGATTACAGTAACGCTTTGTATAATAATTATTGAAATGGTTTCGGAAGTAACCTGCCTTTCTGATGGTCTGTAATGTTTAATACAATTACTATAACACATAACACGTGCTTAAGTCAAATTAATTATGATTCGTTAATAATCCTTGTTTAAAATAACAGTTTTATTAATAATAGCTTTTAAATTACATGTTTATTTGTTGCAGTTTTTGTGATGAGATATAAGACAGTTTGTCTTGGAAGTTCACTAGCGACGGCATTTAAATTGTAATATCTATTTATTATGTTACACAAGGACACAGTATTATTATGCGCCTATAATATTTTTAAAATGTTTGAAAAGGTCTCCGTAATTTACTTGACAAAAGTAATTGGAATTAATTTGTTAATTCACATGTCACAACCATTAAACATATGTATGTATGTATAAGTAATAAACTCGTGTACAATATTAACAGTGGTTGTGGTGACGTAACGTTTAGTACATTAAGTCCAATGAATGACGAATTATTCATGATCTAAAAAAAATTAAACGACTTTTTTAGTGTACTACGTAGAATATTTTTCTTGTAATGTCTTTAATTAATTACATTGCTACTGGACCGAACGTAGGCTCTTATAAAAAGGTTCTTTGATTCTTTTAACTTACTAGTCAAAAGATTCGCTTTCGCAAAAACCCCGGAAGTTTACCATCGTTTGAATTTTTTTTCACTGCATCAAATCTGATTATAGTTTTTTGAAACACAATGTGCTTAATTTTATTTTATTACCGAATTTTATGTGGCAATTGTGTCAGTAGTCAGCTGCGTTGAGCCAGGGCATTGTTCGGCGTGATAGATGGCCCGGGCCCGTGAGAGATCGGGCCCATTCCGGCTTAGTTGGGACCTAGGACGGTGACGTCATTTGTCAGTGTTTGGTTGGAAACCTTTATAATTGGAACCTCAGCGTTCAGGTGGGTTGCTGTTAACTTTATATTGGATGTTCTATTTTCAATTGTTATTTTATTACAAAATTGACGTCAGGCTTAAACGCGAATGATTGCTGAATGAGATTAAATACTTATAAATAATAAAATAGATATTTTGAAAAAAATATAAAACAACAACGTATAGGTTTGACAAGGAAGATTTTCCATAGAATTAAGACCAATCTGAAACTGAACGCGAAAGCAAACATAATAAGACAAGATAATTAAATTTGTTCATAACAAGAGAGGTAAAGTTTAAAATGTAGAAGTTAATAAAGAATCATAAACGTTATAACCAATTTTGTTACAAGATAAAAGAGGATTATTTGATGAAAAACCTTAGTCTGGTGATTGTCAATTTCTTTTTACGAGCAAATTTTTGCCTATTCGGCACAGCAACCGTTAGTCCAATAAATTTACTGGCCAGACAATGAAGCCCAAAGACCCCAGGTCGGTACGTCAGAGCGATGATATATTACAATTTGCTTTAAGGGGACCATTTTTTGTTCTCCCAGTAATGGTTTTACTTAATCGACACTTTGGAGATGGGGATATGTGGGGCTCGTGAGTGCAACAGAGACGGTGAGTGAGAGTGCATCGGTTCCCGCCAACTAAGAGTGATTCAGACATACAATCGTGTTTGGTTATTCACTGTCAACAGTTTCTTGTGCGCCTCTGATCGTGTTTGTTGTGGAGCTTTCGAAGTATACTTGAGAATACTTCATCTGAAAAATATTTCTAAATAGATATAAAATTCAGTGTTATGATTGGTGATATAATGGGCTATGGAAGATTTTTTGAAACATTTGAAAATTGGCGGCAAGATTTCTGCTTTCAAATAAAAGAGGATTGTTCAAATCTAAAACGTAAGTTAAACATACTGTTATTTTATTTGTATACTTTCTAAAAGACCATTTAATGGTCTTCCTTTTGTGAATTTTATGGCATTTATTATTATTTCTGTCTGTGATTATTCTTCTCTCTTTAAATGGAAGTATTAAATGATAAGTGCCATCTCCAACTATGTTTTGATAAGAAAATGCTCATGGTTGGCTGGCTTGGTGGCTGATTAGCAGTCAGGTTGGATCGGAAAATGCGGAAGGCTTCGTAGGAACTGAATCTACCGCATTCCGCTAGATGGCGTCACTCGTAATTTTCCATAAAAAGTATAATTTTGTAGGAAATTTATAAGCAATTCAAGTGCATGCTGGAAGCGACATAAAATTTTTGATTTTAGGAATATATTGTTTAGAATCTGGTAGTGTACTCTAACAGCAGAGTATCAGCAGTTCAATAATCACTGCCAGTTTTTTTCATTCATTAGCAATTCGATATATTCGACAGCAGGAGAACCTGAAAAAAAATGGTTTCAATGTCTAAAACAAAAATAAACAAATAAAATGAGATAACGCCACATTGTTCTCTTAACGTGTTATTCCCAGTTGCGTCCAAGATGTTGGGGTCGCTTTCTCGTCATGCCTTCCCATTTTTAATGAGGAAGGTTTTTCGGGAACCGATTTCAAAAGTTAACTGTTTAATGAGATGAGATTGTAGTTTAAAGGCCTTGTTCATTACCTCTGAGTAAAATTCCAAGTATTTTTTTTGTAAATTTTCTTGTCTTTGTATTGAATGTATTATTTAAATTGTTAACGAGGCCGCGGATCAGGGGCCAGTTTCCTCCAAACCCACTTAAATATTACTAGAAGAAGTAAATTACTTGAAACTTTACTCAGAGATGGTGAAAGTGGCCCTAAGTGTTAGCCTATAACACAAACAGTAGATAAATCGTACGTAATGGTGAATTTTGCGTGGTTTATTTTTATGCAACTTCTCGATTGACGCCATGAGTGATGCGTTTTTGTTATTATTTATTTATGCCTAAGTGATATTCCCGCATCTAACTTAACCGCACCGGTATTTGTCTCTGACTTGTATTGCATTCTCGGGCATAAATCTAGAAAGAAATACCCGTGCTGCCGCCACGGTCTAGATTAATTCTGGGCTGGTAAATTTACAGTCGGTGTTAAGCTGCTCCTTATAGTTCTTGCCAGAATCTGCAGTGCAACTTGCGAATGGCGAAACTTCGGCCGGGGGCCTCTGTTCTCTTATGTTGTTAGTGGCTTAAGACATGGGACAGGGCGGTTTGATTTAACGTCTAAACCTTTTAAAACGATAATATATGAGAAATGTATGTTAATTTATTTGTGTAATTATTTATAACAAGACATGAATCTCCCTTATAATTTCCCATCATAAAAAATACTGTCTTGTCTATTTTTAGGTATGTACGTACAGCCACACATCAAAGAATACAAAACTGTCAAAATTCTTTAGTCGACTCTCATCTTACCGTCATACACATTAGGTTGAATATCGATTGAGGAAATTTGACAGGTTGTGGTAACTTGATGTGTGGCTGACTGTACGTTTTATTTTTTGTTATAGATTCTGCTATTACTAAAAAGTAACTCGTTTCATTATGTGACACAGCTCAAATCAGCGGTTCATCTCGTGGTGGTCGTCTCGTAAGTGAGTAAAGAGACACGTTACGTTGTGTTCACGTGTCTGTCTTTACTCACTTGACATTGGCAGAATAAATAGTGCCGAAAACTGTTCAACCATAACAAAAAAAAATAGGCTTATTTGAGAGTTATTGATAAGCATCCTGCATCATAATCACCATTCCCAATGACCTAAATCTGCAATTTGGGCAAAATAGACCTTCAAAGTTCGAAAACTGGCATGAATGTTGGAATCACTATTACACTATTAGACAAATATGTCAAATTTATAACACCCTGTCTTTTTTTGCGTCGGGGTTAAAAGGTCGAGTAATTCACACACCGGTGTACGAGTAGGTAGTATACATAGTTGGAAGTCTAATATTAAAACGCTCAGACGTACGCTGGCAAACAGATGCGGCGAATGTCCGCGTTAACGCCGCCCCATCGCTGTGGAAGCCTGAACTTTTGCCAGCTCGATGCTTCCCGACTCATATTGACTTTTATTATTGTACAGATAGCACCAAAATGATCTGAGCGTTTGAACTTGCCAAAAATATTTGAGCAATTGACAACAATTGCTTTTAGCATAATTTCTTAAGGTTACCTTTGCGCAAATAGGTAATCTTATAAATAAAAAAAACCTTATTGCAAAATCATTAGAGCAACAAAACTGCATTTTTATTTGCTGACATTTGTTTCTGGAATAACAAAGAAAATACACCTTAGCATACGGTGGCCTTTTGTGAAATGCTCCGATATTTTTGGTAGGTTTGAACGCTAAGATAATTTTGATGCTAACTGTACCTATATCGTGTTTAGATTCGCTTGCTTCCTTACAATGTTCGATTTTTAAATCTGCGTGTATGTGTGTTGCTACTATTAGCTCGTTAACGAGGGTGATCATCGTGAGGTAATCAGTAAGTTTCGAATAATTCTCAAACTGTGGATATATGCAATTTGTTGACATGATAAAGTTCTCAAAGAGTAACCATGATCCAGTAGGCCTAGTTTCTCTGTCTAAGGGTTACAAAAATCAGACGGTTAGTCACTTCATTGCAATTACCAGACTCAACGTATCTTGGATAATGGACCAAAGGAACTACGAGGGCTGTACATACTGTCTACATCTTCCACATTCATCATCAATGATTATGGATGCAATACGCCTTTCGATTATAATAATTTTGTATCCAATTCTACGATCTGGGTACCAATTATCGTGGACTGGACATTGAAATCGAATCGGAATTTTGTATGGACGAATGTATGAAATCTCTAAATTCGACTCCAATATCGAGTGTACAAGAAGTGGCCCCCTGATAGCCCTGTCTGGAAATGGCGCGATGACAGAGAGGTCCTAAAGTTTCACAGATGAAATATTTATTTACTGAAAAAGTTCAGCTTTGAAATAACAGAATGTTGATTTGAAAAGCCATTTGCACAGTTTTATGGTAATTTTACGACCGCTATAAAATTGTCGGTCCAATTATAGATGGGATAATTTATTTTTTATGTCACAGACGGTAATCTGTTTTGGTGTAAAATAAAACAATTTTTATTACTATTAAGGAATCGTTGGAAATATTATTTACGAAATTTAACCTCAACCTTACCTCTTTTGGGATTAGCTGTAAGTACCTACCCTTTGATGTTGTCTATAGCATTGACCTCATTGTAATTAGTTCAGATTAAATTTAATTTATAACTTCTTTCATTATTCAATACATTTATAAAGACACAAACTTATTGATCTGATTATGTGTGCAATTGCGGAAGTATACTTATTTCATACAATCTGTATCACATGTGTAACAAATGTGTTCTATTGACATCGATCTACTTTCACCCCAACCCTAATTCAAAACTTTCCTTTAATATTCAATCCAGTATTGCTTTAGTTTTGTATCAACTCGTAATATCACAAGGTTCCTCACCACGCATAATGTTTACGGGGTCATTGACCCCTGTAGTGACAATTATTACAGTAGGGGTTCGTCCCTGAGCTAGCCACTCCGGAATCTGCCTGCCCAGCATAAAGTCACCTCTAGCACCTCTTGAGCCCCGTTAAATATGTATAAGCGAGGTGGGTCTTCGTTAAATAGTTATCGTGCAAGGGAAGCGTTAACCACATGTGTTAATGCCCTTTTTAACGTTTCGCACTCAACGCACTTAAAACTTTAGATACTCTTATTGTTTTGTCAGTTACTACTACCTCATTTTATTGGTTGGTTTTACCGTATGTGTTGTTTACTTTCTATTTTAAATAAAGGCTGTAAGAAATTTCCCTTGTGAAACCTTTATTTTTCTCTTTTTGCGGTGTGCTATCTGTAATACTGATTGTATGTGTTGTTCTAGTGTTTACTTAAAAAGAATGGTCTAAAATACTACTTTGCGGAACACCGTTTTTTTTCTTCCTGCGCTATGAATATTATCTATGCAACAAACGTATACGAAATCAGGTTAATGTATAAGTATGTTTTTTAATATTTTTTTCATGCTACTAGTTATAAAGGCTATTGTTATTTTGTACTACATACTTGATAATTAATCACCATCATTATATTTTATTTGAATTACGAATGGTTAATTAGTTAGTTACTTGGTCTGTCAAATGTTTTACTAAAATCGTCATCTTTTATTACAATCACAAACAAATCTTCTAAAACGGTAATTTGCAAGTTTTAAGATTAGTTGATTTAGATTAGTCGAAATAATGTTTATCACCCTCTCATACATCCATTAATCGACACATGTAGTTCCATTACAACATGCGCTAATATAACGAACGGCTCCAATTGGCCAGTTACTAGTTCCGTCACGCGCTGGTTTATGGCAGCAATGACCACTATTGTTAATAGCACATCTAAATCACGTCTTAATTGTCCACAGTCCGGAATTCACGCTAATGTGAAAGATCCGTGAGATATGAGTCAGCGGAACAAGGTGTTTAATTGAACTAGCAGCAACAGTACGTTCAATTTCTTATTTACTTCATCTTCATCATTTCAGCGAATAGACGAAAGTCCCGAGAAGGCCATACCTTAAAATCAAAAAACGTTGACAATCCTAATTTTAAGACTATGAAATTGCCATTCAAAGTCTTTCTTAAGCTAACTTTCAAGCTAGCCCCAGTGAAATCCGTAATAATAAATTCAAAGGGTAAAGATCAACTTTATATCCAGTTTACGAAAAGAATTTAAAGCAAACATTTCCAGTTTAGTCAAGTGAGAAAATATTAATTTTGTTTCCTCCTTTATATTTGTACCTTAACGCTTAGCGGTAAGGTTGAAAATTGCATTGGACGGATTTTTAACCATGTTAACACAACATGGCCGGTGTTAGAAGTAACCCTGTATTAAGTTGCGATGAAACCCGCTTAATAACCCTCTTAGGAGATAAATATTCCGATATTCCCGAGTGCTCCCGACGTAGCGTAAGAATTAAACTGAATTATGTTAGGAAATGAGAGGAATTAGTACGAGACGGAAATAATCCCGGGAAATGATAGCGGCCGACCTTTTTATGGGAAGATGAAGTGAATGTTTTATCTAGTAGAAATAGTTTTTATTACGCTAAGAATAAAAGGTCAGTGCATTTTTAATTATCTTTAAACTTTAATTTAGCGATTAACAGATTCATAAGACATAGGACCAATCTATTTGGCTGACTTCATGGCGTATTTGGTAGTGACCCTGTCTCATACGCCAAATATCGTGGGTTTCATCCCCACCCTGGGCAAACAGTATTATTGGTAATTCATCTGTAGTCTGACATGTATACGTAATATAATAGAATGTATGAGATATTATATGAATCCATTTATTTACTTTAAAGATATATATTTTGATATGTTTTGGTTCGACCGTAATCATAATCCCCACTCGCAACGGAATCAACAAACAGAAAACATTTCACATTTAAACAGAAACGCAAACATGGCGACCAATACACGGCGGGATTAATAACGTTACAAGTTTAATTTATTGTTCGCAAACAAAATGGTGCTTCCTCTGTCAGCACTCTTGACCGTTAAATATTAAGTAGCTATGGAAGAAATATACACACAGAATCTCTCATCTCATCTAAGTATGTACTTCCCAGTTGCACCCAAAGCTGTCACCAAGGTACGTTTAAATCATGATTCAGGATTTGGCGAGTCTGGAAGTTACAACGAACCAACAGCCGTTTGACCTTCGCAACATTTTAACAAGCGATGCGACAAGATGGGATGATGACATTCGAAGGCTGGCTGGTGTGGGTTGGATGAGAGTGGCACACCAAAGTATACAAAACTGTCAAATTTCTTCAATCAACTGTCATCTTACTGGCAGACACATTAGGTTGAATTGAGGGAATTTGACAGGTTGTGGTAAAATAATGTGTGGCTGACTGTATACGGACTACCAAAAAAGTGATCTTTCCAATTAACAAACCTGTAGAAATCTGTACGTTTTAATATCTACAGTCATAGCATTGCACGGTAAAGTTTAACATTGCCTCGCGTCAAAACATGGGGCCCCGTGAGACCCGTTACCGGTTTAATATTGGCGTTATTTTTTATCACCCCTTTTATATGGGCCGGCCAATAGCAGGAAATATTGAAATACATATAGCTTATCCTCTTTTATAATTGGGTTTAAATGTAAATAGCTTTTTAAGAGTAATAATGACTTCTCTTATTTGAAATTAAGTAATTGTTACATAACTTCACATGTCCCTCGGACAACCTAAATAAACATTTTATTAAGTTTTTTTTATTAGCGTTCACCTAGTTACGTTGATTGTGTTGACTAAAAATATTTTTTTGTAGGAATATAACTTCTTCTCGTTTACTACTGTCGTATTATGTTACTCAATAATAATGTTGCTATTTACTGGGAGGATTCTTAATATCAGACCATTAGTTATTCGTTTTTAAAGAAGTTATTAAGTACCTAAGATTAAAACAATGTTTCTTAGATTCTTTTACTGTAAATAGGACTTGGTTTCGCTCAGTAATTTCTGATGGGGATAAACGTAACGAACAGGGTGATTTATTCTATGATTAGCAACCCGCCCCGACTTCGCACGGATAGCCAAGACTTTGCTCGTATTTTTATAAACTATTGTATAATTTTCTGCTTTATAACATATTCTAATAATATAATCAAATTATAGATAGTTATTCTAGGTCCTTGTGAAATTAAATACCTGATTATCTGGGGATGTTTGATGGAAAAAGGTCAAAAATCGTTAAGTTTTGTCAACTAAATTTTTTTATATGTTAGCTCGTTGGCTAGCCTTATTCATAAATTTAAGATCATTTTAGATCTATGCTTAAAGTCGTTCTGTATGTAGTTTCAAAGTTCTATGGTATGCTGTAATCGAAATTTGCGGTGTTCAAGTTTTTTTTCGCAAACTTTGGAAAGCTATTTACTGGGGTTTGTATTACGTAGACAAACAAACCATAAAGATCCTTTGTATTTTAAAACTGGCGTAAACCCAAAAGAATGCGAACTGATGGTAGATTTATACCTTTAAAGAGCTTGGCGGTTCATTTTCACCGCATCAAAAATGCTAATTTACACCAACTTCTACCTTCAACCTCGTTTTGCGGGCCGTTTCATTAAAATACAAAATGACAGGCGAATAAAAGGTTTACTTTTTATTCAGCCCAGTCTCGTGTATGAGCCGCCTAGGAGCGAAAATGCCTCGCTCTAAAATGGCGGGTGAAAGATCAATATGACCTACCAAAGATGAGTCTGTCTCCGTTTCACATTCCGGGCTTATCCTACCCTCTCCCTCTGGCGCGACGCCCTGTCACAGTTTCGATATGTCGTATAGCGACACAGATTTCAGCTTGGGAATTTTCGCGTTTTCGCATCGAGCGTGAACCCTTTAGAGTTCCTGGTCACTAAGTCATGTTTGTATAGCTATTAGCAATTTGCGGTGAATGTCATTACCCCGCGCCAAAGATAATGCTTGATTATGAAAATTTTCGCGCATTTAAAATTATTTTACGCAGTGTAAACATTTAATTGACGATTTTGTTAATTGAACGTTCGTTTTGGCACTTCGAAGTGTGGATTGCTTGGATGATTATGCAAGGGTAGATGAAACATTAAACAAACATATTTCTGGTTATCCTTTTCATTCAGCTTCTCTTAATATACATAAGTTGAGGATTTCTAGGAATACAGTGGCGGGAGAACTGGATAGCGGCTGTAATTATGCGTAACTAGGTGTGTCTGTTGAATATGCATAGCCGAGTATAACGGACGCAACTATCTCTAATTGCTTCGCTAATAAAAGTTGGAACCCCCATAAAAATAATTACGTCTCGGCTTCCTTTTCTGCATTTGCCGTTTAAAGTACTTACGTTAGGAAAATACGAAGGCTACGATCCAGAGATCTAGACCATTCAGTACTCGTAAAAGGTCACTTTACTTTAAATTAGGTACTCAATGGACTGTTTGAAAATAAATCTAATAGGCACTCTTTCCAAGTATAGATACGCGATTAAGTCGTTGTTTTGATGACATTGTGACAGTGATGGAAGAACGAAAATAGTGATGAAATCAAGAAGATAAGTAAAAATGATTGCTATTTCATAGGTTTTGTAAATTTGTGCAATAAAGAAGCAATTAATTTTGAAACATATACCTAAATGATATCGAGTATCAAACATCAATGGAGCTTATGGATAAAAAATAAATCTCTAAAAGAAAACTTGTTAACAGATACATTATGGCAATGTGGCATGTGGAATTATGATATAAATGGCTACAGCTGCATTACGTTAAAGATTAGCCGGCTCATGTAAAGTGAGTACTTTGACTAAAGTTGATTTTGTTTTATTTATAAAAAGGAAGATTTTCAGGTATCGATTTAAATAAAATGACGTAACAAAACAAATGCTATTTCGCATAAACAGCGTATCAATCTTTCTCCAATTCAGATTGAAGCAATAAAACAACGATGAAAAGATTATCACTCGCCAATAAACCTAAACTTCCCACACAGATCCGTTCCCTTGGGAACTATCTTTGACGGATGTAATATTCGACGGTTTTTCGGGTCCATCTCGGGCCCGGACGTAAGCTAGGATCGATGGGGTAACCCATAATTCGGGCAAGGGTATTCTTCGAAATGCTACAAGTTTGAACGAAATAGTGTTGAAAGTTTTAATGTATAGATATTTGTACTCAGAGTACAAGAATAAAGTTTTTAGGAAAAAATATTGTGAAACTTATGAAAGCTATTCTAAATTACACTTAGATAAAGGTATTCACTATTTGGACATTATGTACATAGTTTTGCAAACAAGGCCCAACCATCAATTCGGATGTAACCGAGTTTATACTTTAAAACGTGCACCAACTTTAAAGCTTAACTTAAAAACTCTTTGTATCCACTAATTTCACGTATTCATTTTTAACGCAAACATTTCAGGACCCTGGGAATCGGTGGCCGGTCTTTGGTGTCCTCATCATATCAGCCTACAACCACTCACTGCTGAGTATAGTCCTTTTCTCTATCACGTCACTGTCTACGGTCTCCTGCCAGTCCCATTGTTTCTCCACTACCATTACAATATCGTCAGACCAATGGGCAGGTGGTCTACCCAGAAGACGCCGTCCCAGTCTTGGCATCTTGGTTGTTATCCTTATGATTCTATACCTTTCAGGAATGATTTTGAAGCATATTGAAGCGCTTTCAAGCTTGAAAGGATTCCAGTTATTCTTAAAAGACGTAGATCTTACTAGAAGAAAGTAGAACGTTTATTCGACACCAAAAATACAAGTGTTCGGTATTTTTGCGTAATCGATAAAACGTAGCTCTAATTACACAACCACTTGACTTAGAATACAAGAAAGGTCTAGATAATTGTCGCCATCAAATCGAAGTCAGTTTTATATCTTCATTAAAGCTACACATTAGGTCCTTGCGGGTCGCCGGTAATCGAAGAGTTAGTGCCGCTCGGCCCGGATTTATGGTCCGCACCATCGATCCCGGCTTACGTCCGGGCGAGATGGACCCCGAAAAACCAACCGGATATAGTAATATTACATCTAGCAGAGATTCATCATTTTTGCTATTTTACAAACGCAAGACCAAAATAAAAGACGTCGTAGCCGTCATAGCAAAGAAGAAGTGGACATGGGCGGGACACATTGCGAGGATGGACGAAAGCCGATGGACAAGGCGGTTCCTCGAGTGGAGACCCAGAGCAGACACCAGAGGGCGCGGCAGACCACCGCAGCGCTGGGTGGACGACATCCGACGACTCGGTGGTCGTGACTGGATGAGTCAGGCACGGGATCGCCAGAAGTGGAAGAAGAGGGAGGAGGCCTACATCCAAGAATGGATCCACAATAGGCAACCATGATGATGATGATGATGATGACAAACGCAATAGACTGGCCGAATGGCGCATTTGGTAGTGACCCTGCTTCATACATCAATGGTCGTGGGTTCGATCCCCTCCCTGGATAAGTGTCTGAGTGTAATGTATGTATTTAAGTGTAATATTTGTGTTCTCTCTGTTGTATGATATATGTAACTGTAACACAAGTGTCTCTCTCAAAAATATTATTGGCCGCACCATCGATCACTCCTTACGTCCTGGCTGGACCCCAAATACCCAACTGAATGTAGTAATCCAGAGGTTGAAAATTTTTAGGGTTCCGCAGGCAAATGGCTAAAAACGGAACCCTTTTCGCTATGTCTGTTTGTCTGTACGTCCGTATATCACAGGCACTTTTTTCCGAAACTATAAGAACTTTACTGTTGAAGGAACATAGGGTCTTAAATAAAACACTTAATTTATCATACACTAGTGGCCCGCCCTCACTTCGTTTCGGGATAGTAGTTCCACTGTTTACCAATAGATGGAGCTGAGCGTTGATTGTATCGCGCAAGTGTTTCGTGTTTTCGGTTGAGCTATAAGCCCTGGCGTGTAATATGAGATTTACCTCTTTATAAATAGTTATAGATAACTGATCAGCTGATTGATGCAATTTGCATCGAATTACATTATTTTCAAATTAGATCTATGTTCCTTCTGGAAAAATGTTTACTTTGATCAGTGTAATACCCTGGAGACATTGAATAAGACGGTTAAAAAGCACGGTGTATTATCTCCCAATCATACGTCATCAAAACCAAACCTACTGAAAAACATCTTACCTCGAAAGATGATACTGCAGAAAACTGTGTCAGTAAGCAAATAAAGAGACTTCCCCCAAAGATTACACCGCATCACGACGTAGGTACATACCGCTGCAATCCCTCCTTACATTTATTGGAATGCTTATGCGAATAACATGGGCCTGGGATTCGTTGTCCTTCCATTTCTGAGCAGGATCCGAGCCGGCTACATATTTACAATGTATTTCATATCGGGGTCTGGTAATAAGGTATGTGCTTGATGTGTTGGGTCTTTGGAGTTTGTTAGGTTTTATTTAATTAATGGGGTTGGGAGATCGATGCACGAGATTTATGAAATGTTTAAGTTCTTACTTTATGTAATACATAGTTTTACTCGCAATAATTCACACAGAAATCCCGGCGTGAAACAGCACTTGTGCTGTGTTTCGCCGAGTGAGTGAAGGTACCGGAGGCCCAACCCGGGGGGAAGGGGATAAAAGGTTGGTAGAGCGCTTGTGACGCCACTGGTGTTACAGGTGTCCATGGGCGGCGGCTATTGCTTACCATCAGGTGATCCGCCTGCTCGTCTGTCACCTATCACATAAAAATAAAAAAAAAATAGTTAACGATATCAGAGCACGCGAATCTATCTCAGAGGATTGACAGTTCTAGTGTCAGACGCCATTAGGGATGTTCTAGGCGATCGATTTTGTCCGACTAACATTAGGTATACTTTTTTTAAATATCCTAATGTCCATAGAGAGTGGGAGAGAATTGCTTCGGCAAGAATGGGCAGGATCAGCCGGAGGGACACCACAGCCTCAGAGAAAACTGGTGAGAAACACCGCCTGTATTGTGTTTCTTCCTAGTGGATGTAGAGGGTAGAGGGAGGGTGGAGGGTAATGGAGGCCCAATTCGGGAGGAAAGGACTACGAGACTGTGACTCTACTGGTGTTGCGGGTATCAGCTAATCCACCACAATCTCGTCTACCACCTCATCATCATCATCTTAGCGATAGATCCCGGTTGCATCCCAATTTGGCGTTTCAGAACCCGGGATACGCTTTCCCACTGTGTCTCATCCACTACGTTCGGTCTTTCGCATCCATTGTAGTAGGGCTATCGGTTCGTACATGTTGAACGTTTCCTTTGAATTTATTTTTGCTCATCTACCACCCAACAAAAAATGGGTCAGTAGCCCAATGAGTGGGTCGTCTTACGAGTACACTACGCGTACACCATTACCCGCTCTGCTGGTTTTAAGATACTATAAATATAAAGCTATTGAGTAGCTTCCCAAATATTATTCCGGAATATTAAAGTATGGGATTGAAGCGATGATTCTTGGGACAAGGCGGGTTGCAGATAAAAAGGGTGAGCGCCAAGGGCCAATAATGTGAAGACGGCACCCTGGCACTTTGCGTATCTCTGACCGGACGGGGAGACCCGTGTATCGGTACCTTTGTGATATATCCTGTCCCTACATTGGTGGAGTATGTAAACATTTAGTGAAGTATGTATGGACTTAGTTGTTTCGTAATATTTATTAGCTTTATTTGGAGTTCCATATCTAAGCAATGGTAGCTCAGTTTATAAGAACACTCTTTTCATACGAGAGATCGAAGGTTCGAATCCCAGCCGAATTGGATTTTTCAAATCTATGCGGGTTGGGAAAGAATACATCGTGAGCACAGAAGGTACTGTGTATATCGTGCAGGTTAGGGATAATTTCTGAAATATATAACTGTGATTCAGTGGTTCAATGACAGTTTTGGACGCAATCAGGAGTTACACGATAAGATGGCACTGTTTTATCTGAAGAAGTCTGACTACTTTTCATACCACAGCAACACGTTGCATTGTAAAGCAAACGATATTGGCTGTAACAGCCAAGCAGTATACTCGCTCAAAAGATTCCTTTTCCACGCCTTTCAAATATTTATAAAACATAGAATAAACTGTCGGCATGGTGCGAGTATAAAGTCATATTTCCGCGATCGCATCGTCACATATTCGTTCTGGCAAATAGCGTATTTTTATAGCGGTACTGTCGCGTTGGCCAAATAGGAAATTGTTGCCTTTCCCTAGACGCCTACCATGTTGCGAGATATGTAAGCGAATTATTCACTTTTTTACCTCCTCCCTGGATGATCTTTTGTCTCATCTCAAATGACGTAACCATTACGGCCGGAAACGATTATTTGAAACTTTATCCGTGGGTTTTAAGGTACAAATTTGAACGCAGGTAATCACAAAGATGTGTTCGATGAGTAACGAGCGCAGATTTCTTGTTTTTACTCTTGCGGTGGGATTTGAAGAGCTTTTGTTAAGTGTTCGGCCTGTTCAGAATGACGGAACGAGAAAATTTCAGAGCAACGCTAAGCGGCCTTCGGAAAAATGCTCTCTTTGTTTCAATATAATTTGCTACATTAACCACGGAGAATTCATGACATTTTATACAACTTTTTCCTTTTAACATAGAGGTACGATTAATTTATTTGTAACATGACGTGGTCCTAATTTTAAATTTTATTCAAAATGTTACGTAAACATATTTTAATGAGAGGTTCATATTTACATGCGTATCTTTCTGGCACAAGCTTCTTCGGTACATTTACCCTTAGAAAGGTAGCGAAAAGGGTAGATACTGTTAATAAGATATTTAGAACAGATAGTTATGATATTGCGCTTACCAAGTACGTAAGGAAGAAAATGTTATCCAAAGAGTAAAAAAATAAAATAAAAGACTGTTTAGAAATTTTTCATTTACCAAGAGGTAAGTTTTCTTTTCTTTATAAGGCAGTAAAACTTTAATAAATCTTAACAAAACGGTTGTCAATTTTCGCTAATGCGTTAGTGGTGTTGTAAAAATTACGAAGTTTATTAAAGCCAAACAGTTTGATGAAATATTTTCAGTCTGAAAATGAAAAAACTCGTATTTTCGTTATATCTGCATATTCCACGGTATATTCTGATTTACAATAAAAATAATTCAAATAACACATGATTTGTTTAACGGGAACTACGAGTTCATTGTGCATCGGATGGCAGTTGGTACAGTTGTGCTGAAAAAACCTATAATGGTTTTGTACTTTAAACTTACCTTAGTATACTTACCTGTTAAATAGATGGAGTTCATATATAATTTAATAAATAAATAAATACATGCCTTTGTATTGTTATCTAAAGCAACTTTGAAACTTAGTTACTGAAAACTAGTTTCAACCTTAAAAATCTAATTCGAGTATATTTTATCAAGCATGTTTTATGACACGAGAAAGTCTTAACAGGAAACCTTATTTAGACCAGATAAATGTTAAGGTTTTTTAATTGCGCATACATCTCTGTAGTTTGAGAAATGTAACTGTGTATTATAATATATGTACCTAAATTAGAGATTGTATTTAACTATGACCGACCATAACATTCAGTTCTGTATTTCTCAATCGACCCTCATCTTACCGTCATACAAATTAGGTTGAATATCAATTGAGGAAATGTGACAGGTTGTGGTAACCCGATGTGTGTCTGGCTGTACTAAGCATTGCGATAAATCCAGCATAGAAACCGCTATGAATAAAGTTTTCCTCGGAACAACGGGGCGTGTCGTGCTTTTGTTCGGACCTAGTCCGCGGTGTATTAAATTTGAATTTCATTTTCCAAATAATGTACTAGGATTAGGAATCTGTTGTTTTGTTGGCGGAACGTTACATCGGTGTTTTCCTGACATGTGTATTTGTCTTTGATATTGCACTTAAGTTTAGTATTGGGGAATAGGAGTACAACCGATAAAGTCACCCAGAATCTAGTCTACAGCATTTAAAAGAGGTTAAATAAGACAGCCTTATTGTATTGTCTATTGCTGTTGTTTCGCTCATGTTCTTCGTTTCTGTGTATTAAAAATATATATGTATCTATTAGTTTGTAAGAGTATTGAGTCAATGCAAAACTTCAAATGACCCATGTTGAAGCTCCGTGATATTTTTGATGTTTCAAGTATTTTACATCCTACAATTTACTAATGAAGAGTAAGTAACAGCCTTGAAATTAAATTTCACGTTGTAGGTACATTTTTGAATTCTGCATGGTAAACGCAACATAATGTCCTACTTCTTGTTAAAATGACTTGTAATGATAATCAAGAAACTATAGAGCGCGAGAAGAAAATTTTGTGTTCTTCTTACCAATTCATATGTTTTTTATAGCAGTCCTCAAACGCACTGTGTTTTATTGAATAGAAGGTCAAGTTAGGCGTAAAAAGTACAATTCATCGCAGAAAAATCTCATTGTTCGCCCAGGGGACGAGCGATAAAGATTTTCCGTGACAAATCTAACTGAAGCGAGCAAAGCCGCGGGCGGAGGCTAGTGTACAATAAATCAGATCAACGTCTCGTTTGTAAACACATCAATTTGCGTTTGTGGTGGATATTCACAGAAATACGATGACATACCGAAATGTTAAAGTCTAGTTTGTCCTTTAGGGTTGGCAACTCATTTTTAAATTGAATTGGCCGGATGACGCATTTGGTAGTGACTCTGCCTCATACGTCATAAGTCGTGGGTTCGATTGTCCAGGGTCACATTCGTGTGATGAACACTTGTGTTTGTTCGGTGCCTGGGTGGTATCTATATAATTATGTATTTAAGTATTATATTTTTGTTTGTGTAAGACAAGTGCTTAAGCTACTTAGTACGGAGTCACGTCAGTATAATTTTCAAATAGTCAAGTTAAATCTATCGGTTTTTTATTAGTCTACGGGGAGGAGGGGGGGGCGGGGATGTTGATGTAGTGTGGTAGAGAAGATGATGAAGACCCGACGCAGTTTGCCTTATGCTCCTCTTAGCTCAATCTCTAAATTAGTCTTACCCAATTGCAGAATCTGGCCATGTTATGTATCGCACACTTCGGTTTGTCTAGTCTGTGTTAAAAGATTTATACATGTAGATGTACATATTTCTCATCTTTGTTGATTATGATACCCGTAAATACTTAAGGTACTTACTAACTTTAAAATCAATTCTCGTATGTGAATTTTTTGTATGTGAAGTTATTGTAATTCGCGAGATCAAGTGCATGACAACATTGACAACCCTATTTTTATCGGATACCTTTGTTTCGGACTTATGGCTACAAATGGTCGACGTATCATTATTATCGAACTGATTTATAGAGACGACATTGCGACGTACCGTCAGAAGAATGGAAACAAACTTTGATTTACACCCAACTGTGAGAATGTGAAATGTTTAAAACTGAGTATTCTGAGAGCCTAAATCAAAATGGACGTTATGACAGAAAAGGATTTTCCCTCCCTTTCATGGGCGCTGTGTGTTAACTTTGAATAAATGCAACAGATATATTAGATAGATCATCAGCATCATCATCATCAGCAACCCACGCTCTTCCACTGCTGGACATAGGTCTCCCCCAATGCACGCCACCGCTCCCGATTTTCGGCCACTCTCATCCAGCTCACTCCAGCCAGCCTTCTAATGTCGTCATCCCATCTTGTAGCAGGGCGTCCTACATTACGTTTGCCGAGTCGCGGTCTCCACTCAAGGACTTTAGATAGATAGTTAGTATTTATTAAATAGAAATAGAATAAATGAGAGTATTGAGAAAATTGGCAGCGCACAAGATGTGATCACTGATGTTGCAGGAGTCCATGGTCAGCGGCAATCGCTTACCATTATTAGGTGACCTGTCAACTCGTATAAAAAATATTACAAACAAATACACATTTATGAAATCACCGAAATTAAACTCAAAAATAAAATCCTGGGTCAGTTAATCTTCAAACAACTGGCTCAAAGTTTTAATGCAATTGAAGGCAGAGATAAGGGAATTAGCGAAGAGGAGCATTCTACAGGCGAACGTAATTACGGGCGAGTGTCGTCTGATTGTCCGGATGCATTGTCTTTGGACAAAGAACTCCTTTACCGGAAGGACGCAGTCTACAGAAAAAGTTTAAGAGATAGATGAAATATTGGCTCTTTAAATCTTTCCTTATTTTTCGACTTCGGAACGTCGTACATCTGGATACAAGTGCTATTAAATTTATTGTAATAAGTCTATACACAAGGATTTATTATTTAGTTTTTATGAATGATATTTTAGTTACTCCTTACACCCATGCCTATATTGTCATTTACTGTAAATATCAAATTGTAAAATTTATAAAAGATGCAAATAGTTATCGTAAGGTACAAAACGAACGGCTAAAGCCGTACCAACAAAAACCCAATACAGAATTTATCCTTCCAACCAGCCGTACGAAACGTACGCAAATTGCTGACGGTACCCAATGTTCGCCGCTGCACTATTTCTGCATCAATTTAATGACGTCATAAATTCTCAATTAAATTCAGGCTGCGTGCACCCTCGCAGATACTGGTGCTATAACTGCATAAGGCTAATTAACCATATAGTTGCGAGTGTTCCTTTTGCACTGTATTCAAATACGAGCTGCAAAATCTTCAGTTAGTAGGTCCTACCTACTCGAGTAAAGTTTTTTTAAACACATATTTTTGTTTTTGTTTTAGTATGACCAGTTTGAGCATGACCAGAACGAACGGCAGTCTGTAGCAGATGAAAATCTTCTAGATGTAATAATTTTAAGTAAGTAGGTTTTTACGCAATTATAATTCGTTGCTTACTCATATTACTTATTCATATTAGTATGGTCACCCCTAATAGTATGGCATGGTATATGAACCTTGTTAGTTCCTCAAACATTCTTTGTCACTACTTTCATGACACTTTATACTCGTAAGTAGTAACTTTTTAATCAGGAGGTCTGGTTTATCATTGCAATAATAAGTTAGGTAATTGTGTGAAGAAATGCCTTGTCTTCATGAATGCATGCGTTTTCATTATTGTTGGTGTACAATCTGAAATTTATATTTCGTCTATCTGACTTTATAACTTTTAGTCTGAAGCACTATCTTTTAATTTTCTTCTTCAATTCTTATCGGGAATTTCGGTGTTCCGGAAAGCTGTAAAGTTATATAAGAGAGAGGAAACCCTCTTCGCCACTCTCTTCAAGATAACATATTTTAGCCTGCACTCCAGCGCTGCTATAAAGTTAGAGTTATTCTTAGCTCAAAAATATTCTTATTACACGAGCAAAATTGATGTTTCCTCTAAAGATATTTTTTTCTTATTTTTATAATAAGAGCAACCAACTACTCTTTAGGTTTTGCCAGAAGCATGAATGATGTAGTATTTTAGAATTAAATATCTAAGTATAGAGGATTTATTTCTCGCTAAAAATTAAAGGCATGTACGAGCATATTATTGAATCACAACAATCAATTTGTCAGGCTTAGGGAACATTTCTAAATTTTTAATAAAAAATAGTACTCATTTTCACGTAAAATTTTTCGTAATCACGATGCGCGTTGTAAAATAAGACAATAGGTAGGTACTTACTCAAATTAAAGTTTTTTTCGATATCATATCCACAGTTATGTTATGTTATTAGTTATGTTAGTTAGTTTTTATATTTGCCAAGCAACAACTATTGTCAAAACTGTACCTGTGTGTAAAAACTTAATATGAAAATTTATGCATTTTTATCTTCGCTGCTTCTAGGATAAGTCAGATTAATGCGTTCTGTCTGCTAATTAGTCTTTACTAATAGCTAAAACTAGTTAGCATTAAAGCTTTTGCACTCTTAAACAATATTTAAAGTTCCGTCATCATGCTGAGCTAAGCTTATTAATTGCAGCGAATGCTAAAAGGTTAAATACAATGCAGCTTTAGTGCAGTTTTGATCTATCGAGCAAACATTTCGGATTCTAAATGGAGATAACACTTTTTGACACTTTGCTTATTTTCAAGAATGAGAAGAAAAACAGACACCAATATTTTAATCGTTTTAGCGATCTCAAAACTTTGGGATTGGATTTATTTAATGAGTAAACATTTAGCCTAAAATTAATCGCTTTGAATATAACTTTAAATGGATTAGTTGGGTACAGTCTTATTCATAAAATTCGAAGTTTGAACTCACTATAATGGCGTTATAGTGAAATTACCTTACTCATAAACCTCAACTTACACAAATACAATTCACATTTTAAACTTACACAAACATTCAAATTTAACCTTAAAATTAGAATGTTTTAAATATACATTATTGTATTTTTATGACGTCGTTACTTCTAAAACAATAGCTAGTTTTAATAAAACTAATACCAAACGCGCTTAACTCTAGCGTAGTGTAAAAATGAATCCAGAGCTATAGTGGAAAGTACTACTTTATATATTTTGCAAGTTCCACATGAGCCAAGTTCTGTCACGTCGTCAGTTGCGAAAACTTTTGATGTCGCAGACGGTCGGCGTTCAAAATCTTCTATCTGATATCGTTAGTGCGCCACACAGATGTAGTAAGTTGGTGTGCAGTTGACATTTTTATTAGCCTGTGGTGAATTTAAGAGTTGTCTCCATGGGCGTACCTAGGTTGTGGGCCAGAGGGGGGCAAATCAGATTTTTTACAAGCTAAGTGCTTATAAAGAATAAAAAAAACTTCAATTAAAATAGGTACATAATGTTTTTATATGAATTCTTTAACTACCTATGTCTTTTTTGTGATAGGTGACGATCAGACGGATCACTTGATGGTAAGCGCACCTGCAGCACCAGCCGAGTACAAGTGCGTTGCCGAGCTTTGACGCCTATCCCCCCCCCCCCCCCCAAATGGTTTTTTAATTTTTATCGATAAAAGGGAAGTAGGGAAGTCAACATGATACAGGGGGAGGGGGAGGGGCTGCTGCACTAAAAACTATAAACACCTTACTCGAGTATACCTACTTACTCTTGAGAGTATATGTAGATGTCTTGAATTAATCACTATAAATAAAGTGCATCGGTGTCACTGTGTGGACGCTGCACAGTAGGTAGGTATTATGTAAAATTAAAACTCCTCTGAGCCAGTCAGCTCAGCCAGCTCTATTGACAGTTGGCCTGGTTTCTCGAGGGTTCTATTCTGTAATATGAAGTTCACACTCGTATTTAAGCATACATTACCTAAATGCGTCTGCCTCCTATCACATAAAAAAACACACATTTAGTGATAAAAATTCGAACTAACATTACTAAGTCTGGAAACTAAGTGGAGGCAGGCCACTGTCCTTAATAAAGAGTATCCTCAAATTCATCTGTGCTATATACCTATTGAAGATATTCCATTTTTATGGTATTTAAATTCATTTTTACCTACTTGCATTAATGCCAACCACGTCATAATATGAGTATGTCACTAATTGTAAATCAATGTAATTCACCTTAATAATTGATTTTTATGACAAAAAAGTAAAGTATCAGCCTATACATACATATACTGTCCCACTGCAGAGCAAAGGCCTCGATTATTGAAATCAAGTCATCCCTACTATGATGGGATTAGGCTTAATCACCACGATTGCTTAACGCGGATTGGTGACCACAAACCCGAGCTATGTCCGGAAAATTAGAAACACACTTTTGCTCGACCCGGGAATCGAACCCGGGACATCGGGGCGTTTGTTTGTTGTTTTATGACGTGTTTTATATTTTTAATGAATTGTGTTCATCCAAACGATTTATTAAGAGAGAGAGTAAGGGATTGCAATATTTTATCTACAAAAAGGCAGCAAAGTCCCTGACTGAATTTCAGAATAGGTCTCTTGAACTCCCATTTGGAGCGGCACCAAGCGAGCTTCGGCCCCAATTAACATGTTAGTAATAAAACTAATGGCAGCCGCTTATTTTTTACAATGCCTTGTTTCTTGGCAATGAGGCAAAAATTCCTTTTGTAATTAGAGTTTTTAACTTGTGATCTTATACTGCTCGTTCTTTTGTTCCTGTAGCTACAGCAGTGATAGCATCCAATGTTATTTATATAAAGCGTTAGATAGGTACCACAGAAATCGAGAGACCTAATATACTAACCGAAATGGCAACTTTTGACACTAGCGCGATTAAATCGACACCCAGCGCCATCAATTGGTACGGAATGGAACTAATGTCTCGAAATGAAGTGAGAGCGGGTTAATATTAACTCATTAACTTAGGTATTGAAAAATTCCTCTTATACTCGTAGTAACGAAATAAATGTTGTCTATGTGTAGACCCGAATCAAATATATCTTTGTTCTAACTATTTTCATTAGCCAAAAACCATTCAATTTATTAGAGCTTGTATGAAAGATTTTAAAAACGTTTTCGCTTATTTGACTCCATAAAACAACCAGCAGGTGGTTGGCATGTATTATGATGCAATATTATTACTAACATGACCCATTTTTCAGAAACAAATGTAAAATTTCGTTTAGCACTATTTAATACACTACTATACATGCACATTGCAAAATGGTTCGCTGCCAAGATTTTGAATTCTAGTTATATACGAGCTTTGCTCAGGTAGAAATATGCATATATATATAACAGATATAGGTCATGCATTTTCTCTGACACACTCTGTGTCTGTCACCATTATCTCATCGATCACAGTCACTGGCTACAAGAAGCCCTAATTTCTCAAATATTGGTCAGTAACAACGCTAAATAGTATAATCTTCTATCTTCTATACTTTACTATTTATAAAGAGATAACTTCTATAGACAACGACAAGGCTTATAGGTAAACCAAAAACACAAAACGCTTGCGCGATGTAATTGGACACAGCGCCATCTATTGGCTCATTTATGAATTACGGCCCCGAAGAGAAGTGAGGGCGGGCCACTAGTATAGGTATAATACAATGGTTTTCACAATCGATAGTGGACCTCGTAAACTATTCAGAATATCGGAGATTCTGAATTTGGAAATTGCTATTTATTCTTTTTAAAAGCCATAAAGTTTATTTTTATCGATAGTATCGATATACTAGCGATGGGGAAATTGGCGCAATAATAATACCAATACTACCGATGCTATCGAACGTTTAACGTCCGATACTATCAGAATCAGGAAAGATCCTGAGACGGGGAACCAAACCAACATCATGGTTGCAATTTATTTTACACTAGTGGCCCGCCCTCACTTCGCTTCGGGACCGTAATTCAGAAATGAACCAATAGATGGCGCTGTATCCAATTACATCGCGCAAGCTTTTCGTGTTTTCGGTTTACCTATAAGGCTTGTCGTTGCCCATAAAAGTTATCTCTTTATAAAGAGTATACAGCTTTAGAAATTATCTGAACCGTCTACCACGAGGAAGTACCTTTCTTCATCCCCGAGAAAGAAAACGTACATTTTTGAAGAATCTAAACGTACATTCTGCCACATCTCTTCAACTACCATCAAAGGATTTGATACATTTACCTATAATTCCTACTCCCATCCTATAGGCATTATGTTCTACTGAATGTAGCTATAATTTCTATTCAACATTGGATTACGGCTTCGAGCCAGCCATACATTAAATTGGCCGAAGCCCAAGCGTGGCTGTTCAATTAATGGGGTTTTACGGGGCGGAACCATGTGTAGATGCGGCTTATACGGACTCGGCTAAGACATTGTTTGACTTTGGATCAGAGATTGTGCCAATGCTGTTTGTTCTTGAGATCCGAGTTATGCAACTACAAGCGGATTAGTATGCCTCTCCTGTCTGCTATTAGAGGCTTTTATTACTGTTGGTGTACCTAAGGAGAATCAACTACACATTATGTTTTAATGTCTTCTTTGATTGTACGTTTTGTAATTACTTTTACGCATTAAATATCATGATATATTTTATTATGGTTTTTGTTCATAAGTGTTTTTTTTAAATGAGATGTATTATGAAAATATTTCCCTAAATGTAATACAAATATTACCACTAAAACTACTGCTAAGCAAAATTCAGATTTTTGTGATCAGGCTAAATTTACCAGTGTAAAATGTTAGACCATTTACAATAATCAACGTTGGTCAAGTTATTACCCGAACATAAATGTTTGTTTTCCGAGTCAAGCCAATAAAAAGTAAAAAAAGTAAAAATTCTTTATCTATACTAATATCTATACTAATATAATAAAGCTGAAGAGTTTGTTTGTTTGTTTGTTTGTTTGTTTGAACGCGCTAATCTCCGAAACTACTGGTGCGATTTGAATAATTCTTTTTTTGTTGGATAGTCCATTTATCGAGGAAGGCTATAGGCTATCAACATAATAATATTAAGGGGGTTGTAAGGGGTTAAAAGGGGGGTAAAAAGTTACTTTTCGACGCGGACGAAGTCGCGGGCGGCCGCTAGTTACCAATAAACACTTTAACGTGGTTTACATTATGCTGGTCCTCACACTAGGCTAGGCCTGTCCTGTGATCCTAATTTTTCGAACTTAGCTCGAGTTTGTCATCACTTATCTGCGTTAAGCAATCAAAGTGAATATTAAACCTATTCCCATCATAGCGATTACTTCATTTTTATGATAGAGGCTTAAGTCCTATAGTGAGACATTAATTACCTACCTACTTAGGCTGATACTATTTTCTAAATATTAAGTAATAGGTAAATATTAAGGCCCAGACATCAGACACAATAGAAAATCAACTGATTTTGCCTTTTAAGCGTCTTACGACGTTAAACATAAGTTGAACGATTTCGAATAAACCCTTTAGTACAGATGGCCAGGCCGTTAAGTTTAAACTGTTCTTGTTTCAGGGAAGTAGTTTCTCATGCAAGGCACTGGAACATTGAGATTGGAAGTTTGGGTGTAAATTGGCTTGCCTCCAACGTGTGCAGTAGAGGTAAACTATGCTTTAGGCTAAAACATACCAGTGTTATGAATCAGTGCACTCACTTTAAAATATCTCCAACCAGAAAATAGCTTTTAAAAAGTGTGAATTAAAATGAACCATCTTTATCCTTAGTTGTAATGTTATAAATGAGATAGTAACTCTGTCTGTCTGTCTATTACTCTTTTACGCCAAAAATAATAATCAGATTTGAATGAAATTTGGTATACAGATGGTCTAGAACCTGAGAAAAGGTCATAGGCTACTTTGTCGTTGTAAGGGGTTAAAAGGGGGGGGAGGGGTGAAAAGTTACTATTCCACGCGTACGCAATTCAATTGAAATGTTTATTGTATCATGGGTTTCACATAGTTCTTCTTAGCTCTTATAGTATAAGATGAGCAGGCGGATCACCTGATCCATGGACATCCAAGTCCAACACCAGTAAAGTCAAAAATTCGATGCCAACCTTGAAGGCCTCCTTCCCGGAATTGGGACTTCAGTACCCTCACTCACTCAGCGAAACACAACGCGAAACTTATCTAAAAGACAACCATTGAGTTTCATTGATTTTGTTACCTTTTCCACTGTATTGTCTATTTTATACTGTAGTACTCTGTGTTTCAGGTGGAGTTATTGGAATTTGCAGTTAGTCTGTTACATAATGTATAGCCACTTACCAGAATATTGAGGAGATTCACGTATTGGCACAGCCCCAGCACGTGTGTCGAGGTAAGCTATGACGATCTCAATATCTGCTTTATGGGATCCGATGGTATTCCATTTGAATTAGGTTGTTCGTACGTAAGCATGATTATGAAAAAAGATAATACTATAAAATATAGACTATTATTTTTTAATTAGTATAAAATCTTTAAGGGTAATTTATTTTTATTTCTAAGAAACTTAGGGTGAAATAAAATAAATACGCTTTCACATACTGAAGCTGAAATGATCCGAAGAATCATGCAATTAGTATGGGATGGTAACTAATTTATTACATACTAGCCCATATATAGCTACACCCTCACTTTATTTTAGGACATTAACCCCAATCTGTGCCAACAGATGGCGCTGGGCAGCGATTACATCGCGCAAGTGAGAATTTATCTCTTTATAAATAGTATAGATTTCACCTATGTTTCTTGGAGAAAAAAGGGTTAAGTTCAATACCCTAGAAGTATTGTACCTACTAATTAAAAAATAATGGTATATACTAACAAAAATGTTCACAATAGGGAAACAATAGAGCTGGAAAGCTAAGTCTTACTAGAAACTACTTTCAACGCCTTGAACAAATACCGATTTAGTGAGTAGCTTACATGATGATATTAGCTTTATAAAATTGATCCGATCTGAATTTGAAAGTGAACGAAAAGCGTATAATTTGCCAGTCTCAGCCAGACCCTGGGGTGACATAAAATCAAAAATTCTTTATTCAATTTAGGTCCATACAGAACACTTATGAATGTCAAATAAGTCGTCTACCGCTGGTTCGAAATGTAAAATCTTGCTAAGAAAAAAGCAGAAAAGAACTCAGTAGCTAGTTTTTCTTTTTAAATAGAATAATTACAGGCTTAATTTGGATAATGAATAACACAATAATAAAAGCTACAAAGCACCGACAATCTCACGGTTAGGTACTTACATCACAGCTAAGATACTTCATGGTCTGCCGTATTCCATGGTCCACATTATAGGACGCTTGGTTGTCTAGTATCTAATAAAATCAAAATCATTAATAGCATTATTCTTAAAAAGAGTTGATGATAACCAAATTGGTATCTGTATCCAGCGCCTACGACTTAGGCGACCGACATTACCGCACCGGTTGAGACGCAAAGGCCGATGGTTCGATTCCCGCACCAACACAAATAATTCTGTGTATGACGATGTTCGGAGTTCAATTTTCGTCAGACTACTATGTCAGTCAAAAATGACAGTTTATCAAAATTCACAAAGTTATGATCGTATTACGATATCACAGATAAAGCTTTTAGCAACTGTGTTTCATATCTATGTACTAATCTGTAATGTCAGGGCTTAAAAAACTTAGATAAATAATGACAAAAAATATTTTTTTGATGTCTGTGTGACGGACCAAGAACTTGGCATCATTTTACGGCACTGATTTGGATATATGTATCTAGTTTTATATACGTTTGGAGATTAATTTAAGTATAGTAATTAATACTAGTAGTTAACTTTTGAAAATCTTCATTTGTTTCCGAAATCAAACCTACATGTGTACGATACAGGTAAGTAAATATACACACGATTGAACCTCGTACTGTATGTTTTTCTATTTGACTGTTATTGGATTTGGTTCAGTATAAGGTACAAGCAGGTATGAGAAAAACAGAAAAAAAAACAAAAGAGAATTGAATACATTTCCTACACAAAACATCTTGCTTCGCAGATAATGTAATGAGGGCAAATTCAATTACTCGCCGCTCTTTTGTTATTTTTTCTTCCTAAAAACAGTAAGGCCTTGATAAAAACTGTGATGGAAAGTGCACATTTGTTGCTCACTGTACATTGCCGATTTGTACCGTGGAGCGTGCTTCCGACACAACAGCGCCCCCGCCCCCCGCGCGGGGGTCGCGGGAAAGAGCCAGCGAGGTCTATTCAAATATCCCCTGTCTGTTCGCACCCCTCCCCACCGCAGCGCCTCGCAGTCTCGTTCATATTTCGTGCTCCTGTTTTGCGCAGCATCCCCGGGTACCCAAATGCAGTCGGCAGACTTCGGAACGCCGCACATGCCAGCTCTCAACCGTGATTTTGCACCTTATTTACTTACAGATAAGGTTGCTTTCAAGGTGGTGGGTGAAAATAAAGTTAAGCTCAATAGCGCAACGGATTTATCGCCTCCCGAAGCTCGGAATAGGGGTAGAGATTCAGTACAAGTAGCGTGTAGGGGCGCGGCTCGCCGCAAAGTTAGACGCGACCGAGCTGCTGCCGATAACGACACTTCATGTCCCTCCAGTTTAGAATTTAAAATTTAATTTTCTTACTACGCTGGAGACTGCGATCAGCGGAGAAAAGGTAAGGTTTTACCCCTAAAGTAATGTAACGTTTGTCTTCCCTCACGTAAAGTTTTGTTATAATTCGATTGCGTCAATCGCTCCCTAACGCGATTGAGACCCTCACCTTCCGTGACGTGTTCAAGTGTTGTTGGTTGTTGACTTGTTGTTTCTATTTTGTTTTGGCTTGTTTCCCGACTGGCATTTGTTTTATCCGCCACTATCGCCATCTTTCGAGTTCAATTTGGCGTGATGTGTGAATGGCACTTGTTTTATTTTGCAGACGCCGCTGTGGCGGGGCGCCGTTGCTACTTCGGATGCAGGTAACGTATGATATCATAATTATTATTATTGGTTTAATTTCTACTTTTTACCATTTTAATTTAAATATTGTTTTTGCAAGTTTAAAAATAATTTTACATTTAATTCTAATGCAATTTTTGTTGGTTAATTTTATTACAATATTTTAATTTCATTTCATTATTTGTCCCAGTATTAAGTAAGAAGCAAGTCACTTATGTAATTTATTATTTTTAAAGTTCTACCCTTTGATTTTTATCAATTTAGTATTGTTTCGTGGACAAGATTGCCTTTAAGACATTAATTAATTAACCAAATATTATTAAATAAGAGTTGGAGATATAGGTATCATTTATTATAATATTAATTTGTATTAATTATTGTTATTACAACATATAACATATTTTTTGGGCAAAAACTAGCTCAATTTCACAGTTAACTTTTTATTACGTTTTCTTTATTTTAAAAACGTTAGTAATTAAATTGTCGATTCGAAATGTCACATCTATTTAAAACCCCTTATTACAAAACATCTTAGAGCATTCATCCAACGCTCTAAGGAAAACATGGTCTAAAGTTAGTCTTGGTTGATAACTAATGCTGTCACTTTTATGAAAGTGGCAGCATCATTTTAAAACCATGAATAACTATAATCTCCGATTTGTAAAAGGGTATAAAAATTAAATTAATAACCGATTCTAAATCTAAATCGAATTTGATAGTTTTGAAAATCCAATCATTCATCCATTCATCAATCAATTTAATATTGATTAAAATATTACTGACATGCTTTAACTTCCTCTCTACTACCTTAAACATCGAAAATTTCCTTTTAACTCGGTATCTATACAAATGCTTTCTGCTAATAACGATGATGATATTGTATCATATGATTATAAAATTTGGATATCTACCTGAACAAAACGCCAACAGGTTTCCTAGATATAACTAGTTAGTTGTCAGGTAGAAAGCAGTTAATTGGTTTTTACTTACTTTATTAAATCAGCACTTACATTTCCTCACATTTCCTTTACATTTTAACGCTAGAGAATAGTAACATACAGTATTTTATTTTAGTAAATTACTTCAATTATCAAGTTGTTATTCCAATGATAAAAGTTGATGTCAATGAGTTGATTGATTGGTTGATTAATCCTTAACAATATTTTTGGAATAAAATTTTATTTCTTACAATGGAATAGAAAAGAATAGAAAACATATTGACCATCAGAATACATTTAAAGAACATTTAAAACACGAGGCAAATGGGTATATGGGTTACTATATAAGTGGCCCTATAACGATATTTTGGTCACTTAAGTAGAAGTAAGCAATTTTCTCATTCCGCACTTTAGCAAGAAATCAAATGACTTTAAAGTGTAAGCACCAATCTGAATAGTTAAAGGTGGTTGAATCGTTTTTTCATTCCCCGAGGCAGACGGAGTCTCAGAAGTCATAAAGTTTTATTCCTTTTGATAAATAAACAAATAGGCGGCTCGTTTTAAGATGGTTTACGACAGAGAACCTAAAAGATTGGTAGACAATATGGTCTTAAATATTGGAGTAGATAACTCATTAAAAGAGAGTTACTTTATCTTATCGCGTTAAGGTACTGTTGATATTAAATAATAAATAAATAAATAAATGCCAGACAATCATATCAATCAACCTGGTCTCAAACTAGGGAAACACCTAAAAGTACCAGATGCCGATAATAATTAACTGGAGGCGTCAACTCAGAACACCCAGACCCAAGAAAACTTAGAAAATGTAGTTAAATTGACTTCGCCGGGAATCGAACCCGGGACCTTTCGCGCATTGGGCGAACACCTTAGTTACTGCGCCATCGAGGCCGTCGTATTACACTGATATAATAATATCGGGTAAAAATGACCACTATTTTTATGAAATCTTTTGCCAAATACATAAGTAAAAAATAATTTTGGAATCGCATATCTTATTGACTTCTATATAATAAAATCATAAATGGAATGGAAGAAATGGAATTAGGCTACTCTTAAACTATTTAGCAAAATTTTTAATAATACATCATAACGAAAAAATAATTAAATTGGCTCTAACTGCTGTTAATTAATTTAAACGACAAAAATATCATGACACTCAAACTTACCATCAGCTATTCACGTTAAGGGTATCATTTATTTTGAAATAATCTTGTAGTGGTAAACCAAATTGTAGGTAGGTACTGCTAGGCCAAATCATCATATTTATAACAACGTATTATTTAAACTAGTAGACGGGAAATAGACATCTGAAATTATGTCAGATGAACCTACAATACGATTCACCGAAACCACCTCTAAAAGACTAGCACCGATAGTTTAAAAGTATGGGATTTTAATCAGTATCCCCTTAAACATTTGCGAATCAACCACCAGGTTGTCCAATGATTCCTTATGGGGAAACTTATAGTCTTTATAGCAACCTCTACATATACATAGCATAGTGATTAACGCGTTTCCTCAAGTGTTAAAAGAGACTGTAACTAAACGCAGCACTTTACCGTCCGCCAAACACCCACAATATTGTTGGCGAAACAAATAGTTTTCGTCACTACACAGGGCAGTTAGGGCTCCATTGCCTCCGCCATTCATTACAAGACCCCTCCGGGAGGCTCCGAGATTAATTCGCGATACTCTTCTCTCCCGCTCTCGCTTCAGACAACAATCCTCCTGTGGCCGAAGATATGGTTCAGGCAATTTGCTATACTGATGTTATAAGCCTCTAAGGACTTCCTTTGTTTAGCGGAATGCGAGTTTACATGTCCGATTCGCGGAGAAATGGCAGATTACTTTCCGAGTATGGTCGTTGGAAGTTTACAGCAAATTGAAGTAAGAATTGCAACTTGCCAGAGTACCGCAGGGACATTTCGTTCGATCTTCGTTTTCCTATCGTCAACACTTTCCATTGCACATTTCAATTCCTGGTAGGAGCAAATTTTACCGAACTTTTTCGCAGTATACATATAGTTTGTGGTTTTATACCCCGTGCCTCGGAAGTTACGTAAAGTCCATTGCCTTATCCATCATTGGTCGTGTCACCCTGGTGTCACATAAGAGTAAAGAATAAAAGTGCACGTTTACGCACATACTTGAGAACTACAGTAATGCTTTGCGTGTTTAGCTACTTGCAGTTTAATAGAGCTCGGGGACCTGGATTGGATGAGATTTTAACAATAATCGTCCAGATTAAGATTCTCTTGTGACAACGATATGATTCAGGAATTTTACTGTTCTATAATTATGAAGCTCCATTGAGGTTCTTTGTTTAGTTGCTATTCTATGCGTTAGATCTGCAGAAGAGTATATTATTTTTATTTCTTCGGGAGATGAAATCTTTATTCCTTGTCCTTTGTTCACAAAATCCTTAGTGATTCTATTATTACTACATAAGAGGGCTTTAGTAAAATAGCTCCCTCTACTACTGCAATACTTTGCAAGATAGTGTTTTAACAAACATCCAAATGTACAGTTTTAGAAAATTGAGATCCCACCAAAATATTTTTCCGTAAAATGTTGCAAACGAGACCACTTGACTCACACGATCATGTTTCTACTCTACACGCCTTTACTATAGAAAACTTTATTAAACTGCACAATAGTCAAAGTGAGGCTTGGCTATTTCGCTACATTCATATAAGTTGGAAGAATCTATGTACTTTTTACCTGCATTTTATTAGGTATACTGCTTATTGTAAAACGAGATGGCAAACTACTTTTTAAATAAGATGTTAAGTTCGTAAAGTTAGACCTTAGGTCCAGATAGCTATTAAAGTCTAAGCTAAACTTCTAACCTTAGAATGCTCCAATTTATTAAAGAAAGCAATAAACAAGTATCTTCTTAGATAATTTCATCCACAATAGCCTTCGCGATTCCATTATCACTACATTAGGTTCTAAAGACAGCTCCCCAGGACTGGGAGATAGTGCCTTAAAATTTAACTCCCAAATGGACAATAAAAGCTGAACGCATAAAATTACCGCCATAACTAGGAAAATGAAAATGAATAACTAATGAGTGTACTCACAAGTCCTACAAAGGGATCTTTTATTGCGCAATGTAGGGTTATCAGACGGTTGAATGAAAAAGAAACAATGCCCATTTTAAATTTAATTATGAACAATCGTTTTATTTTTAAAACTGACTGAGCGGTAAATATACCAATCATGATGACTACTCTTCCAAATTTTTGATGAAACATGTAAAGGTCCGGTCGAAAGGCGAAACGTGGATGTTCTACTTGATTTATGTCTTTTTATGTCGGGTCTAATTTTGTTTGTATGCTAATGTATGCTTTTGCTGAAAATACTCAAACTACTTAAAAAATATCTTGATTTTAGGAATACCATTCTTGGTTGCTAATTAAGGGGGCCTTCCATCGTTTGTCGTCGCGGAGACATCTTATATTAATTGATCCATTTGTGTGAGTCGGCGTAAGCCTAGAGCATAGTCATTTTTTACATGAAAAATATACAATATACCTTATTGTTATTAGGGCTCGAATTATCATTAAAATACTAGATTTGCAATTTTCAGAGTATTGTGATAGCGGGCTCAATACCCAATAACCTAAGATTTTGGATCTGATTGGTAACATCAATAAGATATTTTTAAGTAATCTAAATTAGCTGCAGTTTGAGACTAACCCCTGCTCTATACAACCATTAGTTCTCAGACTGTTTCTGGACCAGTTTATAAAAATATGCTTTTTATAAACTTTGACAATTTCAACAACTCACAACCCTAGGAGAGCGTAAATTTCATTTTATCTCGCACCATCCTGTTTAAAACATCTACACTTTTATTTTAATCCCGAGACATCTTAATGAAGTTTCTGCTTTATTTCCGAGTTTAAATATTAATTCCGTAATATTTACACTGGCATGGGAAGCCTGTGAATTATGCAGATTATCTAAGGCTTACAAACTTTGAGTATATTTTTCTTATTATGAACCACGAGAAGGAGTTGAGAAGACAATGGTTTGCGCGTTCTTCACAATCATAAAACGAAACTGTAAAGCGTTTCTGTAGGTGTTTCAAATATTGGGTAGATAGATACTCTTTATTACAAAATTAAAATTAAAATTAAAATTACAGAATTTAATGCTATGGTCAATATAAATACAATCCTGGCGGTTGGTTTTACGCATGCACGCTCGCTAAGGTTACAATTATAGGTGCACACTATACCAAATACATATACAATGTTACTAACATAATTTTGCTGCTGGGTTAATTCGAATGATTCTAAACTATCACAGAATTATTCGAGTGGTTGGGTTTCAGAGATAGAGGTCAATCAACAAAATTTGAAGTTTTCAAGTGTCACTCATTACGACCGTACTAAGTTACGAGGGACTCGAACGAGCCAATTTGAAATGGTGGGCATTTCAGCACCACATTGGTAAAGAGACTTTAATAGTTTACACGAGTCACAAAATTAGTATAATGAAGTCATTCGAATAAAGTTTATTCCGATGAATAAAGTTGTATCACTACTTTGGTTTCAGAAGCGAATTCGGCATTTTATAACCTTAATAGCTAGTTAACTTATTCAAATTGAAGAACCCTATCTGCGGCCGAAGCTAATCTTTAGTCTGTTTCTCGGCACGTAAAAATAAATGAAGACGGCCGGTGTCTCGCCGAGCCCTTTAATGTTCGGTGAAAGGGCGCTAATATTACCGTCATTACCGTACACCTACCAAATGCATCCCTTCAAATGAAATCTAAATCAAATTATTACAAATCGATACTGAAATAGGAAATGATTCACAGAGTACCTTTGTTGAGACCCTGTTGACTATTCTACGGAACCAAGAAGAGTCACTAGTGGAATACTTACTTTAACTAACTTACTTTCTGTAATTAGCTAGTGATTTTTATCTCTTGGCGAAAAAAAAATTACTAAAAAAAGGTTATGATTTATGTTGAAATATAAATAGTCGATATACGAGTACTATAAAGGTAGAATAGGATTACTAAAATAATAAGTGACATACGCTTACTTTGTCTAAGAATTTGTTTCAGTTCTTCTTTCAGTCCTATTTTACATAAAGCAAACCTTTAAACATTTCCCTTTGTAATTTGATTAATATCTAAAATTTGAATTAAGAAGCTTCGCCGAATCTTTCTCCCGATTGCCAGCAATTTGGCAGATCACCCGGATTTCGCGCCTATTACAATCGTGCGCAGAATTTGTCCCGGGTAGTCTAATACGTATGCTAATTCACGATAGCGCGGAATTATGGATGTCGCCCAGGGCGCGAAATTACGACCGCGCCATCGCGTCCCGTCCCGCGTCCCGCGTCCCGCTCCCGCGGCGTCCCATGAGACTGGAGGGCTACCTACGGCCAGTTTGAACTGGACATGTTAGTACTAATATTAAAATTACGAATGTTCTAATGAAGAATAATTGTGCTCTTTCAGTTACTTTCAGTAATAAGACACGTTTGAGAGAAATAAAATATTTGGTAGGTATATCGTAGGCACACCAATCACAACTTACTTATGCTATAAAGATTGATCTATTTTTAAATGATAAAATAAACCAAATGTTTCTCATTCGAATTGAATGCATGTATTAATTCATTCCGCAGCTTTGGATTTTTTGGGAAAAGTTATTTTATTAGATAGACATGATTATACATCTGAACTTCTGAACAACACAAACCCTCGACGAGAAAAATGCCGTCTAAACCAAATTCTTAAGTTACTAATTTCATCCAATCCACTGAAATAAAATTAGCAGAAAGTATTTTACAATTTCTGTGGCAGCCCTGGAACAGTCCGGCCGCCATCTTGCCATTTGATTCGGGGCACAATTAAAATGCAGTAAGCCACCTACACTAAAGTGCTAATGTTCTTTTTCAGTCGTGCAGCTACCATTTGTTCTGAATATGGAAATGTTCCAAAAGTAGGCTTTTTTATTTCGTAGACGTGTAGGCGGTGGAATGTTCAATAAAGTTAGCGTTGATTTATCAGACTGTGTTAGTGACGTCAGTACCTAATCAAATCTGTGGCTGTTACTTTCTATTGTCTCTTTAACTGTATCTGAGATTCTTTATTAAGATTGAGATTTATTATTGAGTCTGATACTCTCTTGTCTCGATTCTATGATTTCTCTTCATGTCGTGTCATACAGCTGTCTCTTTGTAATGTGAGGGTAGAGAGTGAATGTCTATTTGCTAACACACTTGTAAATGTAATATTTAAGAGATTAGGTACTAAATTCAATCATGATTTCACGTTCAAATCATTATCTCAATAATTGTAGAATTACACAATTTGAGAAACTATCTACACGCATAACCTTCCTCATGATTATTTCCGTCACCGCCGATCTAATGGTAGAAATGTGACACATTTTTATTTTTGTCTCTTCTCGGATGGGATGGGAAAATCCTTAGATTTTCCCATTTAAACCAAACCCGCCTGTGTTTCCATAGGATAATCAAAAAACCTTTGCACATTTTCCTAGTAAGTATACTTTTCAATTCAAGAAAAAGTCTTAAAGTCATCCCCAGAGGGCGTGAAATGTTACAAATTAAAATAAGTTTTGTAAAACGCTGCAGGGCCGTAAATTATTTCCGTAAAAGCCATTTTATTTAACTTTATATATATGTTTGTCGTTCCACATTAATTTCTTCCCGCTCTGAAACTTGTATAAATATGAATAACGACTTTCACAAGTCGCCTACTAATGTTAAATAATTTCTCGTCGCGCCCGGGATAGTTTGTGGAAAAAGTTGTTTGTGAAAAAGAGGATTTTAAAACAAGTAATCTTAAAAAAAATTGCATGCTCTTAGATGGGATTGGAAAAGCATTTGAATTATAGCCACTCGGAGATAGATTCCAAAGTTTTGCAGGTTTGCAGTCATAGTTCCTATTGGAATGCAGGCTTGACTTTTTCTATTCTTGGGAAGGTAGGACAAAAGAGTTTAAGGCCTTCTGTATGGCCTGGTACGTATTTATTTATTACTTACAGATTTCTTAATGTGATAGATTCAGATCGATATTTTAAAATCAACACCAGATGTTCATTGTTCAATATAAAAAAGACCAACCACAGTTACTTTTCCAAAAGGAATTGCCTACACCCAAATTGTTGGATACAAAAATAACTTAAAACAAAATTGCCAGCATTAATTGCTAAATAAAACTTTTTCGTTTACCACTTTTGGACAAATAAAAGAAAAATAGTTTTAAACAAAGCAACAACGTTCCGTTTCGAATTAGACTTTTTCACTAATTGCCACATTAAGAGCTTCAGACACAACCCTCCACAAATGTTGCCCGAAAAACCGAGAGAAATAAAATTGAACTCATACTATTGGATTCTAAACTCACACATACCAAGTCAGCGTTAGGGGCACATAAGACTTTTAATAGTTTGCCGGCTCCACAAAGGCGCGAGATACGATATGCAAATGCAATTTCAACTAACAGCACTCTGGTGGCTTTAGCCCTAGCTGAGTTGAGGCATTCAAGGGACGAGCGTACACGTGTTTATTTAAGTAAAACCTCACGTTTATTTTTAGACTGGAGAGACTGAAGACATCTGAACTGATACTTTTACTCTCTTCATACCTTTTTTGTCATTTTTTTTCTGTCTTTTTTATCACCAATTCGCATTAGGCAAGCTTGGTGATTAAGCCTAATTCCATTTTAGTAGCGATGACCATATGTATCTGATGGCCTTTGCCCTGCAGTTGGGTAATATGAAGGCTGATACTTTTTCTTTTTTTCCTTTCTTTCTGTCTTTATACTACAGACTTATTTTATATAGTATTGAAGTAGTAACAGCTACGACGAGTGATGTGTAAGGCAGTGACTTATTAGTAAAATAATGTAAGAAAATAACGTTTATCCGCGGCTTATCATTGATTAACAATGTTACAGCTAGAACATAGAATAGTATGTACAATACACCGAGATAAACCGAGAACAGGAATAATAAGACGCAAGTCAACCAACCTGGCGCTAATGCTTTTCTGAACCTAAAACTCAGTTACAAATTTTGGCGTGACCTGCAAATGGCTTAAATCACAAATAGTAACTTAAGAGACCATACTACGATACCATTACAAAAGCATCAAGCGTGCATAATGGTGTACAATTCGTTATTCTAATTGCTGTACGCTCACTAAGAACAATACCGGCAAGGACGCAGGATTCTCAATAGCTTGCAATTTGTTACCCACCGCTATCGCTCGTTAGTTAGATCCCAGTGGCGTTAGATACCACTCGCTGCAGTAGTTACAATGCAAGTTTATGTGTGTGCAAATGCGGTTAGCTTATCCGGGTTGCAGAAACGCCTGGAACTAAATTGAGCTGGGGCAATTGTCTCGGCTCGGAATCCGAATACTAAGCTGCGGCGTAAATGTTCACCCGTAGTCTGAGTTGGGGGGAATTAACTTTGATCTTAAACTGTTTAGGGAGAAGCACAATGACTTGATTCGAGTTCTGTTTGGTCTGGATTTAGATATTACTTTCATATTGTAAACTTCCAGATTGACATCTTAGTAAAGTCCAACTTGACATTGTAGTACCTATCGTAGAAAATATCATTTCTGAGATAAGCTTTATGTTACAATATATCACCTTTCAAACAAAAAAAAAAACGGAACACACATACACACAGAAACACAAACAGACACGCCAAACTCATAATACCCCGTTATTTTCGCGTCAGGGTTCGAAAGATGTTGATGGTTTGATATGAAAAATCAAAATATTTAATCAAAACCTGAAGCGGTGCGCAGGTGACGTAACCTATGTCGTCACTATAATTGAAACGAGTATACTAAACTAAAAAGCCTACTTATTTAGTATTGATAGAATACATAACATTTACATTACACTTCATACAGACAAAATTTTAATGCCTATCACCGAAGTCTAATTAGAAAACTTAGATTTAAAATCGTTCTATAAACCCTCAGAAGGACTTATCGTTACTACTATTGAGGTCAACTAGTTTAAAAACTTAATTTTAAGTTCTTTGCAATCTTCCGTTGAAGTCTATCTTACTTTAATTTGTTCTATAACAAAACCTTTCAGACTTTGGAAACGCGCTATCTGCGGGAAGAGTCCAGCGTTACGGGAGACTTTTATTTTCTTTTATTCGACGCCATGTTTAATTTCCTCGCAGCCAGTTCCTTCGCCCTTTGTTTGTTTTTAAAGAAAAACAGTTTTGAAACTTCTTGTCACTGTTGCCTTTTTAAAGATAGAATTCGGTTTTTATTTTTTACATCCTTTTTTTAATGAAATTCTTTTGGCTTTTAAATGTTTTCCTTCCCGTTTTTTCCTTGTCTATTTGAAATATCTGAATAGGGGATTTTAGTAATTTTGGTTTTAAACTTTTTTCATGTTAGAGGAAAATAGCTTTATTTTTAATTTTCACCTGGAAGTGTTAGGTGTTTGTTCCTTTGGAAGTGCCAACATACGAATAAGCAGTTTTTTCTAATTAAAGAACTGTAATTTTTTCGCAAACATAGAGCGTACTTGTGAGTCCAATGGTGTTCCGGGTAGATAGATAATATGGGCGGTGGAATCGCTAAACAGTCAGATCAGGTGATCCGTCTACGCATAATGCAACATAAAAAATAAAAGAATCTTTATACCCACACGCGTTCCTGAAATAAACAGTCTTGACACAGAAGCGCAAAAAGGCAGACAAGAAAGTGATCTTTTAACCTTACGAGAGAAGGAACCCTAAAATTCGTAAAAACGTTATCAGCAGATAAACCTATAAGCTCACAGTAAAATATTCGAGTATAAAAATAAACAAGCACTAGTTGTGATAGGCATAGAGATGGGCTAACCCGGGTTATATGTATTTTGACTATAGGTAGTAAATCGAGTGGCAATGCAATTTTATGGCACCATCAGGCTGATCTCATCATGAAGCAGTACTCCATAATGAGATTATGAGATCTGATCAGCTGATATCCCTGATAATCAAATCCCGTATCTGATCAGCTATCTGATGGCTGAAGAAATTCTGATCTCATTCTTTTTTGATCAGTTGTATTTTTTTTATAGCAAGCCACGGTATCTCAGTTAATAAAAACCGCCTTCGCGCCTTATTTGCTGCGGGTCGTGGTTCGAATTCGAATATGCACATAAGGACTTTTTCAAATCTGCCATTAGCTCGGCGGTGAGGGAAAACATTGTGAGGAAACCTTTAGGTTTCGAATAGTTTTTGAAACATGAAACCATTATTCAGTGGGCTGGTTCCCCTGTTAAAGGATTGCTTCAGGGATTAGAACATTAAGGTCTACAATGAAGAGTTAATGATGGAGCTGGAAGAGTGTCAATGGAACTTCTAAATGGAGTGTACTACTTATGATATCTTAGCTTTGGGTTGACAAGACATTCAAGCCCACTCACAACTGTTTTAGCCTATTTTACGTTTAAGTCCCTTTATTCCTCATGGGTGATGAGGCTAGCGGTACCATAATGTTGCATTTTCACCCATTTTGCATAAGTATGCCAAACAGGTTTTTTCTTAAGAGATAGGTAGGCAAATGAGCAAGCGGATCACTTGATGGTAAGTGATCACCGCCTCCCATGGACATAAGCCACACCAAAATGCGTTGCAGTTGGGTAACCTGAAACTTATTTTTTTTTGTCGTAGGAAAAATAAAAATGAGTATTAATTGATATTTACCCAACATCGGACACCCAGCTCTATAGGCATATTGATCGGGCCAGTTATATGGTAATATGGCTGAAGAATAAATCTCCTGCGGTTGGCCTGGCGCGGAGCCAAACGCCTATCGCATCTAGCCTAAGGGCCTCGTATGTTTTATTAAATTGCTTTTCAGTGCTTCGCTTAATGGGTTTCATCTCTATTATGTTTTAACTAGATAATAGCAGTCTGTTAGAAAATTATGGTGGTATAAAGGCGCTATGATATAATTAAGTAATTTGTACAGTTTGAAGTCACTGTAATGAGGTGTTCACACATCACGATAGCACTAAAGTTGTAGTGGGAGAATTTCAATGAATGTCACGTATGATGAATTGCATCTAACTGTATAACTATGGTAACTTATATGCATTTAAGCTAATGGATGATACTTGGTATCTTCTTGGTATCATGCTTCATGAATTTTCGTGGAATGAAACTTTTTAAAGAGATATACCATAGAATTAGAATGTACAGACGTTGTTCCACGCTTGTTTTCTGTGAGGCCGTGGTTGAATCAGCCCATTTACGCCGAAGCGTAGCTCTCTTATGGACAAAACATCTTAGCCTTCCATTTACCAAAGGAATTTAATTAACATGAAGTTTCCAAGTGCACTTCATAACTGTCTGTTGTTAATCCAATCTCTTGTTTCAATTACGTCGTTTAAGCCCCATACAATAGGTAATCTCTGAAGAGCACATGTCCGAAGTTAACTCGTTAACCGAAATATTAAGAGCAAAGTTTTTGTCTAATGGCCCCAAGTTTAATGGACGCGATTTGTGGCCCCACTGTAGAAGTGTAATTTTATAATGGATTAAGGGACATCCTTGCTAATGAATTTGTTTACTTCAAAATTTAAGAGAACAAAGAAAATTCAAAGATATGTAGTTTAAGAAATTTCGTAATTTTTGCTAAAAATATGTTTCAATTTAACTTATCTTAAGAGTAAAGAGCAAACCAATGTTGGGTTAGTAAAAAACTCCAGTAGTTACATAATTGCTTGATATCAAAACTTTATTTAAACGTATTGTTGAATCCTTATGAAACAAGTTAAATTTACAAGATAGCAGTCAAACAAATATTTGTGTACAATTTTTCGAATGAGGTTTAAAACTACTGTTATGAATTGCACAAATGAATAAGAACCATTTTCTTTTATTCCTGAAATCGTAATGCCAAGTAATATTTTCAAGCTAAAAGTTATGTTTATAGTTCTTGACGCTCTCTGAAGGTGTGATTTAACATTTTCCCACAGAAAATTTACCACCAAAAAGGAATCAAAGAAAACATACATCTGTGTCAAATCAAATCACCAAAACAGGCCCAGTTTCACATAATAAATCGTAAACCTTTATTCCACCTCTAAACTTTGAAATATGGAGTTATGTTCACCGCCCTCCGAGACATATTGCTTCTACATAAAATACGGGACAGGGCAAAGTAAAAGTTACGCTTGTTGTAGTCAGCATATTGAAATGTAACATTTGGCCTTAAATGTTCCAGAAGCCGCTCAGGGGAAAACATGCTGATATGAGAATATGGCCGTGCGTCGAAAACAAAATTGATGAAAGGTAAGATTTATACTGACTATGGGTATTCCAAAAGACATTATAAAAACTAGCAACTTTTTTGGTGGAATAATGATAGGTAAAATGATGTAACTCAAAAGTTAAAAATAATATTTAGTAAATAGGTACTATCAAAACAGGACCATTTATTAATAATGATGATGATAAAAACGACATAAATATGATTAAATAAAATAGGGACAGTAAAGCAGTTTCACATAGAGTAATGTTTTTAAATGTCAAAATTTAGTGAAACATAATTATACTAGCTTTTGCCCGCGGCTTCGCTCGCGCCCACTACTTCCCTGAAATGGGGGTTATGAAAGGGGCAAAAAGTAGCCTATGTTACTCTCCATCCCTTCAACTATATCCACTTAAAAATTACGTCAATGCGTCGCTCCGTTTTGCCATGAAAGAAAGACAAACATACAGACAGACAGACACACTTTGCCGTTTATAATATTAGTATACTAAAATACTTTTTTTTTGACATTAGTAAATGAGAGATCAAAAAACATTACCAAAATTATGATACATCTTGAATGAGCATCATAAGCTACATGCTGTACAATGCCCTTGCTCGATGATTTATGCTGGCTTTCATGTCACGGCTTTCAGGGGTGAAATTAATATGTATGAGTAAACATGAATGAAATGTGAAAGTAGCACTCACAATTTTCATGTCTATCCATAAAAAAGTAAATAATGAATTTGAATCTACAGAAAATTTCCAATTGTTACTCCAGTGTAGACCAAAAATAGATTTTCATGGGTTAAGGCAAGTTTAAATATCTAAGAAGCTAGCTAAAACATTTTAAAAAGTATTTTACCATAAGTTTCAAAAATGTGAAATAAAACGACAAGTTGCAACTTACAAGATTTAGAGTGATAATTGTAAAGATTGAAGATAAAGTATGATTTATGATGGGAGATATAATAAATTTAGGATAATTAATCATCGAGTGATCTATTTCCATCATCCTTTTAGAAACCTTTTAGTCATACAATCCTTTATATGACAGCGAAATATCAAATAGAGCTTTCGCCACGATTTCGTTTAGCAGTAAGTTTTCAATAGAATATTTCGTCTATTCACTTAGAATGAATGGAGGATAGTGCCTAGGCTTTAGTTGACGGAGAGGAGCAGCGAAATCTCCCAGGTTGTGTACGGTTCCTTTGAAATCCGCTTCTGACAGCATTAGGGGTTCCAAGAGTCGAGAATAGGGTCGATTAAACTACACATTAAAGCATTCCTATAGCGTCGTAAAGGCCAGACAGCAGACACAATGGAAAATCAAATTATTGAATGCCTTTTCAAAGGCTTTTGGGTCTTACGACGATAGCTAAGCTACGGGTGTCTAGAATATTTATAAATATACAATTTGATCAATAGAATAGAATATATCAATAGGCACTACACTGAATAGTGGACACCATGGTGTTCATACCATGTATTGTCAAGTCTTCTTTCTCTTATATCTATATCTTATATATCGAGATATTTTATAAGGTATACATTATTTTTGATCAGGTGAAAATATTTCTTTGCGTAAAATTCTATCAACGTCATCTTATATAAGTTTTAATTACTTTTGAAGAACTGCATAACATCTCCAAAATTGTAATTCAGAAATAATATGAAGAAAGTAAAAATATTTTGAGTAGCTATACAATAAAACCTTTCGCACAACAGTGTTTGAAGATCTACTACACTAGGTGTATGTCAAATCTCAACATAAATAGTCATAAATCCGGTCTTAGCAACACTCCATCAACTAGTGTCCCGTCATCGGTCATTCCTCGATAGTTTGCCCGCATTATCGACGCCTACCAACTCTAGACCTACTCCAGAGGACGCTGTTTGCGCGTACAAGATTAATGGTTACCAAGACGGGAGGGGGTGATTCCCCGGATTTCAGTTCAATCCCTCGACGTAATGCCTGCCCTATTTGGGCTAATTGCTTGTAGATATTTACGTGAACTCCACCTATGCGGGCGCTTGTTAGATTTATAAATGATTTCCAATTAGAGCTCGTTCAGCGTTGTTACTAAGGGTTCATATTGCATGAGTTCAGGTGGATTAGTAAAGTTCACCTACTTAGCTGGTTTGGTGAGATTATTGTGGGTTTTTTGATCCATTGTTTTGAGCTTTTAATTCAAAGAGATTTCTGAAATCCTTATACAATTTTCGATTTTATAATTATGACGTCATTTCCGATCGTAAACACTTATTGTTATTATTAACTGTGATTGTGATTGCTGATTTTCAATAGGTCTCTGCAGACTAACACAGGTTTAAATCGTCCAAAAAATCCCTTTCGTAGTAATTGAACGGCCCTCATAGCTTTTTCAAGTCGTTAATTTTCTGACGTTATCTAATTGCGCTCTTGTCCAATTTAACCGGTGTGTCTTGGTAGTGATTCCAAATTGGCCAAGTTTAGCGATTCCTTGACTAGGTAGAAATAGCAGACTAACTGATTCTTGAGATAATGAAATAGAATAGAATATCGTTTATTCGAAAAACACTTTACATTGCATTATTTGATCTGCTCTCACATAAGGTTGCCCTGTGTACTGAGAGAAGGCTCGTGTTTAGGTGTACGTGTAATATGCGTTTAAAAGTTAATGGTCCATTATGAGTCATTATTAATTTCTTCAAAATTGACGGCGGTGATTTTTATAAGTATTATCCTCCTTTATTTTTGTGTTTCCTTGCTTTCAATAATTACATCAACTTTCTGCACTTGGCCGTCTAAAAACATTTCTCCGTGTAGTCTCAAATCTTGTTTTGTGCTATAAATTCTTATTTGGCCTGTGTTCTATTTTATTATTGAGATATATACCCTGAGATTAGGTTTGTACAAAGTGAAGACGGAGAAAACAGAACTCTCAACAAGCCGATCTCAAGTTTTTGCGATAGCCCGACTCGTCGATCCATCGAGACTTTAGCTAGATTAATGACTACAACACCGCTGCACCGGCAAAGAAAACCGAATTAAGTTCATGGAACATCGCATAAGACTCAATCGCTGTTCCGTCAATCCCAAGAATTGATGAGTCAGCCAGCACAAAGGCCTCCCGGGAAACAATACGAGCCGTCTTTCATCGTTCTTCCCCTTGCAATTAAGCTAGTCTTTTTGCGGGCGTTTTCCTACTACATTATCGGCATACAATGCTAGCCGTGAATTGCGGAATATCGTCGAGATTATTTTTTTGCGGTCCCGCGGGGAGGTTGCCGAATCCACTGATTTGTGATCCTTCGTCATGCTATCAGTTAGGGGAAAGTGTTGTATTGTTGTCAGTAAATTGAATCTTAGGAGGGTTTAGGTTACGAATGATATCTGTTTGGTAGATAAATTCTTTTGCTACAGGCTTGATTTTAAGATTGCTATAGGAACCATTTGTTTTAGGCTCAGTAACGCGCAAGTAAATGGGAACAGTCAGTCCACTGCTAAATAATATCAACCTCCTTCAGGCTGCAAAATTCCAAGCTGCAAAGTAAGTATTTTGGAATCGTGTAGGTTAATTCAGTTTAAGTCCACTATAAAACACTCCTAAATGACAAATATCGCTGATTCGCAGTTAATATCGATATTTACCGAAAAGAACCAATCAAGAAACTCGTTTTACTTTTTAATGACAATGTAATTTTCAGACATCTCGACGTTTCGCCATTCAGTCACTGTTGTTTGGATGTCTTATCACTCTTTGGTCTGCTACCCTCATAAGATTAGCGACATCCTGTACAACGTTTGCCCAATCTTTAAGCTTAATTTATACTGCCCCCGTTAAATGGTCAGCGTCTTTTTACCGCACTGGTTACCAATTGGTAGTTTTACTATCACAAATTGATGAGATAGTGTAACTTTTAACGCTATTCAAACGCAACTTTAGTAATAGAATACCTAAATATTTTACCAAAACCGGCTACCTACTAAGCGAATTCCCTTAGTTTTATTAAGTTTGAAAACTTATTTCGAAGTTTCCAAACTTATAAAATGGTTAAAGTTCCGTTAAGATCTAGGACCCTAGATTGGTTTCACCAAATCTCCGGTGTTTGTGAATAACTAAACCACATTTCTTAACTGCTGTATTTGTACTAGATATTTTTATAGTTTAACTTTATATGTTGGTCGTAACTTAGATTTTCTGCTTACGCCATAATGTCTGAGTATAAGTATTTAGGAGATGAAAAATAATGTAGAAATTTGAGTTAGTAAGAAAATCTCTATTATAAGATTAATCTTTTAAACTTAGACAAAATATTGTTTGTTTCATTGGAAATAATACTGCATTGTTTTGTCTCACGAACCTACAGGTCATTTCAATGTATTTTTTATACTAGAGGCGACAAACGAGCAACTTTCGGCTTTTGTAGGTTAGCTTCGGCTAACCTACAAAAAATACCATCGTGTTGCGTATCAAACCCAATTAAGGCGTTTGTCGTAAATTATGTACAATATCCCAAAAGCTTAGAACTATTTGTTACTGCTTAGTATCATAAATTATACACCATTAGCGATCACGAATTCACGACACGAAACAGCGACAATTCATACCCGATTCTAATGCGTATATTGTAACAAGGAATTGTTCTGGCCTCTCTCAAATCCTGGCATAATTAACAATGCCATGTAGTGATGTGGCCTGACTCCACTTTTACTCGAGTACTTGTGAAGTAGGGGAAAGTATTCGAATAAAAACACTTAGTAGATTCTCGGATACTCAACTGTATTTTTGACCATTTCCTACTCTTCGATCTAGTCGCCAAAATATTGATGGTAACAAGTGACTTGTCACAGATTTAGAAGAGAAGAAAGAATTCCCTTTCTTTTTCAAAATAACGCTTGGGAGCCGTTTGCTGCCGCCTTGTGTTGTTATTACAATTTGAAAAATCATGCATACCCGATCTTCAAAATTCCAGTCGATTTATCGAGAATTGACCACTCGACTGAAATTTGAGTGAAATTGTAAAATGACTCAAATGAATCAAGTATAATAGTTAAATGTCTCGAATACATCGGGTGACGAAAGGCTCAATTCACATCACCAAAGTCAGGACGCAATATTTGCGCAGTAATACATGATAGATGGCTCCATTGTGCTCTCACACAATTTCCATACACACGATTATTAACGATGTCATGTTAATTGCATATATTACGCGTGAGTGTAATTAAAATGCTTGTTACAGTGTATGATATTGTTTATTGGATTTACTCGTGATATTAACTTATGTTATATTTGAATAGCATTTGATTTTAAGTTGTTAAATACGCTTTAACTTTGGTACCTACTTATTGATAACAATTAAAAATATGCACCATTAAGCAGCCCCTTACAGTCAGGTCATCTTTCTGCTCGTCCACGTTTTGTGCAATAAGGGGGGAAAAAATTAAACTACACTTTTCATGTAATAAAACGTTGAAGCCATTCCAGTAAAAAAGTTAATTCAAACTATGTACAAGTTTCAGGTTCGTCGGCTGCGGCAAAAACTGTGGGGACTCAGTATTAAACCCACGGACACGAAGCGACCGAAGAAGTTGGAGCTACAGTGTAATTTAAAACTATAGTTAAGGACATGAAACTGCGGCAGATTGTAAGAAAGATCGTACGTATCGTGTAAGAAAAAAAAGAAGCAACTGCAGTTATGATATTCTTTTATTGAAGAGAGAACTCTTGTGACGTTTTATCGTTAAAGTCGGCTTTGAATGGTTTCTTATAATTTGACGCAGTTTAAGTTAAGAATTTGCAGTTTTGATAATTGGGATTTATTAGGTACTTACATACAATACAAGAAATAACAAATAAGTAATACGAAAATATTTATTAATTATGCAACATTAAATGTTTTGCTGATATTTGTAATAAGTATATCCAAAGAAATAAAATTCATCTGTGAAGTCAAAAATAAAGAAAATCACAGCAGTTTCAGAGACTTTCTTTGACTCGTACAGGTATCTTTATTAGTCCCATTTATCAAAGCGTATCTTGAAGATGGAAGATTCAGCAGCATGAAGACAGAAGACTTTATAAATGGCACATTCGTGATCTACCCTGTAGATCCGGGCTTTTGTAGTTTAGTTCCACATCAGAAGCTCGTCTCTACAGGTATCTCACGGCTGGAAGACCTCGCTACTTTGCATCAATCAACAATATCAAGAAAGAAGATTTACAAGTGGAAAGACGATACCCTAACTGTACTGGCAACTACAAATGACACACTCTGTAGCTTGATCTATTCGGGTATATTTTCTAAATGTCAATTACAGGTCTTATAGTTTTAAAAAATCACAATACTTGCGCGGGGCATATATGCACACCGCCATCTCGGGTCCGATTTGGGGACTAACCTTTTGATAAAAGCATAGGGTTCTAGACAACAAGTCATCGCATAAATCTGTGTTGAAGATTTTCTAGATTTTCGAGATTTGTCTAGCATACCTACTCGTGATGATAATGGTGAATAATTAGAGTAGTGTCACTTCTAACATAATATTGTAAATTGGTAACAAATATCGACTTAGCTCGAGGTCAAAGCGTCGATTAAATCAGATGAAATTTTTCAGCTACACTAAATACAATTTACCAATTTTAGTCGCTAGAAAAGTTATGAGTAATATAAATTAAACTTAATGGTTTTTGCCTTTTTTGAGAAGCTTTTTAGCGGTTCAGAAAAACTCGTGGTAAAAGAAAAGTACAGCGAATTGAAAAGTGTAGTGCAAGCCAGAATAAAGTAGTATTGTAACATGCCAGTAGAATGTTATATATGTGCACTGTGTGTGCATTAATTCATGACTCTAAATGGATTTACAGTATTAAATTCTTGTTTGGTGTGTTTTCCATGACTATGTTTATTCTCTGTGTGTTTATTTCATTTTTAAACCTTAATCAGGTGTCGAAAGTATTTTTGTTAAATAGTTGCTAAAAACTTAATGCACCACATATTACTTACTTACTAAATAGCAAAAGAAATAATATTTATTGAAGCAGAATAATACTCTTATTGAAACGGATAATATGAAATTTGTATTTTCATAACATAGTTATTGTTGTTTTGTATTTTTTAAATTAAATACTTTATCATTGACTTCTTTCTTACCTACTCAGTAATATTATCATAATATGGTATGTATCTATAGCAGAAGTAGAGGAAATAATCCTATCATAAAAGCGATGTCTTTTACTATAAAATAAATCACATGTTACAGTGTAATGCCCAATTATTATTTCTAAACATATGTTTAAGTAGGTGAATAAAATTATTATTACATTTATTTTGTTAAAGTTTACCTTGAAACTTGTTCATAAAAATAAAATATGTTAATTTGAGCACTAAAGGTTTTACAGAAACCTTTGTCCTCGTATGTCCAGTGCCCTCAACAATCGAATCAAACCTAATAGATGGTGTTAAGACGAAACAAATGCCATAAAATTATGGCACTTTTACTGGCGGTAAAATCATCCAAATGGATCAACATCCCATAAACCTTACATTCGGTGTCAGTTATCCAATAAAATATTTACTTCTCAATCTACCAGGGTAGCAGAATACGTCGGGAGCCAACGAGCTTTAATAAAACACAATGTATCTCAAATACGCGAAAGAGATTTTCTCGTAGGTAGTTTAATGGCCCATAAATTACAGGCATTGTAACAATTCAAAGGTTTATACGATAAGGGCAGCATAATAAATACGCAAGTATCGGTCTGAAATCTCATGGCTTCGAATACTGGAGTGTTCTATTGAAATGGTAGTATGCAAGCTGCAGCATTTTACATCTGAGTTCACTATTTCTTTTAAATTTATTGCGTTCTCTGATATTCTTATATTGATTCTCTTTCCAGACTTTCCTCTATAAAGTGAACTTTACTTTATTGCCGGAATATTTATAGCTTAGAAAATGAAATGTACTCACGATCTTACTTGTTCATTAGAGTAGACCCTGATAAATTTCGTTTGGCTAAATGATAATGATTGCTTTTTTCGAGATTTCAATAGTACCTATTTACTCTATACCAGATATTCAACAAATCAAAGATTAATCAGTTGGTAGGCACCGTTAGTGAATACAAATTCATTAAACAACTAAAACATGCTTAAGTACTGGAATAAATTGTACACCTTTTGACGTTTCAATGCTGTAAATTAGTAGGTATCATGAATAATTAATTTACCTTCAAATCAGTCTCATACAAAATCGATGGACTCTCTACATTTCATAAATATACTTAGTCTCCTGATATTATTTTTCCTTATATAGGGAGGCAGACGAACAGATAGATTACCTGATGGTAAGCAATTACCGCCGTCCATGGACACCCGCAGCACCAGAGGAGTCACAAGTGCGCCGCCGACCTATAAAAAAAATAACTATCGACAATTCACTCTTAGTTCCTTGGGAATGTTGTCTAATAGAATAAGTATAACCCACTGAATTTAAATATAGGTTTCATACCTGTAGTTAAGATGAGACCTTGGCCCTGCAGTGGGACAGTATGTAGGCTGGCACTTTTGCTTTTACCTGAAGGTATCGTAGGTATCTTAACACGTCGCATTAACAAACCTATACTGGCCATCATACAAATCATCTGCAACTACATAGGCAAAACAAGCAATAGGCACTTTATTTATGAATGTCCTTTAGTTTATTGGCCCATATATTGCAGAGGAGCCAATATAAGGCCTAAAGGAATTTATGGGTCACGTGAAAATGCATTCAAGCTGGAGATTTATGCAGATTCTATCATGTAGGTATTTCAGATTGGTTAATGCGGAAACTCATTTTCACTGAAGTAGAGCTGATGAGAACGAGATAAGATGCCAATCAGAATAATTCAGAATACCTGGATAATTATTAAGAATCTGCAAGGTAATGTTGAGTTATTTTATGTTGTATTAATATCAGCAGGAAAAAAGTATATATGGTATAGTATCGATTGTAACTTCTAACAGAATCAAGCAAAAATTATCGATACTATTTATAGTCGGCTATGTTTCAATAGTATTCGATATTGCTAGAAATTACAATACTATCGACATTATTGATCGTAACGAATTCTCTATAAACCATACCAACTGGATCATGGCTGGATAATGGATGGATCATGGTTGCATGTTAATAATCATGTTTTTCATAATTGTGGGTAAGTATACAAAAATAAACAACTATCCGAGACGTGCATCTGCACGTCTCCACCACCGCCACCTGGAAACCATGATATTAAATACATACATAGATTAAAATCCAGCGGTGCATGCTCGTTTTCGAACCTATGACACGATCTAGACCATTATTTTTATTAAGGAAAAATCGGAAGATTCTGGATTAGTTTATTATACATTCATTTTAAAATAAAAAAATACTTAAATAATTGACTTTTTATTCTCGTGTCGATGGCACTAAGATATTAAATTTTTCCAGCCTAATACACCCCCACGATAACTGCGCTATAGGTAGATAGGTAGGCTACAGGAGTTCACCGCATCTATGTGCAGCTGTTCGGACACAAGGCTATGTAAGTATTTGCCTAGGTAGCCTAGTATGCAACCTTTAACCGATTAGCTCTAGAATGCCATTCTAGATGCCGAGTGTTAAAAAATATATGGGGCGGCTGGATATACCCCTGTAATATAAATATTTAATGGACAAAATAATAAGGAAACACGAGAAAACAATAACTAGAATCTAAAGCTAAAAAACTACCAAAAAGGAAAAAATAATTTTTCTTTTTTTATTAAAATTAAGGCCCCTGTGGCAATGTCCCAAAATGCTGGCAGCATTTCCTCGTTTGGATTAGCGATGGAAATTCGCTGGGCGAAGTTGCTGCCAGCCTTTGGGTCTCCCGTGACTTCAACTAAACGCTTAGCTAAGTCCCGGAAGAAAGAAAGAGCATCGGACACCACGTGCCCAGTGTTTCGACACCGAATAGCTTTATAAACTAGAAGAGACTATAGCAATATACAGGCCATAGGAATGGCGATATCGACTGCAAATATAGGAGGTTTGGTAAGGGACCGAAACGTACAAGTTCTAAAAATGCGTGTATACCAATAACATAATAAGAATCTTAGAATCGAGCCCCAAATAAAATGACAACACCTACTTCTGAATATGCTTAGATACCTAATATCTATAAAAAGTCGGTAGGAAGGTAAACCCACTTACCTATATCCCTGATTTTTATAAGTAGTTCAAAAGGTCATACGCCTTGTAGTTATTTATTTTTATTTATTTATTTGGTCTGCCAACATCATTACATAATAACATAATTATGTTCTAGAAACTAATAATATCTAAGTGATGAGAATGGCAAAAACACCATGGCTTATTTAGTTAAATACATTATACATACTTATATATTGATCGTACATCAAGCAAGTTCAAGCTCTGAGTTAACTTATTTCAAATATATACACTATAATGAACGATTATGTTACTTTGCTGTATGTATATTTTATTCTAGTAAGAAAACGCTAAAGGCAAAGTATAAATCGTATTGCACGAGTCAAAGTGTGTTTAATCTTATATATTTTATAGATTCATGAAAAATAATGGTTATTCCGTGAAAATCTTAAAGACTACCACTAGGTAGGTATATAAAATTAAGCGGCCATTTTTGTAGATGATTTAGTTCCGCTACTCGATACTAGATGGCACTAGCTGCATCTACGTTGTCGGTAAAGTCTACGTTACAGGACGCGTTGATATTCTAAAGCAAGGTACCTATTTCACGTTTTCACAATAGATGGCGGTCGTATTATGCGAATCAAGCACGAAGGATTAGTCATAATTAAGGCACAGGTCAGACTGTCGCGAGATTAGCTTAGCTAGAATTAGGCGTATATTGTTGTATGTTGCTAGGTGGGCAACGAGCACACGGAACACCTGATGCTAAGGGATTGGTAAAGTAGCAGCCCATGTTAATGAAAATCAAGAACCGAATTTTTCTAGACTATGCTATTCAGGTATTTTTAAGTACACACTTTTACAGTAATGTAAGTTGTTTGTACTTTTTTCATATAGTTTTCTGTGCCGTGAATTTCATGATTAGTCCGGGAAGATTACCGGGAAGGAAGATTACCGGTTAGGATGCGCCAGGTATCCTGCCTTAGACTGTGGTTCTGGAGCGTGACACCTACCATGGACCGCTCCATTGCTCTTTGTGCATCGCGGAGTTTATACATAGATTTTTTAGTGATAGGTAGCAGCCGAGCAAACGGTTCAGCGATTCACCGCCCATAAATATCTAAGTGATTAGAATGTAATAACAATTACAACAACATGGCTTATTTAGTTAAATACATTATACATACTTTTATATTGATCGTACATCAAGCAAGTTCAAGCTCTGAGTTAACTTATTTCAAATATATACACTATAATGAACGATTATGTTACTTTGCTGTATGTATATTTTATTCTAGTAAGAAAACGCTAAAGGCAAAGTATAAATCCTATTTCACGAGTCAAAGTGTGTTTAATCTTATATATTTTACAGATTCATGAAAAATAATGGTTATTCCGTGAAAATCTTAAATAATTGACTTTTTATTCTCGTGTCGATGGCACTAAGATATTAAATTTTTCCAGCCTAATACTCCCCCACGATAACTGCGCTATAGCTAGGTAGGTAGGCTGCAGGAGTTCACTTTATCTATGTGCAGCTGTTCGGACACAAGGCTATGTAAGTATTTGCCTAGGTAGCCTAGTATGCAACCTTTAACCGATTAGCTCTAGAATGCCATTCTAGATGCCGAGTGTTAAAAATATATGGGGCGGCTGGATATACCCATGTAATATTAACATTTAATGGACAAAATAATAAGGAAACACGAGAAAACAATAACTAGAATCTAAAGCTAAAAGACTACCAAAAATATTTTTTTTTAATTAAAATTAAGCCCCTGTGGCAAAGTCCGCAAAATGCTGGCAGCATTTCCTCGTTGGATAGCTTAGCGATGGAAATTCGCTGGGCGAAGTTGCTGCCAGCCTTTGGGTCTCCCGTGACTTCAACTAAACGCTTAGCTAAGTCCCGGAAGAAATAAAGAGCATCGGGACACCACGTGCCCAGTGTTTCGACACCGAATAGCTTTATAAACTAGAAGAGACTATAGCAATATACAGGCCATAGGAATGGCGGTATCGACTGCAAATATAGGAGGTTTGGTAGGGGACCGAAACGTACAAGTTCTAAAAATGCGTGTATACCAATAACATAATAAGAATCTTAAAATCGAGCCCCAAATAAAATGACAACACCTACTTCTGAATATGCTTAGATACCTAACATCTATAAAAAGTCGGTAGGAAGGTAAACCCACTTACCTATATCCCTGATTTTTATAAGTAGTTCAAAAGGTCATACGCCTTGTAGTTATTTATTTTTATTTATTTATTTGGTCTGCCAACATCATTATTATAACATATGTTCTAGAAACTAATAATATCTAAGTGATTAGAATGTAATAACAATTACAGGCAAAAACAACATGGCTTATTTAGTTAAATACATTATACATACTTTTATATTGATCGTACATCAAGCAAGTTCAAGCTCTGAGTTAACTTATTTCAAATATATACAATATAATGAACGATTATGTTACTTTGCTGTATGTATATTTTATTCTAGTAAGAAAACGCTAAAGGCAAAGTATAAATCGTATTGCACGAGTCAAAGTGTGTTTAATCTTATATATTTTACAGATTCATGAAAAATAATGGTTATTCCGTGAAAATCTTAAAGACTACCACTAGGTAGGTATATAAAATTAAGCGGCCATTTTTGTAGATGATTTAGTTCCGCTACTCGATACTAGATGGCACTAGCTGCATCTACGTTGTCGGTAAAGTCTACGTTACGGGACGCGTTGATATTCTAAAGCAAGGTACCTATTTCACGTTTTCACAATAGATGGCGTCGTATTATGCGAATCAAGCACGAAGGATTATTAATAAGTAAGGCACCGGTCATACTGCCGCGAGATTCGCTTGCTTACATAAGCGTATATTTTTGTATGTGCTAGGTGGCAGACGAGCAAGTGAATTTTATGATAATTTAATCAATAAATGTATTTTCGTCCTTATTTTCAGTCCGAGCACAGGAAGATTACCAGTTAGGATGAGCCAGGCAGGATACCTGCGTTGGACTGTGGTTCTGGAGCGTGACACCTACCATGGACCGCTCCATTGCTTTTTGTGCATCGCGGAGTTTATACATAGATTTTTTAGTGATAGGTAGCAGCCGAGCAAACGGTTCAGCGATTTCCACCGCCCATAAATATCTACAATATCAGTAGAGTCACAAGTGCGCTGCCAACCTTTAACTTCTTTGTCCTCCCGTACCCTCACTCATCAACACAGATCAGGCGCTGCTTCACGCCGGTCTTCGGTAGGTATCTTTTAAAATTGCTGCGGTACATTAGAGGCAACCTAGGTACCGCAGCAATTTTAATATATTACATATTACTTATTAAAACTTGTAAGGCTATTTGTTATGATATTTATAACATCTGACTTACTGTACAGAGCTGCTAGATCTAAAATCAGATTAGCAGCTAGTCAATAGGTGTGATGAGAAAGACCTTTCAGCCTGCACAAAAGTTAGTTATCTCACCTTCAAGTTTGAAAGCCCTCAAACAATCGCCCGAGTTACAAGGAAAATCAAGCGATGGACGATAAACGTATTGCCCATTGTCCGGAATACGATGTCAATACAGCGGTCATATCATACATCGCCAATATGAACCCACCAACATATAGTGGCCTACCCCACCTCCCTTTTCTCCATACATTTCCACCTTGAAAGGGGAATTGAACTCGCAGTATAGAGGTCAGCATAACCTGGTTGAGTTATTCCTTGGACTTATGAAATAAATCACCTGGTTTACAACGGACCGCCCATTCCGAGTTGTCTTATCAAACATTGATTAATAGCTTATGACAGAGTTATTTTTTAATAGTTGCTTACCTAAAACTCTAATCTGGACCTACATGGTTATTGTCGGGTTTGTGTTTGAGGACATTTGATCTAACTAGTGTATGATACAGAGTAGTTAACATTACGTCAGGAAGAGACTTAGAGCTCCTTATTACAAAATAAGGTTTAAAGTTAGTCTTAGTTTAAAATTGATACTGTCGCTTTTAATTGTGACTTTTAAAAAAGTCAGCATCATTTTTAAACCGTGACTAATTTAAGCTTCCATTTTGTAATAAGGGTGTGATAGTTTTTTCGGTAAAGTAACTTTTTACGATATATAATCCTACTCAAACAAGATCGAGTTAGCACTATCCGATAGAGCTCGATGAATAAAATTTTTCGAACAGCACTCGGTACCTCTTGGTAAACTTATACCAACAAGTACCACTTGATAATTTCTTTGTGAGGTGGCCTGCATATGCTCTTAATATGTCATTCCTAAATCTTTTGTATCCTCAAAATGTAGAGAGGCCTAGAAGTAGGGGGTACGTTTGTGGGTTGATGGTATAGGATTTGAAAATTACGAACAGTGCGCTAAAATTTGTGTTAGGCTATAGGTCAGTTGCAGGAATTCCAGGAAAACCATAGCTTATATCAATTGATTATACGAATACCTTACAATAAGAACAAGGTAGCACAGTATGGTCAAGGATAAAAATAAACTTAGAAATATGATTATTTATTATATAATGATCAAATAGATTCACAAAATAAAATAAACTGCTAAATAATATAATAGTTGATTTAGATCTTCAAGAAGAAAATAAACCACATATTGATAAAATATATCGTGATTATTAAAAATGTGTTTCTGGATATAAATATATCGTTAGAGACAGATTACATTTAAAAGAGCAAGGTTATAACAATATTACAGACTCGTAACATACTAAGTTAAAAAATATGAGAATGCTGATTAAATTGTAGTTTTATAATAATCAGTCAGATAGGTACTTAATAACAAAAATAAGCGGTTTTTAAAGCTCAAGATAAACCCTTGGATAGGGGAAGTAGATCAACTGGATCATGTTTTTTTTATATTAATAATTATGTTAAACTCTTATATAAACAGTGGGATAGAAAATGTTCTGTATGATTATGTAGGTATGCTATTATTATGGAAGCTTCATCATATCCAAAGTGTTTTGTTGGTTGGAGTAGACAAAAGCAATAGCAGAATGTTTCAGTAGCTCCCAAAGTTTAAAAGCATTAGAGTATGTCGACTGTTCAGAAGAATAAATTCCGATTTGCTATATTTTTAATATAGGAGATCGGACTTTCTGTTCAAAAGAATGAAGTCCGATTTGCAATATGTTTCATATAGGAGATCGGACTTTATTCTTCGGAACAGTCGATTTGGGTTTTAGCAGCTCTGTAGAGTTTCCTCTCAGTAGCGATACAAAGAAGTGTCCCCACGGTAGCTGATCGCCAGTCGTCAGCTTGATAACGAATTATTGATGAGTCTCACGTCCCACTTAAATCAAAGTCAAAGTGTATCTCAGTTTTCAATTTGTAAATTAATAAATATTTTAGCTTACTACACTAAAATGTTTTTTTTTCAATGGCTCTTCCCTCCTTTATGAGGATAAGTTCGCCAATGTCAAGTCAAATAATTGATATGATGTGGATAAGTCAACTGTCGAAGTCAGTCAAAGTCACAGTCACTCAATAAAACCCCGGTGTTTAGCGTTATATCGATCTACGGATTCTGTCGAGACTATGTTTAACAAAATCACAGGTTTTAAGACTCTATTATGTTAAAGCAAGTTGTTCACGTGACAACTCAATCGACACATAATCAGCAGTACAAAAAAAAGACGATACAATTCAACGATTCCCATATTAATTAACACCTTTGCGGCAGTTCTATGTAGAAATTAACGCCAAAATTTTAATGAATAAAGTAATATTCATTAGTAATATTTCACTACGATCACATACAGTGATTGGCCTGTGAGATACGTACTCAATGCCTGGCTGGGACGATATCAGATCAGCAGTGAAATTTGCAAATATCCTTTTCAATGTATTCGCCCTTAACCCTAATACATTTTTCAGATCGCTCAAATAATTTGTTTATACCATCGAAAAAAAATGATTTGTCCTTTGTGTCAAAATAGGCCGAAATTGCCGACTTGACTTCTTCATCATCGCCAAATTTTTTTCCACGCAGCTCTTTCTTCATTTTTGGAAATAAGTAGTAGTCACTAGGGGCTAAGTCTGGACTGTAGGGCGGGTGGTTCAGTTGTTCGAAGCCGCACCGGTGAATGGCAGCCGTCGCAACATGGCACGTGTGAACGGGTGCGTTGTCGTGCAAAAGGAGCACACCTTTTGCAAGTTTTCCTCTTCTTTTTTCCTTGATGGCTTCTTTCAATCTCTCTAGTAGAGAAGCGTAGTATTGTCCGGTTATAGTAACACCACGTTCTTTATAATCAATGAGTAAAATACCTTCTGTATCCCAAAAGACAGTCGCCATGATCTTCCCGGCCGATTGTGACACTTTGAATTTCTTTGGAGGAGGTGTACCTTTTTTGTGCCACTGCATCGACTCTTGTTTCGACTCAGGTTCATAGTGGTGAACCCAGGTTTCATCTCCAGTAACAATCCGGGCCATAACTTCTTCTTTGCCCTCTCCACAGAGCTCTAAAAACTGGCGAGAACACTCGACACGCTCGCGTTTTTGAAGTGGTGTGAGCATTCTCGGAACCCATCTTGCACTGACCTTAGTCATCCCAAGATGATGATGTAGGATGTTTAAAATGCTCGATTCGGATACTCCAACCATTGCTGCTAGCTGCTTCTTCTTCAGGCGGGCATCTTCCAATACAAGTTTTTCTACTTTTTCGACGATTTCAGGTGTGGTGGCCTCAATTGGCCGTCCGGAGCGGGGGTCGTCTTCAATGGAGTCTCTTCCTTGTTTGAAAAGACCATGCCACTTGTAAATCATGGTTTTACCAGGGGCAGAGTTTCCGTAAACCGCTAACAGCTCTTGAAAAATCGTCTGAGCGGATTTTCCTTGCTTGGTAAGGAACTTAATAACGGCACGATGTTCAATTTTCTCCATACTGGCTGACTTCTTCCCGATTTAGTTGTTTGCAGGTCGATAACTCAAAAGTTAATGACCCGATTAGGTTCAAACTTGATATATATACTATTAATGAGTTCCTCAATTAGTGCCTACCTGGACAAGTAAACCTACCCCCACCAACCCCTCCATTCCGCGAACTTTTTGACCTCCCCTCGTATTACATTTGATACAGTTAAATCAATTTCTATAATTACCTTAAACTTACAGACAGGGTGCTCTAAGATGGACGCTTTGCCGTCAGACCGAATTTCCCACCCAGTTTGAATCGAACGTTTCATTTAAAACTTTCTTAAGGAAGTAGGTACTTTGCGAAACGTGAAAGGGCACAGAGTAGGCATCGTAGATGGGCAACGTTTTCATTTGGGTAAAATGACTGACAAAATATGCGAAAATTCGATAATTAATTATTTCACAAATAAATAATACTACATCTTCACACCTGTCATTTTCATATCCAAAAGTTGAATAATACTTAATTTTTAATCTTAAAAATAATAGTAATCAGAAGAATCTATTTTATTCATGTTTAAAAGGGTTATTTTGTTCATAACATAGGTATAAAATAACTTCACACACTGGTTAACTTATGTCTCAACTGAAGTTATAGGACTCAAATCTATGTAGGTAATTGTATAGCGATTAATTGTGTGGCTTTTATACATTAAAATAAGGGGAAATCGTGTTTATTATGCTTCAGTCCTGAAACGTTTAAAAACGATGTTTAAAATAACAATAATATAAAATTCACTATAAACTATTATCACCAATGCACAACAGTAAGTAAAAAAACGCAGCTATAAATTCAGATCTGCGAAGAATATCAACTTTAAAGACGAAAGTGGCACTTGTTTTCGAAAACATTTCATCATCCACAGACGGAACTTCTTTAATAACTCGGAATACGGGTGAAAATTTGCAACACTTTAAATTTCATCTGATTGATGTTTTCCATTTATCACTCCCCTCGTTCGGGGCGTATAAAACTTTTAAAATGGGTCACAGGGTCCCATCTTGATTGCTCCGACCACTTACTCTTTGAGTAATTAAAATTTGGGAATCGATACTGGGATCGCGGAAGTTGTTTCGACGTTTTCGGATAAGCAGTTTTGTTGTGTTTTTATGAGAAGGTCACGTAGCTTTTTTTTAACTTTTGTAAGTTATGTTGTACTGATGACTGGGTGGGAAATGAATAAAATATTGTTGCTTTTGAATTTACAATTATAACCCAAACATTTATTTTGTCGACATTTTGTAACCTCATTATCTGTTTGTGCTTTTTTGGTATAGGTAATCAAAAAAGGTAAATGATTTAATTTACCTAGTTATTATCACATACATGTTAATGCGAAAAATCCAAAAAAGGGAGACATTTACCTCTACAACATAAACATCGTTCGTCCTTTTTAACCATTTGACAAAATTCTCTTTATAAAACCACTCTATAATTATTGTTTTTTTTTTATCTTAAAAAGCTCGAAGTATACCGAGCTCTTAGTGCAACTGTGAGCTCACAGTCATAGTTGCAGCTCTAATTAGTCGCATTCTCAGTTTGTATGATGTTCTCGAGAACTGTCTGTCTTGTCTCATTTCTACTGCAGCAGTGAGACAATTCTCAAGAAATATCACAATCGTTATATTCCACGTCCAATGAAGGCTCGTAATCTGACTAGAGTCACATAAAACGCCTTATTACAAAATGCGATTTCATAATAAGTTCCCTTCTAACTTATAAGCTGCAGCAGTTAAAGAGTATTTTTACTCCAGTAGCACATAATATACTTGGGAAGACGTATTCACTGTTAAAGAACTTTTCTTATATGAGATCGCATTTTGAAATAAGGGAATTTGTGTGACAAAGATGTATCATTGGATGTGGAAAATAACGTTTGTGACAGCAATGGAAACATGTTGTTCGCAGTACCATCGCCTGTTTTTATTTTTCTGTCCGATTGCCGGTCAACCTGTAAAAAGATTCTACAAAACAATGTAGTCAAGGGGTACATTTCAAGAAAAGTAATAGAAATATAAAATATTAAAACGGGAATTAACACGACGTTTATTTTTAAGTACATTGTATGTACCTACTGCTTGACGTTTCGCTTTTCGTGACACTACGTTGCACTGAACTGACTGAAGCGTGGTCCGCTTGTGATCACGGCTGCTACGTTTTAATACTTTAATAGTTGTAATGCAACGCGAAAATCTAAAAAACTAAATAATAGAAATAATCGAATCAGAGAGCAATCGCTCCAAATCCCACGGCCCATGATTGACTTATCTCTCCGATCGAGCGGGGGCGCCCCGCTCACCCACCCGATACGATCGCGACGCGAACCCGTCAATGTTTTGACGAGGGCTTGTGGTAAATACAACTCTTTTGTTTGTCCAATCAGCTAAAACCCAGCTCCAATCAAGGTATCTCCCATCGCTGGAGCTTATTTTTTGTGTTGCTTGATGAGGTGTAAGATTGTTTTTAAGGGCACTCAGAGAGCCTCGCTTTTCTTGAATTGCACTGTATACAATGTTTGAGCGATGGTAGCTCAGTTTTTGACCGTGGAGACCGTTTGATTTTGACAAATCGGTACGACCGGACCAAAACTTCACAGATGACCGACGCTACTTCACACCGGTCATCTGTGAAGTCCGCAGTGATCACTCACTACCAAGTACCGTAGACCTTGTCAACTCTATTACCACATAACAAACCATCTTATGTTCTACTTTTATTGTACTGTTCAGGAAAGGGACCTAAAGATTGCAGGAAGTCTTTAATATCACGCTCCTGTATGAACGTAATTTAGTGTTAACGTTAAGTATATTTCATACTACGTGATATCGTCATATCATAGGGTTTAAAGGTTGGCAGCGTAATTGTGATTCGGGCGGGAATACCACGTAAGGCAATACACAAATTAATTAGATCCCACTGCTTCGAGACTTTACAAGTCTCAAGTCTCTTTTTGGTATATAACAAAATAGCTACTATATTTTAAATTTATCGTTTGAAGTAACAACTCAAAAGATTAATAGAAACACACACAGGTCAATGCTGACAGATTAACCTCTACTGACGAAAACGGAGTAAACAAAAGTTCTCATACAATAGTTGCCTGAGTTCTACCTAGAGTTTTTACAACGAAATCCGGAACTGAGCAGAAGGTACGACTTTGAAAGAGGCATTCAGCCATGTGCCCTACTGGCTGCCACTGATATCATTAATTTTGATTTTTTTCCGCCTAAATGTGTCTTTACAAACCTGTGTCAGTTGACGTACTAACTCGTACGGTCTGCAAAATATTGTACAAATAACCTGAAATAAAATAGTTTTCAAAGGTTTTACTTGTTAAATACCGAGTTGAGTTTAAGGTCATATTTGTCTCAAGCTTTTATGAAATTGTAGAAACTGATACTTATTGACATTATGATAGCATATGACATTGATATTCATATATACTGTGTGGATTTCTGAATAAATAAGTAATTTTAAATTTTTAATAAACAGTGGATGGACACAATTCTGTTGAACTGTCTTTCGTGCTGGGATTTAGAGATTATTAGTCCAAGCCTTTTGAATCTACTCATAAAATCAGTTGCATGACTACTTAAACTACGCTTGCCTTTGTTGATGTGATAGGTGGCGGATGAGCATGTGCTCATTATTACCTGATGTTCCTTTTCCTTTAAGTAAAAGTCCCAAGCTACTCAAGCTATGCCTCTTAGCTCTTGCAGTCCCTTATCTATATCTCAAAGTGGAGCAAAGAGCTAGGAAGCGAGAACTTGACTTCTTTTATGTTTTTGATGGCATTTACTAGGTACTACCTGATTACCACAGATACTTAAAAGAATTTGGTTCCAAAACAAGAAATCGTCATCTCCTTCCATTTTAAGCGGTTTCGACTTTATTTTATTACTAAAATTAAGTTATTTTTTTCTGCTGACCGTACCCCGCAATAATTACCCGTCCTCGCGTTCGGCGCAATGTCGCTCGTATCGAAAAAGTTTTAATTTAGCCAAGTCGCCTTTGTAAGTCTTTTAAAAAGCTTCAAGTATTGTATGCATTTAACAAGGAGCCCTGTGACAGTTATTAATGGATTTCCTACTATTTTTCTCAGCAAAGGATCGGCTTAGCTCTTTGTTCGGCGGACGACGAATCGTATAAATGGATGTATTTTTGTAAACTCTTAAAAGTTTTAAAACAAAGAATTGTAACTAAGTAAGCCACATATAGAAATAGTATTCAAAACTTCGGCTTTTCTTACGTCAAAAGTCATAAAAGAATTTAAAAATAGTTTTTAAGAAATATTTACCTCACGTTTCATTGATTGATTGCATACGAGTAATATAATGTACCTTTTAACCGGTACAGAAAAGATATTTAAAAACATAAACTACTTAAATCGTTCATTCGTGGCAAGAGTTTTTAGGGTTAGTACTTAGCAAGAACTTATACTTAGGTACCTCATCATTAGCAACCCACGCTCGTCCACTGCTGGACATAGGTCTCCCCCAATGCACGCCACCGCTCCCGATTTTCGGCCACTCTCATCCAGCTCACTCCAGCCAGCCTTCGAATGTCGTCATCCCATCTTGTACTGTACCTACATATAAATAACTTTTTTTTTCTGATAATAATAATGAGTAGGTACTCATGGAAATCAAAATACATAGATATTTAAGTACTTTTATCAACTTTAGAAAATTAAACTCGTCGTTCAACTCTCAAGTTTCTCGCTCGCGCTCAAGTTGACGATTAAGTCCCACTGCGGCGCCACTGAGGCAGTCAATAAAATTAAATACCTATCAATAATACATACGTACATAAGTCTCAGTTTCACGATTTTCACGCTCGTAACCGAGAACCATTTATAATTGCGCGCATTATTTGCAAAAAATATTAACATTAGTTATTAATTGACTATTATAGGTTTGCTACAAAAAGTAAGACAAGGGCAGAGCCAGTCGGCGTCTTTGAGGCTTTCCTTTTTCGGCGCTCAATTATACGAATTTCAATCGTCGTCTTTGTCTACTTGCGAGGAGGTATTCTGATGGAGCCTCGCTTGGGAAATACGGTGACCACATGGCTGAAAATATTCTGGGATATCCTCTTTGATGAAATGAACAGTAAAAATAGAATCCTCCCTTTTATTATAACCATTCATATATTTAAAGATCGAAGAAGTCAAGCAAATAAGCGGCACAGCCGTTACATCCTTTACTCGAAGCAGTTCAGGCAATTTTCGACACCTCTCTAACTTTTTTGTGAGAAGCCTGAATTTTAAGTAACCTTTAGTAGGTACTTATAATGCACAAAAAACAAAGCATTCAATGATCAGCCATCGGCGCAGGACATTTATTAATAGTGCACAAGTGTGTGCGCAGACACAAGTACACTCTCTATTCCCTTAACCTCATATTTCGATTGGACAGCAGATTGACAACCAAAGAAGGATCAGGCGCAGGACCAAGATCTTACTTGCCGAGGCACGGGATTACAAGACCGCTGTCTCTTAGACTTTGACACTAAGAATTTCTGAACAGAAAAACTCAGTTACAAATTTAGGCTTAAATCTATATACCTAAATAAAAATGAATTGCTGTTCGTTAGTCTGCTTAAAACTCGAGAACGGCTGAACCGATTTGGCGTATTATGGTCTTGAAATATTCGTGAAAGCCCAAAGAAGGTTTGAAAGATGAGAAAAAATGCGATATAGAACGCGCTGGGTCAGCTAGTAAATAATAATAATAAATCCTTTATTTGTCTCCACTTATACATTAAAAAACATGATTGGGGTCTCCTGTTAAGCTTGCATCGTCTGTGCCAGGAGTCCCGCTCTTCCACATCAATTTACTTATAATAAATGAGAGAACAAAGAAAAAGAAAGACCAAAGTAAAGCAACTAAACTTAAAATTAATACATAATTTAAAAGTGAGATTGTGTGTGTGCGTGTTTGTTTTTATGCGTTGTGTGTGTATGTGGGTGTGCGTTTTGGAGTGTATGTGTGATATAGTGAAATAATAATAAGACTGTCCCAGCATGTTCAATCGCGTGGCGAGTCTACTGCGCCTGGGCATCATTAGTCATCCTGAGCCCGGTGCAGAGAGACGTTTTTGCCGCGCTGATGCAACTCTCAACTGAAATGCAGTTGGCGAAACGCTTCCTTCGGTTTGTGAACCGGCAGCCAAAAAAGATAAGTATAGCTTTGACTCAACTTTGGTAAAAATAAATTAGCTTTGGAATTAGTAGGACTATTTACCTTGATGATTTTGGGAAACGTTGAATCGAAGTTTTACATAGTATGATTACTTTTGAAACATTTCAGATTGAAATAAGTATATTTGCTGAAAGTAATGCTATTTTACACATTACATGGTAGCACGTACAATCGCTTTAATGTCACTGTCTTTAATAAGCCTGTTGTACCTACATTATGTATTTGTACGTAGCATTTTGATTTCAGGCCGAATTTTGGTCGGTAGTTAGGTAAGGTGAACTCGTTAGTTCAAAAGAAACCAATTGCCAAAAATCCAAATGACACAATAGGGTAGTAAGTTTAGCCAAGTCAAAATTTACAAATTTTTAAAAATTGTGCTATTAATACATAGTAGATTCTAGTAGTCGAATATGCTACGGATTTTCGAACAACATACATATTCAAAACAGTAGAAAGTATATTTTTCTCACCTGATACGGATGTAACTAAATTTTGATAAAGACGGGATGTCCTTTATAAAACATTTTATGTTTTGTACGCAGGTGTACTTACTTGCTTACAATGTGCGAAATAAAGTTGCAATCGCATCTCTGCAAATAGTATGGCATGTCTTGTTCTCTCTTCGATCCCCTCTCTAGGGGCCGGCATAGTCTCCAATGGCTTCATTGTTGGACAGAAGAGCTACCGAATCAGAACTTAGTGGTTGTGACTCGAGAACATCTAAGTAAAGATTATTGAGCGAAAATAAAATCGATTGTGAATCGGGATGAAACTCAGTCGAACAAACTTAGCTAGAATAAACTAATTGGAATTGGATCATGAAACGGTTGAATTAATTATATTATTTCATTAGGTATAAGAACGGATTGGATGCGATAGGTAGGATGTAGAAATCAGTGTTGAAGGCCACAGCCACTTGGGTCGGCTAAGCCAGCATAAGTAGTAAGGTGTAAAGACGGGATCTCCTTAATACAAGCACTTTTATTCTATGAGAGTCCTCGAAGCACATTAAAAAAAAAATATTAGGCCAAGTAAACAATATCGATTCAAATCACTTTTACTGGGATTATTGAATGTATCCGACTAAACCACCTCGGTGGAATACAGAAAGAGACACATCTGACCTAACTGAAACCAGCATGAAGTAGCGTAGGTATTCACTTTGTTCCACCGATTAAGTGAGGGTATAGGAGGCCCAATTCACGGTGAATGTGAGTTTAAAGTTTGGCAGCGCACTTGTGACTACGCGTGACACTGACCACGAGTGTTGCCGGCATCTACCTACATATGAGTGGCGGCAATCTCTTATTAGGTGATCTGTCTACTCGTCGTGGTAGATGAGCAGACAGATCACTTACTCGAGTTTGAAATTCGAGTTTATTTTTCAAATTCAAATTTTGAACTCGGTGACATAATTTCTCTCACTACTCATTCCCATCACTAAGTCACCGATTGTGCTACCAAGCGCTACCGAATCCAAACTGCCAAACCCCAAGAGGCCGATCTATCAAACGTCCGAGATATTAAGTTTTCGGACTCCCCTCAATCGCTACAGAATTATTTCGAAAGCGATTGTTTCGTCATACGATGCTCGGTTTCTGTCATAATATTTACGCCGATTCCGAGCGATTTTCCACCCGATCGATCAGGCTAGAAAACATTCGTCTTGTCCGTGAAATCGAAGTATGTCCTGTCTTAATAAGCTGTTGTACGTACCTACGGCCTCAAATCAAAGTATACAAAACTGTCAAGTTTCTTCAAACAACTCTTATCTTACTGTCATACACATTAGGTTGAATATCAATTGAGGAAATGTGAAAGTTGGTGGTAACCTGAAGTGTGGCTGACTGTACATACATTATGTGTTTAGTAGGTAGCATTTTAACTTTGGGCCGAATTGTGATCGTTAGTTAGGTAAGCTGAACTCGTTAGTTCAAAAAGAAACCAATTGCCAAAAATCCAAATGACACAATAGGGTAGTAAGTTTAGCCAAGTCAAAATTTACAAATTTTTAAAAATTGTGCTATTAATACATAGTAGATTCTAGTAGTCGAATATCCTACGGATTTTCGAACAACATACCTGTAGGTATGTTTTTGGTATATTGAAAACAGTAGAAAGTATATTTTTCCCGCCTAATACGGATATAACTTAATTTTGATAAAGACGGTCCTTTATAAAACATTTTATGTTTTGTACACAGGTGTACTTACTTGCTTACAATGTGCGAAATAAAGTTGCAATCGCATCACTGCAAATAGTATGGCATGTCTTGTTCTCTGTTTGATCCCCTCTCTAGGGGCCGGCATAGTCTCCAATGGCTTCATTGTTGGACAGAAGAGCTACCGAATCAGAACTTAGTGTTGTGACTCGAGACACATAAGGTAAAAATTATTGAGCGAAATAAAATCGATTGTGAATCGATTAAACTCAGTCGACAAACTTAGCTAGAATAAACTAATTGGATTGTCTGAACGTTGAATTAATTATATTATTTCATTAGGTATAAGACGGATTGGCAAGGGTGGCAAGGGTGGCTGAGAATAGGGCGGAGTGTCGAAATCTCGTGTCGAAGGCCAAGATCCACTTCGGGTCGCTAAGCCAGCATAGTAAGTAAGGTGTAAGACGGGATCTCCTTAATACAAGCACTTTTATTCTATGAGAGTCTCGAAGTACATTAAAAAAACATTAGGCCAAGTAAACAATATCGATTCAAATCACTTTTACTGGGATTATTGAATGTATCCGACTAAACCACCTCAGTGGAATACAAAAAGAGACACATCTGACCTAACTGAAACCAGCATGAAGTAGCGTAGGTATTCACTTTGTTCCACCGATTAAGTGAGGGTATAGGAGGCCCAATTCACGGTAAATGTGAGTTTAAAATTTGGCAGCACACTTGTGACTACGCGTGACACTGACCACGAGTGTTGCCGGCATCTACCTACATATGAGTGGCGGCAATCTCTTATTAGGTGATCTGTCTGCTCGTCGAGTTTGAAATTCGAGTTTATTTTTCAAATTCAAATTTTGAACTCGGTGACATAATTTCTCTCACAACTCATTCCCATCACTAAGTCACCGATTGTGCTACCAAGCGCTACCGAATCCAAACTGCCAAACCCCAAGAGGCCGATCTATCAAACGTCCGAGATATTAAGTTTTCGGACTCCCCTCAATCGCTTCAGAATTATTTCGAAAGCGATTGTTTCGTCATACGATGCTCGGTTTCTGTCATAATATTTACGCCGATTCCGAGCGATTTTCCACCCGATCGATCAGGCTAGAAAACATTCGTCTTGTCCGTGAAATCGAAGTTTATTTAAACGAATAAGATTGATCGTGCAAACAATGTATTAGTTGAGCACATTCAAATATTTTGATTGTGAATACAATGTTTACGTTTCTATTCACAAATAATGGGAATGTAAAGAATACATAGCATGTGTAGAACCTAGCGTAATTTACCGTTTTATTTAAATTCGTAAATGCAATATTTTTAGTCTCAAGAAAAAAATATTAGATACAATTAATGGAGTGGAGTGTAGTGGTTTGAGCGATGGTTGAGACGCAATAGTCGCGGGTTCGATTTGCGCAACAACACAAATGTTTGCTGATGAAACAGATTTTTGTTTTGGTTCTGGGTGTTTGTGGTTCCTTCGTTGTTACTGGTTTCCATAGTACCTACCTACAAAGGAAAATTTTAGTTTGGGACAAGGATAATATATGTGATGTTGTCTCAATGTTTTTATTTATTTATAGTGGTCTACATAAATAGAGTTCATAATTTTGATCAACATTGCCAAGAAATATTGGTAAGATCCTATATTAGGTATATATAAAAGGGTGTTATCTAACGGGTCAGCAAGAAAACTATTTTAACTTATCCAATAAATGATTGGTCAGCAAAATAACAAATTTAGTAGGTAAGGCAGCAATAAACACTTTGCTGACTAGTTTAGTTATTGTGCTGATCATGATAAATTCTGGCTAATCAAAAAATATGTTTCATTTAAGGATACGTACGCAATTAATGCATTTAATAAAATACCTAATCTTCGAGTGGATTTATGACTCCACGACCTTTTACACTCCGGACCAATGCTTTAACCAACTTAGCTATCGAGTAGTAAGTGACGAAATTTGGTCAGGTCTTACCAAATTTCGTATATCCATGAAAACAAGGTGCAATATTATAATGTTTAACAATAAAATTTTACAAGACACGAAGTATGAGTTCAATAACTCTTCAAAGACATAGTCATATAGATCTGAGCTATACAAACGTACCTAAAAATTGTGAATATTTCGCTTGGAATTCCAGTAAGTTTATAAAGGACAGCCCTCACAAAGCAGCTGAACAATCAATTTTAATTAAGACACACTACAATGATCTCATTGAGTTCTGTTCCAATGCTCACTCACCCATACAGGCGTCTATTTCAAATGCACTTACACAAGGCAAAAATAAAAATAAACGCAATATAAAAAAGACAGCTATCCCCTTCGCGGAGGGATTATTCGCAAAATGGAGTGCAAAGAGTGCCTGGGGTGGGGAGTGGAGATAACAGAAATATTTATTCAAAGACCCGCGATCCGTAGGCACATAAGTTAAATTATGCATTGAAATGCAAATTCTTGTCTGCCTTTCGCTGGAAATGCGGGACTTAGCGTGGATACGTCTGAACGTTGGAGATGGATGGGAAAATATTGAAGCCCGATCGTATAACGTGAAGAATTGTAATTCTGATAACTTGTCAATGAAGTCTTGAGAGTAAATGATAGCACCATTAACGCTCCGGTCACAGGGTATGGTAATTGAGTCATGAAAGAGATCATCATACTTTTTTAGATTTTCGCGTTGCATTACAACTATAAAATATTAAAACCAGTCGTGGTCACAAGCAGACTGACGTCCACGCCAGACCGCTTGTGACTACGGCTGCTGCAACGTAGCCGAAAAGTCAAGCAGTAGGACAATATAATGTACTTCACAATAAACGTCGCGTTAATTCCCGTTTTAATATTTTTAGAGATATCGTCGTCTTAGAGTGCGTTGTAAGGCACTCATTTGAAGCCCGCTTGGACTATGATTTGGCTGTATTACCATGATATTTCCCCAATATGGGCGATGAGGGAGAACTGCAGGAGGTTTGATAGTATGCCTCTACCCGGCTTCTTGTTCGAAGTCCCCGGTAGAGGAGATCGCAACTGTCCTTCTGAGCTTCGCAAACCCTTCAACAGTAGGTACAGAGCAACTGGACCATGATTACAAGTTCAGAATAATTATTTCAAATTCATTGAGAATCTGTTCAAAACATAGGTATTCTCACGATGTTTTCCCTCACCAACGAGCTAAAATGTGGCATTTGGACGTGACTGCCTGATACGCTAAAGTTCTTGAGTTCGATCCCCACCTTGATATAGATAGATGAAGATTTCACTTTTAGTAATGAGACCTCCGAGATTATTATTTTCATATGACCATAGCATTAAGTTCAAGCATGAGTTCTGGAGTGGAAACCGCGTCTCGGTCAACGTAATGTAGGGACGACCTCAGGCCAGATGGAGTGATGATCTGCGCAAGAGGGCTGGCTGGAGCTGGATGCGAGTAGCCGAAGATCGATCAAAGTGGCGATCATTTGGAGAGGCCTATGTCCAGCAGTGAACTGCAACAGGCTTATGATGATGATGATGATGATGATAGCATTAAGTTTGTGACCTTTTGTGCAATAAAGAGTACCTTCCTATAATCTGTGACCACAACTAACAACTAAGTTTTGCTCCCCAGCCCACTGATTCGCTATCTAAAGCTTCTCGGGAACTGGCTACCAGCCTTTAATGGAGCAGCTGAAGTACATTGATTAATCGGCACGCGGAAACTTGAGGATCAATTCTCACGTCATGCATGGACTTGTGTAACCACTGTTCATTATAGGTACTTATATACTACTGATGATGAACTATGCTGTCTATTGTTTAACAAAATTATTAGCTGTTAAGTTAAAAAAAACTTTTTTTTCATACAAACGTGCTGTAAAATGTTTTGTCGTATTTTCGTTTTCATGACATGACCCGCTTATTTGCATTTTAATTTAGGATTTTATTCAACAAGCCTGATTTGTCCAAAAAATTTTTTTATATTTTGGAAAGCTGCATGTAAGTACTTATATTTTTTTGAGTCACCACGCTTCACAGGGACACAAATATGAAATATCACTCTAACTCATTTTGTAAAATTGCAGTAAAATTCCAATATTAATTAGATTCTAGATCTTGTTTCTATATTGACGGTTATGTGAAACAGCAGTCAGTACATCCCTCTGCGACATGAGATAATAAGCGTGTGATCGCAGATACCACACAAGAAACAGAAAACATGCTTCGATAAACCTTACAATGAGGCGTGATAGTAGCCAAGTTATTAATTATAGAAGCTCACTAGAGACTGGAACACTGGATGCCGATAGTGTGGGTACAACATGCTACTATTATTCATGTCGTGATAGGCGAAGTAATGAGGGAAATCTGGAAATGTATACTACATAAGATCATAGAAACATGCCTTTGTTGATTCTGCTATCCATATCACAAGTGCTTAAGTTACCTACTTACATTTATTTTATGTGATAGTTAGCAGACGAGTAGACGCCCATAGACACTCTAACACTAAAAATGTTACAAATGTGATGTTAACCCTTAAACTGCCCTTTTTTTCTTGGTTTGAACCTCCAGTAACCTCACTAATTTTGTAAAACAATTTTTTTGGATAGCAATTTTAATAAGATAGGTACTGTGTAAATAAGTTTGTACATAATTAGAAACTTAAAGTAAGTAATTTACACTAACTTTTGTAATTTTTACTAATATTATTGCGTAAATGCCATCTAATATTCATTTTTTTTAGTTATTATCATTTAAAAATTTAATAACATTGAGTAGGCATTAAATTGGACACTACTAAGGTTTAAACTAATATACTAAGTTATTGCTTAGTTTGCATCCAATTGACTTGGTTTTAAGATAATAACAGGAAAGTGTCTTACCTATGTACAGGCACATAGTTGCAAGTAATAGATAGACGTGCCACTTGTTAGCTACTTTCTATCGATCGACCACCCAGTCTCAGCCGGGTTCGCAGGAAATCGTGTCCAATATCCAATCTAAGGGCGAAAGAGGAAAAAAATTGAGCCACGACGCCAGCGCCGCTGCACTGTCGCGACCGTTCGCTGATTAATGAAAGCACTGCTCAGTCAGCTGGAAACCACCCTATATACTCCAAACACCTGCAAACGAACATCAACCCTAACGCCCATGAAGTAGAATTAGATTCAGAACGAGCGTTCTTCAAAGATGTGACGCTTGGGAGCGGGGAAGTTAAGAATACCAAACGTTTCCCCTCGACGCTGTAACATTTGACGTTTTTGTGAGACATACATACACATAAAATGGCAATATGAACTGGAGTAATCTCTTGCTAGAGTGGGAAGTACTTGTGATTTGCTTCAATATTACGTAGAGTTATTTTTGTAGAAGCAAACAATTTTTGTTCTTTTTCATCCAGCCTGGCACTTTAGGATCCATGCAAAATGCGATTTGTTCGATGAAGTAATGTAGTGTCACGCATATTAATACTGGATAAATAGTAATATCCTTATACCGACGCTTTCACTGTTTATAAAGTTAATAAAACTAAGAGTAACAGATATAATCAGAATTTGGCATTAAGATAAACATGTAGAAATTAAACAGATTACTAGAGATAGGTACTTTTGAATTTCAGCAATAAACTTTGATCTCTAGATTGACTGACTTACATTACCTATCTACTAATTCTTGATACTGAATAAGTCTGAAGCTAGTCTTGTGATATTATGTCTGAACAAAATTTTAATAATATAAATAAAAAAATATAAATAAACTCTTATTAAGATTATAATAAAATAGACATGATTAATTAGAAACCAAAATATCATTATAATCAAAATACCATTTAAAGCCTCAAGAAGATAAACCAAAGATATAATTCACGACACCAAAATTTTGATTAGACATCGAAAATTGTGTGCCCCAACCTGAGGGGAGGGTGACGTCACGACAGGAGGTAGGGGGTAGGGGGGCGGTGTTGGCTGTCAAACAGCTGACATGCGATGACGTTGGTACCAACTTGCGTGGCTTTGAAAAGCTCCTTGGTGTGTATGCTCTGAGTGCGTAAGTATATGTCACGGTTTGGGAATAATGTTGCAGTTACACAGTAACATGAATTTGGTGTTAGATTAATTTTCAATGACTAATGGTTTTACAGTATATTATAGTGCGTTTTAGGACGTAAAAAGTTGAAGGAAAAAATATGAAATGTAATTTTACATTGTAATTTTAGAAAGAACATTGATTTGTCTTAAGAAATAAATATCGATGAATTTCACTAGTAACTACTAATAGTTTCTTACTTGAACATCAAATAACTGTACATAAATATGATTTTGTCAGGTTTTTGTAATTTAAGACAATAAAAGATATACTACTACTAAATTAAAATTAATCATAAGTTTTACAATACCAATAACTCCTGAACCAATAAAGCTGATTTAAATCTTATCTACCAATCATTTGCAAAAAAAAAAATCAAAACAAGAAGGAAAAAGCATATGTGAATACCCGTCTTATATGGGCCATAAATTTAACTCCACACCCTGCCCTCGGCGAAGGAGGGGCCACAAAAACGCCGGCAGACGCACCAAAGATAGAAAATGCAGCGCGCCATTATAGAAAATTGGCTATGCGAGAGATCCCTTCCCTGGCATTAACGAGAATGCACGACCCTAATTTTAGTTGCGAAACTGGGAAAAAAATGTTGCGCGTTCCATTGGGGTGATGCGTAAAAAATTGTGCGCTGAAAATTTAATTTAGTGTAATATTTTATGTACACTTTACTTAAGTACTTATACTGATTATTTTTTAACAGGTGAAAATGTAATCAATGGAAATAAGAAAAGCACAAATACACGAAGAAGTTCATAATGATTAAATGTAATTCAAACTATTTAATTGCTCAATGCAATAGTAGATTAGATAGATAGATAGAATAGATAGAAAGACCTCAGTTTTTCCCGACTATGGCAAAGTTAAAAGGATAAATGGGCCAACCACAAATGGGCAAAACAAATTAGCATCGTAGAGTAAACCAATAGAAATGGTACTAATATCATCTGTAAGTAGGTATACTAAGTACATAGGTATAATTTTTTATGTGATAGGTGGCAGTCCAGACGAAGAATCTCTGATGGTATGCAAAAGCCTGAAATGCCTCCATCCTTTGACACCTGCAACATTAGTTTATTTCAACCTTTGAATTCCCCTCACCTGATTGGGACTTCTGGTACCCTCAATCACTCGAAAAAATACATCGAAGGCGCCACTTCACGCCGGGTTTCTGTGCGGCCGTAGTATCATCATAGCCAATCGGTATTTCATGCCGAAGCGTGACTCTACCACGGTTATATGAAATGAAATAAAATGAAAATGTTTTTTTTTTGGTTGGTGGTTATATGTTAAATATATGTACATACTATATATATATTGGTTTCATTTATAATGGAATAATGTACAAATAGAGGTACTTTTAAACTAGCGCTATCTAAGGCTCGTGTTCGTTTCACCCATGAGTCTTTCCTCTCTTATGATAATGAAACAATCAGATCATACCAAGTACTTAGATATCCAACGGTTCCTTGAATGTTTCAAACTGAATGAATAGAGCGCCGAGTTCATACTTTCATTCTTTTTTTAACAGAACAATTATTAAGTAGCATATATGACGACATTGTGATTAAAGTGAATGTCGAATGTTCTCCAATTCAAATTGTAAATAAACCTCACGCTTCTGACCTAACAGTTAAAATTAATTGGTTAGACAAGCACCGTATTCAAAATTTAATGAAATTTCATCAGATGTCTATGAATGATGAGTCCAGAAATAAAATTCCATTACAGATGCTCATTGAAATTCGCTTACCTGACCTCCCTATACACAGACTGGACTCAAATGTAAAACAAGAAATAAATAATACGATCAAAGTCAGCTAAATAGGTTTTTCTCAAGCTGTGACTGTACAGTCGAGAAAGTCTCAAAAGACTGTATAAGTACAAATGAATTTGAAACGTCTGCTGCTAGGAATACAGCTATAGTTGGTGCAGCAGGGGGATTTAGGAAATCCAAAGTTTGATTAAGGGCCTGTCGTATTGTTCATTAAACTTGGATTAAGTTTGTGCTGGATGGAACGACCAGACACGCAGTTAGCAGTATAAAAACAACAGGAGGGGTAACTTTGTGAAAGAAAGTTTGTTGGTAACGATGTCTTCTAAGTAAAGTTGGTTTAAAGAGGTATCTTCGTCAAGTTTATTGATCGACTGAACAGGGGAAATTGGTTTTATTGAAATAGAGTTCTTGTTAGTACTCTGATTTATAAAAAAAGTGTGCTTCTGAGCACAGATTTTAGATTTTTTTCTATCGCTTAAATTCATACTTATGGACTTCAGTTCTTCAAAATTTTTTGATCTCGTTACCATGTTTTATTAAAAGTAATTTATTTATATCAGTATTTATTTTATTTATAATTTATGATAATATATTTTTAACTCAATTGCATGAAGCCATAGTAGCCAATTGATATTTTATAATTATAAACCGAATATTTTGTAATTCTTACGACTGTAACCTGTAAGTGTACCTTTATATAAATAAATATTGCTAAATAAATGACATAATCAAACGAAATGACTTGGAGCAAAGTTATTAAAATAAAAAAAAACCTTTTTCTACATTTTTCCTTTATCTAACTAAGCAGGTAGGTATTATTTGATTTCTAATTTTCGGCTCCAGCTGCAATATTTTAGTACACAAAAGGAATCAAACATCACAAATCTCAGTGTAAGTTACCTCGGCATATTAGAGCTGCACGTCTATTTATTGATCAAACGCCCATTGATCCGGTGTTACCACCTTTTGTGCCCGCAGCCTGGCAGCCCCGTGACTCAGCAGATATGTCCACTACCAGACGTTCATTGTGACCGTCTAATTCAATAAAATCACCGGACATTTTTGTTTATTTGCCGTCCACTGCGGCTCCCTTGTCGGCGGCCTCAGCCGCTTACGCACCATGATAGGCCATGACTTGTGATTGTTTTTGTTTGTTTGTTAGCTCAAGACGTGTGCTGAACACCGATTAGTTGGATTACACGGGTGGATAAGGAGCGTCTTGATGTTGGACATAGCATTGATTAGTCTTTTGTTTTAATCTTCTTTTAAATTACCATCATTGCCGCTTTTGAGTATCCTTATTACATTAATTAGTTACAGTACCTCTCAGTTTACTATCTTCTTCATTTAAATAAAAAGATGTGTTAAATTTCCGGTACTGCCTCGGCGTTTTGAAAGATTCTGTAATAAAATTCAATGTTACAGTTATTAATTATCAAATACTAGAAAAACATTGGTTTATTTAAAACTAATAAAATCATTCAACACAGAGTACCTACCTACCTAATCTATTTCATTTCATTTCAAAAGCTACTGCAAGTAGCAAACACATTTTAATCTAAATGATTTTTTTTCGTTTATTGAACTAAACAAACGCCTTCGTAAAGTACATAAAAATAAATAAAATTATACAGTCGTCTGTAGTACAATTTCAAAAATCAATACCAATTTTTCATGAGTAAGAAATGATAACTCACCAAAATTTCTGGATGTTCGCCTAGTTAGATAAAGATAATATTTTTTGTAATTAAGTCCCACTTGTCATCCATTTCAATAATGAACCTTCTCATAATGAAAATGAAAACTAAAGGAAATTGCATATTAAATATTTAAATCGCCGTGTCGTTACGAACAGAGACCATGTTCATTCTGTATTATTATTGAGGCAGCTTCTTAATCTCTTCCACACAATAAGCGAGAAATGCTGTTTTATCTCTATCACTCGTCTATAAAACCTCCAGCGTTAGAGCGGGCTCAATATAGCCAATCCCTTTTTACCCTCGATCCAAGTTGTTGTTTCTATTTCAGTCGCACCCATCGACTTGTTTACGAGTGGAAGGGGGAGCATTATTGTTGCGGTTTGATGCTTTTGATAGCGTGTGCAAGGGAATTCCTGTCCTATGCTTACGTATTTTACGGTTACGTTTTAAATATTTTAGTTTCTGTAAGATAGTAGAAGAACAGCTCCGCCTTAAAAATGGAAGGTGGTATGTAAAAATTGATGAACATGTATAGGAGTCCTTAAAGTGACAGAGTGCGCTGGCGTGTTGGCCAGTCAGTGTATATTGTCTCAAAATGTCGTCGCAGGATAGCGCGCCTTTAAATCCATTGTTTATTATCAAAAAGTGATAAATCAAATGACTTTGCGATAATTTTTGTCGTTATATAAACTGTGAACTGCTGAAGAACATGAAAGTTTGTGATTGTGATAAACAATTTTGGTGAACATTTGATGCTTTTAGTGTGAATATAGATAAGAATAATTGTGGATTTTTATTGCCGATGGACAAATAACAACTAAAGTTTGTGAGGTGTTTACGAAGTGTATTTATGTACTTGAAACTTGTACATTCATGTGAACCTGTTAACACACTTTTTACGGATTATTTTCCTGATAGAAAACTAATTTGAAATGAATGTTGTTGAAGATTAATAGAAAAAATACTTTAATTAATTAAATAATGAGCTTCCTACTGTAAGATCAAGATTGCAAATAACTAAATACAGTAAAAGATACAGACTCTGGTGAAAATATTTTTTTAGACACTCGACTATTTTTGTTTACGTTGCATAAGGGTGCACGAAACTGTTTTTTTTTTAACTATATGAACTGGTTTAGCAATTGAACTCACATGTCTTCTGTAGTGTTCAAATGGCGGCCATATTAACAGGCGTGTTACGGGAGAGGTGATGCGCGGACTCGACCACGCCCACCATGAGTTCCTTCCTCATGAACGGTGGATACCAACCACAACCGGACCCGAAGTTCCCCCCTTCCGAGGAGTACAGCCAAGCGGACTACATCCCGCCAGGGGAATACTACCAGCATCAGCACCTTCAGTACGGTTATCAACACCAGTATGCTCCTGTTCAAATTGGTACTGGGTATGGGTACGGGGGGTACTACCACCCGTTACCTCAGCATCCGCCCGTTGCACCACCTCCGAGACCGCCCGAGCCTTCGCACCCATCAGATGCAGACCACGGCTATGTGCCGTCTCATAATGGCGAGGTGGCACCAGGACTTGCTGAGCTCGGTCTCAGGCTGGAAAGGCACATTGAAGAGGCCGCTCCTGCTGGCAGAAAGCTTCATGCGTTGGGCAGAGAAGGTTCACCTGCGTCAGAACTGGATGACGAGAGATTGCTGCTAGAAAGTCCACCGGTTGAAGACGACGATTCGTCGATATGCTCGGACAATACTGACAGGGTCATCTATCCGTGGATGAAGAAGATACACGTGGCTGGCGTGTGTAAGTTAAAATTCATATATTTTACAATGTTGCTGTATCCGCGGGTATATCGCGTAGACTAAAAACATCCTACCGAATGTTTTGATTTTTTGTACCTATCTGAACATTCCATTCGGTATATAATGACGATTTCAATACACTGGCTTTTAATCCAGGGTTAGCCTTAAAAATATTTTCGGTAGTAAATTACTCTAGACATAATATTTCAATAAAAAAAATTGTACTTGTAAATTCATTACAAAAGACTTTGCTACTTAACCACCCATCTATCTAGCAGTATACATTTATATGAAGATATGACAATACTACGAGTAGTATCAACCTTCGAGCACAAGTAGTTGTGATGATGTACCAGCATGAGTAAAACGTGTGTGAGAATAAATTACACAACAAAAAGTAGTCTGTTAAGATGATAATAATCATGTAAGGCATGGAAGTAGGTGTACCGATCTTACTCTCATAGAGATTTCTATCTTCACTTTAGCATTAACTAAAGACAAAAAAGAGATAGATGAATGCTGACATGAAACAGACAAGTTTCTCACCAACAAATGCACATGAGTTTATGTATCAAATTGCAGCATTGCGTAACACTGTGCTAAGTACGTTTTTATGAGAACTCATAACGTGCTGAATGACATTGATTTCAAGGTGATTGAAGTTACAAAACAATATTTTTTTCGTTGATACACATCAATACATGACAGTGTTGTTATGATTGCCAAAGTTGCATTGGAAACATTTATTATTAAAGCTTTGTTTCTGCTTCAAAGAGGTTTTTAGATGGGCAATAAAATACTTGAAGATACAGGTACTAAAATAAATTTATAATATATGAAAAAAAGTTTATAAATACATTTTTATGTTGATAGTTTGAGATTAAAAGCTCAGTGTGACTTCGCTCAAAAAACCTTAATTGATTAATGAAAGTTTCAAAAATGTTCATTCATTAATATTGTGTATAAACTGAATAAATGATTTTCTAATTTAAAGAAGAAAGTAAAAATAAATTATGATTGCTTATAATGAAGTTAAAAGAAAGAAAAAAATATATAAGTAGCTATCATTTCTTTATTCTTACTTAAAATTATTTCATTAAAGGACAACTTCAAAATAAATCGGCAAATATTTTTTCTTAAGAATTTCCTGATAATGGGATTCAGATAACACGGCAGAAAACTTATTCTTTGAATTATGTAAGTATCTTTTTTTAGGGTTCCGTAGCCAAATGGCAAAATACGGAACCCTTATAGATTCGTGATGTTTTTTTAATGAAACACTCTATAGAATACTCTCGTGTTCTTTATGTTTGATGATCTGTAATCAGCATCTGAAGACAATGATATGCCTCCACCGAATATTATCCAACTCTTGACACCCAAAACATATTTGACGATCGTGGTCAGCATCTGAATGCAAACGATATGCCCTCCACCGAATTACATCCAGTACCTACCGCTCTTAGTCGTAGTGCAGCATGAGATTTGAATACGGCTGGTCCTTTACGCATTTGTCCACCCTGATGGTGATCCGCGCGGTCGAATACGAAAGTTTGCGTGGTTGACATAATATGGAGAACCAAAGATGTATGCATAGTGCGTTTTGGAGTCTTCAGTTATTCTTAGATGCCCCACATAACATTGCGCAAAATAATTGCAAATCGACCACAATATAATTTTGAATTCATTTTTATTCAATTTATTTAAAAGTTATAAAATAATATTGACACTAAGTTGTTAATTTTTTTTCGGATTAGTATTGCCCAAAACACAAATAATGATTTTTATCATATAAAATAATAATAAATACTTATATTAATGAGAATTTGTGTAAAAAATACTTATATACGTTTTTACGAACATCTAAAGAATTAAAACAGTCAAAACGTAAAACATTTTCAACTTATTACAGTGACAATTTAATGCTAATAGTAAAAATAACTAAATTTTCAAAGTGTACGAGTATACCTATTACTTATCTAGATTAGCGATAATTTCAATGAAAAGGTGCAAATAAATAATAAATGTCCCTTTTAAAAAATCTTAAAAGATAGTCCAAAACGCAAGTGCTGAAAAGTTCAAATAAAAAAATTTTTATCGACATTTTATCATGTCAAAAAATATTAATAAATGCTCGTACATTAACGGTATTGTGAGTAAAAAAAACTTAACGTAAGTTTTTTCATAAATCTAAAGAACGAAAAAAGTTATGACAGTTGCAATATTCATTACAGTACCTACTATTAAATGCTAATAGCAAAATTATAACTAAATTTTCGAGGAGAATACCTACTATTAGTCTCAATTAGCGGTAACATCAAAGCAATGCAAAGAAATGGCAAGATACCTACTGATGTCATGTAATGTCATGATAGAAAGTAAATGAATGTAATCATTGCTATTAGATGATTTTGCATACATAATATCATCTTTAAATAAAGAGTTTGGATTTATGATTTTGATAAGATTTTTTTGGTTGAAGTTAACATGATGCATGACACAGAGATAAAAGTCAGTTCTCTAATAAATTATGCGATGCTACTGATCATTTACAGAGATGATGAAGAAATGAAAAAATAATAGCAAAATGCGTTTTGAAAATGATTTATTTCTGAATTTTAAAACTAGTTATTTCCTTTAAATTTAGTTAGGTACTTAGTTAGAACATCTGAATAAACCCTGAGAAAACCCACATTTTTATGAGATACGCGATAGGTAAGCGTGTACACCCGCTTCACTTGTAGAGTGACAAGTGCGCTGCCAACCTTTAACCCCCTTTCCCCACGATTCATGCCGGAGCGTGGCTTTCCCAAGGATAGAATTAGGTACTATTATACTACTTTTAATATTATCAAAAAGGAAAAAATTATAGAAGAGCTATAATTTATCGCCTACTGATTAAAAGAACGTTCATTATTCTATGGAAGAATCCCAATATATTCTTAAATTGTCGAGTTTTTGAAAGACAAATCTTGCATTTTATTAATCGGTATCCAAACTTTTTCAATGCAACAAAAAGCATTACTCGTCCGTTTCACCCATCTTTAACAAAATCACGTGGCAAACACAAATGCATTCTATAGAAACACGTGTAACAAAAAAGATAAACAATAAACAGACAACCAATACAAGAATACTCAAAATCCGCAAGATTAATTTGACACCATTAATTCCGCCTTTGGCGCTTCAGAACATAAAAGTGCGAGTACGCAAAATGATTTTTAAAGAGGCGACCTCAGCGGCGATATAAAAGAAATTAACAAATTGCAAGCTATCAATAACCCCTCGAGAGGATTTTCGAGTGCTCGGAAATTCTTAAGCGTGTGTCCTTTTGATATGTTTTGACAGTTTACTAATGTGATGTCATTAGGATCCTGAGACGCCGGGAGTTTTGTCGTGTGACAATGGGACCCAACTCTTAAGTTAATGAGCCTCATTTATTTTTATTGCTTTTAAATAGAAGTTTGTGGTTGTGAATTTGCCGTGGAGATTATCGATGGGCTTTTGTAGATTTTTTTGTCTTGGACTTAAGTTTTTGCTGTTTTTCTCTTTCTATTGTTGGTCATCAAATGATACGGTCATTATTAAACGGTATTATATGCATTAAGTTAATATAACAGTAATAAATTGATATTTAAGATTACAAACACATACTTATAATATGAGTATTATTCATGATGGCTTGCCCCGCACTTCGTTGCGTGATATTGATATTAGTTTCAACCTGTACCAATAGATGGCACTGGGAGTCGATTACATTGCGCAATTGTTTTGCTTTCTCGGTTTACCGTAAGCTTTTTTGTGGTTGAGGAGCTAACAAGTTCAATATGTATAAAATTTAAAGTTGCTCTTTAAATTTTATACATATTGAACTTGTTAGTTCTTCAAACATCTATCTTTTCATATCTTGACGCATTATTCAGCATATTTACGAAAGCTCTGTCGTTAAAAACGTTTAAAATGCAAAGATGTTTTTGATAGGTGTCAAACATATTGAAACATGTATCATACAAATTATTTTAGTAAACATGAAATGTTTGTGGCCAACAAAATAACGTCCAAGAAATTTCGAAAAGAAAAATCTGTCAAAACATTTTTAAGTATTTCATCTTCCATTCAATAATATGTGAATGAATTTCCAAAAGACTCAGCTAGATCTATTATCATTGAAAGCTATAGGTACGCAAATCTATATCAAAAGTAAAAGGTAAAGTGTCGTAATCGGAAAATTTAACACAAACGTAATGAATCCTTAAGAAGAATATAGTCGCAGTAATGACTCAAAATCGCGTCATTTCTCATACAGCTTGCTTGTCAATACATACATTATCGCCCACCTTAAAGCCGCTGTAATAATTCTTGTAACGTTGACAGGTTCTACAATCGAAATTATTGTAAATTATGCATATTGTGTTCAACGAATTCAACGTTAAGTTGTAGGTGACGCGACAGAATTCTATTTTGAAGGTTAAACACAAATATGAACATAACGCGTATGTTTTGATTGGCGTGATGCAACACAAAGGCATTCGCATCCATTCTTTGGGTCAAGAGCACTAATGAACCGGTTCCGTTGATTGATCGCCAAAGAAATTGCTAGCATCATATTCGCTTAAGTTTTACAAAGGTTGGGAGATGTAGTGTTTGTCTGGGTTTCCTTATCGACACCTGTCATTGGGGCAACATTTTTCACTGGTACACAATAGTGGGACGTGGCTTTAGATCCATCGTAAGTTCGATGTAATGAGGCGGGACCACCGTGCGGGCTCGATAGCGCATGCGTTGCGAGATCGACTTGAGATTAACAGATCGCTTATGAGACCACACATTCGTCGCAGGTAGCCGGTAATTCAATTGAGATTGTCATCGTGTTGATGACGTGATAGGGCTAACGAAGCGAAGATGGAGCATGTCGCCCGTCCGGTAGCGGGTAACGGGTCTCGTTTCGCGGCCGATGATTTATAAAATAATGACTTGTAACAAACGTTAAAATTGGACTCATTAGTGTTGCTTGTCTTGGAAAATTTAATGTAGTTCATACTTCGTCATTGTATGTCTATCATCCGGTCAGTTTACAGGTGGATGGTAACATTGTAGATATATTTCTGAAGTGAATAAACAAATCTAATATCACATCATCATTTTTGTTCAAGTAAAAAGAGAAATTTTGACTTACTCGTATCTATGAAAAGTGTTCCATCATTTCAATTTCAAAAGAAAAAAGACATCTATCCGTCCATAATTAAAAAAAAAACAATAATAATGGTTCAAAATCAAAAAAATCTTTATTCAATTTATGTTCTTTACAGAACATTTATGAATGTCAAATTTTATAATCTTCAGCGGTAGATTCAGAAGGTCAATTTCTACCGAGAAGAATCAGCAAGAAACTCAGTAGAACTAAATTTTTTGGTAAAATACCGCCCTGAGGGGTACTACAGTTCCGTAATATAGCTTTACTATCATTCGATATAAAAGCACGTAAGCACGAAGTGTCTTTTACTCAAGCAACAAGCGTACTAGCAACATCAAATGTGAGCATGTTAATCTACAAAAATGTAATCTCCTTTAGCAATATGACTTTCTATGCCTGATCATGTCTTTGATGCTTTTGCTTGACATACCCAACTAACAGGTTAGGTAATTATGGATTTGATTAGCTATGTTTTGTCTATATTGTTTAAGTTTATTACGTGTTTCAAATCCATGAAAGAACAATACTCAAACTTCAAACTTAGTGATAAAAATTTCCAAGCAGAATATTTTCTTGAACAATAAATAAATAATTACCTTTGTTATTGTCATTTTCTATAAATTAACCAATCCATTTACTGTACTCCAATCAACTACAAGTTCACTATAGCTTACTTTAGTTACTAAGTTTAGTAAATAACATCCACGAAATCCAATATCTGACTTATTCCGGCGAAACATTTTCCTCGTCCCTACATCTACATAGACCGGTATCACAGCGGTTTTGTCAGCCTGACCACTAGAAATCTCGGAGTGCCGCGGCCAACCGCACATACCAACCGGGGATAGCCGGGTATCCTCAAAGAAATTCCTCAGCGATCCGAGTGTTACTCTATCCCTCTCTCGCTCACTGTGGGCGTTGTCCTGAAGGATCGGTATATGTAGGGATTAGGCGTTGGTTATGTTTCTTGTTTTTGCAGCGTTTTTCGTATTGCATTCGGCCATAGGTTTTTTATCGTCCATCGCCATCGGCAAATCAGGTTTTCTTAATTTGGGTTGAACTGTTTCTTCGTATTTATTTTGTGTTGTCTTGGCAGGTATGTTTGCTTTATCAAAAGGATAATAATGATATTTTTTATACAAATATTATGAAGTACCTACCTAATATCTTCAAACTTTAAAAGTAGTTCAAGTAGATACTTCTTCTTCTACGTGGTAGATTATATTATGTTTTGACATTCATAAGTGTTCTGTATGGACCTAACTTGAATAAAGATTTTTTCTATTTCTATTTCTTCAAAAAGTTGGAATTCAAAAGGTTTTAATTTTTTTTTGCATCATGAATTGAAGCAATTAAAATAAAATCACATGCTGCTGGATTTGTGTTTTCATGTGTCCTAAATTGTCATGTTCATACCTATGATACATAATTTTTAACTATTGAACCCATTGACATTTTGTTCCCAATTACATAAAGTAGTAAGTTTGAAGAATAATCCACAGAATTACAAAGTTTATCGAACAATAGCTCCCAATAATACCTTTGTAGACACGTCTCTTTGAAATTGAGTTGATGTAAAGGCAATTTCCTTCCAAGTGAAATAGGAAATTACTTCCAACTTTCAGCCGGCGATGGCTTATTTTATATCTACTTTACTATATGACTTCATTTCAATGCAGCCTACTGATGATACTAATTCGATTTTACTTGTTATATTTGTGTTTTTTCTTTACTTGGCTATATTATCACAGGACTACTGATTGTAGTAGTAATACCTAAAAGATGTAGTGAATTTTTTATCAAAGTGAAGACAATACCTAATATGAAAAAGGAGAACATCATGATTTATTTGATTTGGATAAATAATCAGCTTAATTTTTTTTTACAAACAGTATTTTCTACAAAGCAAATAGGTATTGGGTAGCGATTCTAAAATGCTTATTTCTAAGTTAATGAAAAACATTAAAAAGAGGTATACGCGTAACTCGTACACGAGCAATCCTTATATTTATTGTATTAATCATACAGTGGTTATAAATCCTTCTATAGCAAACATTTTGATTAATGCTTAGAATTTATTAAAAGAACAAAGTCTGAGAATATAAGATATTACAGCTATTCTACAAACTAATTTGTCATAACATAGAAGCAGGTACATAAACAGCAAACTCATAGCAACTAATACACAATGAGATTATTATTTTCCCATCAATCAATTTGTACATAATCAAGGAATGCACATGCAGTAAAGTGCATGCAGAAATATGTATAGGTGCATAAACATACAAAACATCATAACTCATCTGTATTGATGTTCATATCTTAAGTATAATATACGGCGTGTGCAAGGATATTCAGCAATATACGATTAGGTATCTACTTTAGTTTGTCATCATTTTAATATTATGAATCTATATTTTGTTTTTACATATTTTTATGAAGAAGTATTTTACTTTTAACAATTTCACAACAATTTTATGATTTAAGCAGATAATTGATATATGTACTAAAATAGCAATTATTTGCAATTGATTCTTAAGCCAACAACCTGGAATAAGGAAGATTGTTGATTTCGAGTCCCATATGAACCAAGAAAATTTACTTAAAAAAAATACTATGATTTAGTTGGCCCGGTTTCCCTATTTAAAGGTTGTGAATGTAGACGGTAATCACCTCAATGTAATTTACAAACTTGCCAAATCCGCGATCATGGTCCAAGCGTCCCGGGTTACGCCTACACCTAAAGGTGATGGAACGTGGGGATATTACGAGCATCTTAAATTATTTGCAAACGAAAATAAAAATAGGTAGACAAGAGAATTTATTTAAACTTCGATCTCGAAAAAGTACATTTTAACATTAAATTTCCTTTATGTTTTACTTTGAAATTCGCAAAAAGGATCTAGAACAACTGACATAATTGTCACCAAATTTAAATCTGAAGACGAAAATAATGAGTTACTGGCTATTGATAATGTTCAGAATTATAACAATATATAAAAAGCGCTAATTACTTGGAAACTGGTTTAATGACAATATAAGAATATCTGTAACAAAGTAACAAAATAATACAAAAACATAAATTTTATAAAAAGTTTGTGATTCTGTTGCCGACTAAATCTAAACCTTATAGCATCAGTCCGATAGAAATAACCTAAAATACTCAAACACCCTGTTCAAAATGCAAGTGTCCATTCTAGTACATTGTTTGAAAAACGAACTAATTTGCTAGACTCAATTAATCAAAACAAAAAAGGAAGCTCATGAACGTGCATGTGTAATTATTATGCACATTAATTAACAGGCCCCTGAGGTGGCCACATACATTATTCAGCATGGGCTCTCACGCAATACGCCATTTTCCGATAATACAACCAACATAGGCCATGGGTGTAGTGTTAATAAAGCCAGTGGCTCGACATAAAATATGTATGTACTGACACAAGCTGACCCTTAAGAAGAGCCACTACATGTATCTAATATTGTTTCGGAGATTATGGCAGTCGAAATGAGAGATACTGGGAGCCATGTAAAAAGGTGCTAGATTGTTACAAAAATTGAAACTAGGTGTACATACAAAATCAAAATGATGGTGTAGTGTCCAATATAAAGCAAAAACGACTAAAAAAGCTTTATTTATTTAAAAAACCATGAAGAATAAAATAGGTTACTCTAAGTAAGTTTTAAAATTAACATTTTAAATTTGAAAAAGATATGACTCCAGAGTTTCTTTTGATCAAAACCTATGACGCCTTCAAAAGAATCTAAAAGTTTCAAAAAAGTCGAGAAGTAACAATTATGAAAGTTTTAGCTCAAAGTCCTTTACTCGTGTTTCGGGAATCCGTGAAGGTGTCCTGTCGAAATATAAACCATACACTTAATTCTAGTTCGTATCATTTCGTTTCGTTACTGGCTATATTTGCACTATGCCATGGGCTTCGAAGCAGGTCATAGAGCTAAGGTGAATAATAGACGTTATCATAGGAAACTTTGTAAACCGTAATTGCATTAATTCTTAAAAGCTTCATTATGTGACATGGATGGTACTTTTATTAAATGAAGTGTTCCATTTATCAAAGTAGAGTTTAATGGATATTGAAATAAGTGGAGTCTATTTAATTGGAAAGTGGACATCTATCCATTTTATTTTTAAAGTGTCCAAATATGGAAAGATAATGGTCTCTCGGTAAACAATATATCAATGGACACAATAATCTTCTATCTTCTATACTATTTCTAAAGTACCTCTTTATCCAAGTTTTATAGTCAACGTAAAGGCTTTTATTGGTAAACCGACATGGTGAAACACTTGCGCGATGAATTCGACTTGGTAGTCGAATAATAAAACCTAATTTAATAAAATTTACCAAAATACCTAAATTAATAAAATTTTCAATATTTTTGTTTAAGAAATAGCCTGATATGAAGATGTCTTGACTAAGATCTAACATTAGAACTAGGAAGATAAGAAGTAAATAACATTTAACATAAAGGAACTATGAAGCTCTATCGTATAAAAAATATTAACAATATGCTTTTTTTTACAGCAAATGGATCCTACCAACCGGGAATGGAACCAAAGCGCCAGCGCACGGCGTACACGAGACACCAAATATTAGAACTCGAGAAAGAATTCCACTACAACAGGTACCTAACGAGAAGAAGAAGAATAGAGATCGCCCACACTCTAGTCCTATCCGAACGGCAAATCAAAATTTGGTTCCAGAACAGACGAATGAAATGGAAAAAGGACAACAAATTGCCCAACACCAAAAATGTTAGAAGAAAAACGAATCCGGCAGGAGTGACCACGACCACGGCAAAAGCCACACCAAAGAGTAGATCGAATAAGAATACAAATAATAATGACAAGAAGAAGTCGAACAACAACGGGAGGCCGGATAGTATAGAGAATGTAACGGATAATATTATGAATGATCTTCATTGCGTGGGTGGGCAGCAGAACTTGTCGCATGATGCGGCGATGAGTCCGATGTCGCACGCGAACCAGATGAATGCCGGGCATCCGATGACGCCGCACCACCTCCACATGATGAGCATGCACGGGGGCATGGACCCGGCGCTGCTCGCCAACCTCTCGGCCCACGGGTCCCCCGTGGGGACCGCTGGCTGCGGCACGGGGCTCAACCCCAGCAGTCAGCCCGTCATCAAATCAGACTACGGTCTCACCGCCTTATAATCTAAGTGTAAAGAAGATGCTATATTTTCACTAACTAACTTTCTGTAACAACCATTCCTCTGTGTCGATAAGGTGTAATAAAGTGATGAATAAATTTTAGCTAAATTAAGACTATTATAATTCGTGTAAGTATTCATAGAGTAACCAGTCATAATTCGATGTTTGGATAGTTAAGTGGAAAACTTTACAATGTCAAAAGTGTGATTATTATTATTTTAGGGTAGATAATAAACATCTGAGTGTTGAATTTGTACATTTTAATTTAAGTCATTGTCGTGAACTGTAATAACACTATTTATGAATACACTATTATAAAGTTATAGTTTTAATAAAACACAGTATTGTCGTTTGTAAGAGAATGATTTTGGTTGAATGAATTTTACACAGAGTTACCATTTTTTATTTGATAATAAAGTGTAAATAGTGTTCACTTCACAAGACATCTACCAATCTGGTTCAGAATGTACCTAAATGTGTTGTAGCCTTCGAATTTAATCATCGAATACCGTAATAAGCGTTAAAAGTATAAATAGGTTCACATTATAGGTAGAAATGCTTGCCTTATAGAAAATCCAAATAAGATCTTATTTTGTCTTTCAACGATTAAAGTATAAATAGATTTGAGCAAATCTGCGAGTATTTATCTTGTAGGAATAATTTGTCTGTTTTAGATGTATTACTTTCATTATTAATTAATAATGTACAATATAATCACAGTTATTTTTGTATCATGTAATTAACAAAAAGAATATTAACTAAATAACTATCTAACCCATTTATTTGTGTCATAGTTACGAGTGCAGCATATTTACAGATGGGTAGATGTTCGCGTTGTTTATAAAGTATATAAATGTTTGTATGATACATTAAACTTTAAAGTTTATAAGCAAATATACTTGTCTTAACATTTTCTCTCGCAAATCACTGACTCACACCTACCTAAGTTCTGATTAAGTTTCTTTCTATTTCCTATAATTTATTATACCCGTTAATTCTAAGTTTACCTACTATCAAGATTATTTTGTTATTTCAACCTAATTTCTCGGATTTCTTATGAAAGCTATTAAGTATATTTTCTTGTAAACCTAACACATCCATAAGGCAGAATTATGTGATGTAGACAATGACTTAGTATTAGGTACAAAAATGTGAAATTTTATTTTAATCGGGAAAAAGTTGTTTTGTAACTAAAATAGGAAAACTGTGAATACAAAACCAATAAATATAGTAATAATGTGAATAATTTTTGAGTTGCTTTATTTTCACCCAAAATATTGTCAAGTAGATAAAACAGCTAAAACATTATTAGTGTTGACTCTTTTTGACTGATATTGACGATCGGAAATATAACTGTATACGCGCGTTTGGTATTTCTAAGCGCGTACATAAGCTCGTATGCCGAAACGACCTATACTCGTAAAACGGGCGGAAAAATACGCTATGTGATATAACTACGCTACCCGCGGAAAAACATATAATGAGTCGGGAAAAAAGTAACTATTTACTACTTTTAAACTTTACTTACTTTGAAATTAATTTATGTGACTTCACATCATCACATTTTAACTGCATAAAATAATCATATTGCAACGTAGATTTAATAACAATACATAACATAATGCTGATAGTTAAGAGTGGTTTCAGATTAGCGGATTTTTCCGATCGTTTAGTATACGAGCATACACGCGCGTAAAAAACGTGCTTCAAAAAACCAGACGCTATTTCCGATCGTAATCCGAGTAATACCTAATCGCTATAACGTTTCCATAGCAACGTTATTCTGTTTATAATAGGAGTTAGGAATGCCTATGCTCTTACGACTGCCAAATCTGAAACCGCACTAAATATGTCTACCTACCTTTTCTATACAGTGTAGAGTAATTAAGTGTGCAGACAAAAGTGTACCTTCCATACAAATTTGATTATACAGAAATAACAAATAACTAGTTAGTTACATAGACTTTTGAACACAAACTAATTTTGCATGTGATAAAAAAATAACCTTTCACACTCACGCAAATTCCGCCGCATCGCAAATTCAAGTTCTCGCCTACGCACCGATCATTCGTACCCATCGCTTCGATATCATAACCTTGTGACACTCGTATCGAACGAAATGAAAGCAAAAATCGTAATGTATTCGTTGAATGCGCGGCCATCAATCAACGTCGCCGGCTCATTGTGTGGCCGCACGCAACGTATCTTCCCTGGAACACGGCTCCGACACGGTTTTATCATTCGGCTGCTGAGATGTGGCGATCGTGTTTTGTTTTAAAACTTCCACGTTGACCCACATTATCTGAGATTGAGTATCGGAGTTTTCGTGCTCGTGAGGTGGGTAAGTATTGGTACTTATCAGTTTTTTAAGCACAAAATTATTATACACAAAAGGTTAAGTAGGCGTAGGCAGCCACATTGCGAAAAACGGGCCACGCACAAATTCATGCGCGTTTAGTGTTTCGCCGTGAATAACAGAGACAAACGGGAGAGACACGATGAGATGCCATAACTGTAACGAACTCATTGATTATTCTGAACCATCCTTCTGTGTGCAATTATTTTGTGGACTTAAGGCTATGGATCGTGCGATATATATAGCGACGCCAACGCATTTTTATTAATTATGGTTAATATAAGATTTATAGAATAAAATAGTGTCAAACATGTTAAATCAACTGCGCACAATAAACTCTAAGGTTTAAGGAACAATAAGTGCAAGTTTTAAGAAACGTACGGTAGATACGTTACTACTTATTTTCCCTGAAAAGTAGCTTCTAATTCGGTACTGACTAGGACTCAGTAAGTCTCAGTAAGTGAGATAATTTAGGATGTAACTAGTATGTGTAGTCATAAAGGTAAAGGTACTTATCAGTTTGATAAATTAACCAGATAAGTTGCAGTTATTTCAACAGTTGCATGAATGGAATTATATTTTTGACAGAGTCGGCCTATTTAAGACATTACGAGTAGGTATATCTTTATGAGCCTTTTATTGCTGTCTAAAATTAATTGTAAAAGTGAATATACACACAATGTATTTTATTTTTCATACAACACTGCAGTTCCAGCTAAAAGGATATTAAAATACTTATGGCGATAGTGCAAGTTAATAGAGTAAGTAGATAAACATAAATACTTAACTGAAAGTGAAGCTGCGCGCTGAATCTTTCATAGTTTCGAAATTTAACTCACATCGTAGTTAAATGCAAATATTTCTAAATGTTTAAAGATTGCATCGTAAATACTTACCTAAGATTGAATATATTCAGATACCGAATACCTAAAAGTTTTATCCATCTGACATTCCGAAGTTAAATGACAAGCCATTTTAAAGCAATAAACTCGGCGACAAAAACAGCAGCGCAAAAACTAGCAAAAAAAGTCGCAAATTAGTCGCAAAATAGATTTACGATTTGCAAATCTCTAACAACAATAACCCTTTTTGTCGCGCGCGTCAAAGAGTTAGTTCTCGTAGTTAGACAAAAAGGCTTTGTTCCGGATTTTTTCTTCTGTTTGTTGCCGGCTTGTATGCAAATAACAGGATTTTGCTACCGTGGATGTGATGGATTTATGGTGTAGCAGTCTGCCGCCATTCTGAGGAGGTACAACTAAGTCTCTAGGGGCCTATTGTTGAGCGGTTCGGTAGCAATTTTACAGTTAGTGGTGTTGGAAAGGATCGAGATTGGCAACCAACTTTTATGGGTAAGTGGTAAGTAAGCTACCTACTTGTTTATAGTGGCACAGTATATTGGCTCACCTAACCTGATGGTAAGCAAGAGAGTCCACGCTGCAATTACAAGGTACCAAAATTACCCACTATACGACCAATAAATCCAACTTTGATGAATCAGGTGATCCATCTGCTCGTCTGCTACCTATCACAAAAAAAACTCTGAGTTGTAATGTAGTATTTTTTGGAGACTACCAACGAAATATGTCTAAGTAGGTATACCTAAGTACTTTATATGATTTGCTCATAAAAAAGCGACAAGTAGGTACCGGCACTTTATTCGGCTAATGAACATACGACTTTGATGTATCTCTGACGTACTCATGCAGACAAATGTTTGATTTGAAGCGATCTGACGGTAGGTACGGACCAACAGGCATCAGGCCATCTCTCGTGGTCGATATATCAGCTTCAAGAGTGCCAGTACAAGAACCCAGAGAGGTTATTGATAGATCCTGCTTTGCGGGCTAAATGTGATTTCGTGGAGTAATTGCCTATATTTTCGTTTTGATGTTCGTGGTTATGAAATTAGTGGTAAGAAACGTTTATTTTTCTGTTGTTCTTTTCCTTCTCGTGAATACTTAGTTGGTACTCTTGAGACATGAGTACAATTCTGCAGTATTTCGGTAAATATTTACTTGAATATACATAATTTTCACTGTGCTTTGTTTGTACCTAACAACTAGGTACTTATTGAATGATTAAATAATCAAATTTTAATCTTAACGTCAAACATATTTGGCTAAAAAATCATTATTCTTCATTGAATTTTAGCAAATTGCATTACTATTTGATCAACAATTTCGATATACGATATTCCTTACAAATTGTCATTTTGGATTGCACTGGTACCTAAGTAATGACATCTCTGAGAATGAACTTTCCACATTTTAATATTCCTAAATGAGGAAAAATTTAATTTAAAAAAAATAGAGTTAGTAACTACTTGGCACACTTAATAATTTAGCTTATTTGAGTTTCAATGTGATAAAACAATACATTAAGACTATGCTTTTTCGATATGTCAAGTCAAATAGGTACTTATTTATCGAATACATATGTATTCGATAAAGTAAAGTACCTATTTGCACAAAAATCGAGGGCCTGTTGGAGTATGCACCTATGAGGGAAAAGTCGAAAAATGTAATTGTAGGAGAAATTCCGATCCAACCACTTAACGAAATAAACAAGCAAAAACCTTTGAAGCCACCCAATCTTTTAATTTACCGGCCTACTCTCCAAAGGCTAAACAAAGGCGGCAGTAAAAGCCTGCTCAAAGGGATGGAAGGTGAGCATCCCGGGGGACTGGTTAGGGAAGTGGTGACTTGCGGAACTACGCTGTAGTGACGTAGTGACAAGGCTGGAGGCTGCAGAGTTTTAAGCTATGTAGTAAGTATGTTATTAAAGTTTCGCATTATACAAATACTTCATATAAAAGGGACTAAACGCGAAGAGATTCAGGTAAAATGTACATTCTAGTACTTACTGCTTGACGTTTCGACTGCGTTACAACAGCCGTGGACACAAGCGTACTCCACCCCGGCTGTTGTAACGCAGTCGAAACGTCAAACAGTATGTGGTAGAATGTTATTAAATCTCGTCGCGTTTAGTCCCGTTTATATAAAGTATTTACTAGTAAGTCTATTTTCAAACTAGAGATTGAATTCTAGAAAGGGAATCCTAGTGCGGGAATCAGTGCCTTTGTAATATTGTAAGCCTTTTTAGAACAGTAAAAATCATTTTCATTTACATTTTTCGAATAGAAATTGTAATTTCAGATACTTAAAGAAAATAAAGAACCCTGTTTGCGAAGATGGTTATGGAATTTGTAGTTGTAAAAAGGCTATCAACCTATATATCACAGAAATCTCCTCTATCATAGAAAACCATTCATCGTTACTATGGTGGGATTAGGCTTAAGCACACGATTGGTGATCACAAACCCGAGCTATATTAGAAACGTACTTTTAGTCGACCCGATATCGAACCCAGGATTCTTAGATCACGGCCCGATACTAAACACCAATAAGGTTGTGTATAAAACGTAATAACGAGTGTTATTTTTTCCCGAACAAATTTCAAACAAATCCTGTCGAAATAGAGTCAGTTTATTCTATCTACTTTACTTTTGGCTGATTGTCTAAAAAGAGATACAGAGAGGAATTCGTGAGCAATCGGCAGGTGAGTTCCCTAGGGACTGGTTAGGGAAGTGGTGCGGCGCCGCCGGCAAATGACTTGCGAATCTGAGGCCCTTAGGTAACAAGACAATACGTTTAGTAGGTTCGTGAATGCGAAGACCGCTTTCATGTTAGGTCGCATGGTGAGCGATAGTACCGCGTCAAACAGTAGCGAATTAGACGCGCTTCTAGGAAGTAGATTTAGCTTTAAGAATTGCAAGAATGTGTAATCTACCAGCAGACGTTATTCATCTACTGATGAACATGCTTATTTTCTATTTTTGTTACAGTGACTGCCACTAAGTCGAGTACTTGGTCCACCTAATGGCGAGCAATTGCCGCCGCAGCACTAGTGGAGTAGCGGCATAAATGCAATCTTTTAATTCCCTTTCCTCCCGGTTAGGGTTCCGGAACTTGGGTCGCCTCGGCGAAAAACAAACGCGGGCAAAACTTGACGCCAGGCCGTGGGATCACTCCGGTCGAGTTGGCATGTTATGTGTTGCTCTCCCACGATTAAAAGGTTTTTCTATTCCAGGTCTTCTCCAACCAATACTTCTACGGCCAGCGCCCAGCAGTCCAACGAGTGGCATCCTATACAACGGTTGCATAATGCACGCTTCGAGACAGCGGCGTGTGTGTGTGCTGGGTGGTTTACCCGTCTATGGTCCATGCAAAGAGGAACGGATGAATGTATCACTACGAAGTTTTTCTATTTCAGAAAACTTTTGGATCAAGACGATTTTCATTGATGAGGTGTCAGACGATACTTAATTATGGAATTCTACTGTAATCATAGTCCGGTCGACAAATGGTGGGTGTAACCTTATCCGAGTGCTCCAGAATATCAGCTAACAGGGAAAATAGCTAGATCTTGCGAGGCAATCTGAAACAATTCAACCAGACTATTATAAACATTGACTAGACCACTCTGACAAGATCGGCATGTGAGAAATTAGCACAAGTGACTCGCATGTTCATTGGAGTTTTTTTTCCATTTTGCTGAAATAATATCCGTAGGCCTTTTTTAGTATTCTGCGTTTGCTGTCATATAAATGTAGCACGGCTAAAGCACTTAAGCATCCCGACAGGAATACGAGTAACTTATGTCACAGTGTTCATTTTTATGTCTCCGGCTGAGTTCTAAGCCTACATTTCTAAATAAGCCTAAATTGCTATAAATACAAAGCTAATGCCTAGATTTAAAACAAATTCTCAGGAGCTCTTTGAACCTACTCCAGAATTAACGCAGACGTTATCAACATTTTCGGAGCTCAGCCCTTCAAAAGTTTCAAAATTCTAGTTCATTCTAAAAGTCGATACTACTCCCAGCATAATATTTTGCATTTCTATAAGAGTCAATAACTTTATTACTCAGCATAACGCCCTAGCTGAGCCGAAGCCGCGTCGGCGAGACGACAAATTTCAATACATCGTCGGCGGGACTCGGGGTACTCACCCTTTGTAAATATGGCGCATATCTCCGCTGTGGTCCAAGAAATATTTTACAAATACATAACATGCGATATTGATGAATCGCACGATTTTCTGGAATCATTTATTGTTATTGTTTATGTGCCTTTACCTTTTTATTGTCCATGCATCTGATTTCTTAGATAAACGCACCAAGGTCCAGCATCAATCTTGCAGAAATTGACACTGATCTTCTCTCCAGAAAATTTTATCCACACCTGTTTGGGTTCTTCAGTCAATAATGTGCTTTTGCACACATTAATGTGACGTAATTTTTTTGAAGACTGTGTGTCCGACTAACGCCACTGTTTTTCGTAATTATTGTTAATAATTAAATATTGTTTGAAGATATTGTAGCCTTTTATATAGTTTTTGTCAAAAAATATTGATAAATAATATATTTGCATCTTCCCTATAGGACAAGCCACCACCACTTCAGTTTATACCCACTTAATACCAGCAGAAGAATTATACCAGCGTCATGGCACTCCGGTGCCGTGACTAAATAGCTGAGTGGCAAATATTTTGGAAGCATATCATAAAGGAGTTTTTAATTTTATTTATTTCTTTTATTTGTATTGTGTAAGTGATGTGTTTACCAAATAAAATATTATTCTATTCTATTCAAATACTTCAGTAAGATCGCTTCCTCTCATACGTTGCACCAGCAGCAGTCTTCATAGGGTGGCTCAAGTCGTCGGGTGGATGTAATCCATACTAGAGTTATTTGAGAGCTGTAGAAACGTACGTGAGATGACGAACTTTCTCAAGGGTACTTTTGGCGTTGGATTTTCTTTCGTTTCAATTGATTTTCGCTTCATATTTCGGCTTTATGTAGTATTCAATGTGATGTGAAATATCATGCGTATTCGGTTTTAGACGATATGCAAGTATGTACTTTTTAGAGGTCGCCTCGTAAAATAATCCAAGGTGCCCTGCACCAGATGGTCTGACAATTTAACTATGATGGTTGGTGTGAGTTAGATGCAGATTGCTCAAGACCAGATTAGTTTTCGTTCTTTGGAAGAGACCTACGTTCAGTTACAATAGACGGGAGTAGGCTGAATTACCATTGATAGATCGCCAAAATAGTACACCGAAATATTATTTTGGTATGTGTTCGAGTATTATTTATGTTTTTCAATAAATATATAAAACACTTAATTTTTTATAGCTTAATACTTTCAACTGGTTCAAGAAAGTCAAGAATTATTTTTTTATTATTTATATCTGTTTTAATTCAGTTATTTATTCAAGCAGGGTAAATACTTGTTCATAACGTGGTTAGTATATCGATCATGCCTTAACCAAAAATGATTCTGGAACAACAGAAAAGCGATACATAAATTCGCTCTTCTTGTCTAAGTTACAATTTTGAAAAAAAAAAACATAATCCCAACTCCAACAAAAATCACAAGAATGAAAAAACTCCGCTATCCATTCGTACAATCCTTAGCTACATACCGTACATAGTAGGCATATAGCACATGTCTTGGCTGTAGTCAGTCGGCCAAGCTTTTGTGCCCCTCGTGGGGAGCGCGCGTGTGTGCGTGACACACACTTCGCCATGTGTTGATTTCCCGACGCTGCGCCCCGTACGGCACTGAGGGTTGGGGTAGGAACGAAAGTCCCAGTCGAGTATTTTGTAATTTTCAAGGAAAAAAAAACCAAACTATACTCAAATGTTTAATCATGTGGAGTAAACTGACAGATGCAGATGTCAAGTTTCTATACATTTTGACATTTTGCTTCTGTCAAATTGAGTGATAATTTAAGGGGATGACACATTGACATCTGTCAGTTTACTACACATGATTAAAAATCAAAGTTTACTTATGAAGCATTCTTGGGTCTGCTGATTAAAGAACCTTTAAGTATCATATGAAGTATGTGACATACGTGTTTTGTTTGCCGACTCTAGTATTGTAGAGCTACAAGTAACAACAAACATACTACGAAAAAAACCTATTGGACATCTGTCTACGTTATATTTCTCGCTTTCTTGCTTTTTTAATGAATAAAAATATATATTTGATAATCCTGAAGTTTGAAAGTCGTATTTTTCATGCTGTATATCATACATTCAAGGCTGTTGCTATAGGGGGCACTGCGTGATAAATGAAGCTTGTGGTATTTTAATGAAGTGATTTCAACAAAAAAAAGTCAATACCCCCATGTGGGTGATGAAATGTGAATGGCATTGTACCAAATACATAGTATAATATTAATCATTGTGGACTTATATGGACTACTTAAACTGAAACAAACATAATAATACAGTTTTCATTTTCATTTCATTATACTGGTAAAAAAAAACACTGTAAATAGGTAAAATAATACAAGTTAGGTACTTACATGTAAAAGTTATTAAAATCGTTTTTTTAACATGCCTTTCACATTATTTGTCGAACGTTTTGAAATTATCTTAAAAACCTATTCGGAAAATAATGTAGTAAAACATAAAACATTTTTAACAAAAATGTTAAAATGCTATAATATTCGGATCTTTCTCGCCCCCATGCCTGGCTGTCAGCCGCTCTTTCTGAGGGCACTCACACACAGACAGCGTGTGTCGAGGGGTGCGCCAGGGAGGCATGGTGGGGACTGTATTAAGTTCCTTTCTTTTCACTAAAATAATTTTAGGGGATGGTTTTAGTTCGATATTTTTTTCGGAGAGCCCCCGCTTCTGTTGAATGCGTCCAATTTGAGAAATGGCCGCCTTGATAGGGTGCATTTTTGTTGAGATGTTTGCAACTGTGATAGGTAGACTTTTTTGTATTAATTTATTTATGATATATTTTTTAATTTTTTTAAGTGTTTCATTTATTTAATTCGTATAGATTAAGTATTACATTTACACTTAAGAAAAACATGCAAATTACTTAAATCATTCGTTCTCGAATGTTACATTTAAAATTAGTATTTGGAAATAATCGTAACCCTTTTAAACTCCTTGTTGTGTATTATAACTGTAAAGCCATTTCTGAAAACTTAAAGATTTGTAGGCATAGCTTTTAATTTTAGATACAGACAATTGAATAATCAAACAAAACGTATCGGCTAATGAAATTCAAGCCTGAAGCAAAATACGGTTAAAAGGTTGGTAGCGCACTTTTGACTCCGCTGGTGTTGCGGATGTCTATGGGCGGCGGCAATCGCTTCCATCAGGTGATCTGTCTGCTCGTCTGCTATCTACCACATAAAAAAATACTTATAAACATAATAATTATTCCAAGAGTGCCATGAGCAGTCTGTAACCAACTAACACCTGCCATCTTCATCAAAAATATTCATACAACTACTTCTAAAATTCTAGACACATACAAATTTAATTTACCGAACACCTCGAGCAGCTGAAATCCAAATTATAGAAAAAACTTACATTATCCTAAACACAAAAAGGTTGCCCACGCCTGATAGTATCTGGGCACCTCTGCTTTCAGCATTTTTAATCAAAGTTTTTACCTGATCCTGCCGCAGGGAACGAACCGACCTGTCAATCTCTCAAATGTTAGATTAAAAACATCATCTTTACTTTTTTTGGCATAAAGAGGATCAAGGAATTATGGTTGAAAAAAAGTTCTCAGGCAAAGACGTATGATTATAAGGACGCGGTAGATAAACTTTTGACGAAGGTCGATTGTTGTATTCTTGATGGCCGACCTATATGGTGTACATAGGGGTTTTTGTTACCTATTTATGTACACGTGACGGTATTAATTTCAACAGATACTATATTATTATGTCTCGATTTACATAGTGCGAGTGATACTTGTAAAGAAGATTTCTGACATTGAAGCAAAGAATCTGAAATTAAAAACAAATTGACTGACGAATCAATGCAAAGGACACCGTTAAATTTTAGTCATTTTAATCCTGAAGCTCTCATAATAGGTAACGGGAATTAATTTTAGTTAGGTTTTTGGGCATAAGTTGGTCCTGGCAACAGAATAAAAATATAAAACGAGCTACAATATATACGACATGAACAGTGCTTTTTCTGTTTACCTATTTCCCTCTCATCTTAGCGTCTGATTCCAAGTTGCGTCCTGGAGCCTGGGGTACGCTTAATTCTGAATCATGGTAATTTTTGTAGCGATTTAAGATTATGTGTTACCTATTTCTATAGTTCTTTCGTTCCAAAGTAAAATCTGTTTAGACATGCTTTGCAGAATGTTAGTTTTAAAACCTTAGTGTTGACTAAATTAATCTTCTTTAGTAGTTTAACGTAAATTCACTTAGAAAACTTAATTGTTTATTCAACATCAAAACTCTCCTTTAACTAAACAGTTGCGTAACAAATTTATCGATACCCAAATTAACAATAATACGATATCGTTATCTAGTATCCGACCTTAAATATCTCCAAACCACAAACTATTAAAATACACTCTATCTCCTTCATAGTTAGGCTTAATTTCCTATGCACAGATAAAAGTTGTACTGCTGAGGTCGGCAGGTGTGGTGAAAACAGCCAAGTCATTGCAGTGGCACCGGTAGTCCATGGTAGCCAGTTCGAGTCCCGGGTCGATCACGATTTACATGTCAGTTGCGCCGCTTGATATCCGATTGTGTATGTAATGCTAGTCATCTTCGTCTATGATTCCTCGAGAATACGATTATGGTAATACTTAAACCGTATTATGGTGACGTAAGAGGTACGTTGTGACAAAATACAAATTTATGACCGGAGATGTGTATCGAGGATAAGCCTATTGTATAGACTGTAAAAAGAAAAGAAATGGGATTTGTCTTCTACAAATTGTTTTGTAATGCAGTCTTACTAAGAGATTAAAAAAATGTACTCCTGATCAAGAAAGATAGAAACTTATACTTTCTATAAGAAACTCCTGATCAAGAAAGATAGATATTACTTGTACTTTCTATAAGGAATCAGGTTAATTTACCACTAAGACATTGTTGATTCCTTCAAACTCATATTTAGAGAAAAAAACAGGCTTCATTGCGCATCTAGAAGTGATCTTCTTACCCCATAGGTACGCCAAAGATGTGATTCCCACTCTTGGCCCACATTCATGCGATGAACAGTTGTATGGTAAATATTAGAGATCTAACTTGTAGCAGTCTTTAAATTGGCTCCAGAATCATAAAACATACGAATTATAAGGAAAACTTTTTTCAAAAATAATTTTACGTTAAACAATATTTAATTTTCGAGACTGTAATGCAAAATTTTGCCTACATGGCGTTATCTAATTTTGAAAGTATCCACTCATCGCGTCATGGTAAAATAATATATGTTACTCGTAACAACATGCTTTCCTATTGCGTTTGTATTCCATTTTACAAAACAAATTCGGTCAATTACATCTCATAACATCCCCAGCAGTGGCAGTGGGCTGGATTTAATTTGACGGCTTCCGCTATGAAGACGGACATGTCAATTTGAGCCAATCACGCATTGACTAGCGGCGGCCATGTTCAATGTTAAATGGGGCTATATCAGTTACACTTTTAATGCCAATTTGGATGGTTGGAAAAATCACAACTGGCGATTGTGATCTGACTGGTATGTTTTGCTAGTCAGGTCACAACCGCCAACTATAATAATTGTGAGTGAATCGAATCCTAAGCCTTATGAACTAGTTACTTTCTTACTTTTTTCTTTTAAAATACTGCCTAGAAGAGGTCCTATGTTTGATTCGACTGGAACTCAAAACAATAGATTTCATGTAAACTCATGCTTCTAACTCTAAATGGAATAAATCTACAAGCTGTAAACAGCCACTAGTACATTTTGCTCGAAAAGTTTCAGTTAAACGTTTCACTATCATCACAGGGTGAAAGGCTTTAGAAGAAGGCCTTTTCTAGATTCTTTCAGGTCTGACTGTGTCGAGAGGCACTCCTAGCTATCGTCAGCTTGTAGGTAGATAATTATAGCAAGAAAAGGATAAATAGGTATAGTCTGGATCTTTCTCATATTAAGATCAAAGGGAATAATTGTAATGAGCATTCTAAAAAACCTGGTGAAACTCGCTTTGTGACTGTCTGTCTAAAGTCCAGGGCTATAGAAATTAAAACTAACATCTGACTACAATTGAATCACTCATGTTCAAATGTAAAATCAAGTCTAATTCATATTCACTGAGACGTGATTGGCGATCTTGTCAAGCAAATCAAAATCAGCACTGACTCCTATGAGGTGACCCTAATCTGTGGGCAGCCACAGACGCAGGTTGGTTTGTCTGCCTCATTGTGGGTATTGTCAATGTACTCATTGATTTTCACTTTGAGTTGCACAATAAACGAGACGAGGAGAAGGAGATCTGAGACATTTTTGTTTATGTCATAGCATACGGAAACAGACCAGCATACGGAAGCAGTTGCCGCCACGCTTGAACACCCACTACTCTAGTCTAGTAGAGTCACAATTGCGCTGATAACCTTTTCCCCAATTTACCCATTCGGTACCGTCACTACTCCGGCAAAACACAGCGCAAGCACTTCTTCGGATTTCAGTGAGGCCAGAGAATTACTCGAGTCGAGTTGGCCCAAGAGCAGCAAGATCTCACAACAAGAAGAATTCCCTCCCTGATACGTGCACCAATGTCTATGATTCAGAGGTGGAAAGTAAGCTTAAGACAGATTTTGTGTTTAATCCGTTAATTAGGGCTTGAGAAAGGATCTGAAATACTTTGTTACTTCTTTTACTCTTAGGTGAAATGGATGTAGTCTCCGGTGTGATATAAAACGGACATGGACAATCACATATCAAAAATGATTTGACGGTGTCGTGCTTTGTCTGGTACAAGACACTAGTTTTAAAACTAATCAAATTGAATTGCGAATGAATCGCATTCTTATTCAAATCCAGCGAGACGTTATCGTAGGGATGTGATCAGAACTATCGATAAAAAGATTCTGACGAAAAATCGATTAAATATTACAATGAACGAAACTGGTTTTAATTACGTTAATAACTTTTTCACCAGAATTATGCCTGCTTAAGATTTAAGTAGCCAGAAAACTTCGGTTTGTATTGTTAAAATATAATAGTCATAATGGGATTCGATAAATATACGTACAAATAATAAAACATCTGCATGCAAGCCGAACAAAACGCACCTTTAATCAAACAAAGAAATAACTCAAAATTCGCGTTTTTCGAGATTTCATCAAAAACTGTAATAACTTAACAAGGACTATCGTTTCACTCGAACAGCCAATCAAATATGAGCAAACTGAGGGAGACAGCGCATGGTCCGCCTCTCTTTTACTAAAACGCGCGAACAAGTTGATTCCGGTAAAGCGAAAGATTCAGTGATGTGCCAGCTTTGTTCAAGGTTTGACCGCTGCTCTTCCGTGTTTGAGTGAAATAAAACCAAACATTGCGGTGTTATACTGCCAGATAAAATTTATTTTCTCTAATATTTAATCTATTAGTGCAATAATTTTGACTTAGTTCACTTTATTAGAAAAAAAATTGAAATTTCTACGTATCATTTTAGACATAATTCTGTTTTATTTTAAAAGTTTCATAAGATACTGAACTTTATTAAGACTTATTTCAATGTTGTACTGTTAATTCACGATTACCGTTGTGGTATTTGGAGTTGAGTCTCTGTGTTAATAACTTTACAAATATTACTCTTTCAACTTTTTAAATTAATTCACTATTAAAGTAAATTCATACATGTCACGTTACTGAAAGTATCGTAATAATGGAAATTTTAATATGTATTTAGCATGGCGTCATTATCTAGGACGCGGATGATATAGGTTTAGTTGATCAAAATACATCAATATCTGATAGCGATTCAAAAAAGTATGACCCTCATACATTGATTGACACCAAATTTGATTGCAAAGTAAGTTAACTGGGGGCACGGCAGTGCCAGTACGAGAAGCTACGCCTGCGCTGTGTTTCGACGAGAAAATAAATTATGGTATTGGAGGCTCTATCGGGGAGAAAGGGGGTTAAAAGGTTAGCAGGGGGTTTATGACTCCGCTCGTGTTGCGATTAGTGTCTTTTATACGCCTGCTCGTACATTAATTCTTGTATGACTGTCATTGTACATAATTATAAATATACGTACGCCGCTCAACTAGGGCTTGCAATCGAATATTCGAAAAAAATAATCTAAAACTGTTCCGAATATTCGAATATTAGCTCTGCGATATTCGATAATCGATTTTTTTAGAAATTCCTAGTCAATCCTTTTACGTGGTGCAAGATGATGGCATATTTTATTAAATGAAATGAAACAGAACTCCAAGGCACTTTCCAATACTGACCATCTTCTCTAGGACGGGCGGCAATAAGAGGTTCCGATCTCCAAGGGCTGCGGTTAATGTTGTTCTTGATTCATCCCACGCAGGCATTCCGCCATTGTGTGCTGTGCGGTATCTTCCGCACAGTCGTACACATCTGCACCGGCAACGATGCATAGATACCTTCCAACTCAGCCATGTCTTGAGAGGATCTGTGTCAACCGATAGCTCATCGATCCACCCCACTTTCTTCGAATCCATCTGTCTAAGATGGGCCAGACCGGCTCCAGAATCCGACGTCGTGATTCAGAACCTTCGGTGTCGAACTAGTTTAGGCGCCGCCGCCATTCACTTAGTGCCGTGTCCTGAGCATCTCTTTACTACCGCACTACTGCGTCCAGCGGACAATAAATAAAAATGAATAAAATAAATAAATAAATTGAAACAACATCACATACATTGTCCTGGTCCCAAACTAAGGTTTTCTCTTGTACTATGGAAACCAGAAACAACGAAGCAACCACAAACACCATTACTGCGAATTTGAGCACTTTGCCAGTAAACAAAATCCTGGACTTCTGCGTCTAGATCCCTTAAGGGAACCTGCTATGGCGCACGCCACCTCGTGAAAAATGGTACGGTATCCTATAATTATCTGAACTTCCATGACCCTTTGTACTTGAAACAAGCCTTATGACGGTTCTTTAATGATCCCGACCAGATCGGTGCCCCGTATTGGGCAATCGATCTTACTACCCCATGTTTAAACGGCGACAACTTTCATCGCCTCCTCTTAGGTTGGGCAGCAGCCGACTAAGAGCCCCCGCAGCGCCAACTAATCTCGGGACCAGCCGTTGCCGGTGCCCGGTAAACTCCCATCTGCTGTCAACCACGAGTATCAAGTACTTAAGGGTAGCTCCAACTGGGATGGAAGTCCCACCCATCACAATGGTGAAACCAGGAGGTGGATTTTTCCGAGGCCCGTGAAACCAGATTGCCTCGGACTTGTGAAGTGTACCCCTTGACACAACCTCTGCCACAACAGTCAAGCGCGGATCCACCATTGTGGGCACTGTGGGCATGCCCACAGCCTTAAATTTACTTGAGACTTTGCACTTTCTTCTATCAACTTAGGATCAGCATTCTAAGAGATCCTAAGAGAGGGAGAGGGGGATTGGCGGGGGAGGTTGTATCCACAACTATGGGCGTAGCTAGGAGGGGACGAGCCGCTAGGACCCCCCTTCGACGATACCTCAAGTCGGAAAATCCTTAGATGCCCACAATCACGGGCGTAGCTAGGGGGAACGAGCAGCTAGAACCCCCCTTCCACTATGTCCCAAGTCAGATAATCCCTAGATGCCCACAATCATTTTTGAGGTCTGGATCCGCGCCTAGCAGCAGTGACAAGTACTGGTAGCACCCCGAAGTTCAAAAACTCGGACTGTCACCAGTGCGTCGTCGACATAACAAATAACGCGCAAAATTACGCAGCGCAGAACGTAATTCGGCATGAAAGGGCCGGCTCGACCGGCGTGATACCACGGTCTCACAGAATACCGGCGTGAAGCAGCGCCGGCGCTGTGTTTCGTCGAGTAAGTGAGGGCACCGGAGGCCCAATTGGGGGGAAAATGCACCTCTTTACATAAATTTAAGTCTTTGTGTTAACACTTAATTTTATCTTATACTGGAATAAAAGTAAATAAGATGAAACCTTTTAAATTATAACAATAAAAAACAGCAACATTCTGACTTGCATCGCACCATTTTGAAGGAATTAAATTAATATTTTTATCAAAAAGTGAAATAAGTACGAACTTTTTTTTCAACAATATAAATAAATACCTTCCTTTTATAAATAACTATGATCTCCATACAAATTAATTTCTATATGTTTTAAACTATTCATACCTATTTTTAAAACAAGGCTATTGTTATTAGTTTATTTTTTAATTAATTTTGAAGTACACTAAGCGGAGGTGTCAAACTTCAAACGCGTTTTCCCACAAATGTGAAATTTTGAGTTATTTCTTTGTTTGAATAAGGGTGCGAAAAGTTGAATTTCTGAATGAGATAATTTTAATTTTAGCAATGAGAATATTATCTCAGCTGATTTCCACGTTTAGTGTGTTTTATTTCCTTACGTGAATATTAGAGTGACTTTAGGAAAGTTAAACATGAGTCGATTATTATTGCTAGAGATGTACTAACCTCTACGTGACCTTCTCACGCGAATCAAGATCAGATCCGACTCCTGCCCGACGTGACCTCTGCTCTCAAGCTACCGTCTGCTCCATTGTGGGTATTGTCAGGCTTTTTGTAATCACTCTGATGGACCATGAATACGTACTTATTATTTACGCTTAGATAAAGTATCGGATGAGGCTGATGGCTGGCGACGTAAAGTCGCTTGGTGTACAGACACGTGCAGCTCCATCCAAATATCAACCTTATAAGCCCGGGCTTAAGAGCCCGGGTTACATGATACATCCGGTTGTGTAAAGAAAACTGTAACACAAACTTAACCTTTAGCAGGAAAAAATATAACAATTTTCGCGGAAAAATGATTGAGTTTCATGTTGGGTTTTATTATGCGATAGAGGGCAGACGAGCAGATGGATCGTCTAATGGTAAGTGACTATCGCAACCCATGGACATCCGCAACATACGTGAATTGTGGAGTGTAGGTGGTAAATACAACTCAAAATGTATTCTGAACGTATGACCATTATCCAGTTGGTCTGATCATCCAGTCTTCCGTCGCTTTCATTGTAGGTACCTAGCTTTCCAAATTCTGGATCTAAATCCTAGCTTCCTGGATCATAGTCCAAGCGTGCCTTGGGTTTCTAAGCGACCGCTTTGGGCATAATTGAGAATGATATGCTAAAATGATGATGGGCCTATTTTAGGCTTTAGTTTAAGTGCAAGTAGTGACCGGACTAGCAACAGCATCAACGTTAATGGTGGGTATGTAGTATAATATTTAGCTCATGATAGTTCATCATTTCAGTCAATAGACGTTTACTGTGGGAAAAATCCTTCCCCAATTTTATCCCTACAAATCGGTCCTATACTACCCGCATATTTTCGCGACCTTCACCAAATCGTCTTCCACTTTGCAGCGGGCTTCACGGCTGCGACTTCTTGTACGCGGCCTTAACTCGAGGACCATTCCACCACAACGGCCGTCTGTCCTCCTCGGAATGTGCCGTGCCCTGAGTCACATTGCCACTCGAGTCTTTGGGCTCTGTCTGCTGCTGTATTAGATCTCTTGCGGATCTCATCATTTCTGACACGATCGCGCAGGGAGATTCCGAGCATAGCCCTTTCCATTGCCCTCTAAGTGACTTTCAGTCATGATAAGTGAGTCAACCTTAATGTTTATAGCCAGCACTTTTTTGTAACGGTCTCCTTTGTATGTGTGTGAGTGCGTGTACTGATTCTGTTGTATGTATTTTTTAGCAACACCTTAACAAAATGTTTAGGAATTCACTCTGGAGTTGTTAACTGCTATAGACAAATAACATTTTGGTTAATAAATAATATAATTTAAGAATGTCCGCGACAACCTACTGACTGTGTTTTATTCAATTTGTGGCAACGTTTTCTTTCTGAAAGTCATCGCTGGGGCATTAGTCTTCATTCTTCTGACATCTCAATGTTTAGAACGTGTGAGACACAAATCTGGTGTTTAAAACTCGCAATTGGTCCCAATTAATTGTAATATTCATGAAGGGTGTGACCTATTTTGAAGCTAAACAAATACTATTCAATATGTTTCGTAAATTACTTATTCTAAATGGCCGGCAACGCATCAGCGATTCCACTGATCTAGCAGTTTTTGACTTGTCGGAACACTAACTATCAAGTGAATGACGGTCTTGCTTGTTCGCTTTAAAAAACTCTACTGCTATATTTGCTCAAATGCGGACTACATTAGTGTGACATAAGGATGAATAACAGTATCTACTTAGAATATACTCGTTTATTTATGTCTAGTGTGCCTTTTTGGAACATAGAAAATTATATTCGACATCTAACGGAAACCGCTCTAGCGACACGTCATTATATTGTTGACCACGGATAGCACGTTCGATATTCAAACGTACCGCGAACCTGAATCACAAAAAAATATTTAGTGTCTGAATGTTATCGGAAGGACGTTCGAAATTAAAAAATTACCATTAACCTACCAATTTCAAATTTCCTCTCATCGTTCGATTAACAAAAGAACAACGCATCTGCCGCGTTTCACACTGCCAAAAAACGTAAGTGAACCGGTGGCCACGTGCCCCGTACATGCACCGTCATCGGGCAGTCATTATCAGGGGTCAACGGCCCGCTGATTACCTTTGAGTGCGCCCTGTCGTTCATCATTAGCCTAGGTTAGGATGTTTGTAAACATGCCCGCCATTCACTTGTTTTTGGTCACGGACCATCTTGCGTGAAATTGGGTCAAAGTGAAGAAGTGTTGAGATGATGAGTTGATTAGTACGGAGTAGTTGGTACGGTAATTTAAGCGATGGGAACTGGGCGTACTTATGACTAAACGGTTATGATTAGCATGTTAATGAAAGTAACATTAACCTTCTGTAAACGCGCCTCAAATCAAGTTACATCTGCATTTATTTTATACTTTAGTTTTCGTAAATTACTTTTAGGAACCTCTTTTTACTGAAAATATAAGTATTGAATTGCATAGACAATACTTATTTACATAGGTACTCCGATGGCTCAACGCCCCCAAATCGGTTTTGTTTTCCGCTAAAATAGCGTGGAACCTATGTGTAACAACTATTGTAAAAACACAATAGTTGTAAAACGTACCAGCTTAAAGGTGGCCAAATTAATGTTAATTATTTATTATCTTATTAATCGTAGATAAAAAATAGGCAGGTTTCATTCAGGCCCATACCCATACCTTTTCTCGGTCCTGTCATAACTATACAACGTGACCATAAATAGGTATGTGTAAATCCTGATATTGGTTGGGGGCAATTATTTGTATTCATCAAGGCCATGGAAAAAGCCTTGAATTAGAAAATAATTTGAGTCTAACAATAAGCTTACGCACGAATTATTATTTTTCCATAATAGTGTAACTCAATGTAGATTTTAATCTTCCACCATGCAAGTAGCTGGGTGGATGTTTATTGGAAGTAGTTTTCTTGTTATTATTAGTAGGTAGCCTGCCTATTTTTTTAACTTTAGTCTTTTGATGAGTTGATATTTTTAATGAAATGTCGACTTAATTCAACGGGGACAAATCATTGACAGTTGTTGCGAAAAGTAAGTTACCACAAATATCATTGTATGGGTGCTGTGTGTATTTCTATTGCAAGTTCGATTTCTAGGCTAACTTAAATATTTGAATCATCTTTATTGAGTATGTGTATTATGTAGTAGATACCTTGATTGTTTATCTGGATATTAACAAGGCAAAACCTTAATTTGGGTCTAGGAAAATGCATCCTACTTAATGTTGTAATTTGATTATTTGTATTTCCATCCATACTAAATCTTAATAGCTTGTATTTAGATGTCAAATGGGAAAGTGACATTATTTTTATATTTATCAAAAGTCGATGAACTAATGTTACCTAGTCATGTGAAGTTAAAAATAAGCCTGTACATTCTTGAATTTATTGCATATCTATCTTGATTGGACTGTACTTTCCTGTCTACGAAAAAAAAAACACTGATTCTGTGTATAAACACACACAGAGGTACTTATATATTCAAAGAGGAATCTTACGAACAACAGACCCTACTCGCCGCTCCACAAAGTACATGATACTTAAACACTTTATCTATTAATTTTTTATCTAAACGGGTTATTTGATCCCGCATCGGCATGTTTTTAAACAGTTACCTGTCTCAGAGGAAATTGAATAAATCAATCAATCGCTCACTGAAATAAGGAATTTATTGCCTGTCATTACAAATGTTTGGCTAATCAATTTATTGGGAATATTTGAATTTTTAAAACAGTTTTCGGCGTCTAACTGGTTTCGGTTGGTATGAGGTCGGGTTGTTACAGGGCTACCGATTGTTCCGGTTCCTAAAGCAACATAAATACATTTTATTGATAAAATAATACGTAGGTAAATGGAAGGAAAAAAAAAGAAAAAAAATTTGACATTTTTTTCTTTTTTTTTTTGCTAAAATTGATATGACCGTTAATATACCTACGTCATTTTCTTTTAATATCTTATTCGTTTCATTATCTATATTTTTAAAGGGCTATTTAACAGGTCAGCAAAAAAATCTAACTTAAGTGTCTAAAGATTAGTCAGCAGAAAATCAAGTTTGTGCAAGAATTATTAAAGCAGCAACATATTTTGTTGTCCAAATACTTATTTTTCTGATCTTTGATTATTTATCTTTTTCATCAATATAAATGAGAATCATATTATTTTATATCAAAAATAATATTTATATAGTTGTTTGAAAAGTAAAATACACGGTTTATTTATTCTGTCTTCTCAATTAACTAATTAGGTACATATTGAATGAAAATTGTAAATAAAATTTAAAATTGGCCCTTTGTATTGTTTAAAACACTTTTTAAATGTTTTGAGATCGTTGAATGCAATCTGCAATCGAGAATAAATATCAAATAGCTTCGCGTCAGTGACTGAAGGTAGGGATGGGTTAGATAGGTGAAAAGGTTTATTTTTAACATTAAAAAATATTTATTTGATTTTACCCGTAAAAAGGACACTGGGAAAAAGGGGTAGGTACCTATAATTAATAGCAGCACTTAAGTGTTAGGTATTTATTTGCTGCACTATTCTCTACTACACCCACATGAAGATGTTACGAGATCCCAGTTTTAAGAAAATTATAGATTTTTTTAATTTCTTACATCAATTTCCACGGACACTGCACACTGGTTCCATTCCTTTATAAGTTTAAGTTTAGCTTTATAATATAAAAATGAAATTAAAATACAATCTTCTCTATCACATTTTAGGCTTTTTTATCTAGGCAAATTTTAAACCACTTACGACTCTGTAATAGCCGTATATTTTGGAACAAATACTTTTACATAGCGCTGAGGCCGCTGAGCAAATTCTAGAAACAGAGTAAGGGACGGCAATTGGCATAAGAATATTTAGAAGCATATGCCTAAACATTTTCAGTAAAAAGACATTAACAGCTGTTCACAAAATACTTGTCTATTTTTCAAGTTGGCAGCCCTGGCACTGCCGCCTGCGCGTACGCACAGCGCCAGCGATCAATCACCGCGCGCATTGAAGCGCACGATTCTGCATTCGAGAATATATCAAAGCAGCTTGGTGCCTCACGATTGGCCTTTTGTTTTGTGGCCTACGTAAAGAACGATTTCGTAGTTAACCTAGTTCCAGACTGTCATGTTTTGCACAAAGATGTATCCGTTACAAAATCGATGGTTTACTTAATCGATATTTTTATTGCATGATCTCTGGGACAAAGTATCTCACGCTTTGTGAGATACTTGAGAACTAATCGGCTGTTTTATTGAGCTATGACTATAATGCATTGTCTACCTAACCGTATTAATAGGGTGGGTAAATTATTCCGGAAAATGCTACAATGTTTCAAGCCAATATAGCTTAGATAACTTGATATTTCATTCGAGAAGTTTTTTTGGATCTTGAAATACATATTATTGACTATTTTTATCAATGTATAACTATTTATGTATGTGACAGGTGGTGGACGAGCAGACACATCATCTGGTGGTAAGCGAATTGCAGAAAACGACATCCATTTCAGTGCAAGATTAATTTACTAATACACGAACAAGTATTCAGTAAAAAGTCACATAAAACAACACTAGTAAATAAACTTCCTAATTTTAATATTGGATACCGTTATAAAGCATACTTTATTAGGTAGTCTAAGCACAAAATAATTACACACAGAAAGTAGACTGCCCACTAAGAGCTAAATACGTGTCTTGTACTCACGCATGCGCACTAACGGGGAAATACGCCATTTCGACCACATTAATCCTAGCCTATGTATGACATAAGACTGTCGAACTGTCGAGGTCTGTGGTAGAGGCCGCGCGCTTAGGTATGTACTCATGCCGGGCAACAACCCTAGCATATGTCAACGAACTCTTCTAAATTCAAAATCAGGCTGAGTCTACCTTCTGTGTGTAATTATTTTGTGGTCTAAGATAGTACCTACTTTATATAATATATTAGTGCAGTGACTAGCAATAACGTAGTCTTCATTAACCACCAGAAAAAACTACAAGCGTCTTAGGCAACCTCGCTTGCGGTCTCAATCTCCATCCTAATGACATGTAAGTAAATAAAGTTTTTACATAAAACACTTACGTTCATCGTCGTTTAAAAACGAAGATCGATTAAATTTTAAAAGCGTTGATCCATTAGCCTGATGGCGCTCGTGTAATGACTTCATCTGAGGAATTACCATAATGTTGTCTGGGAGGAGAATTGAAAATTATATTGCGTGTCATTTTGTGTGCAAGTAAGTGTAATGCGTGTGCGCTTGGCGTGTGGACAGGAATGCAAGATTAATCGAAACTGGAATGCGCGAGAATGATTGGTGACACGAGACAACATCTGATTATGATTTTAAAAATTGCTTAAAATGTCATTCGTTTTATTTCAGTTTGTATTACACGAAAGAATAAAGAGAGAAAGCAAAATAACTTGATTCAAGGCACACGATTAGGACCTATAACAAATAAATACATAGTTTGCCCAAGAAGAAAACATGTTCCTATCTTACGAAAGATAAAATGTGAACTATAACACCTTTATAAAAAGTGGAAAAACCACGTTTTGGCTTAACTGGATTGATACCAAGGCCTCACAGAAGACATGAGTAAAGCAACGCCTGCGCCTGTCGTCGAGTGAGATATGGTATCGGAGGCCCAATCGGGGGAACGGGGTTCAAAGGTTGGCAGCGCACTTGTGACTCCACTGGTGTTGCGGGTGTCTACGTGTGGCGGTTATTGCTTACCATCAGGTGATCTGCTCGTCTGCCACCTATCACATAAAAAATAACTTTTCTCAGAGATCGATGTTAATCAAACCCCCAAAAATGAATGTATGTGACGATAGAAGCATATTATTTCCTATGTTAATCTATAGATACCTACAGTTTACGGTGCAGTACATCAGGAATTTCGTAGCACGTCGAGGCGCGAGCGCAGCCGATTGGTTTCGCTATATAAGGAGTTGGCCGCAATCATCAATTACGGGCGATTGTAACGGAGATCAAAGCGCCGTCGCTTGCGCAACCGATGTAAATTATGATATACGCAGTACAACGGGCGGGAAAATCGAAGGATCAAATTGAGGTAGGCGTTTTTGTCCAGCGGGGTGTAGCTAACCTAAGGCGTTAGTGAGATGCGATAAATGTAATATAAAATACCTACTTAACTGCGATTAACGCGATGGTAATTTTTAGCAAGCCTTCAAAAAAGAGCGTATTTTTTAAAGACAGCAACTCACTTACCATCGGGTGATCCGTCTGCTTTTTTGGCCTCTATCTCATAAAAATATAAGTACCTTCGTTACATTAAATAGCAATGTAAAAAGTAAAGTAAATCAGCCTATATACTGTCCCACTGCAGGGCAAAGGTCTTCATCATAGAAATCAAGTAATCGCTACTATGATTGGATTAGGCTTAATCTCCACGCTTGCCTAATGCGGATTGGTGATGATTTCAAACCCGAGCTAGCGATGACTTCATAGATATTATGGAGGCCTTTCCCCAACAGAGGGGCAGTATATATGTATCAGCCCATGATACCGTACATAAAGTAAAGGTACTCAAGAGTGAATCAATAAATAAAATACCTTTTACACCATAATTATTTCTGCTTTCCGTGATATAATGCCAATAGCATGTAAGCAAGCAATCACAAGTGATTTTGCATTTTCTTCACCCACTCTGCCGTAAATTGGAGCAATTATATCCCTCCATGATAATAAAACAATGATTAATGACGAAGAGAAGAGGCTGTTCCGACTTGAAGAACAAGGTGGGCAGCTAAGTGGGAAAAACCCTTAGTTCTCAAGACATCTTAGGTACACAATATAAAGAATAGGTATATGTATGGTACGATTCGTTAAATCTGCGGCGCAGTTTGCACCTTGCGAAACTAATAGTTGTGAATTTAATATTTTTATATTGAATTAAAAACTCTACTATATATTAAAACTATTGAAGTAAACTCTATGCAGATATCTGACATTTTTGGACGGTTAAGTAACTAAATGTTACATTAATTTAACCAAAATTGTTATTTAAATATTGTTTGTTGTTGTAAGAGGAAGCCTTGTTTGGCGATGATGTATGGGATATTGTCTCAATTTATGTATTACTTATTGATTTATCTAATTTATAGTGATTGTGCCTAGTGCAAATGATAAACGCGAATATACTCAAGTGTGTTTCAGAGTTTTGTTGGTATGGCTAAAATTCAATAGGTATAGGTTAATGTAACATGGACGTGCAACACCCTGTTATTGAATCTGAAGAAAAATATGGCATCGAATCAATGAATTATGGGAAATTTTGTTTTTTTGGTTGTTTTAGCTAATTAGCTTTACTTCACATAATTATGTCTACTTTGTGCTTGCTTCAGTTGTGAATTAAATTACTTAGGTAATAGTTTTGTACTTAATAGTGTATATGTATTTAAGTCTTATTTGTAATACCACTATTATCTATCTGATATCTATGACACAAGTGCTCAATCCACGTAGTACGGGGTCAGGTCAATGTTATGTGATGTTGTGTGTGAACTTATTTAAAACATAGAACTAACTGGTAAATAATTATTATGTGCATAGCGAAACGATTGGTTTTACGAAGTTGACCCATCTGAATTAGCTAGAATTTTAATACACCGGTTTAAAAAGAAACAATTGTATTAAATACGACATTGAAACATTGAAACAAGACAACGGACGAATAAATTAGATCCTCAACGAAACGAACTAGACAGATGAAATATATCCACAATTGTCGTAATCAAATTGAATATTGTTCTATTGTCTTATGGTCGAATGGTACGTACGGTACAACCGAACGATACAAATACAACTATGTCGTCCAGACCAAAAGTCGAGCACCAAAAATGTAATAGCTGTCACTCGGTATGATTAATGCAATTAATACCACAATAGCCACAGACTGTACACTGCCGGCCAAATCATTTGCATACGAAAATTAAAAGTGTTTCTTTTAGCTCCAGGTTGCTGTGGCAATTATACTGTAGACAGATGAAGGGCATTGAAAAGGATTAGTAAGTGGCATGCAATTATGATAAGAGCTCCTTCCTACAGCTTTTAATTACTAAACCTTCGATGGTATTTTGCATGAATGAGACCTTGAAATCAAAAGTTTATTACGTAGGTGTCAATGTATGTAATGTATCAATAATAATAGATTTAGACTTTGCAATATAGCATGGACGATATTACAAATGCAGTAATATCATAAAATAGAATATGAGTGGAATAATATTTATAAATTAAGTCTCGCAATCATAATTTAAATTATAAACACATGAATCGAAAGACAGCACAACATCAATATCTTTGTTTATAAGGATGTTGTTCACAATTATTGTCATTATCATCGTCATTGTTGTTCTATGTTTTACACTGCTAACATACCTACCTACTAAACAGGATAACGGATATCTAACTTGCCTACACAACCTTGATAAAAATGTGTTATGCTAGAAAAATCTCGCATAACTTGACCAAACCCTAAATTTTCGTTAATATGAGTAAGGGATCGAACATTTTAATTTAATAAAATTACCTGAACTTCTACACTTAACAGTGGCCGCCACAACAATCCGATAGAGCGGTCTGTTGGATAGATTTCATAAATAACGTGTAGAATTTTTGTACATAGATTTATTACGTTCGGCGAGCGAAAATGGTGGGAGATTGTTTTTCAATTTAACCACAGATCCCCTGCTGTTTGACATGCCGCCCGTCGGGCCAGCCTTCCGCCACATGCCATGTAGCCTGGCTATTATGTATCACTGCATCTTAAGCTACACGGACTGTTGCTTCCTTCGGATTTTGAAGGGAAAAAGAAAGCGGAGAAGTTTTAAAAGAAAGTTTCTCGACAGAAGTTTCTGATTTCTCTACACGCTAATAAAATTCTGACTTTCCAATGTTGCTGAAATGTGTTTTGTTTCGCCCTATTCCAAAATAGCTACCTAAACAAACATACGTATTCTTATTTTGATTTAACATACACATGTTATTTTATCGATGTTATGACGAAAAATTAGTGACAAAAATAAAAGTGTCGTTCAGTCGCTAAGCGATTTCCACACCCTTGATAGGTACTGAAAGTTCGTTGAATTGGTTTTGAGTATCTATAGATAATTATATTTTTAACGTTATACAAAATATTTTAATTTCACTTCATTATCAAGGCAATAACTAGCTAAACCTGTGTGGCTGTGTCAAAAACCATATAAAGGGGAAAATACGTACCTACTCCTCTAGAAATAAGCAGATTATTCAAAAATCTAATTAATTCTAATCTATCTAGTAAGATGGTTCTTGAAAATAACCTAAAACAGTTAATGCTCCTTGTAGGTTTTGCAATTCGGAATCCGTTTCAATTTGAAGTGTGTAATTACTGCTCAGGGTAAATGATTGATCGGTGAATGTAGAAATATTTACTTACTCTCAGATACAGTAGCCCTCGAGAGGAAGAAATTATTTTACTAGATAAATAAATTTTGATTTACAAAGCTTTCATTTCATAAATAAAACAATAATTTTATAGTTTAGTTATTAGGTCACAAATTCATCCTACTACTGTCAGTTCTTTACAAAGCGTATTGAGGATCTAGTCTAAACTAACCCAGTTTCTTTAAAATGCATGTTCTTTTTTATTGTGATTTTCCTAGTTATTGTCAAATAAATTTTCATAGGGATGTGAAGGCTGAAAAGTAAAGCGTTTTGTCCAGAAAAATATTACACATTTAGTTTGGAGAATTTTATAAAAAGACATTTTTGATTCTTTTTGATACTGTTTGTAAGTTTTAGAGCACGTTTCCTTTTAGACTTTAATAAGAGATTGAAATTTTTTTGCTGATTTCATTAAGATTATTGATTTGAATATTGTGCAATAAAGTAGGTAGCCTAAATCTTCCTATCTATCTGTAACTTTTATCATATACATATTTAAATAAAACTCATTTCATTTATAAAAAACATAATTGAATTTGCTAATTGATTAACTCAATCAAAGTACCGTTAATCCGTATAACACATGCTGTTTTTCTTACTGATATGCACTTTTGACGAAACTACTTTCGCTCAAACAAAAAACTAAAATCATCAATCTCCGAACTAAATTGAAGGAGTCATCTCAAAGTAGCTTGGGCAAGACACTAACGTGCTCGCAAAATAAATGGATTCTACTATACAGTGTACACGTTTATTTAACTAATTCATTTAGCTAACGCCATGACTCCGATCACGAATATGGGCAAGCAACCGTTCATTCCTCTGATTAAATTTCGGTGTTGCCAATTTTTGGGTTTACCATTGAAGCTGTCATACGAAGTAAATGAAGCAAATACTAATTTACCGACTCGTGGGAGAGCCACTTTTTGGCAAAAGTTGACCAGCTCCACCGAAGTGATACCACGGTTTTATAAAAGACCGGTTTTAGTGAATGGAGGTGAGGATTTTAAATTGAAAAATTAATTTAAAAACGGCTCGCAATGTCACGTACTACTCAGCTATTCAAGTTCAAAATAACACGTATCATTATATTTTTCAATCTCGATTACTCGGATATCACACTGTTTAAATCAACGAACACATTCCTGCTTTTGAATCATAATAAACTTTCTTACAAAATATTTTCCATAAGCATTTCACCTAACTATGTAAGCACTTCCGTACTTTGACATTTAAAGGGTAGCTGACTATCAAAAGGTGGGCAACACCATCAAATTTCGCTACAAAATTGATGGCAGATTAACAAAGGTCGCGCCTTTCACACCTAATATAGAACCCGTTCTATAACACATAACTTGTTCTATATTCATTAAAGAGTTAGAAAAACTAGTTTGAAAAGAAACGGAAACGGCTTGGCAATGAGATTTCGACATGTCTGGAAACTGGCTGTCAGTCAAAATTATTGGATACTGCCGACGTTCACTGGCGGGTCCATAATGTAGCTACCTATAATCAAATGGTCGTGCATCACGATCTTTGTAATTTAGATACGATAATAATGTTGGTTAGTCGTGGTGGTGGAATGGTACAGGATTAAGAACCGAGCGACGGGGTGACGTTCGAATCTAGGTTGAGCAGTCTATACCTACTAATAATAAAGTGGTAAATTCTATAGACAGCGACAATGCTTAAAGTTAAACAGAGAAGGCGAAACGTTTGCGCAATGTAATCGATACCCAGCGCCATCTATTGCTCGGGCGGGGCAGGTCACTAGTCAGTACAAATAAATTCTTAAAACATCTCATACATTGTCCTGACTCCGTACTAAGTAGCTTAAACACTTGTGTTACAGATATCAGACAACACAGGAGCACAAATATGACTACTTAAAAACCAAAGTATTCATCACATGAATGTTTGGGTGTCTTTGTAAAGGGTGGTAATAGAACCCACGATCTTTGGCAAATGAGGCAGGGTCACTACCAAATGTGCCATCTAGCCAGTCCGTAAGTTGTTTAACTAGTTGTAACCAGCTATTTTTCTAAGCACCACTGACATTTCGATTGAGGATATCTGCCCACTTCAAAATATGAAAAAATTAAACGTTACATTATAAATGTCAGCATCATCACTTTGACCATACATCACAATAATTGTGAATGCAGTGATATTTTAATAAAATTTAATACGAATGAGCGAAGACAGTGATAACCAAGTTGACACTTGGCATTCTTTCAAATTAATCGAGCTGTCAACGCTATCACACTTCACCACAATAATGGACAAGTTTAGACAGTACAAGTCAGATTTGAATTTGGTTTTTATCTCGGATTCTTAAGAAGAAGTTGTTCAAATTCAATTTCTCCTACCTACTTACATACCTATTATTGTATCGTGTATGTTTGAATGGGTACCTAACATCTTTTGTTGGAAATGAAATTCATTTGCGGCATATTATACCTTTGTAAATTTAGCGGAATATTTATTATATACCTATTTACGTTGCAAAGCGAACATGCATTAACTTTAATTTCGTGGGTACTGTAACCTGGAGAGTGGGGAGTGCATAAGATAAAAAATATATTTGTCCTTCAATATTTTATTCTTTTCTCTTCTGAAATGTATATAAGATTAGTTTCTAAATACACGATAGGGCTTCGTCCTTCTAGTTTCGTGGTCTCACGTTTTCTTATTCCATGACAACTGTATAAGTCTATCTTTTGTTAATTAATAATAACTCAAAAACTAATCTGTCTACTTTTCAAAAATAGACGACATCTTTTCAAAATACCGGCCATAGATCGCGGAGAGCACCGAAGGAGTTTACCATCGTTACAGTAGGCACCTAGATTTCTAGTTACTGTATGTATAAAAATCGTTTATGTACGTACATACAGTTACACCTGTGCGTGTTGAATGTGTATAAGATTGCAATACATTATTGAGAACAGGTTCGTAAACTAACTCCGCCGAGACAATCTACCAATCGCGTGAGCCATTCAAAATCGATACCCATCCTTAATGAAATGTCACCGCTGCCACCACTCACATAGACGCTTTATCAGCCATCTTTAATTCAATTAAAAACCGCTCTCATCAGGTAAAACCTTGCTGAATACTCGTATACGAATTGACGATCGCATGGTTGACCCTATAATTACGACCGAATGTAATTTGGCAATACTCAACATTGCCAAGTTCTGTTTTCTTTTTCGCTTTTTAATCGATAGATGAGTAGTTCGCTTATACATGCTTAAACTAAAAAAATAAGGCCAATAACATACTTCATTGAAGAGTTAAAAAAAAACTGTGTGAATCTCATATTAAAATAAGAGATATTTCAGAGGAAGTCCTATGATTTGTTCTACTAGTCACCTGTAAATTTAGCTTTTCCAAAATAACTACGTCCCTACCTACTAAACGATCTAGTGATTTTCAACATATCCAGGTCACATACTATTTGTTCATAAAATATGTAAGCATCGTTAAACGTATGTGATATAGGGTATGTACGAGATCAAAATGTCACAACCCCAAAATATCAGCCATCATTTTCTCAGCCAAAAGAGTATAATAAATGCAACGCGAATATACAGCCTTACAGCAGACTGGCGTGAGGCCGTGACTGCACTGTATTTAGTCGAGTGAGGTGAGTGAGAGTTCCCGAGGCCCAATGGGGGAATAGGGGCTAAAAGGTTGGCAGCGCAATTGTGACTCACGGTGGTACACGTGTCTATGGGCGGCGGCAAGCGCTTACCATTAGGTGATACATCTGCTCGAATGCCACCTATCACATAAATAAAAAATCATCAAATAATACTGTAAAGATAAACTTGGCCCACCAAACATCCCGCCCCAACTTCCCAAGCGGGTAGGGCCCGGTTACTCCTAACTGGACAATACTGGACTTTAGGGATTCATACAAAGAGCACTTCTTAACGACTATGGAGCCCCGGCTTAATGGACTATGTGCTCCCTCGATGTTGCTATTAATTAAAACCTTGACCGGGGTTTACCTGCGAAGTGATTATATGAAAGTTGTTAACTTTGGAAGCTGGGAACGGGATGCTTTGTTTGTGTGCGTCTATACTATTAATGTAGGCAACCTGGCCGCTATAAATATAACCTTAATACCTACTACAAATAAGGATTTTGCAGGATATCATTTTAAGTGTCTTGAGGAAAGATTGCTGAGTGTGCATTATAATTCGGATCCTTATTTGAAGCTAATTGAGAGATGAGACATATAGAAAAAAACAGGTTTTACGGCACTAAGTACGAGTATTTATGTATATGTCGCAGTCATCTGGTTGAAACAGCTATTAAACGTCGTCATTCAATGAACGCGATAGTCATCCAATCAAACAGCTGATTAAAGCAGATGACTGCGACATATAAGTATGTTTATGGAACAGAAGCTATGTTATTGGAACCAAAATAAGATATCATACAAAAGCTTTTGCTTTTTTTAAGCAAGCATCAATGAGGGCTTTGAATAGATCTCATTCTCACCACTTCCGCTTGTGACCACGGCTGCTGCAACGTAGCCGAAACGTCAAGCAGTAAGTACATACAATGTGCTTAAAAATAAACGTCGCGATAATTCCCGGTTTATAGTTAAAATAGTTATAATGCAACGCGAAAATCTAAAAAACTAGATCTCATACTCCTTCCATATAATGAAGCGATTTGACAAAGATAAAATTCTCTATTATGTTGTAATGTTATCTTTACTAGTTCCTATATAAGTTTTCTGGCTCTGAACCAACACAAACCATTCACTCAAAACCAAATAAACTGTAAATAAAAGCGACCCCAACAACCAGCCCATTTTTCTTCTTCCATCATCCCTCACGATTCGTCACGCGTCCATTTGACTCCTACTCTTTTCCTCAGTCCCCTGGCAATTGTCCCCTCGCTGTCCCCTGTCCCCGTGGTCTTGACCCTCGCGAGAAGTGTTGATTGGCGCTGCTCCATTGGATTAGGGACGATGACCACTCGGCCTCAGGGAATTAGGGGATTAACACTTGGATTCGCGTATTATGAAGGGGAGATGGAGGATTGATTGAAGGTTTTTCATTTCTTTTTCATATATTTATTTCGATACCTCAGACAGCAGACACAATGGAAAATCAATTGTTATATGCCTTTTAAAAGGCTTATGGGTCTTACGATGATAATATATTACATAGTAGTAATGTAGAGTTATTTGTAAATGAAAAAAAAACTATCTAAAATAAAACAAACGTTTTTAATTAAACAGTAATGATATTAACTATGGTGATTTAGAAGTCTAAAGTTAAAGTGCCGTCACTTTGATATTTTGCGACTTTTATGAAAGTGGCAGCATCATTTTATAAACCATATTAATATGGATGACTAACTTAAGTCTTCGTTTTGTAATATGGGTAATTGGATTTTATATTAGTTTAGATACTATCCCCGTTAATACAAATAGTTCAATATATATTTTATTGTTTGTCATTCTAATTAGCTTGCTGACGGATTATATTTGGGAAATGGAAGCAGGAAATTGCAAGCAAACAGAGACATGTTAAAATAATTAGACAATAAGCTAGCGACTTGAAATAACTCATATACTAACCTTATACTTAAGAAGCACTTATGTGTTTTTATTCATATTTCATTTACTGACTGATATCAGTAATACACGAGCCGCTACTTACTACAAAATCAGGTTAATATACCATTTCGTATTATTATCTAAGTGAATTTGGTACATTACTACTACAAAATAGTACAGTAAATAACGCGGCATTTGTCACAAAATTAAAATCTCAAAACGCATTCTTCTTTAGCAAAAAAACACCATTGACAGGCCACGTCATCAATACCCCTCACTCGCGTCAAAAAATAAAACGGAATCGTTTCGAGAAACAAATCGATTAATTTTATTCGATACGGACGCCGACATATCGATCCATTCTCGAGCTTTTCGGATTCTCCGGAGATATTTTATGACGCGTGAAATTGCAGTATTCAGACAGACGGAGGATTTTTCCATTTTCACACCGACAATACAATTCAGTTTAGACGATTGTTAATGATCTCGTTGGTACCGTGTTTCTCACATTTTTTTTATTTTAAAACATTTTTAATGGCGCTTTGTTGTGAAATTTCAGATGGTGGAGTAAATGTAAAGAATTTTGTGTATTCGTCCGTTTTGATGATGTATTGTGCAATTTTTAGAAAACATTGGAACAGACGAATAACAAATTGTATGTGGCTACAAATTTTATGGGTATCTAAGTGGATACATATAACTTTTTACGATGGGTTTAAAAAAATATTATAACAGATAGGTATTTTAATAACTACGAGTAATTGCTAGAGTACGTTACCATACGCAACTATGAAAAAGTTAAACAAATTCTATTCGTGTACAATTACACATCTAATAACATTAAATTCTTCATGACTGCAATCATCATGACTGTATTGAACATGTATTTGAAGCCATACCTAATCCTCACACATGAGGATGCTGTATGATTTTTACACGTAATCTCAAAAATACTTAAAAGACCGTGGGAGAGCCACGATTTAGCATGAATGGGCCGGCTCGACCGAGGTGATCGGCCGCGTCGGCCACAGGCCTTACAGAAAATAGGCGAGAAACAGCATCTGCAAATGAATGTGGGTATCATAGGCCTTATTTGGAGGGAGGAAGCAAAATCGACAGCACCTTTGTTACTTATTCTACTTGAGGGTGTCTATAGGTGGCAATTACTTATAATTAGGTGAATCGTCTGCTCGTCTGCCTCCTGTCACATAAAAAAAGATAATTTATTTTATAAAACTGCCAAAGACTAGCCAAAAATCGGGCATGCAATATCCAAATCCATTAGGCCCAGTAAAAATAACATCCTACAAAAATAGACACAAACAAACCGCTCGTTAATGAACTGAAGTAAACGTGACGTTCTGTGATTCTGCGATTATATTTAGTCCTCAGAATACGGCGTGATTAATAGATGCCGATGTCACATGCCTCGGACGTCACGGGGCTCACGCTTTGCATATGCCGTCGCAGGAAATGTGGGGAATCAGACGTTTCTTACTTCTTCTAATTTGAGAACATTGCTTTTGTCGGTCTCCACACAACGACCCTCGTCCTACGGCCCCCACTCATCCGCGCTATGTACCTAGCCTAAGTCCATTTCTGGGATCACATTAGTCCAGGAGCCCGCCCAATCATGCGATGGCATGACGACATCAAAGAACACGTAGGAGTGAAATGGAAGTCTCAGACGTCTGATCACGGCTCACGGAATAAGATGAGGGAGTGCAAAAGTGGATCACTAATGACTGAAGCTGATAATGAAAATGCTCTTTTCGGTTGTGTATTCGCCATTCCCCTATCGACTCCGTGAGCACCTTTAATTTCTTGTATAACATGAAATTTGCTTTCTCCTTAATCAACATTTCTTACACTTGCTTTATTTCAAATTATTTTTTGGGTGCTTCTTCAATCGTGAAGGTTGGCCACCGGTTCCTTGAATTTATCTTTATAAAACAGTGGTAAATCTCAACATTGCATGATGTGATTTCTGTTAATATAATAATACACACGGCAGTCGAAATCTATAAAAATGTCATACAATAAGATATTCGTATTTGAGTATCGTCGTTCTATGTATGTATTCCATTAAAGCTAGTTTATTTATAACTACAACTGACTCAATGCATAAATAATACCAAAGTGACCTAAAACCGCTAATTGTATGAAAAATAAGTATCTACCTATACCTATTATTAGATAACATTATCCTGTAATTTTAAGTAGATATGAAAAAAACATGTAGTTTACTAAAAATAACTCTTCAATGCATCGTTCTACTCGTAGTGTAGTGTATCGGTAATTTTTATAAAATAACGATTCGAAGATTTGTCCGTAACGAATATCCAAGGAAATGGTTACGGATTCTTTGAATAACTTCAAAGAAATCGTTCGCTTTATATTTTTGCAATTATGTTATGTGCACTGTTTTAAGAATTTGCAATTTACTTGAAGATCAATAACTTAAAGTTTTGTAATAAATGACATTTAAAGTCATTGTTTGTAATGCAAAAACATTGGTCCGAAATTTAAAAAACCCGGTGGAATTCTTTTACAACCGTTTTTATTTATTTCAAGATTTAATCGATGTCTTGGATTCCATGGAAGAAGACCTTAATTTTGGTCTCTCATCCCGAGATCTAAAGTCATACAATTTTACTAATACATGTAACAGTATCTACTACTATCTATCATATTGTAATCACGAGATATACCAAATACTGAATTATGGTCTAAACGTACATCGGACTCGGGAGGAATCCTGGAATGACGGGTAGCTGATGATGATGAAAATTGCACATGATTATACTTATTACTGCTATGTACTTTGCCAGGAAAACCATACATACCTATTCGTAATATCATTGTGCAATATAAATGTAGTTGGATAAGTTAGTAATACTGCAAGTTCAAAGATTAGCTTGATTTTACTGTTCGATTCATCTAAGTACTTAGTACTTCTTACGCGTTGGTTTGCACTGACTAGCGTCTTTGTTTATATATTTTTTGTATACATGATAACAATAAAAATAAATAAAAAAAGCGTCTCTACATTCAATATCTTTGTCACAAAATAAGCTGGGGCAAGTATAATTTTAATTTTTTTTGTCTGTCTGATTGTGTATCAGACGTTTCTTACTCTTATATCTTATTTTCAACAATTTAAGATACTAAGTAAAGCTATTCAGTGATATCAAGACAAAAACATTCATGGCACTAGCAACAGTGATCATTGCAATACAATGTTTTCAACTAGAATGCGTAGTTACATCTTGCATCAACTCTGCGAACTATAGACGTCTAATTAACAGCAGTAGCAAAACAACAGATGCCCATGAACTGATCAGTTTCAAAACCACTGAGCTAGTGATGTAACTAGGCGACTTTGTGACTCAACTCGTACTAACTTTTTTTAATTTTTTTTTTTTTTAAATTCACACAACATCTCATACATTGACCTGACTCCGTACTAAGTAGCTTACATCCTCCCCCTTGCGTTCTATTCCTAGTAGGGTTGTGACCTCATTTTTGACATCACCTTCTCCTTCATGGTTTTTCGCTATCTGTTTCTGTCTCCGGCGAATGCTTTGTGATCACCAATCCGCATTAGACTGCTTTTCCATCACAGCTGTTCGAGGTAGCTAAGCTATATGCAAGGAAAAATCCACCAATAGAATCACTTCTAGAGAGTAATGAACTCTGGTGGAAAAGCAGCCTTAGGCAAACGTGGTGATAAAGCCTAATCCCATCATAGTAGCGATGACTTGATTTCTATGATGGCTGCCTTTGCCCTGCAGTAGGGCAGTATATAGGCTGATACTTTTTATATTAAATAAATTAGCGGAACCAGCATATCATCGTCTATATTAGCCTGTTTCTTGATTCTACTGACTGCATCTTGTACTTACTCGCCACTTAGGTACAGCGATTCTTTGCCACCCTAATCCAGGTCCTTCCCCTTAATCATTTTAGGTCTTTTTTGTCAAGCTAGCATATATGTGGCTATAGTCTACTTTTGAAAAAGACTCAAGTAACAAATTTCAACCCAACGCTCACCACTAGGCACCTCGTGTCGCAAGACAACCCGTTGACCCACATCCTTCAATCACGGCGATTTTAGTATCGTGCTGGTTGAAAAATGGTGCGAATGAAAAACCGGCGTTTTTGGAGACAAAAGATGGCGTGGGCGATCTGAATGTTAAGACGATCATTAGTGCGCCATTGTAGGAAATGCCACGGTGTTCGGTGCACACTGGTGCTCAAACTGAGATGGGTGATAACAGCGCGTTTCAGTTCATAAAAAGTTAACTATCAGCCTATATACAGTCCCATTGCAGGGCAAATCACAGAAATCAAGTTATTGCTACTATGATGGGATTAGCCTTAATGACCATGCTTGCTTGATTGGTGATCACAAATCCGAGCTATGTTAGAAAAGTCAAAACATCCTTTTGCTCGACCTGGCTATTGATCTCAGGGTCCCGAAATTATGGCTAAAAACCACTAGACCAACGGGATGATGGACCAACTTTCTACCACATACCTTGGTTATGAGGATACGATTTGACTGCAGCAGTATTCCCCGACGGCTATGACTTAGACACCTTCAAGAGATGAGCTTTCTCTTTTGAAAGGCAAGCAACGCATTAGCAATCTCTCTGATCTCGCAGACGCTCATTGGGCAGCGATGATTGCTTACCATCAGGTAACCCGTTTGCTCGTTTCACGCATCTAGCATAAAAAATAGAAATAACAATATAATTTACGAGATACGTAACTTCCATTTCATTCCATTTGATACAAAATCGCAATTTCCTAGGTAAAAAGCACATATTTAAAAGTAAGACACGATTGTATAATATCAAAAGTCATAACATCCCTGAGAAATAAGCGTAATGGTGATCGGGAAAAGGGATCCACGATTATTACTTTGAACTAGATCTTGAGGAAATCTTGGCAGGTTTCCATAGAGCCACTAACACTTGGAATGTTAAGAATATCATTAATAAAGCACGGTAGGAAAGGTCATAAGACACTGATACTCAAAGTAAAATTATAAGAGAGCAAGAAACCATTTCCTCGTCTATTACGGGAAACAAATAGAACGCCTAGCTGTGATTAATTTAAGATTTTTATACATAGCTAGCTATGTTTTGCCTGTAATAAAGATCCACAAAGATTGCAAATTAACTTTTTATAGATTAGTGTAATTACGATGCAAGGAATAATAATATTTTTTATAAAAGTATTGATAAAATATTGAGCATTGATATCAACCAATAGAAATAAATTTCAATTAGCAATATAATAATTCCGAGTTCTCCAAAATACGAAATTCATCCCCGAAACTGAAACTCACTGAACATAATGGCGAAGTTTGAGGCCCGCTGACAAGACGCCATTACAGCGTCGATATAGGAAAACAGTAACTGACCTACAAAGCCGTGTGACTTGCAGAAGCATTGTGGGACCTCGTTGTATATCGGGGCTAGGGATGCGAAATAATGTCGACATTAAGAAAACCCGCTCGACTGGCATAACAAATCGAATAACATTATTTAAAAAAAAATACCTGTTTACCTGATACTTGTCGAATATAGAAATTCCGTTTTTATAATTTATTTCCTTAGAAACCTAAACAGTGTTTAAATCACTTAGAAAAAGATAAATACATTACAACAAAATATTACTGAAAGTTGAGCTAGTAATGAGTTTCTTTAAAGTTCATGTTGATGGTGAAAAAAAAAATAGAAGCATTTTTTAATAAGGACATAAACTTCTCTGATATTTTTGCTATTTTTTGTTGGTTGGTTTCGTAACAATTGTAATCTCAAGTCGATAAAATTCACACGAGTTACTATTTTAGTACTTTTTCTCAACAAAGAACACGAATTTTCCGGTGTTTAGCATGTATGTATATAACAATTTTAATATAAAAATGGTGTATGTAAGGATAATAATTATTTCCTTTAAAAGTTTTTATTATTAATTTTCATTCGGTTTTGAAACAGATTAAATTCACATCCCTAGCATACTGAACAGTGGCACAGACCACCTATGCGTCCCATAAATTATACGCAAAACTGACAAAAATTGTAACAGCAATGCTAGTATTCGCAAAAGGGTTATATTGTAGTCTGAAGGACAATAAATCAATTTCTTTCACGTGGTACCGTTCTGTTTCGAAGAAGCTTGCAGATTTTTTTGTGACAGTTGCATGCAAATTCGGTTTGCATTATATGGCATGCAAATTTTAGGGTTACCTGGCTTCTGTTGTCATTAGTTAGAAAGACGATTAATGGTGGCTCTTTACTTGTGATGTTATCTAAGAATATTACTCATAGCAGCGCCTGCTGCTAAAGGAGCCTTCCTTTAGTACCCGGTGAGGGTCGTGGATCAGACTTAATACCATTCCTAAGTCCTCTCCACTTTGCGCGATGAGGGAGTGCTGCATGGAGTTTGGTAGGAACGCCTTCCAAAGCTTAGAGGCGTTCCTAAGTTTATGTTAGGTACGGTGGTCTCTATCTGAATCTCGATTAGGTGTATGCTTAGGTAGTTGTTTCGTCGCACTCCGACTCGACACCAATCTTGTATCTCTTCCTATGTATCCCTTCACCGACGAGCTAATGATAAAAATCTGCACATTGAATGAACAATCCAGAGGTGTTCGCTCGGTATTGAACCACGATTCCCACGTATGGAACACGTACGGAACGACAACATAATTATATGGAAGCTACCATTGCTCACCAAATATAGGTATTTCCAAGAAAAAATAACGATTTATTACCTATGTGCTTAATGCTTATTACATCGGCTAGTATGTTGGATGACGTTGTAGGTTTCTCAATAGTCTTAGTAATAATTGCTTTTCTTTTATTGCTATTGTGAAACTGTTTGTCATACCGAAATTAGTTCTGAATAAAAGGATTCCCAGGTAGCACGCGAGTTGAATGCAGTGCCCACTTACGAGTATATCAACTCGCGCTCTAACGCCTAGCAAACCACTTTGTTTTATTACTTATTGCTTATAGATTTAATATTTCTTTAGAATCATAAATGCATCTTACAATATTCATATGCTTTGATGTTATAACAAGAATTCCTTTACTTTTTACCTCACCATCACCATATCTTGCACCTGGTTCTGCGAAAAAAACATTGATTTAGTTTTGAATTTGTTAATTTAGGTACTACTAAATTACTAAAAATAATAACATTCCAAGTTTCAGTTGCTGATTCGTGGTCTCCACTCAATCACTATTGGCTGACAACAGCAGCTGTTCCATCTGCAACTGTGGTGAATAACATTAAAACACTGATTAAGTAGTTTTATCGTGTGAAATATTTTATTGGTGTATAAAGTTTTACCATCCGAGTAGAATGTTCGCCAAGTAGTCTTTGCTGCTTTTCAGCGTAGTTTTAACGTCTTTCCGAGAGTAAATTGAACTTGAACAATTTACTCCATCCAAAACCGATAGCACATTTTTTCATTACAAAACGGGAATCGAACCCCATATGTCGTCGACCCGTTAACTACCGTTCGATACTGCTCCCCGCGTGAGTCAGCAAATTAACCCTTGTTCGACTAACAACGTTACAACGCTTAATCATCACGGTAAGTCGGTGTTACACTCCGATTGTCGGGTGTAATGTCGACTTGTGTCGGACTACTCTTAGAAATACTTTCATCAAATGTGAGTAGTCAATGAGTAGTCGTGTATTATCCTCTTAGAAAGTTCTGACTGACTGTAGTATTTTCTGACGGTTACTTATGGCTTAAGGAACTTAAAAATACGAGGGATATTCATCCTCTGATTTAGCAGACCTACATGGGAGGCGATGAAAGGGAAATCATCAATGCAGATTAAAACAGCATCGACGACGCGAAATTTTGCTGTCACCGTTAAAGAGCGTGTTTTACCCTCTTTGTGAATTCACTGACTTGAAATAAATTACCCAAGATCATTATTAAAGGTACCCACTGTAAGACATATACCCTTGCAAGGAGTAGAATTGGGCGTTAATCTTGAACCCTTAGCACACTACAGACTTTTTGGTGTATATTTCTGCTCGACATTTTCTTTGCTAATAAAATCTATTAAAGATACCACTTTTATTTATATACTTCAATATGTATTATATGACCTACACATTGAACAAACACAAGAGCTCATCACACAGACCTTTGTGCAGAGTGGGACTACGATCCTTGAGAGCGTAAATCAGGGTTACAACCATAATGTACCAATGAACCAGATCAGTGAATACGTACCTATTATTAGTGGTATGAGCCTACTTTTGATCTTTATGCAAGTACCGATGGCGTCTCTCGCGATCCGTATGCCAAAAAGGAAATATAGATAAGTATAATGGTATGGTAAAGACCAAGGGAAGGTGGTGGGTCATTTCCTTCTGCAAGGTCAGGCCTCTATCATCGAAATCAAGCCGCTCCCTACTACTATGGGATAAAACGTCTAGGAGGCAAAAAAAAAATCTTTGACACGCATGGCTGCAGTACGTGTTTGTATTAAAATAATTTTATTGTAACTAGTATATAGCGCATACATAGTGCAGTGGCGGGCACAGAGCGGCGCGGTGTGCAGAGCGTGCAACTAAAACGGTGATTAATGGTTCGCTGACGCGCGGGCGCCGGCCGACGACTGCGGGCGCGCTGCTCACAAATACCACCTAGTACAGATACGACAGTTAGAATTAAGAGAGACCCCACACTAGCGATTTCGCGAGCGTAGGTATCTTGCCGGCCATCCACCCTAGCATTTTCGGGCGCCGCGTCAATACAACGCCCAAAAACGCTAGTATGGGGAAGTCACCGGCAAGACGCCGGCGACGCTTAAAAGACGCTAGTCAAAAACATCTAGGATACAAAGATTGAAAACTCATTCTTGGAATTCCGAATGGTCCTCTACTGTGCTTTACTTATTTTGAAAACGATACGTAATGTAATACACTTATTTTAGCAGGATAAGAAATTTTACTATCCAAAAAGATATAACCAACACCAATGTCATTGATGGCCATATCGTTGATTTGCTCACTTTACTCGATATTGAAATGAAATAGTTAATTGTTCATAACTTGAGCGGTATAATTAGAACAAATCATTAAAAAAAGTTTTCATTTCACGATCCAAAGTGTCAATAAAATATTTAGACACGCCGGAGTCTGTCAAAATGTCACTTTGGGGTTGTCTTATAATGTGAAAGTTACGTAGAGCCTTATGGCTTATGTACTTGCTGTTCTCCAAAAATTACACTCCAATTTAAAAATAAAAATGCTTCGTATTCACTTTGATTATCCTATCTGTACTCCTAAATCATTGTTCTATGACAAAAGTAAATCGTTTCTCCAGGACTTGATTAAAAGTTCGCTGTGCCATGTTGCAATGGGATTTCAATATAGAATGCATACAGGTCATTTGAGGATTACCTAACCTTCTTATTGGTCTATAATCTATGAGAGAAAAAAAAATTCTGAAAAAAAAAACAATAAGAAAAGTTTCAGTATTTGAGTTTTATGAGTCGCGCGTGTAATTTATTTGTAACTCTTCTTTTTGTGATTGGTGGCAGACTAGCAGACGGATCACCTAATGGTAAGTGAGTGCCGCCGCCCATAGATACCGTCAACATCAGTGGAGTCACAAGTGCGCGGCTAACCTTCATCTCACTTGGGCCTCCGGTACCATCACACATTCGACGATGGAAAGCACCGCAGACGCTGCTTCACGCCGGTCTTTTGTGAGGCTGTGGTATCCCTCCGGTCGAGCCGACCCATTCATGCCGAAGCGTGGTTCTCCACGGTAAAAACTCACGCACAAAACTACGCAACTTTAAGCTAACCTTATTTCTTTACAAAAACTACCTAATTAGAGAAATCATTTAATTAATTAATAACGGAGTATAATAAACCACCCTACCATGTTGTGGTACAATACATCAAATACCATCATTAACTGTGTTCTACTAATTATTAATTATTTTTAATTTTATAATGATATTTGTAGGCTATATATCTCTGAGGAAGTGAGATTTTCTAGTCATTATTTTATTTGTAGGCTACTATAAGTAATATAATTTGTAATAGTATTATTTATCAGATACAGTTAGCAGTGTCTCAGTTTTAGATATACCTACACTTGTGTGTATATATACGAATACTTATATAAGGTACAAGAAACAAAACGAAACAAAAGTACCTACACGTAGAGCACCGACTCGTACGCTATCTATACCTATCCTATGTTACAGTCAACTCCAAAAATATGAATACACTTTAGGACCTTGTCACAATACATGTGTCTATAAATAGTAGAAGTCGTTATTATACATGTATAACAAGATCCTAAAGTGTATACATATTTTTGTAGTTGACTGTACAAAAATATTTTGGTACGTAGGTATTACAAACTGAAAAAGAGTAACTTTAGTTTTTTCTTTCTGCATAAGAAAATATATTACGATCTGCATTTTACAAAATAAAAAATAAAATACAGTATTTTTACTTTTTCTAAGAGACATACATTTTCGTGTCTCTAGAAGAAACGGCAATTTCATAGGTCACGTGTTATTTACATTTTATCAGTAAGTTATTTTCTATCTCTGCAATTTGATCAACCCTTCGGCGTAGGCAGCTGGCAACAAAGGGCTTCTAATCAAAAACGTTATTTCAATGGGAATGAGCCTCGAGGGCGGCATTCAAGGGATGGGAACAGCAGTCGATTTTCCCAGGCAGGAGTGAAACAGTGAATTCTATACAAACTCGTAGGGTGTGCTGAAGTATGTACGACTCTTTTTATGTTTTAACAGTGGGAAAGCCACGCTTCGGCATGAATGGGCAGGCTCGACCGGAGTAATACCACGTCCTCACAGAAAACCGGCGAGTGAGTTGAATGGTAAGCAGCGCACTTGTGACACCAATGCTGTTGCAGGTGTCCGATCGCTTACCATCAGGTGATATGTCGGCTCGTCTGCCACCTATATCATAAATAAAAACGTGATATGGTGGCAGACGAGCAGACGTATCGCCTGATGGTAAGCGACTGCCTGCCGCTGCTCATACACACCTGCAACACCAGTAGAGTCACAATTAGGTACGCTGGCAACTTTTGACTCGTTTCCATTGATTGTTTCGATGACTTTTCAATTACATAATTTTTATTTATTTATAAGTAAATTATGTTACTTACTATTGCAACATACAAACAGGTAAAAATAGTTTTGACTAAAGATGTTATTTTTACAGGGATCCTGCGAAACTTGGGATAAACCGGATTTTTTTAAAGTTTAGTCGTCTTCGGACATACCTAACGTCTTAATTCTTATTTAATTGGTGGAATTGTTTTTGGCTCCAAAACAAAAAAAAAACGCCATTCAACCTAAATTTACTTTACTATTACAAGTACATTCATTTATTTTAGAATTAAAACATAGTCAAACCTACACATACACATTGTAAGGGTTTTTCATTTCAACCTAAGAATATTCCCCGGGACGAGAAAAAGCCAGCGCACATGAAAATATCAAAGGAAGCGACGAAAAACACCAGGAAATCTCGTTTAGCCAGCATATCTTGAGCTCTGCGTAATCCTCTCCTGAACGTAATTTGTTAAGCATTGTAGGGATGTGGGAGCTCATCTTATCTGGTTAAGGCGTGAAAGACAGTCGGTCTGCCAGAAAACATTTTCTTGCAGAGTAACGCTATGCTGAAAGTTTTTGCGATCATAGATTGCGTGTGTTTTTTCCTCTTATGTTATCAAATATTAGAGGAGGCTAATTAGAAACATTTTTTGGGTTTAAGGAAAATAAGTGAAGGTTAGGATACGTATGAAAATTTTGGGAAAGATATTGAACCACGCATTTTTCTAAATTAAACGCATCAAAACTACGAAATTGAACTGTAATAGTTTTTAACATAGTAAAAATTACTAGTAATACCTATTACTAGTAATTTTTAGTAGATACCTATCTACTAGTAGTTCATTAACCAGATATTCAAAATTATCAGAATATTCAATATACAATTTACTCAATGGTAAACCGAAAAGACGAAACACTTGCGCGATGTAATGGACGCCCAGAATCATCTACCTATGTGAAGAATGTGGTGTTAAACTTTAAGTACAAGATTACATATACTTAGTACATATATTATAAGTTACTCTGTGCTTAGCACCTACCAGTTTTTAGTACCTACCAGTACTTAGTTACGTTTTAACGTCGCATCCATTCTCATGGTTGAAATGCAACCCGAAAATTTACCACAGGTTACCCATATTTCTTTGTAATTTTTACTTAGGTACTTACCCTACTCTTAAGAGGGGTTAAACGTTGAAACATCTCGACATTAACACAATTCGAATCTAATAGCTCTGTACTAACAATATTACAATTAACAACAATGTTTACCCTCTACATTCGTCCCGCCTAAACTCCGTAGCTATTTAAAAATCGCAAAAGGTAACAATCCTAATTAATAACCTTAAGGACTCCTTTCACAGAAATGGTCGGCACATTTCAAAGGAAAAAGGCATGAATAATAGTTTTAAATGTATTTGAATAAGCAGTTCATTAATTATGTGCGGGTATAATAGTAATTTTTGACGGGGCCCTTCCTGCTTTCAATGCTTCGGTTCAGTTACACAATTTTTTCGGCAGGGGGTCTGACTGTGGAAACGGACGAGAGCGTATACCACCGTGCATTCCGTTTGACCCTCATATTTTGGAATCAGTTTCTGTTCAGTGACCTCATTAGATAAAGGTGAGTCTTTGAACGTCCGAATCAACTGCTATTTAGAAGTCTGCCAAAATCATTCGTGATTGAAGTCATCGTAATTTTCGAGCAATCATTCTACCAGCACCAGAATCGCATACTTTTTAAAATCTCCAGATTCCCTTTTTTGGCACAGGTATCGAGAAAATCCTTGCCTTGCTGTACCTTATGTAGGCTTCATTAGATGATGACTCCTTACATGTCCAAAATTAAATTAAGTGTATTTTAATCGAAAACCATTCGCAATTGAAGCCATCTTAATTTTCGGAACATGATTTCAAAAGCAGAATTGCTCAATTTCTTTTAAATTTTTGTATGTACTTCCAGGTCGCTAGTTTTGGCACAGATAATGCCGCGGTAATTCAATTTTGTCCTTAATCCTTCGTTCATATTAATCTCTAGATACACAATTCCATACTGAAACCGTTTGAAAAACTGATCCCAACGTCACTCTCATTAGTAGTACAGCTTAGTATAATATCTTATAGATGTTATTATTTTTGTAAATACCGTCTCTACATTTTGTTTTCGACCATAATCCATAATAAATGGTTTTAAATTCCGAAATTGCTAGAAAACGCTCTTTTGCGAGTGGAGCCTTCATTGGCTGCTACAATTTAGTGTATTCAGGGTTTAAGTGATCAAAACTTGAACCACTCGCAATTGAAGTCACCTCAATTTCCGAACACAAATTCTACCAGCACTAGAATAGCTCCCTTTTTTAAGTTTTTTTACCTCCAGATCGTTAGTTTTGGCACAGATGCCGGGGTAATCCTGGCCGAGGAGTGCTTAGCCGTAAAGCAACTCGACCTGGCCTAAGGGAGTGATTAATAGACCTCATTAGATGTAGGTGAGCCCCTGCACGTCAGATTTTCGTGTCCACATGCGAAGTGTCTTGTTATTTATGCTTTGTTGGATATTAGAGGTGAATAATTTAGTTTATATTATGGTGGTTTAGACAAAATTATTTTATTAAAGAAGACTATTATTCTATTTTGTTAAAACAGGGTGTATCCTGTAACATTTACATCCCTTTAACCAGTTGGTCGCTTTTGGCAACAATCGTTACCAATATTTAAGTACTACTATGTAAGCAAGCTAGCGGCTAACCACATCCTCTACCAAGCATTCTGAACAACATTCATTCTATCAATTTTTGGAAATTCTCATAAAAAATTCAACTTTTCATACCTACAAAGTCGGTCATTTCACTGTTCGTAGTTCCCATACAAAATGGGGAGTGGAAAAAATAAAACTACTTACTCAAACAGCGCTGTTGGGATAACTTTTTTAAACACTTTTAGTATATGGGATTGTGTATTTAGAGATTATATCGATGTCTCAAACGTTGGAACTCTGCAGTCGAATTCCCGTAACTACTATCGCTTACTGATACTCTTAAAAACCAAATCACCCAAACCCAGTTTAGACACAACTCTATTTAAGGGCACACTACCCAAGACACATGACCATTCGCAAGTTTCCTGAAAGCCGAAAGGGCGCACTTGGGTCGGCCAATTATGAAAATAGCGCACCTGCGCTTGTCAAATGCGAGCCCGCGGTTGTCGGCCGTCCTGCTCATACCATTAATCTTCTCCACTCCTTATACATTCCTGGTACCTACGCTCCGCGCTGTGAAATTGTTCTAGAAATAGCAAGAGTATTTTAAATTTAATCTTTTTCGGTGAGTAATTAAAAATTAGTGTATTTAGAATTCTGCATTCGAGGGAAGTGGTACCTAACTCCGTAATAATTGGTACCTAATTCCGTTTACTCAATCATATCATTTGGGGAAGAGCTTTTATGCAATCAGGTAAGAGAAAATAACTATTTGTTTTTTTAATGTAACTACACTCATGAAATAGAAATAGAAGAAATCTTTATTCAAGTTAGGTCTATAAGGAACACTTATAAATGTCAAAACATATATATCTACCATTGGTTCGGAGCGTCGTCGATTTCTACTGAAAAGACACCAGCATGAATTAAGAAACACAAATACTGTATGTATTATCATCACTTCTGTTAAGGATAACTCATGAAGAGACATGGCAGATAACTATTATGATCATTATAGTTAATTTTTGCTTGACGTTTCGGCGCTTCCCGTCTATAATAATATATGCAACGCAAAAATTTCAAGAATTAAGCATTTAGTAGATAAGTAACTAGTTTTACAATGTACATACATAGGTGATTTAACCCATCCTGCATTTCATCATTTTAAAAGTAAATTTTCACAAAGGCGACGAATTAGGCACCTTAGGAATAGGTACCTTAGTCTAAATTGAATATTAATTTCCTAAATTTTAAGGTGACGGACACTAGATAAATGGATTAGGTAATGTTTTTATCCTTCCAAAGGATTTATTTTGGTTCGAATTTAGGTACTAAGTATTCATCTTAAATGATTATTTTCGCTGATCAAAATTCCTTCAATCAATCATTATTTAATACACAGGGTGGAAAAAATACTGGTTGCTGGTTGGTTTTATCTAATATAAAAATATACAATCGCAAACAAATTTTCGTGCGGTATCGGTCATACATTTTTTTCAAATTGAAAATCACGGGATTTGGGATAGCCTATATTATATTCACCACAGTATTTAATTTTGTCCAGGATGGGAATCTAATCCAACCTGCAGGAGAGTAAGCCATGCATTTGGTACTTTACTGTATTTTACATTCTAAAGTGAGCGAAATGTGTTTCAGTGTGTCCGCTTCCTTTTGGCTCTTTTATTTCACACTGGTAATATAACCAGCGACATCTAGCGTCGAGTAGATTTTCGTGCTTGTTCTTTAGACATGTTACGTGTTGTTAACGCCATCTAGCGTCGAGAAGATTTACTAAGTTCCTGAAAAGGAAGGCTGTAGTTACTTTAGTCTCTCAACACAGTTTTATTGATCTACATGGTCACTGTTTATTTCTTCCTTTATTTGATGATGCTTAGTAAGTACAGAGGTGGTTTCATCAAATTATTTACTAATATTGTGTTTAGCAATAGAATAGTTTACTTCACTCTTTGAATTTATGGGTAGAAATTTATAAAAAATAATAGGGTCTGGTAATGTATCTACTCTTAAACAGCGACCATATAAGCCTTAGATACAGAATAACGTGCTAAAAGTCTCGCCGCCAATGAAGGCTCCATTTGCTATTTGGCATTTTCAGAATTTCAAATAATATTTATAGCAGTAGACAAATCACAGCGCTGTTGGCTCTTTCAGTATGTATTTTGTGTATTTAGAGGAACATACTTATAATATGTATTTCTTATATTTTGAATTAGGTATATCACTTCTTTTACTTTTTGTATGTCAGTCCATAATATCTTACGGACTTTGTTCAGTAATCATTATATCTATGTATTGTTTTAATTCATAATAAGCTTTGGTTAATGTAAAAAACGTTTAAGGAAATAAGAAATTTTGTAATTTTTCTTATATTTTTTATCTATTCCTATTTGAACATATTCATTCCATGCACGATATACTGTATTTTTAATTCAAATAATTATATTCTTTAAATTTCATTGATAGGGTAGATTAAGTAACACAGAAAACGGAATCAAATTGTTTTATTTATTTAAGTACACAATTTAAAATAGAATTTGTACAATACAGGTAATTAATTATTATAGCAGTAATGTCGTAGGTAAGTCAACCGCACATCAGGTTTCCTCAATCTGTCAAATTTCCTCAAATTGATATTCAACCTAATGTTTGACAGAAAGATGAGAGTCGATTGAAGACATTTGACAGTTTTGTATACTTTGATGTGTAGCTGTCGGTACGTACCTACGGTTGAGTAATATTACAAGGGACACAGCTATTTTATTGCCATAACTTTGTAAAGCGATTCCGATTATGGGGTTAGTTATAACTAACTCCATAATCGGATTAAGTATACTTAATTCTTACACAATTTTGTTTACTGTATTGATATTCTACAACAATTTTGCAAAATTCGTGCTGGACTGTTCCTAGTTTGATACACATAACTAGGTTCCCAAAATTAATATAAATTGAAATAAAAAACTAAGGAAATACAATTATGTTTTGATTTAAATAAGGCATAATAGGCACAAAATCATAACGTGTGAAAGAAATTCAAGGTATATCTTTACAAATCTTGAGATTATGAAGTTAGTTAAATTATATAGTTTAACTCTTCTAATCAAAAAAACACAGATCTAGAGTATGTAATATAGCAATTTGTTAAAGTTAGTCTAAATCAGAGGTTAAAATTAAGTAAAAAACATTAATGGATGCGTCAAACTAGAAATGATTTGTTCTGTCCCTTGTTATAAATAGACACAGTATACAAATTATATCGCCTCTTTATATACTTTGTCATGTTATCAAAGTAAAAAAGTGATATATTAATTTATGTTTGAAACAATTTTCACCGATTGCAGGAAATTTGAGAATATTATTCGTTTACAGTACCTACCTTATTATTTAATAACGGTTCATAGTTAATTTATCATAAACCATACATTTTGCTTACTATAACGCAGTCATACTCTAGTATGATCAACCTGCGAACACACGATTGTAAGTATATCATATCGAAGCTTAATGAAACACTTACAAAGTGATATTTAAAGTTCTGCAGGTTTACATATGATATGATTTACATTTTTTCATACATACTTTTACAAATCAACGGTTTATAACGCTTTGTTTCAGACGAGCGTTATATAAAATTACATGATCAAATTTCATTGTATTAAATTTTAATAAAGAAATGACACACAACTACGAGGTTGTACCTAAAAATAAGGTTCAAAGCAAAAAAATTATGTCTGTTACATAAAATATTTGGAATAATACAACTACTACGGTGGCAAATCTTAACACAGAACATCTAATAGTGCACAAACTGTATGTGTAGAAATATCTACACAATATTTTTTAGGTTCACACTTTGGCCAGGAGTCAAACCCGGGATCACATGCGCAGAAGTCGCTTTAGAGAACCATCCACTAAACACTGCATACCTAACGCAGTAGGAATTCAACTAGCTTCAACCGTATGCCTACGAATGAAAATGTTAACCTTAAATTTGTAATTTCTGGAAGTATGAAATCTTTACAATAAAAATGTTCTACTGCTTTTTATACTATGTTATGCATTTACGATCCATGTTGTTTCTAGAAAACATATATGTTTAAAGTTTTAATTCCAGAAAGTGTGTGCAGTCAAACTATTACCGCCTTTTTGTACTGTTTTGCTGTTGTTTCACTCATGTAGGTATTCTATTTCTGTGCAATAAAGAGTATTTATCTATCTATGACATATTTCATTTGTTTCCTTATCCTACTTTCAACTTCTTGAGATAATCTTGAATACGTTCATCTTCACCAAACGGTCTTGATCGTTGCAGTGCATGCACCACACAAACCTCTCTAGAACCGAATTTGTCGCCTCACTTCAAACAAATTCGGATCTACAGGGTAGATGTAGGGCACTAATATTGATGCCGATGGGCACCAAATATTTATTCGTTCCAAGATGTAGCTGTAATCTTAAGTAAGATAATTTTATTAAATATCCTAATGAATCATGTAATGGAAATAGCTATGAATAGTTAGGGTCGCGGGAATTCTTTGGATACGGGTGGCACAGGATCGATACGTGTGGAGAACATTGGGGGAGGCCTATGTCCAGCAGTGGACATCTGTTGGCTGAAATGATTATGATGATGATTTGCAAAAATTTGGAGAGGTCTATATCCATCATGAAACTGCAACTAGCTGATGATAAATATGTAAAATATCTATACCGCATCTTGGTAACCGTAGTGTAGGATACCCTCAGGCAAGATGGACTGACGACTTGCGCAAGATGGCTGGTAGGAGCTGGAGACAAGTTGCCAAAGATCGATCAAAGTAGCGAACATTTAGAAGGCTATATCCAGCAGTGGACTTTATAGTGCAATATAGGTGTAGTGCGAGCAGTGAAAACTTAAAATGACTTCAGTGAAAATGTTATAAATAATGAGTATCAAAGGGGACAAATACTTCCCGGTAATGTTGATCATGGACTAAAAAGACCCGTGCTACTCAGAGATGATGGTATCAAAGTACCAGATAGATGAATTTAAGCAAAACTAAACTAATAATTATCTACTTACATTTAGAAGGTAAGCCTATTACCTACTTACACACCGATATGAATTGATGTCAATGAAATAGATGTGTGTTAGAATGAAAACACTGGCAACATAAAATTATGATATAATTAATCATTAAAACAATAGATTTATTAGTTTAATCAGTTAATGTTTCGTTTCGTATTGTCAAAAGTTAGTCGATTTAGATGTTGATGTTGATACTGTTACTAAAACATACTCAGTGAGAAAATATTTTGATCAGGACATTGATACATAAAAGTATTTTGAAATAGGATTGAAAGTAGCATGGTACCTACTTAGTTTAAATTGTATTCTTTTATGAAGATTAGTTCGTCATTATGTGGGAGCGGTAGTAGAGTCTATTCACTAACGATTTAATAAAATAAAAGCAATATTTATGTTATACATATCAAACATACTTAATATTTCGTACTCAAACATAAAAGTACATGAATAGAAACGAGGAAAACAGGAAGCCACAATAGCCAAAAAGAGTAAATTTTAGTAAAAAGATATGAAAACAAATTTTGAATATTGATGTAATGGAGAAATGGAATATATTGACCTTGAATTACGAAAAGCTATTGTTTCTAATAGATTTTGTCTGACAGACAAAATGACGCAATCACAAGACGCGTATGTGTTGGATGGAAGGTACAAGATTACGTCCTTCATGTACGTAAGTGTTATGTCTGGAAAAATTCAAGTATGTTTTATTACTAAAATTTAGGGTTACTGCACCGATAACATCTATTCTTAGGAGTCATGGTTCACTTTGTAGTTTCAAGGTGCCGCTTTATGAGATTACTAAAGACAAAAGAGGACGATCTTGAACGTAACAACAAAGCCCAGGTAGGACGCTAATCTCTCAAAAAGAAAAAAAACCTTTGGGAATCGTACAGAACCTACAATAGATTCCTAATTTAAAAATTACCTTAAATTTTAATTGTAAAATACTTCGAAATGGGTTATGACAAATTTGAAGAACTTTTGAAACTTTTGATGAAAGGTGATTAAAATACTTATAAAACTTCTCTGAGTCGACCCGCTGGCGATTTCTCGGGAGCAAAATTCACGGGACCTGGAAAAAGAAAATATTTTGTTACAGAAATGTATGAAGATATCTATCAAATTGTTAAGGATGATAAAAGTATTTTAATGAATAATTTGAAATGTATTTTTAAAATGTGCGCGCACGCTCAATTCACGCCAAAACTACCTGATGCCACCCACAAGATACAAGATCCATCAAGTACACTTGTTAAAGCCAAATTGTCATAACACCGATCCATCAAAATGAACCGGCAATCTGTCACCGTGTGGAATTTTATCGATTATAAATACCGATTGTGCTCCTTATTAACCGTAAAGTAGACGACAGTAGCTGGCTGTCGTAATCGATCATTGTAATTGCTGAAGTTAAAGTAAACTTAGAGACAAGTGAGGACGATATTGTTTGAACAGGCTTACATAACACACTTGAGTGGAAGGAGTAATGTTAAGTCATAATGGCTTTGGAGACAAGGTTGAAAGTGATGGGGAAAGTGGTGCTAAAAATTCCATTGCGTTGCGGCAAACGGAAGGTAGTGCACGTTTTAGATAGCGTATGCTAATTTTAATGTACACCATCTATTGTTATGGGTGCATTTCTAAACTGTTATGTCACCATTAATCATATGCAATGTAAATGTTTTGCATTTTTTTTAGATAGTAATAGTTTTACACCTATCTATGTACAATCGACTTAATTCCAAAACTCTATCAAATGTCTAGGCTAATAAAGTCAGTGAGGCTAATTAAAAACAATAGAGTTTTTGATAAGCTGACGCAGACTTGTTATTTCCCTATTAGTTTACAAACCTATGACCTACTTCTTTCACAAAATTGACAACTACGAGAAACGGGAGTGGATACACATAGGTCACCATTGCAAAATATATTCAAGCAACAACAAAATAAACTATCATATTTAAATGTTCCTAGCTACAACAAAGTACCTAAGGTACACACATAGATATTATGGTAAATTGATGTAGACAAGGTACAACCCAAATGCACTGTTCTAATTTTATCCGCGAACTTGAAACAAAGGGATCGATTGAAACAAATGAACGCGCGCCTAACGTTAAATAATCGATTCTAATTTTAAACACAGACTATGGCGTCGCGTCACTACGTCTGTGCAGTACGCGAATTCGTCAGTTGATTCGGCAACCTTGGCGGTACGAGGCCGCCATACTCGCAACTCGCAACTGGGTCAGAGGGCGCGGGGACGCGGACGCATGCGCTCCGGACACGGGCAATGAGCGCCGCCCCCGGCCTGGGACGGAATGAATGTACTGGACCCCTCTAGCCCGCCTATCCACTATAACTAGACCTCCCCTACCCAGCCAGCAATTGCTTTAAACCACCACGCGGCACATTCCAAAGGACATCTAGAGCTCCACTTAGCCTGGTGCTTAAAGCAGCTGTTGGACAAATCTGTTGAGCGCTCAACCCACTAGTTGCTAAGCGAGTCTTAGATATTTGACTTGATTCATTGTAGGCATTTCATTACCTAAGTTGTACTGTATTTATTTCGTTGGCAAGTAGGATTAGTTGGACTGAGTAAATGAATTAGGAATTTGTTATACGATGACTCAATATTTATACGAGTAATTTGGGAAAGAGGTTAACAGAGCTAACTTTCTTATGGAGCTTTTGAGTTGATATTTTATACTAAATACAACTTTAATTCTAATTATCACTGTTATCATTTCCTAGCTAGTTTTGGTATGGAGTAAAATTACTTTGATAGGGTATTTACTTAAAACGTTTAATTATGTGCGATTAAGTAATTCTGTGGTAGGGGCATAAAGAAATACAAAAACTAAAAAATACCTAACCCACAGTATGCAAAAAATTTAAAGCCATATTACATTTCTGAATATTCCTCCCAGTCGTTAACATAAATTACTAGTACTTTAAATGCGAGGCCACATAATAGGTTTCAACCCTGGAAGCCTGCACTGGCGACCTAGTTACGTCAAATAAATCTAACTTCACAGACAGTTAGCACTCTCACGTTATTTACGGACTATAGTCCATGTAAAAACTAACGCGAAGTACCGAGAGGAAATGTTTCATTACTATGCGTAACTTCTGAGACCTTAGTACCCGCAACATGTTTGTGGATTTCAAATTTCTATTCTTGACCTCAGAAGTGACCTCACAACTCATTGTCATCAGCAAAGAAGTGCCTAAACAGTGTTAGTATTAAATTATGATTGTTTCAACTCGAAAAATTAACTATGATTTTAAATATAAAAATATCTTACCTATTTAAAATTCTGGAGAGCACCTTATGAGGAACTGAAATGAATTTAGAAAACGAAAATTAAAAACTTGTTAAGTTAAAAGTAGAATAAAAAAACATTAATTTACAACAATGGAGTGATGTGTCTACCACGAGAGCCGGTCTCGGTATGATTGTTCTCATTGAGCGAACATGCTTGGAAGTGTTGGTGATGAAAACTATTAGCAGGCCACTAATTGTACGGCAGCCTACATTCAAGCGGTAATTGCTCCATTTACACGTTTTGTTAGTCTGTTCTGCATAATTGTTGCCTGTTTATGATGATACGAATGTGCCAACCACGAACAGAGCATACATTAGGAAATCATATAAAAGGAATGCCGGAAACAGTAAATGAACTAGATGAATTCAAAGGTGTTAATGAGCAAATTACAGCGGCACAAGAACGCTGCAGACATGATAATTAGATTGAGCAAACAGAAAGGTGCTGCTTCCATTTCTTAGATTGCTTCGAGATAAGGAACACTGTTCTGTTCAGATTCATGTAGTTCATAGCTTAGGTATAGAGTATGATTCCATTACATTGTTAATATTGTTACATGACTAACAACTATTTTAGAACTGGCATATCAATGATTAGTCATTTCTGGAGTCTAAAAATCTGTTCCCAATTTTACGCTCCTAACGAGACAAATTCCTTGATGAAATAGTTTTTTGAAGAGATTGCTTTAGAAAAGTAAAAAAAAAGTTAACCAGGGTGACAGCGTAACTAATGATATACAAATTTAAGGATCTATGACACTGGCTCGTAATTTTATGTGGGTGACTCGTTGTGAAGTCCTCATTTGCATTTGTGCTATTCAATTTGTTTGAGTCTAGACAAAGCCTTTAGTTAGATGGCCAATGTCTGTAGAAATACTATTTGCTCAGCTGTAAGCTTACAACAGACAGTGTTAGGAGCGAGTAAAATTTATAATACGAAATATATAAAAATGTGGAATCAAGATTTTAAGAACGTAAAAGATTTCATAAATTTAAATTTTGTCGGCTATTACTTAATATTGAATCTACTTAGATATGGAGCTTAATTTTTAATACAGAACGTTTGGTTTTTTTTTGTTTGATTCAAGTTAATTACAAAGTAAAAACTATTTCACAACCAATTTTATTCATTCGAAGTGTCGTTATAGTTCATTAGGTACAACTCGAGCGAAACAGATGTTGAATTAGACCAATTGAAATTTAGTTGAGCTCAACAGTAACTTCATTTAATATTCCACAGACCATTTTAGTAACAAAAAATGTTTTATATTAATGAAAAAAAGCATCATGAATAGAATATTTGATGCCAACCATAAGCTAATAACATGGGCGGAAAATTGCCTCTAAAAATGTACGATAAAATTTCTCTTGGAATTGCGCCAAGAGAATTCCAATAACTCGCAAAGGACAAGATTTACATGATACAATAAAGAGATCCGGTACTTTTAATCATAAAATATAAATAAATAGTAATTATTAGGAAGCACTTACAATATCGGGATCGTCTTCAATTCCCTCGAATTCGCTGAAGGCCGCGAACCAAGCACCATCTGAAACGATTGTCCACAAACATCATTAATTTTCAATGTTAAATATGTAACTGATGAGAACACTGCATAGAATAAAATTGTTCAAGCTTCCGTCGATGGAAACCGACCTTGTTCGTCCTGCTTGATACGCGCCAAACTGGCGTTGACTTGACAGTCCCGCCAAACATGGCTGCCATTCGTGTGGGAAGCGGAAATACACGAATTACTACGAGTCAGAAAGGATAGAACAATCTGAACGCGTGCGCAAAAAAGGGACAGGAGACAGGTCCTGGCTGTTCGAACTTTTAGACAGAGATAACGTTATGCGATTTGACGGGCGAGTGAAAGGATAAGAATCACGTCTAAACGGTTTTTAGGGTGGAGCTGTCTGGAGATTCGGGTCGCAGCGCGCAGATGGCAACAAAAAGGGACCAGTCCCAACTAAAATTTGGGCATAAATTGAACGACATTTTTGCCACATTGCTCCGAAGCCGCCCTTCTAGGGAATGGACGGAGGAGCATTTCATCTTACAGAATAGGATTAAATTGTAGATCTAAAATTTAATTTAATTTGTTATAATTTTCAGTTGAAATTAATCTACTAACTTTGTGATATCTCATTACCTTGCTATTTTTCGTACTTTAAGATTGTGAGCGAATTAATATGCAAATATCGTAGTGCCATATGGCAAATCGTCTACATCAGGACACGTTTGGTATATTAACGTATTCAAGTCACGGGGTCACTGACACGGGATTTATTGTTCGCTTCCTGCCTTTTTATTAAACTTCATATATTTTTCCTAAACACGAATACGCTCGCCAAATTCGTCTTCCGCTTTGTGTTGCGCTATTTGTTCCGACAAATGTTTCTTTTTGTTTAACTTTTATCAGAGGTTTAGCAGTTTATTGGTACTTTTCAGTTTTATTTTGCTGTACCATAATATTTAAACATTAGCCTATGGAGAATAAATTTTTGAAATCTATCGAATATAACATCATGTCTAAAAATGTAAATTTTATGTGATTGTGACTTATGACATAACAAGATTATGATCAGTTAGCATCAAAATATTTATGTTTATAAAATTGTACGCAGGTACGGAAAACGAAATGGTACTAAATCGGTCCACTTTCATTAGTCAATGTTGAATCTTGACAAAAAGTTACAAAGTTCAAAATTAAATGAGACAGGCTGTAATATTCTGATGTTGTCGACTGTATCTGTGTTACGAAACAAAAATCTTATTTTATTTACTGCCCCATCTGGTGAATTCCAATGTAATGTTTGCGTAGGTAACATCAGGCCCATGGGTTATGATCCCTCCTGTTTTGATCCTTTCTATAATGCTGACGACGGTGAATATATTTGGAACTTTTGTTATAAGAAAAATCTGTTTAGGAAAAAGATGATGATTTATGAAGAGAATAACACTTTGTGCAGTATGATGTTCGTTTTGAAATTTACTTACAAGGAATTGGGCAAATTTTTATAAAATTCTTGTTGATTGGTAACATGAAAATAATGATAGGATTTTACAACAAGGTTATTAGTCTTTTTGGTAAGAATGAACATGTCCGGTAATGTGAAGAATCTCTCGTGAGTGGCAACAGGGAACGCATAGTGTAAAGAAGATCACTCTATAGAAACTGAACCTTAACAAATTGACAAACATTTATAGAACTAATAATAAAAAAAATAAGTTGCTAAATCACTTGTGACTATATACTAGTGCTGAGTGTCCATTGGTTGGCTAATCATCATGTGATCCGTATTTAACACAAAAAAACTGATTCCTATATCTTTCCACCTTAAAGGTCAAAGAACTGACTTTATGTTGACGTCATAATACAATACTTAAAACAATATTTACTGAAAAGTGAAAGAAAAAGGACAAAGGTCAAGAAGAGTTTATAAAAGCAATGAAATAAAACAGTAAATTAGGCAAAAGGTGCTGGCTGTGTTGAGACAGAAATGGAATTTGCCGCACCAACAAGCACATAGTTATTAAATCATGATGAGGTATTATTCTAACCTGGTTCCACTCCTCGGTAAACTATCTGAGATAAGAGATTAAGGCAACGGAAGCTGGTGGATCAAATGTTTGCATTCACGTATAATATCGTATCACCTTAGATTATGGCTTATGTTTGTCACCTGTTCTCAGGTAGCTGATAAAACTATATTTGAGCATGATAACCAGGATTATCTATAGGAAGAATTTATTGTCGGTGTTGGTATAGCCCACAATGAGCTACTTGTTAAATTTTTAAGTGGGTTAGATAAATTTCTATTAATATGGAAAGTAATCTGTTTCTCAGGCCTCATTTCATACTTTTAGATGGCAACCTTATGAGATCAAGGTTTTCTATAAAATACCTATAAAACTATGAAGTGCCAATACCTCATATATCTCTCTCGCGTCTTAACTTAAGTCCTTCATCTAATCTTATGTTCATGACTATCTCTATGGACCTCAGAGTAGACTTAGATCATGATTCAGGATTTGGGTAGTCTTTAAATTACAATGAAGCGACTGCCGTCTGACCACAACTCTTAGCAACTCTTTAAAACCAGACCAACTAAATCATGGTTACACCTTTCAGATACTATCAGAAACGTAGAGGTTTCCTGTCGATGTTTTCCCTCACCGCCGAGAAAATGGTACAAATATACACATAGATTTGAAAAATTTAAAAGTGTACCTTAATTTACACAAGAGATCGACCTTAACGCCAATGCCATAAGAAACTTTCCCTAAGCAGATTTTTTCTCGAACTATCTACAATAGATAGGAGGCATTGGTACTTCTTTGTCGAGATGATATAATAAAGATAGGGTGGTTAAAAGTTCTGGCACCACAGTAAGACTTGACAGTTAAGACGATAAGCAAAAAACATGGGATCAGTGTAGCCGATCCTTATTTTCCTCATTATAAATTGCCGTGAATAAAAAGAACTTGTAAACATAAACGGACTTTAGCCCAGCAACAATGGAGAAAATATTACTGTTACGAAGTCGGCGTACAACTCGCTACGACGACTGCGAACAGAATTATTCAAAGAGACACGCGATCCTCGAGGACGAATTATTTATTTACTGGCCTGTTTATGAACTTTGGAAGTTTTAATGACAATGAAAATAACTTAGGCAAGTAATAAAAATACATTAATTTTCATACAAGTTTGTCACGCCAGTCTCCCTTGGGGGTGGATTATTCTCAAATACATTTCTTGTCGTAATCCTCCAAGGTGTTCGTGTATTGTATGTACCTTTGCAAATATGAAAATTGTATCCCGTGAAATAATTGCATAATAATTCATGTGAACGTGCAAACATTCACCTTGATGTAATTTTGTACTTTTATTAAAACGTACGTCGCGCTATACTTATGTAGGATTATCGGAATGAATATTTAGTACATGTGCTTTCAGGTCGCTATAATTACTGCGAACATAAATCAGTATTATTGCCCACTATTGAACGTGGCAGGTTAATAACAGCGGTAATGGCATAGTAATTAATTAATTGCTTACGTCTGTGTACGAATATACGAGATTATAGAATTATGTTGTATGAGATTTGCAGAACGTCGTTTTCCCATCAGATGAGTATCTATTAGCAAAAGTTCTTATTACTTTTGTCACAACCGCGCCAACAATAATAAGTAGGTACTGTACTTAGTTGTAGAAGAAATACATAAACTGGCTGTAAATAGTTTGTTGTCAACATATTTCTTTGTTTGCAAATGAAGCTGAGTAGGTTTTTGTATATCCTATTATATGTGCCCACGCATTTGTGGAAAAACATAAGCATTTGCGTTAAGTAATAGCACACGACTATAAAAATATTTAATTTTATGTTTGTGTGGGTTTCATTCTTAAACATTCGAGTATTTTTTTTTTGTATAAGAAATTCCGAAAAATCTTGAGTTTTCAGGTTTTTCAACACAATTAACAACCTGAGTTACAAGCGTTATGTATTTAGGGTGTATCTGCTTTTAAAATCTTTAGTTGTAAGCAAAGTCACCATCATTCTATTCAGATGCATCAGGTTGCTTTGGAACACGGGGTACGCTAATCCAGGATTTGGAAGTGTGATAATTACATTGAAGTGACTAACATTTGACATTTTCAACCCATAGACAGACTGTCTGGTTATGGTTTACAACTGGTCTATGGTTGCATAGAATGGAGTACCTAACCAAATAAGTAGCTTATTTGAATTATTAATAAAATTGGAGAAATGTTAACTTACATTCACCCTGACTCAGCTAAGTACACAAGGATTACAAGACATAAAATGAATTTGATTACAACCCGATCGTAAATGTTCTTAACGGCCTTTATTTTGATAAGGTGGCACATTAACTTCCGCAAGAGGCAAGTGGCAACTCGTTGAAAGGGTCCGTGCAGATAATGGGTATTTGTCAAACGCCTTTAATGGAGAAAGGGAGACAGAAAGGTCAGGCCTTTTTTGATAACACGCATTAGCATGCATAAAAGGAGAAATCAGAATATTATCAAAGAACGTTTCCGCACATGCGTACTGAGGAGTACAATATCGACGAGTGGTGGAGCGCCACGCGCAGACTCCGTGACGGCCCAATAAAGTAAATAATACAATAAAAATAATACAATCCCACTCGATTTGAATGTCTTCTGTTAGGTTTGGCTGAGCTTGATAGAGTGTTACGACTGGGCTGCGATACAAGGAGGGTCTGTTACGATTCTTTTACGAGCACAGTAATTGATGGACGTTTGACCTCGGAGGCAATGTCAATATTGGCCGGGCGAATTTCGGTGGATTACACACGTCGGGTGGCTGGCAACTTGATCGGCTGGTTATAGACGAGGAATGGAATAGGATACGTGATATGTTTTTATCATGCGAAATTATTGGGGAAATATCCTACCGCTGGGGAAAAGTATGAGGAAACGCGCCGTTTATTGATAGAGAAACAATAAAAGGAATAACGCTTAGCCTTGCGTTCGTTTTATTTTATCTAAGATAGAAAGAAAAATCTTGATTTGTTCAAACTAAAAAAGACCTGAACTGTCGTTTATTTTTTTTAATTCAAAGTTCTCATATTACAAACTTACAAATGGCTAAATCTTTTGTGTAACCCGACAATATTTTGCATAAAGTACAAAAGTGTTGATTGAAAGGTAATTTGTTACAAAAAGCTACTTATTTAATAAATGTTACATTTTATAACTGCTGTGTAGAAGCACCATAACTTTATCCAGATGTCTACTAAAATGGGCCTTAGTTAATAAAATTATAACTTAAAAGTCATTAATTAAATTAGAACCTTAAAAGTTATTATGTTAAGAGTTGGGAAAACAAAGGAGATCCACAAAATAAAATGGTGTGGTCCAAGTCAGGAGATGATTGCAAATATTTAACATTCTAAAACCAAACAAAACGGAAATGAAGTGAATTAGATAAAACCATGGATATAAGAGATCTATCTAATATGATCTATTATCTATATTTTTGTATGTTACTAAATTCAATACGACGTTGAACAATAAAACATTTGTTTTTTTTTTATTTAAACAAATGTTAAAACCAATTCAGTTTGACAAAGTTTGCATAGGTACTCAACTATGTGAACTATTAGGTGACAATGATTTAAAACCGCTAGGTAACTATGCTATAAAATCATGACTAGGTATTTTACACATAATAAGTACTACAATATAATATTTATATACATTTGAGTTGGGCTGAATCGTAAACATTGTCCAGGGTGGGCAAACATTGTCCCTTTACCGCTATCCGCTACCGCCTGTTTCTTGAACCATGACCATTACTATAGCTAATCAGATAAGGCGGTGCATCTTGTTATATAAAGGGTTTAGATATTGGATTAGTTTAATTAATTTCACAAAGCTTCAGCTCTAAAGTATCTTCATCTGGTTGAAAGATAAGAATAAAGACTACTCTTGTTTGAATGAATGTTGAATGGGAGAATAGATAATTTTAATTAATTTACAAGAATGCAATCCTACCTAAATTAATTATCTACATCATACTTTTTCCATAAATAAATGTAATAAAAAAACAATAAATAGAAAATGGCAACTTCTTTTAATTTATCATATACTATTTTTGAACTAATTTTAATTACTTTGGATATAATTATGTAGGTAGATACGCGATAGTAATATTTATACTATTTCATTTGAGTAATACATTTTCAATAGATATTAATGCATGGTATCATACATTTCTGTTCTACATATATACCTAGGTCTGAACTCTATCAAAACTAACATTATCACGACGATTTCATTTCACAACCATCCCCGTATATTTGCGTGTGAATACAAAATTACTGATTCAGCATAGGTCGTAAAATGCAAAATAATTACTTATTTACTAAACTCACCATGGCAACATTGATCTGGTTGCATCCCCTCGCAATGAAAGCTCCGTCTGTAAATTAAAATATCACAATTATTTTCAATGTTGCCCCGTGAATTTCTCGATTGACATTAGGTACATAGGTACCGTAATCTTTATACTTAAAAGCCGAAAAAAAAATAACTTCGAAGTTACAGGCGCGAAATTATTACTAACATAACCTTAAATTAGTAAAAAAAAACAAAAGAAGAATTTTAAGATCTCTTTCGTAGGAGTAAATTCTATAATTTGAAAATGGAACTTACTGGGAGCTCGGAAGCGTGGGGCAGTGGCAGTGCGCGTAGGGAAGTGCGATCGGCGACAGACAGGCCTACAACGTCACACCCCGCGCTCTCCCCACCTCCCCACTTCCCCAGCTCCCCAGATTTGCTTACCCCACGCCCGGGGTTAACAAGCTTCGCGAGACCTAATAATAACGGAGGGATGCTTTTCCGAAATCCGATAATAACTAGAAAAGGTTTTTCTGAGAGTACTTGGCGAACTTCGTCCATAGTAGTATTGGCGAGAAAAAAAAATTAAGCATTACTAACGCCGTGGTATACACCAGTAATAAGTAGGATAGTAAAAAGTATAGAATATCTTTACACTGTATTTTTTATATTTTCAAACAAAGGAAACTATTTAAAAATAAAACATATAAGGTGCCTAAGAAAGAAACTTTTTTTTATCTACACGTCCGCAACATGACGTCACTTAACAGTGACAATAATTAATTGTATTTTAATGAATATCAAGTCACAAATTTGCGATAAAGTCCTCATTTTCATCGGATTGAGTCGATAATCGTCTCGATTACTAGAGACCTGTTAAACTAGTAAAATTACAAAGTATTGACAGTGAAACCGTTACTAGTCGCCGAGTGACGTAACCAAAACTGGCTGGCGGATAATAAAGCTGCGTCTATACTCGCTCTGACATCCTTTCAATTTTATTAACTAGTGATTCTTGATGAGTTTTTTAACCCGAGTTCTTGAAGTTATCATAAATTGTAAGGTTTATAAGGAGTTCAGAATTTAGTGGCCATATTGCCAAGATTCTATGATTTTTTTATTATTCCATAGAGTTGTATTTAATAAGCACCTATGTCAATCGATTTTAATCATCACCTCTATTACGAATAATACAAACCGGAGAGCTTTATTTCCTAAAGACTGAACTAGAGATCATACTTGCACTTAGTCATTTATTTGTTGACCAAATTGTGCGCGGAACTAGAAAGTTAATAGAAATATATAATTTACTTAAAAATAAATACCATAAACTGTATAAAATAACATCGAGACAATGTACTTAGGGCACATTTATAGAAGAATTTGTACCTAATAGCTTTATGCATCAGGTGCGTGTGTCTTAAGTATCATTTGTTGCGACCCATAAATAAAACCACGTATTTTTTTTTCATAAAGCGTATAAAATCAGTATAAAATTGCAAGAAAAGTCATATGTTTAGAAAAAAAAACATGTATGTAGATTTATGTTACTAGCAACTTGTATAATCTGGCATTGTATATGAGATGAAACTCAAATGCTTGAGCTATACACATTGCCAGTAACAGACTCTACATATTCTGTTACTGGTTGATACCAAAAACATACTTATGTAAGGTTGATAAAAATCTAACAGAATCGAATGAATTAAAAACAAAAAGGAAAAGCTCATTGTATTTATTATAAAGAATTTTGTGTTTGTATTCATATTTTTAATACATTTCCATGCAGTAGCAGATACTGATTTCCATAGTAAATATTCCTTCATAAATGTACTTTGAATGATCGATACCAAGTGACGCTATCTGATGTAATGTGTTTTTTTTTATCATGTGCGGTCAGTGTGAACCGCACCTTGTATCCGACGAGACGCGTCCGTCCGGTGCCTATGTCCAACTAACAAGATGCCATATGTTGTCTCATGTTCACGGTCTGTGACTCAATACTTTGTACTCTTCTATCCTTATCTACACGCCAAATTGAACTCTACGCCTTTAACAAAAGGCCAGGAAAGTTTGGCCAATTGTGCCGAACACCGCCCAGAAAACTCAATGTGTTTTATCATTGAGATTGGGCAATCTAGGACTTATTAATACTTGTTGAGGCGTGGTCTTTTGACGGCTCAATTGATCTATTTCGTGGTGTTACTGTCTATTGTAATATCGAGATGCCTTAAATGTTAACAATAATATCAAAAATGCCATCTAATGAGTAATTTTTAAACAATACCTACTATCATCCAAATTCTTTTGGAATGCTAGTTTTAGCACAGAAAGACCGCTGCCATCAAATAGCAAAAAAAAGAAAATTTGTAAAAATGCTAAATAACTAAAAGATTGCATGCAGTATATCGTATACTAAATGTTGTGTAGATTTTTTTTTACATCTGGTCTGGTCACTGACCTTTACAAAAAGAAGATATAATTTTTTTCTTTACAAATAGAACCTCATCTTCTTTTAGTAAAGGCAAATATGCTGAAATAAGGCCTAGATTTGTTACTATCTCTTCCTGGCAAGGACATTTGTGGCGCATATACATTTTAAAAACAAAAAATTTACATTTGTATGAACTACCATATTATAACAGTACCAGATGTAAACGCTATATGAGTAAAACGCTCGAATTGGCGCCTAAACGCTTGTCACCGCTCGAGTAGAGTTCTCACGCTCAAGTCGGGAGTTGACTGCGGCGCTTGACGTTTGAGCGTTTAAGCCTGCAAACGTTTGGACGTTCGCAAGCTTTGAACACTCAAGCGTTTTGCGCTCCAAAACGCTTGACATTGGGAACAATGCAAAATGCTGCATGAGTCAAAGGTTATCTAGCAGATAATGCCTCTAGGCATAAAGTTCGCATACTGTAGGTAACTACTAATGTTTGTATAATCAAATTCCTTGAATAATAAAAAAAAATGTTTAAAATTATTTTCTGCTACTAATGGCAAATCGTTACAAGCAACTTGTAAAATTTGCCTTTTTGCAAAAACCCATTATTAAAATGTGAGGAATTTATGACCATGTCTATTCTTTTTTACGACGGCAAAAGCAGGTGAGAAATTTTAGAGCCGTTATTTGTTACATAAAAGGATATGATGAAACAAATAAGGTAATGTAATGACCTCCTTAGTAAATTGCTTTTGGGAAAAAAAGTACCTTTTGGTGATTTTTTTCTTTTTATTCCAAGGTTTGTTATTCTATTTTGAAAAATGCCGCTGTCTATATATTTTTATTAGACGTTAGAATAAGGAAAAAGAAGCATAATTATTTATTTTACAAACATTGGAATCAATAAATTAAAAAAAAATACAATACATAGGCTACTTACCCACACACCTACAACGCTTTTTTTTTCAAATATTGTTAATATTTTTATTTTGACAAACTTTTGATTTATAATGTGTATAAATAGAATAAACCTATGTAATAAATAAAACAAATCTAATATTTCAATCACACACAACAATATCACTATAATAACAATAGCTTTAAATTACCCTGAACCAGTAGTTTGTTATGTGTTTAATTTAATTAGTAATTTTATATTATTTAGTACAATATAACACACATTATATTTATATTTCCAATACAATAATATATTGGAAATATAAATATATACCTTGTACTGGCGACACTGGCGTGCACGTAAACCATATCGGTTTTGAATTAATTCAAAAACGAAACGGTTTGAAGCGGATCAATTTCAACCGGTTGACTCGCGTGCCAAGCAGCTTGGCAGCAATTGAAAGTTATCGTTTTCGGTTCTCGTGTCAAGTTTTCGTCGACATTGTTCGCGATTGAAACATGTGTGAATGTTATTCTAGTCTAACTTTGTTTGTTTTATTACGAAATACTTAGTCGTTTTTGGAGTTTGCGCTTTATTGAAGAAACACTTTCCTTTACCTGTGGCCGTAATGTAAAAAATACCTCGAAATCGAAATAAATAATCATAAATACACGTACTTACCTACATTATCAAATATTAATTTTAGTATCCGTAACAGATGTTTCGTCTTTATGTACGTAAGTAGGTAGGTAAGTTTTCGTAAAATAAAAAACGCACGTATTCTACACGCCTACTCCGACACTACCTATATTACCACAACAAAAACCGTCAGAAATAGAATCACTGCTTAAAAATTCGATTAGATCTAAAACTACTAGAGACCGTGCCCCACGTCAATCAGACAGCGGATTATTTTGCTCGGACGCGCAGAGCCAATCCGCTTCACCCCTCCCCTTATTGGTGAATTCAAAAAAGGAATTTCAATTTAATCTCTCCCCTTCGAACAGAGCTGACAGCCGGCTCTTTACCAACTCTATGTCCGAATATACGCGCATTCTTTTTATATTGTTTACTTTTTACATTTTAAAAACCAGCCAGTTTAATAAAAGAGAAAGTTATGAGTGTTGTTGTATAGACAAACATCAGATCTATCCGTGCATACTGTTACTTTTATTGGGTGCTAATGTATCAGTGTTATTTTTAGATATTTGAAGTTATGAGTCACAACATGCTACTCATACATTAAATCAAGATCAAACTCGATCGTATCTGTCCGAAACATCTGTTCGCTTTTTTAATGTTTCCTTGTATCTACCTACTATCTACTTGTTTCACAATATTGGTTATAGATTGGTGTCGATGTTTTTAAATAAACGTTACAATGAAGAGAGAGACGCGTGCACGTAATCTATAGTCGATATTATATGATCATTGATCATGCATTTCGTAATGTTGAGTTTCATCTCATGCAGACTGTAGGTTCCCGTACCACGATTATCATTTTTATGTTGTCCATATTTCGATTCTGAATTCTTATTATGTTTCGCTTTTAAATGATAATTTGCAGTTTTTTGTGAATTTCATTTTGGCGGTTGATATAAAGTGTACATTTTATCTGACTACATATCAAATTGGAGCCGTGATTCAGTGTGTCAAAATAAAGGAAGTCAATGCTCTGTTACCATAAAATTCAAAATCTAAATTGGTACATTGTTATCATTATGGGCCTGTACTGTTCCACTGTAGGACTTTGCCTCCCAAACCGCTTTCTAAGGTTTTTGGTCAAGACATACAATACACGGTACATAGATAACACACAAAATTTGAAAAAGCATTTTACGTTATCGTATTGGGTCTAGTTCATGTTATTTTAACTTGTTACTATTGATTATAATATTTTTCGTGGCTACCAAAATGATTTCTAGAAATCTTAAAAGTTGAATCGAGACAAGTCTGGGCTGATGACATGTCAGTGCTAAATCTGGAAGATTATTATATTTTAAGAGCTATTAACTAGGAATATGCAGATAAAATACCATTACAGTAGGGACAGAAACATTATGAGATTTGTTATTATTATTTCAAATAATGAGGGAGATATGCAGTAAACCGTACTCATTAAGATTAGATAAATATTTGAACAGCTCAAGAAGCTATTTCGATATCGTATCACCTCTTATAAAGCAAGGTGAAAGCAATATCTCGCTTTCGACAATCCTTGGTATCGCCCACGCCTAGGGCTTCCAAACATCTGGATTTGTCTGGACTTTATCCAAAATTAATTCGGATTGTTCATTTGGCATATTTTACTAACGAACTTCAACTTTAACCATAATTACCTAAACTAATCAGTAAGTTTAGTCAGCATTGTTTGATCTTATATCTTAAGCAATTAATGCCACCTGTAAGTACGTATGAAATGTTATGTGCAAAAATTTGCCACAGGAAGATATTGGATCAAAAATATATGACAGAAAAAAGGCGGTCTTATCTCTAATAAATAACCTGTTCTATTTTTACATGTTTTATTCACTACTGTTTAAAATCTTAAATTTTATTTTGTAGGAAACCAAAACCATTGACCAATTGATAATTTGCTGTGAATATACGAGTAGAGTAAAAATTGCCTTCCTATACAAATTACATCAATCAGCTGATCACTTTTGTATGGGGAAGTGGGTTTTTTTATTTTGTTATTATACCCTGTGTTCCTTAGAGAAAAATGATTGTTTTCATCAATATAACGCCCTCGAGAAGTGAATCAGGACTATTAAGAAAGCACGTATGGTAACCCTACCCACGCCAAGCTGAATTGGTTCAATCAAAATGCGCAAGTCCAGGCTCCACGCATGCGCAGAGGTGCCTTTGTCAGCCATCTTTATTTCTTTCTTTTTTAAGCGGCCAGCCTTTAAACAAAAATATCGCTATTCATGGAGGCCAGGTATAAATTTCGTGCTAACAGTTTTTGTTAACGTTTAACGCAATCGGTTGCTTCGCTACAGATTATGGTAGTCAACTCATTTCGGACAAGGGTTTTTTGTCCATAAATGGATTATGAGCTCTGTATTGGATTATAGTTATTTACGTAGGATTACTTTCTTAATACTTTAGGCGGTACGGTTTTTGATGGAGTTATTGAGTAAAGACTTTTTGTTTAATATTTTCTACAGTAGTTAGTTATAGAAGGACTTTCTCGAAGGCACCCTAAGGTGTACTTTGATAGGTTCCTTTCAAAGTTTGGATTGGAATTGTTTTATAAAATTGCGAAGTCTTATTATTTTTTTAGTAATGGAAATAGGTATATGAAACTAACAACTGAAAAACTCATATTAAGACTTAATATGCAATTGAGTTTTTCAGTATATTGAAACAGGGTCAATGAAAACTATCTATGTCTAGTGGTATAAGTACCGGGTCGTGATAGCGGGGTCCTGGGTTCGATGATGTAGAGCAAAAAGTATGATTCGAATTTTTCGAACATAGCTCTGATTTGTGATCTGTCAGGTATTAATTAGCTCGGCGGTGGAAGAAACATTGAAGAGGAAACTTTTTTTTATATATTAAATGGGTTTGCACTTGACCTCATCTCACCTGATGGAGAGTGACAATGAGGTCTAAGGTGTAGACTGTAAAACTGGCACGTTTTGAGTAGTTAGAAACATTTCAGATCACTTGTTATAAGCGATGTTATAACAACACCAAAATTTTAACCCTACCTTAGCACGTGTAAGGTAGAGCTTTTACTAAATACAACTTTAGGTACGTTGATATTGCCTAGAAAATCATCTGATTTCATTGAATCACTTGTTAGGCAATCCGTATGCTCGTCCGCCCCCTAAATTATAAAAAAGAAGAAAAAAAGAACAGAAAGCTAAATTGTACTAATATCATTCTAAACCTTCATTGACCTTAAGGGAAACAAAATCTATTTGTCGCAGTGAAAACTACTAGAAATTAAATAGTAAGTACCAGAAGTTGTATCTTTTTTTAAATTTATTTATTTATTACATCATATTTAGATCTGTGTGGTAAGTAATTATAATTATGTAGGTGGATTGATTATCATGATAATAACCATGCTGCTATTCTGATGATTTATTAGGTATATAGCGCTACAGTCTAAGTAAAAATTATTGAGTTGTCCAAAATCATATAAAACTTTGATGTAGTCCAAACGTAAAATTTGCGAACTTAATAGTGGATTGCTTTATCAATCTTAAAAGGGGGCGTGGCTTCTAGCTTAACATTTTCTAAACATGCACTAGTATAACAGCCTATCCTTCGTCAGTGGGCCCGTCAGTCTACTAAGTAGCTAACCTATTGAAAAACTAATTGATTTCTTAAAGATACATAATCATAATCATGTTATCGAAATTTAAACCAAAACATTAAAAAATAAAAGTAAGATTATTTTTTAAAACTTGCTTATTGTGTTTTATTCTTCAGCAAAAAAACAGTAAGAAAATATAATTTTAATAAAAAGGCTTACCTGTTTATCTTCAAATGCCACTTACAATAATTTCAAAGCTCTTAATTATTAAAAATTACAACAGACGCGTCTTGGCTCGGCGATGCCTGCTTGAGCTTTTTGAAAGCTCACCGGGTGCTCAAATTCGGTAAGACTGTTTTACCCAAGCCGCTCGCCGCCAGCGCCATCTATCGCCGAGTAGAGACACTAGGGTGACTCATACGCGAACCATTGCTACGAAAAGCAGGCTACGCCACTCTCGTAGCGGGTGCTAGTAGCAAAATGTATTTGCATAAGGACCATTGATTTTCTGAGTTTAGGGTGGCTCGGGAAGTTAAATAGGTCAATGAGATGTAGAAGGAAATTGTTTAAGTAACAAATCATATTTAAATTGTACTATAAGACTACAGATAGACGTAAAGAGTGCTACAAGTAGTATTTTAATAAAAACTTACCGCTTATTTTCAAAAGTTGATGATAAAACTAAAGTTTCTTTTCAACAAACACGTTTTCATCTTAGTTCAACAGTTCATCGTCACTTATATTGCTGCGAAAATACCAAAAGTTCAATATTTGTCGAAATATCGTATTTTTAATACGCGAGTAACTTATGCAGATGCATTTTCGCCAAGGCTTTGTCAACTCTGAGCTGGAGGCTTCACTTGTAGTTCTCCTCCGGACATGTAGATGGCGTTGTATTAGGATGTGAGCTTTAAGCACGGGTTGTAATCATAGACGGAAGCTTTCAAATGTAGCAACTTTGTAGAGCTTCATGGTAGTTATTGTAGATGTCAGTGGCAAATAGTTGAACGATTTTTATTAAATCACATGTGTTTTCTTTTTAAGTTAGCAATAAATATGACACATTGCATTTTATTAATTAAGTCTACTAAGAAAATAATTCGATAAAAGATTACGATGATTCGATGATAGACCGAGCCACTTTTTTGCTTGACTTGGCGGGGGCACTGCCGGGCCCCCAGATTTGAAGTCTTATACTATCGAAAAAAAAATACATGTTTTGGGTGGAATCTTATGTAGTGTGAAACCTCTATAAAAATATAAAAATAACGTCTCTATACAGGGTTATTTTTTAAACACCGGCATCTTTCAAACCACCCTTTCTACTAAACAACATTTCTTCTACGACTTTTCGAAATTCGTTAAAAAGTTTTTCCCATATAAAATGACCAGTCACGTGACCGATTTTGTATGAAAACGTTTTAAGGATGCCGGTGTTTAAAAAATAACCCTGTATTACACTCTGAAGCACAGTGTATTTTTCATAATGTAGAACTTTATTGAAATATTTTTTACGTAACAAGCTTCGTTTATGCTCGACCCGGGAATCGAACCCAATCTTACTTAACTTACCAAAATCGTAGTTCTTTATTGTTTTTTTTTATGTGATAGGTGGTAGATGAGCAGACGGATCACGATCGAGTATAGACGTAGTGCGCAAGATTTTATAATAACCCTATTCCACCATATTACAAAACGTGATCTTGAGCTATTACTCTAAATATCTGTACCATACTAAAAACTTAAGCCGGTTACAACACGCAATTTTGAAAGGTGCTGGAAATTTTCATAAATGACAGTTCTCTTTACTATGTTCAAACAAGAAATTGAAGGTAAACTATACGTACCCTCTGCATGCAATGCAAAGCCTAACAAATTCTTTCCTCTGAGACAGCGTTATGAAAGGAGATCGGAACACAATCGCTCAGGCGAACACCCATCAATCACACGACTTCATTACTTGTACTATTGATCTAAGTGCGCAACTCGATAGTGCTAATGGATATTTATGTGTCTGCATAGTTTTCTTGGCAAATAGACCTGAAATTGCATTAATAAGTCCTAAGTACTGTGAGTGAAGGGTTGTGATAATCAGATACAATAAGCTCTATTAAGTGATCCTTCAATCTATCAACAGTTTGCATCAGTCCAGTTTTGTTCGTAGCCCTCGTTTATACCGCACTTAACAAGGGCTCTTTTGTTTACCATCAGGCTTTCTTATGTGATAGGTGGCAGACGAGCAGACAGATCTCCTGATGGTAAGCGATTGCCGCCGCCCAAACCACCTGCAACACCAGGAGAGTCACAAGTGCGCTGCCAATCTTTAACCCCCTTTCCCCCCAATTGGGCTTCCGGTAACATTTTCTACATCTAATAAATAGACGTGGCCAGCTCACTTCCACATCAGGGTCTTAATTTATCGATGCCTCTCCGATTCTCCTTTCTCGATCCTTATCTTCTATACTATTTATAAAGAGATAACTTCTATAGACAACGACAAGGCTTATAGGTAAACCGAAAACACGAAACGCTTGCGCGATGTAATTGGACACAGCGCTATCTATTGGTTCATTTCTGAATTACGGTCCCGAAGCGAAGTGAGGGCGGGCCACTAGTAATAGAATAAATTTATTTTTGGTTTATAAAAAAAAATACTCTTACTCATACATTCCATACTAAGTAGCTAAAACACTTGTGTTACGCATATCTAACTACAGAAGAATAGTAAATACAATATTTACATAGGTGACTACGCATGAGTATATTTCACACAGGCTCAGAATGTTTATCACCAATGTTTGTGCTAAGTAGGAATTGAACCCACATATTCACGAATGAAGCAGAGCTACTACCAGCGCGTCATCGGGCCAGTCGAATTTACCTGTTTTACAGTGTAACTGCAACTATTTTAGTGTAAGAAATATAAATCTGCGAAAAAAAAACCCCCTCCTTTCCTAACCAAAATAAAGGTATACCTACGTACTTACACAAGGTCCCGTGTAGAGTATGAACTCATGATGAACAGCATAGGTAGTCCATGACAGAAGAAATAAGAACTGTCTAGTAGAACATTAACATGTTTGTTTAATAAAATCCCATCAAAAACAATACTTGTCAAAAAACCAAGTCTCGCAACTACCGTAAAAAGTGGCGAGATACATGTTTTGCCAAGTCGGTTATTCATTTATTGACTTGGCAATCACACAATATATTTATTTATTTAAACTTTATTGCACAAAATTTGTAACAATATGCCCAGGATGAACTTAATGCCCAGGGGCATTATGATTTCTCGTTCATACTTACTTCATCGATGGCTTATGAGATTTCAAACGAATGTTGACATTTCTATTCAAACATAGTCGAAATTCAAAATCCTTGATTATTACTGTCATGACAATTAAGACTTGTATTGTTTCCGATTCTGCATGTTCCACTAATACAAACAAACGAGTCTCAAAATGTTTCAAATAACCATTAAAATCACAATGATAAATCATCTAATATCAACAGCTTTCAACCGCGAAACTGGACACAATTACTCAAAACCTATAAGTACGTGGAATTTTATCACAATTGTCAAAATGGTCACACGAGCATCTCAAGACGAGTTGAAAAATGATTCGCAACGCCGAACACACCTTAATGCAAGGTATCTCGCAATCGTCCAGTGCCACAATCGGACGGACAGACGTACATTAATAATATTACTCATTGTATGAGACAGGACACACTGATACACATCGCTTGAGGAGCATCGGAACAAGTATTCAACTAAGCGGATTCTTTGGATGGTTGCGGTTTTGGGTGTGCAGTGTACAATGAAAGCTCTTCAAAAAATTGTTTATAAGTCATTAGCATACTATAATTTTTTTAGAATTCCCAATTTAGCCGTCGACATTGGGATTGGATGAAGTTCAAATCACGAAAGCTACTAAGATCGTCTGATTGCCTATTTTCTCATATAGAGAGTCGTAAAGACGTGGAAGTTGCGAGAAATTGAATAGAAAAAAAAGATTCTCTGGAATTAGGGTGTTGGAGAAGAATGTTCAGTGTGTCTTGAATAGAATGGCGTACCAACGTCTCCATACTTTAGGAACTAGGAGTTAAGCAGCATCTATCAGCTCTTGTACAGACTTGCTTTCTCGTACTATTTGGACACATCTCAAGGAAAAGGAAAAGAGGGCACTAGGCTTCGCGGACGATGCAGACGATGTTATCGTTTGACTCTTAGTTTTAGTATGATCTGACAACAGAGTTAAACTACTTAAATTGAAAGAAACAACATCTACCCTGTCAGTATTTTGAAACGGTTAAACGTTTCCGATTGGTAAAGGACAGTTTCCCAAACAAACAATCCAATTTTTCATCAGCAATCATCAATCAGTCACAGACGCTAAACTTTGGTCCGTGCCCATATTTTATTAAAGTTTCAACGCAACCACATTTTTGCAGCACCAGCGGCCGAATCTGTATCAAAACAGGGCATAAAGCGAAATATTCAGACAGGATGATTTATAGGTCCAGCCTCCGATACGCAACTCCCGCGACCTACAAACTAAGGCAACCTTCACATTTTTCGACACTCCTTTGTTGGCGGCACGTGGTACGTAGCGCCCCTCGCAGGTTTGGCTGTCATGTCATTGCTATGCCGATCATTTATCATAGCTCAATACTGCCATCAAATCGAGCGGCGTCTAGCTGGCGCTTGCAGCTACCAAGCATTGAAAGAAAGAATTCGTTTAGCGATAAACTGTTTGTTGAAATTTCGCTTGCAAGACTGAGAACGGTATCAAATATAGTGTCCTAAAGTTCATTTGGAGTAAGAAACTAAGTATGTATTTTTACTATCAAGTATTGTTTAATTTGTGTTTGAATAAAAAAAAACAAGTTATTCTCATAATTTATTTTATCATCTTCACCAATTTTTCAAATTTAATACATTTTATTAATACAATACAATAATTTAAATGATCAAGTTGCTACTTTCCTAGTCCTCATTTAAATTGGAATGAACGATAAACATATTTTATATTCAGTTAAAAAGAAATAACATAACTAAATAAAGAATTATTTACAAGAAAAAGACGGAGGATTTGAAAAACTAAATAGGCCACATCCTATTGCACAGAAAAAATTACGTTACAAGCAAAATCAATTAAGTAATGATTTTAATTTATTACGTATTAAGATTTGAACATTATTAATTCAGTTATACTAAGTGACGTATCTAATATTTACAAACAATAAATAATACAACAAATGAACCAGTCAAGGGAACCAAAAATAGCACTCCAGACATACTCGTGAGAAAAATCATCAAAAACTTGAACTCAATTCGTGCTGTTTCACTTAAGAATATAAAATTTAACAAAATATCACAGTTGACTACGACATTTAAAAAAAATGTGACAACAAAAACCTTAAGCAAACGTAAAGTCATATCGCCAAAGTGAAAATGAATTAAACAACCGTGTACATGGAACAAATGAAATGAATCACTTAGCATATTAAGTACATTTACAAATACGACATTAAAGATTTCAAAGTACGTAGCTAGGGCCACAATTAACGTTTAATTGGTAGCGTTTGTGGAAACTTTAGAAAAATTACTATTTTAAAGGTACCTTATCATCGTTAAATTACACATCGTATACTGTATATTTATAATATGATAAATATTTGTTATTTACAACTAAGGACAGGAACATAAAACAGTTCTTCGGGAAGTTTACTGAAATATATTAAACTTTTCATCGTACATACTAAACGACAAATTCATTTATTTACAATTACTATGAAGGAATATCTACCTATTCACAGGATCTATAGTTATTACTGAGCTTACGAATTCTATTTAAGTTCACAGCGCTTTTACAAGCCCCCCTAATTTTAAATCATTAATAGTTACAACATGACCTAAATACTTTTGATACATTCTTTGTTTTATAATTATGTTGTTTGGATTCACCAAGTTTTAAACTATCCCTGTACATCTCCGAATTTGTTACTGGTGTGACGGCTATTACTTTTACATTGAATTGTATGAATTAACTGTTTTTATTTAAACATTCCTTAAATCTAGCCATCACAATGTACACTATTCGATATTCCGTTGGTTTTATCTTACAATTTTAGGAATATTATGCAAATCCAATTACAGCTTATGACTAGGTAAAATTCTTTCTACTTCAAGTTTTAAAACTCATTTTATCGTATACTTTGTTTACAATGTAATCGCATTAAATTACATCTGATGAATGCTTTTAATTGAATATCAGATTTACAAAGAATATGAAATCACTTGAATGACAATCTTCAACTTAAATGGTTATTAAGTTGATCATATACAAATGAGTTAAAATAGCTTCAGTAATATCATGCAGATCACTTTCAGATTAACCTTGATTATTTTCTTCAAATTACGTCTTCACACTAATTAAGTCTTCAATAAGCTTCGCACAATCTTGAAGCACAAACACTTTGTCTTTAAAGTCACTTGTAAAGTCAACAACAACTTTAACAAATTAGGCTACACTAGAGAAATTTTTCAAGCAGCGAATAACTGATCCAGTCTGGTTGCTGTAACGCCCATAGTCGCACGGAACTATCAACGTCACACACAACCCCGTATTGACGGGCGACTGTCTAGTTTAGTAAATCAGTTATCCGCTGTTCGAAAAATTCCACTGATCCTATGCGGAGAGGTGCGCGAACTGGCTGGGGTGAAGGTCGAACTGGTAGGGGTGCCCGTACGGATTCATATGGTACGGGACTATGTTCATCGAGGCCATTTTGTGCTCCTTCTTCCACTTCATGCGCCGGTTTTGGAACCAGATCTTGATTTGTCTCTCGGTGAGGCACAGCGCGTGCGCGATCTCGATCCTTCTCCTCCGCGTCAGGTACCGGTTGAAGTGGAACTCCTTTTCCAGTTCCAACGTCTGGTACCGCGTGTACGATGTCCTTTGACGCTTCGTCTCTCCATTCGCGTTCACCGTACCTGAAAATAGACAACAAAGTATGTTAGCTCACGTCAAAGGACAGGATGATCGAGCGTATTTTCATTGCATAAATTCGTTAAGGATTATTCTAGTCACAAATGCTAGCGACGTTAATATTTAGATCTGAATGTTCGTTTGAGCGCCAATGAATAGTTGGCTCGATCGACTTCGTGGCTTGCTACGCTTGCTCGATTGTGATGTACAGCTCGCGGCAACACGCTCGATTCAGAACGAGATTTCTATGCAGAAACTCAAATAGTGTTGCGCAATTAATTTAAATTTATTTCCCTGAGCTGTCTCATTTTTCTTTATTTATATCGTGTGCTCGCCACATTATGACACCTTCGCTGGTGATTGTCTTGGCACGAACATGTTCCTGTTTGTGCGTGTAAAACAGGGGCCAAGGAAAACGTTGCTTCGAATAGATTTGTTATTATTATTATGATGAATGCGCTAATAAAGTGTGCTAATGCTGATGTGGTAGTTTGGTGGGATTGTGTTTCAAGTATTTAAAGAATGGAGTGTGTTAAGAATCTGTCAATTGGAAATCAAAGAAGGTCTGTTGGTGGTGTGGCAGCGGCGTTTAAGTCATGGGCTGCATGCCGCACCTGTCACGGCGCGTCGACGGCGGCCCACCACTTGGTCCGGTTTGGACGGCCGCCAGTGCTTTCGTGATCGATACGTGGCTTGTCTCGGGTGTGTCTACCAAATTAAACTGTGTCATTTATTACTTTCCTCTAAGCAGCTTCGTTAGATAAAATCATCGCGGCCACTAATATGACCATTTACTCACGATTGTACAAAGCATGAATTGAAGAAGTTAACTTGAGAAATATTATCAACCAATTCATTGAAATAATTGGATGAGTAAAAAAAAGCTTAAATAAATTCAGTCGAAGCGTCCAATGCTTTAACTTATTCCGTCTGAGATGTCAAACCCGCGTCAATAAAGATGTTTAAGAGGATATAAATATTCGATGTAGGCTGAAGTAAGGGAGAACAAGTGAATCCGCGGCAAAAACCCTGCGCGATTGAAATGTTAGTGACAGCTTGATGCACAAACAACAGACAGACAGCATTATTTTAACATAATCCTTGTACAGAAACGAAACGAATGGACGCAATACGAACAGATTTGAATTTCAATGTGAATTCAGGAATAATACAATGATATTGATTAAGCGTTCACATCAAGTTTCTAATTTGAATGTGCTTAAATTCACGTGATAAGTGGGAAAGTGCAAAGCAATAACTTAATGTCGAAATAGGCAAAATAATCCATAGATCAGACGTATCGACCAAAACGGATTTTTTGTTGGTATTGGAAGTTGATAACTGAATAATAACATCAAGGATATTATTATAATGAAGATGAAGCTGTGAAGCCTTCATTTCTAAACCGTTAAGGTCTTATTTGTAAAGTTTTTTTTAATACAATTAATACCTAACTACCAGTAATCTTTCAATTCGATAATTATTATAAAAGTTTTTTTAAATGATTTTTTATATGTGACAGGTGGTAGACGAGTCGAGGGATCACCTGATGGTAAACGGTTGCCGTTCTCTATAGATAACCGCAACACTAGTGGAGTCACAAGTACGCTGCCAACCTTTTAACGCCTTTCCCTTCCCCATTACATAGTATTCATCAGACAAATGTTTATCCAGGGTGGCGATCGAACCCACGACCTCTGGCGTAGAGACTGGCTACATACATACTCGTTACTGCATTTCGAACTCACATATAAGAAATGCCCTTGTTTGAGGTCAGAAGATCAGTGTGATTGTTTTGAGTATTTATGTATTACAAGGATATTTTAAGTAAGTATTATAATGCCAAAACTGCCAAATATTGGTATTTGCAAGCAAAGGACACAACCATATACAGGGTACATCTGTGAACATTTACATTCCTTTAACCACGTGTTCTACCAACCATTTTGAACAACATTTGTTCCATTTTGAAAATTCTCATTTAAAAAAAATCATCTTACAAAGTCGGTCACGTGCCTTGGTCAAATGGTCATTTTGTATGGGGAGTCGACAAAAATTTCGATGAATTTCGGAAAGTTGTTGAACAAATATTGTTCAGAATGGTTGCTAAAACACGTGGTTGAAGGGATGTAAATGTTCACAGATACACCCTGTATCTAAACAGACATTTAAGTCTTGAGCTATGCTTAATGCTGACGACCTCCAACAGGATAGGTTGTGAAAGATATCCGCGAACAATTGGCATATCATAAATTACCCATCACAATTGCAACTCACACCCGGTGTCAGGACTTGAATAAATTTAATGTCGAATTGTCTTTGAGTTCCGTATTGTTTCTTGTCTACCAGACAGAAATACCAGTGAAATTGACATAGGTAGGATATGTTTTATGATTTAACCACATCTGAACTGTTGGAAAGTAATATAGCTTGTAGGTGCATATTTTTTGCTTTTCGTAAAATCTTTCAATTGATAGTGTGGCCGATGCAGCAGGCCACATTAACTCTATGGTTTTGTAAAAAATATATAAAAATAAAAAGGCCTTGTTTTAATTGTTAAACACTTTGTGTTGTTTTATATTCACTTATTTTACAATGACAGCATTGTAAGATAATTACGGTGAAAAGTGATGGTGGTTTTCTTAAGCTTATTATTTGGTTGATTTAGGGACACTAAGGCATATTGGTACTCAATAGGTAGTGTACCTACAAGAAATATATCATCGGTAATGAATATTAATGTGTTAATTTTCTCAATTGACGTTAGACCGAAAATTTTAGATTAGACAACTTCGTATCATTGTTTTTTGATATGAATAGGCTGCTAATATTGCATGCATGCTATAGAGTGACTCCGCACATCTAGTTTTTTCGTCTTTTAAGAACCAGATTGTTCATGGAAAGATTGAGGATACCAGGCCACGAGAAAGATCGCCTCTGAGGTGGACCGACCAGATAAATGCAGCAGTAAGTGGCTCATCATCACTTAATGTACAAGGAAGGCGCCATCAAAGTGTGGTGGCGTGTTGTGAAGCTTGCCACCAATGCCTGAAGTTATGACCATGACCATTCAGTCAAGAGTGATACCGACATAGAATGACATGAAATATGAGTAATGGTATTATAGTGGTAGAGAACGCACCTTCGACTTCCCGGTCGTGGTTTGAATAAGAGCGTGCACATTTTTTTTCAAATCCATGTGCATATTTTGTCCAGTAACTAGGTGGTGAGGGAAATCTGCATATTAAGATTTCTGAAATTTAGCTATGTTTCTGATTCTGGTTAGTCTGCTTACGCTGTTGAAGGGTTACGAAGGTCAAACGATAGTCGCTTCCTTGTAAATTCAAAACTGCCTAATCCTACATCAGGGTTTGATGATAATGATTGTAAGCGAAAAGGCGATGAGGACAAAAGAAAGGTATCGTTCAAGACTCAGATCCGAAAATATCCACGGTCTCCATACACCAAGAAAGGAAGAAAGAGGAAAATATATTTTATAGGTTTTTAACTAGATGCATATTTTTTTTTCTGTTGCAATATACCTACTCTGATCCACGCTGTTTGATGGAAACGGTATCATTTTTATGCCGGTGTGTAATTCTAGGTCACAGACGATTGTTATTCCGTCTGCCTAGTCTAGACATATTGCATGGTCGAATTTTAAATGAATGACATCGCATTACCTATGGATGAGTCTTAAAATTTGAAAACTAAAGTAGCCACTGTCTGGAGACAGATATCATGAAAAATATCGATTTTATACTTTTTTTGAAATAATTCTCGAAACTGCAGGTAGTTTATTTTTCAAGGATAGCGTTGGATGTCATTGATCTAGACGTGATCGAAAGAGTAAATTGTAGGCAATTTATATTTTATATAAAAAAAAATCTTACATTATATATCAACTAGGTATAGGTAAGTACCTCTATGATATTGAAAAGGAATAGAAACAATGTAATATTTCATTGTCATACTCTTAATTTTTTTTTGGTGTCGGCAGACCCTAAAATTTTAAGTTTGACTTTCCTTAACTATGATAAAAATTATGATATCATAAATTTTATAAATAAACCTATTAGTAATTTTATTCTCTCGGACAATTTTGAAACATAATTTATTACTTATTTTAAATATTACTTTTGATTTACGTTCGCGTTTTAGTTCAAACTTAGGCGCCAAAGAAATAGTAAAAATCCTTAATATATTTTTTGTAAATCAAACATTTATATCATTCCATCAACGTGGTTACTTAAATAACATAGAGCTTCAAATATGCCAGCATAAAAATGTTTGACGATAAAACATCAAAGAGAACATGACTAATGGTATCTAGATGAAAACAGAATACAAGCAATAAAAATGTCACATTTAGTTTATATCGCTCTTAAAGAGATTCTGTAATTGTTTTTTATCATTTATGAGTAGTTCTTACTGTCATAATGTAGTGTATCGTTACAATAAATTAAAGGTTATTATGGCGAAATCGCAATCATTTTCTGGGTCTTGATTTTAATTATTTCCTTCGTCGCCCTCATTATGGGAGCGATGAAAAAATTAATACATAAGTATCTGCTTTGTGTTTGCAATCAATTACCTTGAGTTATAGCGGACAGATGTTCCCTGATCAAGTGACAGTCTTATAGACAAATCCGTTCTGACTTTGTAGATCTCATCGACGCTTATTGTCAGGTGTGTTGCGATCATGTTAAGTATTAACTTAAAATCTATCCTATTTATAAAGAGGTAACCTTTACAGACAACGATAAGGCTAATTTTATCGTCTTAAGACCCAAAAGCCTTTAAAAAGGCAAAAGCAATTGATTTTCTATTGTATATGTTCCTTACGACGTTAAATAAGTCCACCGAAATGACGAAACACCAGCGCGATGTAATCGACGCCGAGCGTCATCTACTGATTCAGTTTGGAACTCAATAGTCCCAAAGCGAAGTGAGGACGGGCTACTATTAAATCAATGAAAACGTAATAAAAGAAAATATCTCTTAAGAACAATAGAATTGTTTTATAATGAAGATTTGTTCTTCAAATAGAGTTTTCATCAAGATCAAAGTGAATCTAGTTTAGTTAATTATAAATATTAACATAGACTTAATTTTACAAAAAAAAAGTATAACAGAGTGGACAGACAAAGCATAAGGATATCAATGAAAAAAAAATAGATTTAGGTTAGAAATATTACGGAAACAGAAGATATTGCTATCATACAGTCAACTGCAAAAGTTCATGTACCATTTCGTAAGCCGTTGACTCTTATTGAAGTGGGAATAAGAGTCATAAACTGTGAAATATATGTAACCTCTCCTGCTGTACTGCGCGTTTATTGCAGTATGCACGTATATGATTATTATAATCCGCAGACGCGTAAAGTGATAAACTCCGCAACTGTTTAATAGAATCAGTTGCCATGGTGTCTAGGCCATCGCGAATGTATAACATCTGCCGATTACTGGGAGTCGGTGCGTTGTCAAACAGGTCATCTGCAATATTCAATGCTCCAACAGACACATTTATCAAGGCGTCTCGCTGAATCCAAAATTAGGTTGAAATGCAAAACTTCTTGACACCCCTTATGCGGTTTTGGTGAATTGAGTAGGTACATATGTGGCACGATGATGGCTTTATATTTATTATAAGCATGGCAGAAGAGCATACTGGTCACCTGATGGTAAGCAGTTGCTATCACAACTGCACCTGTGGGATCACAAAAGTGTTCCCCCATCCCTAAAATCCCCTTACTCCCGAATTAAGCTTCTGTTACACTGGAACACAACCTGTTCACGCTTATGTTTTTCCTCACAAACATCATTGTGGTATCATACCGGTCGAGCCGGCCCAGTCATACTGAAGTATGGCTCTTCCAAAATTTTGCGTTATCATAACGCATAAGGCTTTAGATTTGTCATCAGCCTTGTTTATTAATTTCATATTTTTATTTTCAATTCTTTATTTCCTTATTACTTTCGTCTATTAAGGTGTATCTAAATTTCTACTACATAAATAATGTATTTTCAATTTAACTCTTTTTGGTTTTAATTACAGGTATTACATAAGTTCCAAAAGTTCAGTAATCTTGATTTGCTAAGTAATTCCAAAGTATTCAATGCCCCATGACCAAAGTGTCAGTCAAAAACAGTATATGTAAAACAAACCCATGAATCTAGTCCTTCACCTGTTGAGAGACAACTGTGTCCAGCGCTTGTCACAACTCGTGACGTCCAAGTGACAGTGACAACCACAAGGTGGCGCTGACATAGGAATTCGGAATACACTTTGCTGCGCTTAGGCAGTACTTCATATTTTAAGACAGCTGTTTTTGTTTTTTCGAGTTGTAAAATACGCAATAAATTGAGCAATAATTTATTTTAAACATGTGTATTGAGAGGGTGTTTATTTTCGACTCTTGAAAGTTTGTATGTATAGAAGTATGCGTAAGTCTATTTCGGATCTCAATAGAAAAACGGAACCATTATAAGAGCACTTGTGTACCCGTCTGTCCGATTTCCCCCAATTAATTGTGGACTTAACTCTTTCCTAGTTTTCTGGTCCCTCTTGAATACTTAAACGCGAGGCCGTGGGCGAAAGCCTACGTTGCCCACGCGTAGCTACACCACTGTTCTGTAGGTATCTATGTCATCAGGCGTTTTAATCGATATCGTTTAAAACTACGTCTGGATGTTCTTTTAATTTCAATGCATTGTACGGAACCCGCAGTACGTGAGTCCACATCTAGCGCTATCTATCTACGAAGTGAGGGTGAACCCGATTGTTATAAAAGACAACTATCCATCTGTAACGCTGATTTTTTTGTCTCTCTGTATTTTTTTTTTTCAAACTTAGAAGCTAACCCAAATATTTTTACATTCATTTGCAAACCAGAATTTCGCGAGTCAGCAGTCATCACTCGCGCTAAAGAGGTATTTTTTGTATGTGTTATCGATAAGTCGAAAGAATTGGGATCTGGTGAGAGATACTGATTACAAGTGGACTAATCGAAGAATCAAGTGGAGCAAAAATTACTATGACAGTTTGGAGAGCTGAGGGGTTACAACGAACCCTTGGGACGGGTTACACCTATCGTATCCAAATAAAAGAGACGCACAGTGAGTGTGAAAAAGATGAGGATATTTATTTGGTCGCGTATTCCTTTTCGTTGTAGGCCCTCAGACCACCCACAAATTAAGTGTCTAAGTGAAGTAAAAGAATGCATCCAGTTTAGAACTAGTCAATGTGAAAGAAAAAAACCAGCCTAGTGCGTGTTGGACTCACGCACAAAGGGTTCCGTACCTGTTTTACAAGTGCGTTGCCAACCTTAAACCCCTTTCCCCCCCAATTGGGCCTCCCATACCCTCACACACTCGACGAAACACAGCGCAGGCTCTGCTTCGCGTCGGTCTTCTGTGAGGCCATCATAACACTCCGCTCGAGCCGGCCCATTTACCTATGCCGAAGTGTGGCTCTCCGCCGCAGAGCTTCCAAGCGTAAGCTATGGGGGTACGCTTGTATAATGACCTAAGATTTGGAACATCCTGGTCTATAAATGACTACCGTTTGACCTTCGCAACCCTTGTTGGGTGTAATCTGTTATTTTTCTGGTTGTCTCATATCCTTAAAACATATTTATTATAAAAATGTATGCAATTTTATATGCACTTATTATTATTAACGAATATAATAATATGATGAAAGATAAAAGCATATCTTCCGCCTATAAGGCCTAATAGTCTACATTATAAGGCAAGTGTCTAGCAAACAGAGAAATTATCAAGAAAAACCATCTTCAACATAATGATATTTAATACCTACAATACAAGCCCCTCAACACTGGTTATACCAATTACAAAGCTCTGGTAAAGCGTCTTAAATGGAAAAAGTGCCCACTACGGCAATGATAATATGCTTTTGCTTTTTTTCAGTAATACAAGCCTTTCAAGTAGTTGCCGACTGCAAACCAGTAATTTGCTTGCATAGTTTTTAAGAAGCCGCAGTCGTGACTTTTACAACACTTCTCGGTTCATAAATACAGACCTAATGACTATGTAATAAGGTTCCTTTTATAATACCATGAGTTAAGTAAAAGGAGTCTATAAAATCGTGTAATTATTTTTAAGTGTCATCTACGTATCGCTTTAAACGTGTATCCGTGCCGAGGAAATAAAACAGTAAGTCAACTTTAGCGTTTATAATGTATCTTTTTACATAATAACCTTTAGATTCTAAGTTAGTCCAATACGATTTGGAGCTACAAGTTAGCCGATTGTCAGTCTCAGGGTTGATACAAAATTTCTTAAAAGAAAAAGTCACACAAAAACATAAGAATTGCATTTCGGTCGCGGTAAGTAGTAGCTCACTATCGCTCATTGCACCACCGAGGAAGTCGTTTTCCACTCTGTTTTGTTGTAACCTTAGTGTGGGTATGAGTATTGTATACACACAAGTATGCAAGAAAATTTGCTGTCTTGCATATCTTTAGTTACATTTTTCAAGAAATATATGACGGAAGAAGTTTATGAAAAGTAGATGGCAGATGAGCAGACGTATTTAGGTACTAGCATATTGCGCCCGCCGTGGATACCTGCAATATGCTACCCATGCAACATAATATGCTTACCTAAGGGTAAAGGGTAGGGGAAGCTAAGGCGTCAGATTGATATCTTGAGATGAGAAGAAGCAAGATGCCTACGCAGAAACAGCCATCGATCGACTCTAGCTTTTGAAATGCTGCAATCATCGGGGAAAGCACGAACTATATTGGTAAAAATACTTTACTGTTTTTATTTTCATTATGGTGGCATTCGTGTCTGAGAGGCAACTGGTAGATACGTTTTTTCCCGTATCTGAGACCAGCTATCGTTGCAATGTGTCTGCCTGTCCCCGGTGACACTTTACGAAACTTTTGATTTACTTGGCCCCGGTTAGCTCTTTAGTTCATGGTTCCTTTGATTATCAACTTCCTATAGATTTTTTATACACAAAACGATTTCATTAAATGTTGCCTCAAAGTAAGTGTCAAATCTGCACATTTGTTTTACATATAAAATATAAACAATACAGAAAGAGGCTAGTCCAGTCGTCTATCCTCAATATAGACATTTAATTATTATCAGCCAAGGAACTTCCACTACCTACTGAGCATAATCCGATCTTATAGTGTCCATGTGGTCAGCCTGAATCGAGAGAGATCATACCTTTAATCAAATGTAAAATATGATCTACCATATAAAACTATGTAATATCTTATAATATCCTTTTCATCATACGAAACCCGAATCGTCATGCAAAACCGTCCAGCACATCTTATCCGCACTGTGATCAGTGCGCGCGTCAAAATGTATGAAATATTGCTCCGAGTCAACTCGCACGCATGTTTCAAATTATGTCATCGGGCAAGCCGCTAGGTCGTGTTGTGTTCTCCAAATGTCAGCCTTTTAGTCGACACTCGTTATAATTTGGCTCGGTGCCTTACGATTATTAAGTTTAACAGTACGCAGAAATTCGTGCGGTACTATGTTACCACGGTGTTATGGGTTACGTTGTCCTACATTCTGGTTTGTGTGAATCATGTTTGTCGTATTTCTTAACTTTTGAGCGAAATAAATAAAAAAATATAACATAATAACTATTTCAAATACTTTTATAGGTAACACGAATATAGTCCCTTTAGCATGCAAGATCAAAAATAAGCAAAATAAAAATCAGGTGTTCCACAAAAAATATATTTGTTTAATATTGGGTTATTATCTTCTCTGTCACACTGCGCATTTTCTTGAGAGCGATCTCATTATGTATCTCTACAGGTGGTTATACTAAATTTTCCATGAAATTGATAACGTTATAATATATATACCACAAACTTGGCTGAATTTTTACCCGTGCGTCCATGACCTTTAAAACTTTTGCAATAAATTCTAAAGCAAACTAGGTACTCTTAATAGCGAAACAGTTTAACGTAACTGCTTTTAATCATTTTCAAATTAACAATCTGTTCAATAACATCTAGAATGCGTGCGCGCAGTTTTCAGTCCATAAAGAGTCGAAGATTGTCCGATTGGACCCGATCACGACTCGGTGTTAGGGAAGCGGTCTGTTCAAAAGCGATTTGTGATAAAACTTGAGTTTTTAAGGTAATGGGTTATACCCGTTGTCCGCCCCGTGTATGTTCTTTTCGATGCGAAGGAGTGGGCAACAAGTTTTTTTTTTTAAATATCTACCAAGAGTATGAAAAATAAAGTTAATAGTGATATTTGAATGGATAACGTTATAGTTCTAGATGCAAAACGAAAACCTCGTGGACATCCTAGTTCTATATGTAGCTAAAATGGCAAATCTTAAAGTATATAAAATAAAATCAAGTATCTAAACTGAAATCAATATTGAAAAAAGCTAATGAGCTATAGTTAGTTTTCAATTAACACTATAAGAAGTTTGTTCAATCCCAATACTTTATCTTGCTAGAGAATTCATAAAATTGTACGTAACTTTATGATTAATACCAACGAGTTGTAGTTGATGTCATGGCTGACCTATGACGAATTTAAAAAGTAATTTGCTCACTAGTTTGACATCCAAAAATATTTTTAAAAAGTCAAACCGCATCCCGCGGTGCAGATTTCTCACGTTTCATGGTGAGCTCTAATCACGACGTGGAAATATTAAGGACACTAATATCTTGTACACATTTACATAACACGCAATAAATCTACGTGCGCGCGCGCAGCGACGCGATTCAGTCGGCGCCGTTGATAAATTTTTAGGCCCAATGCACACACATGATACTTTTGGCTTTGGCGATTGCTACTGAGATTTAAAGAAAGGCCGATGTTTGACCGCTCACCGCTGATCTAGAGTTTCAAAGGTCAAACGGTAGTTGATACCATAATAACTAGTCTTATCAAATCCGTACCCTGGATTTCGAAGCGACGACGTTGGAAGTACCCAGGAATTATGAAACGTCTATCAATTGAGAAAGGGAAAGGAAGCTAGCAATTGTTAAGAAACCTTTATCATTCTCGCTTTAAAAGTGTTGACTAGATAGTCAGCGCCAGTTTTAAAGAGCCATTGCATCATTCATTAAAGATAAGTACGCTTACAGCTATGCCTAAACTAATGACTCGTACGTTTATTTGTAAGATGTCTCAGCATACATTTTTATAGATGGAGATAATGTCAAAATACAACTTCTATTAATCAATCAACATCTTGGGTTCATCCACTGTCAAATGTAGGTAAGCGTACGCCTTAGATTTCTATCCCAAGTTTTCCTTATCCACTGACTGCCAGCTTTTCTACGGCCAGCCATTTAATGGCTAGTCGTCTTATAACGCTTGCCTAGTCGCAGTCTCAACATAACAAGACTGTCCTTACGACTGTCCTTGTTCGTTTCCATTACCATAACATTCCACCTCGACAATCGTCGGTACTACAAACGAGGTGGAATGGTTCAATGCAATACAATAGCCAATACCAAACCTCTAATCGAAAAAAATGCTTACAACATTGAAAAAGACATTGCATTTTAAGTTTATATCAACTGGTATTTAAGTGATGGTGTTAGTCTACGGTGAGCCTTATTGAGCTTTTACCATGGTCTATTTAAAGTAGTCGTGCCGACTCAATCTGGTGTTTTGTACCACTTGGTCGGTGAGTCCACTGTGTAGCCTTATCTCATCGGAATGGAGTCAGCGGGGACTTGAAAAGTCTTATTGTCCACTGTAAGCAATAAACAGGGCTTACCTTTTACTTTTACTAATATCAAGTAAAACCGCCTCCTACCGTGTTTTCACACTGTCTTTAAGATTAGTTTCTTCTTAGACTAAATTCAGCTCATTAAATTTCTAATTTTTGCTACTATTTAGTTATCTGCGCATATTTGTATCAGATCATGTTACCTACGTACCTAAAGTTAAAACTGTTTATATCTAAGTCATCTTCAATTATATTAAAATAACACATAAGAATCACCCAGAATGTGATTTCAATGATATAATAAAAATACTCAATCTACACGTGCCGGAAAGTTTTTAAAGCGTGTAACCATGATTCAGCTGGTCTGGTTTCCCTAATAAAGTGTTACGAAGGTCAGAATGCAGTTGGTTCATTGTCAATACCAGACCGCAATCCTAAATCTAAATCTGGTCTAAGCGCAACCTGGAATTATAATCTGAGACGAAGAACATATTTGAGATAGTACAAATATCTATATAAAAGTCCCACACTTCCTATTGCCATAATTTAGAATCAAATTACTCATGACAAGTTGTCGTATTTCGTAGACATATATTAGTCTAATGCGATACAGACCAGTTGATTATATTATGTATAGCTGAGATCACTATCGAGAAGACTAATGACCTATCTATCTACGTTTAGTTCTACTAACCAAACCGGTGGTCGCTTGCGAGACACCGTGCCACCGTCAACTATCTTGCCTCTATAGACTTAAGGTTCAAAAAGACAAGATAAGTTGCTTTAAGAAATAGTTTTGCTTGTGTCTGTAGGAAGTATGAACAAACCTTGGTATGAGGGAATGCCTATAGATTGTGATTTATTATGGTGTCTTAGAGAGTATTAATGTTAATTGCATATGCAGACAAATCACGCTGGTTCAATAGTTTCCAGGATCTGGGCGAAGATTTAATTTGATTTGATATTCAAATTAGTTGTAGACAAATAGGTATCGATAGGACTGCATTAACTACTTAATCGAAATCATTTTACAAATTGAGTGGTGATTTAATAATATTCTCGCGTGTATTATATTTATCGTCGTTACATTGGACATTTCTGGATTACCACTTATAAAGACCGAACGTTCCATTTTAGGAACAAATTAATAAAATTGACAACATTGAGAACTGAACCTTTATACCTTTGTATTAAGAGTCATAGTCGTTTTAGGACACCAGTGGGTACCCAAGAGGTTAAAAACGTAGACATTTGTAAATACCTACTATAAACCTATTAGTAAATGCCTACTAGCTAATTAGTATTTTTCTATTATTATTAGATAGAGGATTTGGTAATACAATCGTCCATTATTTTAGTAAATATAGTTTTTAATACTTCATGCAATTTCCATGCAAAAATGCATGGAATTAGCATTTAAAATTTTTAATTTATTTCATGAATGAATGAGGAAATCAGTCCATCAGTAATAAACACTGTCATTTCATTTTCTATAAGCGTTGTAATTAAAAGCCTATTTACATGGCAAAGGTCAATATTGACTATAAATATTTTTCGTATAAAAAACATAAACACAGTGGTTCAAATGTACCGCTATACGGAAAAAAGATAAATCTATACGTGTCCCGATTGCTTCCTAAATTGATCGCACAATTACCGTGGACGCCGTGAGACCGGCAATAATTTAAAAAATATCGCCCAGTAAATGATGCCATAAATTTAATTTAATAATACATACGCCCAACGCAACGGCATCATGTGCGGAAAGCTAATTGAATATTAATTTCATAATAAATCTGGTCGAACGAGTTATCGTAGGAACCTTTTTATTTATAACTTAACTCGGAACGTTTGGCAATAGTTGCCCACGTTAATAGATTTAAATCATTCTCAATTTGTTTTAGGTCACATAAATACGGTTGTTATTAATAAATTAAATACATTTTCTTTTTCGCCGCATGAGAATATTAATAACGGCGTTTTCGACCATGACAAATATCATCTTTGATAATTAATGTTGTTGAAAAATGCGACTTATCATTGCATCTTACATTGTTTTGTTGCATCACATGCGGTTGAAATTAATTCTGAGTGCATCTCCTAATTTTTGTGTGCCACACCTCTGGCGGCAACCATTACAAACACCTTCCGCCTCCAATAATTTATTACTTTTATCTCGAGCACAGTCGCGGTCACTGCGCACAAACAAACGACATCTCCGACAATAAGACAAATCGACCGATTACGAGACACTACCTGCCCGCGGTGGGTCCGGCCCATGCAAATTTTCAAAATCTTTTACCAGCAACATACCTCGTTATTGCTCCTTTTAAAAGAGAGTAAAAGTATAATAGCCCTTTTAATGTGACCCATTAGTACATTAATTACTGTGACACGAGAAGAAAGGCTTTTCAAACTTTCTTCAGTCACACAATGGTAGACAAAAAAATTTGCTCAAAAATTCAATGCAAGTGACCTTGTGGGGCTATGCACGCAAACGTTTTGCAACATTTGGTAATTTTCGCACAGACTTTGATTTATATTGTCTGTGGGGGATATGCTTTGTTACATCGGAACTTAAAACCTTGTTGTTTTAAAGACCACTTGCGGCGAATTTGTAACAGCGTAGTTAACCACAAAGAAACGTTACTTCGCTGCAAGAAAGGACACTAAGCAAAGATAATGAATGCACTGAGCATCGGCGTATTGAGGCAAACAATGAAAATGTATGTATAGAGTATAAAGACCTCGAGGTTAGCACGGATGTAAATGTGCGCCACAATAGGCCAGGAATAGATCATGATATCATAATACCTACGAGGCAATTTGGTTACGATCTTATAAACTGTGTAGGACTGAACTGGTTGAATGTTGTAACTAAATGACAACGATGTAGTAGATGTAAAAGTGTGAGATGATAAGTATATTATGATTAATAATAGAATCTTAAAACAATTGAGTAAACGCTGGCACGTCGGCGGTTTGAAAAAGAGCGCACGTTTATCAATTTCAAGCATTAATTTAAGACTACTCGTAGATAAAGGCCACTACACGGCAGGCGGGTTACCGTCGAAAGAAATCTCCATACAAAACATTACTCGGTTGTGTTGAGCGATTTATGCGACGTGCCGCGGGCTGGGAAGCACTGTGCACTCCTTATTGTATATTATTGTAGTGACACCGACTAATTTGTTGGCCGACTGATGAGCCCACTGCGGGGAAAGAGATGGTTTATGTTTAGAGATTGTTAAACTTTATTAACTCCTACGAAGATAGAATTACCGGATTCGTCGGCAACGAGTTCAGTAAACGCAAGCTGCGTAGAGGTTTTACTTGCAGACTTCCTCTCTTCCTCTTTGCGATTTATATACATTTTTTTATTCTAGATATTGAGTTGTGTTTAAGTGGAATCAGATTTCCTTAAGTTTTACACTTTGTTAAAGGGTCTCAATGATACTAAGTGAAAATGATATGAAAGTTATGGATGTCTAAGTAAAAACATAAACTGCAATTTCAATTCTTATAAAGTAATTGCATTTTAACTAATATTGGAAAAAAATAAGGCGTATGAGCAAAATTAACAACGTTTTAAAAACATAGAAAACACAAATCTGATTAAATTTGTTTAGGAACGTTCCTATTAAAATATGATCTATCACTCCATCAGATTTCTTTGATAACTGCGGATCGTATCCACATTATGCCGGCTTTTCGTCTTAGCATGTGGATTTATTTAATCCGTCATTTCGGTACACGGTGCGCCGGGGCAGCTCTGCCGGCGAGTGACGTGCGCACGCGCGCTTCTCTTCATCCCGGACAGAAGTAACGTGAAAGCGTGTTGGACTTTGAAAAGGAGGTTCATTTGAATATAATTCGGCCTTTTTGTCTCCACTGCGGGTCGATGTGGATCAAAATAACTTTGTATGTGAATGGAGTTTATTTTACAGACGTAGGTACCAGTCGGTAATTATTTTAAGAGAAAAAGTGCCATTTTAAAGATTCATAATATCTTCGCAACAAAAATTTTTCATACGAATAACTTTTCCCCTTTTTACCTTAATATCCGGTAAATAACTATATCTTATTGTTTTGGAAAACTCTATTAATAAAATAATGTTTCTATCCTCGATTTAAAGTTTTTTGGGAATACATTTATTTATTTTCCGCCTTTTTATATGATTTGTTGTGACCTGAACTTATATAATTATTTTTTTGGGCCATAATCTTTATCTACTTAGATAGATAGATATACTTAACAACAGCAATAAACAGTACAATATGGCGATCATATTGCATATAGCTTTTTTCTAGAACAACAGTGAAACTTAGTATGTTTCTTAGAAACAAGCTGATTTTGTATTACCACATTTTTATTTTATTTTATTGACAAGGAATGCGTTTTCATAAATTGCATCGGCATATCCCGCTTTCTTTCCGAACGGTTAATTTCATAAGATGTTTTGTAAACAAGAGCGTATTCATCATGATATGAAACGATCGGCGATCAACCCGAGACATTTCAAAATAAACCAGTCTTCTCCGATGCGTCAGTACCCGTCCACACTAATCTTGATCCCACCAGAATATAAATGGGAAAATGGGAGCCAAGTTATGTTATGAACCCTAAAATTAGTTGTTAGAAAATAATTGCTAATAAATTGATTAAGAAAAGAGAAAACAAAATAATTTTGTCAATTCTGAAAAGAAATATATATTTTTTAATTTTAGATAAGACTATCTATCTATGTTTTAATATAATTGTAACCTTTATGGATTAATATTTTAAATTAAATATTAGAACGGACGTATTTGCTTGTCAAAATATAGAGTTAAGTACGACTTAATTACAATACCTACACCTAAGGAGATTCAAAGGTGACTCCAATTGACTTGTGAAATATCACACACGCTTGTCAGTTCTTTTTCTCGAACTTGGCTTCACTCGATTCCGTGAATCTAAATACGCATTCGAAGTTTGAAAATATTTTGACCGGCCGAGTGAAAAAGTAAACCACTTCTCAAAAAATAACAAATGTTTGTTCAATTTGTTTAAACTTTTATATTATATACTAACCTACACTAGATTTTAATCTACATGCAATTTTGTTTGCATATTTCAGCTTAGTATTTTTATCCAGTCTTGGATATAGGTCTCTCCTATCTTCATCTACAAGAAGAATAAGGGAAAACCTCAGTTTGGGATGAGGACAATGTACGTGTACTGGTATTATGAAGTAGTCTCAATGAATTATCCATGTATGGCCGTCAAACGCCTTAGCTATCCATTTCATGCCTACGCATTTTTTTATATTATCATAATTTTAGTAGGCAGCCTTGCGGTTTGCTGTGATCCCACCATCTCCATTGAATGACCCTCTTCCGGTCCCTACTAATCCATACTATGTGTCCTAGTGATGGTTTTTACATCCGACCTGTCACGGATTGGCCACCGCTGATGTTCGGTGGTTGGGTAGTAAAGCCGGTAGCTAGCGCTAGAAGTAGTTTTTCAAAAATCGAATACCACTAACCATGGAAGAGCCACGCTTCGGCATCAATTGGCCGGCTCGACCGGAGTGATAGGTACCACGATCTCAAAAAAGAGCAGCGCGGCTGTGAATCAGCACTTGCGTTATGTTTCATCGAGTGAGTGACGAGAGTGGTTGGCAGCACTTGCGACTCTACTAGTGTTGTATGTAAGTGTCTATGGGCGGTGACAATCGCTTACCATCAGTTGATCTGTCTGCTCGTCTGCCACCTATCACATAAAAAAAAATTTTTGGCCCTCGGCAAAACCACTTCCTAGCTCTAATACCATAGGTCAGTGGGACACCCATTTTAGTTACAAAACATTACTATCCCGTTTAATTTTTTTCCATACCTAAACCTGTTAGTACTTAATAAGGCGTAGGCTATTACTCAGCACATCATTGTAATTAATTTGTGCTTCACAATTCATATTTTAATAAACAATTTACAAGTTTTGTAGAACAGGTGGGTTCTCCACTGCATTATTTAAACACCTCAATTCTCTATGGAATTCCGTTCCCCACCGAGGGTGTATAATTTTATAAAGCGATTATTCATAGTCTGTTGTAAAAATATTAATGATGAACGCATAATTACGAATTGAATGAACATTACCGTCGCCACCTAGCTCCCCTGGGACATGACATTAATCATGATGATAATGACGAGTTTTGTACAACTAATGTCGGGGCAGCGTGTCGTATTTGCTACGATAACTTCATTATGCCCTTTTGTTTTTTAATTTGCAATGATAGGGTACCATAATATGAAACTTGGCCACTTTGTTGTTGCAACCATTTATAGTTACCATGTTGACGATCAAGTAAGTAAATGAAAAAATAATAACCACAGAAAATAGATACCTACCTATCTACACAACATAAAGGAACAGTAACAGACATAATACTAGTAGGTATAGGTATTTTTGACATACATTTTATACGAAGAGACATAAATAAAAGCTATGGAGGTAAGTATAGTAACGCGTCAAGAAAGTCATGACAGACAACTGCTGTAAGTTCGTCCATTATATGAATGTACATGATATGAAAATACTAGTGACTCACCCTCACTTCTTTTCGGTACTTAACTTCGGCCGGTACCAATAGTAGGCGCTAGGAGTCGATTACATCGCGCAATTGACATTATTATAAGACTAGACGTTGACTATGAGATTAACCTGATTATAAATAGTATACATAGATACGTCGAGCACAATTGATTGGCTGATAGATAATAAGTCTGAGTAGACTTTTTCTCCACTTGTTAAGATGAATAAAAAATTCACGGCTATAAACAAACATTGCTAAAATAAACAAAATCATCACCAACATAAAAAAATCACCAACTCGTTGCAATCAACTTATGCTTCAAGCTTATTGCTAAATATGTATTTGTGATGAAGACATTGCGAAAGCATTTTAACAAAGTATCTTTTACTTTCAATTTCCTATTTCTCATTTACCACTTTGCAATTCTAACAACTCACCTAAAACCAGTTCTAAAGGTCTCCCTACAATCTTCTGCATAGATAAAAACCCGATTCCACGTTACATGATTTCTAGCTAAGTTTAATTATAAGATACACGGATTTAATAAAGGACGCTCTCAACACCATCGCAAAACGCAATATCTGATAAATTTATGCATTGCATACGGGTACTCTGCTATCTCAGTCTCTCGGCGAATGGCGCACCAATTAAAATGGCCGCGATGGGTTGTCATTTTGTAATTGGTTAATTATTATCGGCCGACTGGGCGTGGTTACGCACGTGCAAGCTACCTAGGTATTGTAGGGTTTAGGTAACCAGTTAGCTGATCATTTTATCTGCTTGTAAAGTATTTAAGGCATGATTGAAACATGGGTTGGTTAACGATAAATGGAATTCATAATTGTGTTTGATTGATTGATTATGATAATAAAACCTGAATTAAATAGTGTTTTATAAAGTTTTTCTCAGCTTTATTTTTTTATTTTTTGCGATATGTGGTAGGCGAGCTTCGGACAAATCATCTGAAGGTACCTAAGCGATTGTGTCCATACACCCACCCACAACACAAGCGAAGTCACAAGTGTGCTGCCAACCTTTGAAATCCCCGTTTGTCCCCGATTTCATTAATATCACATACTCTGCAAAAGATACGAGTAGGTAGGGCAAAATACGTGCCGGTTTTCTGTGACACCATGGCATAATATCCGGTCAGTCAAATCAATTCATGCCGAAGTATAGCTCTCCCACCTTAAAATTAACCGATAGAATTATGTATAAATGCACTGTGGATACATTAATTTAGACTTTTACAAAACAATTTGTATTCAAATAGTTGAAATCAATCAATAGGCGGAAAAGTACAGTCCTCGGATTAAATTTAATCATTTAATTATTTTAAACCACAAATAAAGTGTAATTTACATTTAAATTACCTATAAATTATTACGCTTAAATTACTTCTGAATGTATAATTAAAATCATGACAATTTAGTATTGATGCTGCAATTGCCGGAAGCAATATTATCTGGGCCACTTTCAGATTTCCAACGATTCCAATGTATGATTGATTTAGGATAAAGAAAAAAATGAGACTAAAACATTTGCTTTCATTCCGAGAAAAAAAAGGAATCTTTGCTAGGAGATATTTTCAAAATATAAATTAATCGTGTTCTCAAATCTCTTTGCCGTTATTAATCAAGCCATCAATCTGTTATTGGCGTTTTAATTGCGTACTGTTTATTGCGCTTTAAAAGCTGGGGAAACGAAACGCAACAATATTTTTTCCATATAACCATTAATAACCGTCAGTCTGTTTCCTCTACGGACGCATTTCGCCCCAGTGTGCGGTCGGGGGTAGTTGTGGAACAGTACAAGGTGAGGGCAGTAACTTGTTGACAGAGAGTTTCTGGACTGTTTCGCAATGAGGCTATTGAAGGCCCAATCTGGGTGGAAAAGTTTGGCTTTAATAAAAGTTTAAATTTGAAGATTGGTGGCTCAGCTGGTGATGTGGGGATCCAGGGGCGGCGACAATCACTAACTTTTATGTGATGCGTATGCTGAATTGTTCACTCGTTGGTCATCCTTGAAATCAATCAACTTCTTACTCAAAGACCAACTTTAAATGATTTAAGAAAAAAACTTTGTCCAGTATTGCATAATTTGTGTCTTTGGGTATTGAAAATGTTCGAACGCATAGAGATATATCTACCATTTCATTTACTTTTTGAACGTAGTTATCAATCAAGTTTACAAAATTAATGTGCAACCATTTGAAATAGTGTTTTAATTTTAATTTCATTTCCATAAATTGCTATTACACACTGGGTTAGTAGTTCCTCGGATCGCATGCTACAACCTTTAAGTCCCTTGTATTCTATCAATGACACCAAATAAATCACTTTACAAAGTCATAACTCAGCCACGAAGGCCCCCGACAGGTTATCTACATCCAACTTTATGTTGAATATTCAACAGGCTGGTGTTTCTAGTATTGCTTTTGCATATGGGGTCTACACAACTTATTACGGAAATCATCTAGATATACAAACATTAGGCATACAGAAATATCTTTTAAGGAAATTAAAATATATATATATGTATATAAAATTTATACAGACTTATGTATCTGCGATATTTATAAAATCAGGATGCCACCTCACATAAAATCAATCTGTTTCTAAAGTATCGAGTCACCTAATGTTTAGCAACCACCACCACAAGGTATACCTACTGTACCTACGCATTCACACACATATGTGAGTAAACACTTACATAGGTATGTAGATGTAGGTACTTAAAATTATACAATGTAGTTTTGATCTCAGTCTCAAAGCTTATTAGTGTAACTATGTTTCTGATGAAGACTTGTATACTGTGGTTGAAATGTTGAACGCTTGAATAACAATGCTGTCGATTTCGTTATTTAATACAAGTTACAAGACACCACAGAAAGCGTCTGACCTTTAAATAATATCAACTTAAGTGTACGTTAAAGTAAAATTTAATTGGTTATGAGCAATATTAGTAGCTATTATTTTAATGAGGATGATTGCCCACCGTCAAGTCTGCTAGGTCTCTTTTTTGCAATAACACTATAATTCTTATGTTTTAATCAACAGAGTACAGTTAATTTAATGAGTTTAATAGCATAAGTGTTGGGGCAAATTGATTTTAAATTTGTGAGAGTGTTCAGTATGATGCGTGATGCATGTTTGTTTATACACAAAGGCGGTTAACTGCACATTAATTAGTTAAGACAATGCGTATCACACACTTATATACCGTGCGCGTTAATTAGATTACGGTAATTGAACCCCTATAATTAAAATGCCGACGATGAAAATGCTTTTATTGATATATAATTATATGCACAAGAAAAAGTAGATGGAACAATTACTAATCTCAGCAACATGATGCATAATTTGTGATAAAGATTTTCTCTTATTAAAGATTGTAAATGATTGCAAACCTATTGTTTTTCTTCGCTGGCTTGGCCATCTTGTATCATAGAAAGCATACAAGAGGGCCTAAAATGAACCGGACGTACAGCTAATTGGAGTTCCCCTCCCTTTCATAAGCGCTGTGAGTCACCTTTGTTTGAATGCGACAGGTATATTCTCATTCGTTACAGGACGGCTTCGTTATAAGCCACCCGGCGCCGACCAATGGGATGACGCCCAGCTGGCCGATAGATATAGATACTTTATTGCACAAAATACACAACTATACCTACCATGCACAAAGTACTGAACATTTAAAAAATATATTATACTGTTTAATACGATTTCTACCTGATAATATTTTGGCAAAGGACACTTGATAAATAGAGGATTGTGTGGTGGCGTAATATTGAAAACTTGCAGTAGCTTTAGTTGTATTTGCAACGTAGACTCTCCTTTTGCTTACCATCAAGCTAAGGTGAGCCAATATACTAAGTCATTACAAGAAAATAAGAATCGATCTAGGTAGACACCTAACCCCGGTAAAACATCACTGGGACTGATCGGAGCAAACTTCGTGACAATAACTTGCAAGAAGTAGTGAATATTTGAATTGTTAATTTTAATTAATTTGTCCATGTAACGTACATGTGGTAGATAAATTATAATTTGTGTAAAAACTTTAACTTTCTTTTTAGTAACCATTTGTAAATTAATCATGCTGTGTATGCTTTCATGGATTACTGTCCTAGATACGTTATGTTATTATCATATAAAACAATGGACGACTGTAATCTGTCTGCGTACCTGTGTAAATAAATAACTAAATAAAAATAAAAAATATAAAAGCGACTGAAAGGTTTCAAATTATTTGATGACTCCAAACAAACAAAAGAAACTATAAGTTTTTGTTTTTTCAAAACTGCTCTACAATACAGATCCTGGACTTTAACCATCAAGTGAATAGGTATATCTAAATAGTAAACACACGGCACACAGCAATAAGCTATTGATCAGCTCTGTTCAAGAATTAATGAAGTGGGCATGTCGACCCCTGTCACCCGGGGCTGTCCCGAACTGACTCGGGACATGTCCCGTCCCGTCGAGGAATGCTGCGATACGGAAGTGACACCCTTCCTAAAACAATTTACCTTGGAATCGGCGTGGATCAAATGAATTAATACTTGAAGAAACTGTGGCTGTGGTTGTATGCGTTATCTATAACTGTTTATAATATTGACAACGACAAACTATAAGTAAACCTAAATCACGAAACATTTGCGTAATGTAATCGACTTCCAGCGCCATCTATTATTTTAAGCCCTGTTTATCGCAGTAAGTCCTAAAAGAAAGAGCGGACCTTATGAATGAAGCAAACAGATCAATCGATCTATTAGTAAAGATCGATTATATGTTACCGCTTTACCCAATTCTAAGAAAGTATGTTTCACGCAAAAAAAAGCAATATCGTCACTGAAAGAGCAAGGAGTATCACCAAACCTAGCATACATAACATTTGTGTTGTTTTCGGTATTATACTGTGATATCGATCAGTACTACCAAGACTCCTTCAAGAATAAATGAAATACACTACAGGTCGACCCGTATCACCAGGGCTGACGTATAACATGTCCCTTCGAGAATGTTCTGTGCTTATACAATTACCTAGAAATTACTGCAAACTAACCTAGGCATAATATGGGGGGTTAAACCACGAAATCTAACTGCGCGTAGGTTTGAACCAAATTAATAGATCGGTGTAGTATACTAGACACAAACAAAATTGATCTACACTAATATTTTAAAATATATTCTCGTATTTTTCAGAATCTTACTTTTTAGGTATATTTTGCTACATTTTATTACTATTTAAAACACTAATTACCTTCTTACTTATAAACATAATGAAATAAATATTCTAATCCAAATTCGAATCTGCTTTCTCTTCCATAGTTTGTCAGCAACTTGTCAATTCCTAGATCTTAATGCATTCTGTGTGAAAATGGAATTAAAAGAAAAAGTGTTTCTCCAAATACTCGAACCCCCACTTTTCCTCACACAACGGATTAATGAAATCTGTTGAATATTGGCCTCCTTCATATGTGCCATAGATTTCTATACCATGGTTTCCTTATCCAATCCCAATCAGAAGTCCGCCTGTGATGCGCAATTACAATTACATACTTACCTACATAAAATGTAGAAGGAAGGTACACCTATCAAATATTGAAATATTTAAATATTGAACTTATAAATTCAAGTAGGTAAGGCAGGTCATGGCTGTCTATATATCCGAAGCTAGACTAACCGAGAATTTAATTTTTAATCGTTTTGTATCAAAAGTTGTTTCCAATCTCGCTGCATCTTACGAGCTGCAGCAAAAGCTGCAATGAAATTCAAACCCTATGTCTTTGTAATAATGAGCATCAGCTTTGTTAATGGGCATCCATTGCAAGATCAGCTAGAGAAGTGATTGAACGATAATTGGAATGGTTATGTCAGTTTTTGCCATAGTTCCTGATGCCTGGCATGATAAACGTAGTTTATCTTCTAAGAGTAAATTGTGGGCTTTGTTTTGATGCACACATTGATATAAGCTACGGATTTTCCTTTGCTAAAAGGAAGAAATCATATTTTTCTATTGTTACTTAGTAGGTTTCTTAAAATTGAACCAATCTTAAAGAGAACCCGAGACTCTCTAAGCTTGTGCATAGTGGCTATTGCACCCTTGAGTTCGATAAGTACTAATTTACTAGATTACTTACAGGATTTTCCTACAATATTAAAATGAATTTACATTATTGAGACTATCTCTTTAAAAAAAATAAAATCATTAGTTTTAAATACTCTTATACATCACTGCACTTTTCACAACCATTTTCGCTAAAATTTTCCGACTTCAGACCCAAACGTACTCTCTCTTCTCCACTGACAGCTTAAAAGGAACTTAAGCACCATGGTGTAAGGTTTACATTGGATAGTCTCGGAAGTATTATGTTATCTTTTTAGCTACGGTGGAAAATACCAACAGTTCGTCGTGGCTGAAGTGTTAGACTATTTAAATTCCGTTTCGGTTCGTTGCTTAGCTGGTTTATACGGAGCCGTTAATTTTAGCGAAAATTGAACTAAGGGGCTATATTGATTTTCCTTTTAGCCAAACAAGTAAAAGTAGCTAGTTATTTTGACTAGCAACGTGGAACAGACTCAGACCAAGAATTGATTTATCTAGATGATGTTATTTTTAATCGTTTCAACTATTGGTAGAGGGTTCGTAGTCATCAAGTAAGATAAGATTAGTAGCTTGACAAAGATATAGTGAAAAATATCGTCAAGTGTAGTATTTGCTTGATCAAGTTGATGTTTCTATAAATTATTATGTTCCATTTTAATTAACAATGTAAATGAGTTTATTGTTTTCATACAACTAAATGTATGATTCTAATTGACTATTTAACAAATTTAATTACACTACAAAAACGAAGACCTGTTTTATCGCTGACAGCTGTTTTGACAGCTCGAATATTAATTGTGACATAACATTGACGTTAGGGCTCCAAACTCTTCCGCTTCCAGATCATTAATAAAATGAGCAATAGTCAAAGTATTTATCAATGGCATAATCGATACAGAAACAATTATAAGCACATTCATCAAAATTCTGAACTCCACGCTCTTTGAATTCACATTTCTCATCCCATTCAAAAACCAACTTAAGCTGCTTAATAACACAGTTTCATTTCGAAAAAAACATTAATCAGCGGCTTTAAAGAATAATGAATCTTGTAAACTTTACAAATAAGGTAGGATTTTTATTAACGAGTTGAGTAAAGTCAAACTGTATCGAACATTAAAATTCTTATCTGTAGTCTGTCACACAGGGAGAACGTCAAAGTTGGAAGTGAAGAACGTATTATAATTAATAGTCGATGATACGCGAGTATCGTAAACAAAAGCGGTGATAAATGGATTAAAGTTTGATACCAGATAATAGTACCTGTGGGTTGTAAATCGTAATTTCGTAACTGATGGTCAGTTTGAGGTTTTGGGTGGCTGCCTATCACACAGAATAGAACGCACGGTTAAGACACCTTATCATGAATTCTAAATTTGGTTTGGAACGACTGCATTTGGTCTCTGAATATTATGAATGAATAAATATGAATATGGTTTATTTCGGATGCAAGCGAATGAGCTTAACCTCAGACTTGGTCTGTGATAGAACAAAGCGCGTGGTGCAAATAATAGAGCTGCCAATCTTAGTTGGCGGAATCAAGCTATTCTATTAGTTTTATTGGGTAATCTAATTAAACATTGATAACTGGCATAGTGGCGCATTCGGTAGTGCCCTTCCAAAAATCGATTCCCTCTGATGACAAACTTCATCTTATAAAAAATATGTAATTGCACACACTTTATAAGATGAAGTTTGTTAGGTGTTAATACCTACTTATTTGTAATGTTGCCTTATATCCGCAACATAAACTACTTAGTACGGAATCTGGTCAATGTAAATGTAATTATTATAGTATCCTTCACTTAGTTTCGGAACTAACTTATTAGTTCCAAATTTTTCAACTGTAGCGCTTCAGTGTTTTCTTTTTCTTTTACCTTTGTCGTGGACTAATAGAATTTACCTCTTTACACTAAAAATATGCAAATCATAAAAAAAAATCAAACTTTCCAAAGGTTGCACCTAAAAGAACCGTGTTGTTCCAAGAATTGAACGAATTACATTACGGAGTTAAACGCGGCCGAACTCTTATATCATTGTAGTGTTATGAATTTAATGATATATTATTGTCGATATACTTTGATACGCTAAAGGCGTGACGCGTTTTGTTCGGCCTATCATTAGAACTCGATTTGTAGTTATTGATTACACATGACAATCATTTGAGATAAGCTTTTGATTTGGATGGGAACGGTGTCAGGCCTATTAATAATCTTGGCTGGATCTTTTGTTCTTGGACTTTCGCTATCGAGTGTGGCGAATTTTTTATTGATGCTATGCTAATGTTTGTAGCGACTGTGTTTAGTCTCTCAAGAATGATATAAATGGGGATCGGAACAAGGTAGACTATATTTACTTACCTATAACTTTCGATCAGACATAACATATTAATATCACCGAATTAAAAATTCCCAAAAACTAAGATTTCTTATTCCATTGACACACACCAAATACCTGGGCTTCAGTTGGATGTTTCTAAATTTAAAACGATTACAGCACTATAATGGACATAGTAAAATACAAAAAAAAGAGAATTGGTTGGGAATTGAAATTTAATGGTATTAACAACTCCATGCTATGTCTTATCTAAAATTGCAGGCAAACATGGTCTAGCAATTACGATCCCTGTATGAACCACGCTTACTTTTTAACTTCTTATTTATGAACAATAAACAAGGCAAATATGTATAGAATACACGTAATGAAATTTATAGTCTTCAATCTTACTTTAATATCAAAAACATAAGGTTCAAAATAATTAAGAAATTGACTGATTTCAGTGAGAGTGTAGAGTGTTTGATTGGCTTTTTCACAATTTTAATGTAAATTTTCTTACTTACTTACTGCGACAAAAAAAATCCAGAGTAATCTGTCATCAATAATCTGTAGATAACTATGTTAATGTCAACTCTGTTAAACTGAGTGCATAATGCTTTCAACGTGTGTCACACGTGTGTGAAGGAAAGTTCACAAAATGTAAAAGAGTAAAAATATGCATAAAAATGAAATTAAAAATGTGTAGTAAAAAATCAGCACACTTTTAAGCATACGCCGACCTAATATTATTGAGCAAAAAACCTAAACACAAAACCTATTCTGTTATGTGTAAACTAGTTATTAGTTATTATACCTACGGTCGTAACTCGCTCTAAACGGCCGCTACGTGTGGCTCCGAAATCAAATTAAAATTACATTTGATAAGATCGAGTGGCGGTTATGGAAATTTATGACTATATTACCTGTGTTGCGCTGGCGCACTCCGACAAAAACCAGGGCCGGAGCGGCAATTTATTGACTCCGCGAATGATTATAGTTTACCGAGATCCACTGGATCCGCCTCTGGCTAGATGGTGCAAAAATTGTGTCATTTGTTGTAAGATGTACCGTTGCAAACATTTACAAAGATAAACATAGCAACCTTTTTGTAATAAACGATGTTGAAAACAAGAATGTTAAGATGCCTTAGTAGTTCTATCAGATCCAAAGTACAGAAAAAGGAATACATCATTTTACCAGATCAGTTATTTATGACGACTTTAATGCATTTCGTTAGTCTATAAAGCACCACATGATAAAACTGCAGACAGATTTTAAATATTACATTATCTAGACAGTTAAAAATGAGTGTAGTAAAATTGTGCCTATTCCACAGAAACAATGAAATAAATCAGCCGAATCAACAGTTCCCGTTGAAAATCTCTAGATCCAAATATATCAAAGCAGTGGATTTAACCGACAACTCTCACAAAAATGTGTTGGCCGCAAAAGATACAGAAATAAATCAAGCAGATGACAATTTTAAGTGGTTAACCCACTAACTGTGACCATTTTAGATACTTTGATCAGATCTTGTCGATCCAAACATGCTAGGAATATGACGAACTACTTTCAACTCTGTACTAATAAATTTAAAGTTCACAGTTGTACAACCACTTGATTCGATTGTGGGTGTCTTTACCACAGAGTAGACGCGGTTAAGATTTATGTTTTTATTTAAAAGTTAATGAATGTAAGTCTTCACAGCTATGCTAATTTACGCAGTTTTATAGTTTTATTTGTATCACATTAAATATTTTATTTGTTTTCTTTTTACTCTTTAGGGTTCCGGACCTCAGAACAGAAAAATGTAATAAGATCACTTTTTGTTTGTCAAGCACATCAAACCTTATAATATAAGAAGTTTGATGGATCTGGTTTGAAATGGGATCTGATTAGGTAATATCTCAGGAGAAGTTCTTTAAGGTGATACGCGCAGTGTTGGAGGAAGATGTGTATATCGTTTTGACCTGGTCAAAACGGGGATTCAAATCTAACGTCGCTCTTTTGATCACACCAAGTATACTATTGACACAATGTATGGACCATACAATACGAGTCCCGCTGTAGCGTAAGCGCCCATTAAGGCGTCCCAGATATGAGCTGGATAGGCTGGGTCCAGAAGGATCTTGGTCACCTTCAAAGGCCGGGTAGGCTGAGAACGAAGTGGACTGGCGAATTGTCGTATCAAAGGCCAAGATCCACTTCGGGTCGCTGAGCCAGCGTAAGTAAGTAAGCGTTCTCATCTCACATCGCAAAGTCACAAGTTAATAGTGAATGCCTTGGTATAAGTATGACGGAGGTGTGTTTCTGAGTGTGATGCGAGGATGACAAATTTATAAGCAGTCATGCTTGTTTTTCCGTTTCATCGAGACTTCACCTACACACTTATGATATTGTACGGAACCCTAGTTGTAGAACTTCGAGACGCATTTGACTGGATTTTTTTATAGATGACGATAAGGCTTAGCGCTACTGATATACTACATTTAGGTATTTATGATAGCGTGACGTTTAACTTCTTAAGATCTTTTATAGCACATTCAATAAAATAAACTATTAAAGGGATTCTCTTTCTCATCTAGCGTGTAATTCCCAATGCGTCCAATCAAACTATTGTTCACTGTAGTGAAAAATTGAGGAACATTTCTATAGTATGTATAGCAAGAAAGAGATTGCTAATAACAAATACTTCTTAATGATATCCTACTAAATAAATAATTATAAAGTAGGTAAAAGATAGGAAGCTCAAATAACTTTGTTAAACTTAGCTCGCATGTATTGGGTAAGTACGTACAACCACACATCAAAGTATACAAAACTGACAAATTTCTTCAATCGACTCTCTTCTTAATGTCATTCACATTAGGTTGAATATCAATTGAGGACATTTGACAGATTGTGGTAACCCGATGTGTGGCTGTCTGTACATGTTAAAATGGCAACAAATATTTAAACCACAACTGCAAGCCAACGTTCTGTTACTTCTAATACTTCCCCATTATCAAATCGCTCCCTAAAGACCAAATATTAAATCCCCCGGCGCCAACCACCCGTCTACATACTTTACGATCTGTTAAAAGACCGAATTCGCTGTCCAAATTAACACGAAATAAAAACGAAATCGACTCACAAAAAATAAGCGAAGGTACAAGATAAAAGCTTAAAAAAGGCTCACGTCAAAACATTTGATTGTATTAATATTTATAGGCTGGCCGGAGGAGAGGCCCGAGACGAAAAAAAAAATGTTTATCAGCCAGTTTAACTTTTAAGGAAACCGCGAATCTTTTGTAAAAAGATATTTATGGCCTCGAAAACAATTGCAGTGTTACCATTATATCACATTTGACAGCAATAACAGTATTATATTGTTTTTTTGTCGTCGTCAAGAGATGAAGACGTTCAGTTCATTTTGAAGTTTACAACAATTGGAACAATGCTCGCGGTTTGATACAACAATAAAAGTATTTTTTGATTGAGAAAGTTCACTTTTTTCTATAAAAATTTGGAGCTGTATTATATCATCAATGTCATAAGTAATATCATTGTTATATTTTGGAGATGATCTTATAAAGTTGGATTGCATTATTTTTAATTTTACCAATCTATTTCATATATTCAAATGCAACAAATATTCTAGTAGGAACAATGAAAATTAATAATATTAAAAACAGGGAAAGATAACAAAAAGTATGCTAAAAGTAGTCAGGTGATTACAATTACCATAGCGGTTTAATAAAATAAGCATAGGTGAAGTAAGTACCCACACATTCACAGATGTCCACACACTATCGACTTCCAGTCCACATGTAGGATGGTAATGATGGTGCTCGATTAAACCCTTACGGGGCTGTATCGATATATCAGATAGGTACATACTTTGAACCTTTAACGCTGGACGATAAGGTGCAAAACCAATTAATGTTTTTTATACCCATTAAGGGGTTAAGAGTCAGACTTTATGTTACACTACCGAGTTTGAGAAGAGATCTTTAAATAAAATTACACACAGTCTTAACTTTTTGATCGTTTCCCCCCGATTGAGCCTCCAGTACCCTCAGACGCTGCTTCATGCTGGTCTTCTGTGAGGCCGTGCTATCACTCCAGTCAAGCCGGCCTATTAATGCCAAAGCGTGGCTCTCCCATGGTAAAATAATGAATGTATGAGCTACCAGGGGGCCTATTCTCGTACTATCTTCATTGGACTCGTGGCTCTACTGGTGTTTCAGGTGTATTTCATATATGGGCGACGGCAATCGCTTCCATCAGGTGATCCGCTTGCTCGTCTGCCGCCTATCACATAAAAAATAAAATTGAAGTAGAATTAGAAATTTGTATCATATATAATGTAAAAAAAAAAACTTATAAATCACATCTTTTTTTCGCTCATGGTCATATTTTGGCAGTGAAGTCTTTACACGGTATATGTTTAAACCCTTAAGTATTATTGCAAATTGTTCTTACACCTTGTATAATGGCCCTCTAGAGTGACTCCGCAAATTTTGTAAGTGCTACCTACTCGTATTTTTTTTACATTATAGCGGACAAACGAGCAGACGGCTCACCTGATGGCAAGTGATCACCGCCGCCCATGGACATCTGCAACACCTGAGGCATCACAAATGCGTTGCCGGCTCTTAAGGAAGGAATAAGCCCTTTTCTTGAAGATCATTAGATTATCTGCTCGGAAACACCATCGTTGTTTTAAAGAGATTTCATTCTTCACTAGTATACACCGGCTGCAAATGAGTAAGAGCTCGGGATTCCTATGCTAATTCCAAATACGCAATACTGCGCGCGCGCACAGTGGATCCCTTATGGGCAACTTAATCAGTGTCTGCGCGGCGACATGGGTTATTGAAATGAAATTAAAATGCAAACCGCTTTTATTATTGGGATTTAATTGCGTCGAGTTTTCAAATGGGTTTGTTAGTTCCTTGACCACGTACTCGTTGAAGTTATAATGAACCCTTAATCACAGTCATTTTAGGGTTCCGTAACCAAAAGGTACAATACGGAACCCTTATAGATGTTTGTCGGTCCGTCCGTATGTCACAGCCATTATTTCTGAAACAAAAAGAGCCTACCTAGCTCTCTTATTATTGAAACTTAAGATTTATTTTGTGCGCCGCATTAAGATTTTTAAACAAAAAAAAAAGGAAAAAAGATTTTGGGAGTCCCCATACTTGGAATTAAAACTCAAAAAAAAGTCATTCTACCCATACGTGTGGGATATGTGAGTGAGGGCACCTGAGACGCTATTGGGGGGAAAGAGGGATATCCCAACTAAAGGTGTAGAGTCTGTAAAGTCAGCTACACTGTCTCTGTCAAATTTCCTCAATTGATATTCAATCTAATGTGTATGACAGTAAGATGAGAGTCCATTGAAGAAATTTGCCAGTTTTGTATACGTGTGGCTGTACGTACCTACCTACTAATATGATAAATCAACCATAATTGGACTTAGAGAAAAGAAAGTTGCTGTTCTAAGTACTAAATACCTCACTTAAACTACAAATTATCAACCACTTTATATTAACATAACTGCGCATTAGAAATTTTATTATAACTTACCTTAGTACTTAAACTTCACACCCAATGCTAATAAACTTGCTAAAGAAACTAGTAGTAAATTCTAGTAACCTATAGACTAGACGTGTTAAAATGTAAAGCTGTGATAATCTACGTACTTAAGTAAAAGCGTGGAGCTAGTAGTATTAAGAAACTGCCCGAGGGAACAAAAGGTATCCTTACATTTTCAAAACACCGTCAGAAAAGGATAGCAATCTGCATTCAAAGATAGCAATTAAGATAAAAAATACAGCAGCCTTTTCAATAAACCAGTAAATAAAATGCGAACCACCTGCACTTCGCATAACTTAATATTCACATATTCGTAGTTAAAGTTTAATGGTTACTATTTACTTGATGAGGAATAAATTGCGTGCGAAACACCTAAGGCCATTTTATTAAAAAGTTTCAAAACATTGCCTATAAATTATTTTGTAGAAAAACGGCGCAAGCTCGTCCAACGTGCACGCGATATGGTTCCGTAGTACTTAAGTTAAATTTTTTGGCCTTTATTTGAAACGGTGAAATAACATACTAAAGGCAGTTTAATTTTAGACTTTCTTCATTGTCCAGGTTTTGCTTAGTGAATATCTTTTTATTACATTTCAGCGAGTAAAAGTATAGACGGCACGTTTAAAGTTAAGTGATCACCGCCCATACATCTGCAATACCTGAGGCATTTACATTTGCATTAATTTAAGGGGAAGAATAAGCTTTTTTCTTAAGGATACCAATATTAATCAATGGCTTATTGATTAACACTTAAACTGCGATCTCAATAATATAGAGCAACTAGTTTTGTATAAATTAGACACACCTTCAAATTTAAGTAATACAAAGCTACAGTATTTTAAATAATCCCCTTCGCTCTTGAAATAACATTTTTTTAATTTCATTTAACAATCCTGCTAAAACTGTTGAATTCAGGAAACAGATAAATAGGTTTCATCGATATTTTAGTAAATATAATATGTAGAATCTAACACAATGAAATGATTACCTTTGAATTTAATTTATTAATTTAAAATAAATAATAGTGAATAAATGTTTATTTGATACATACCTACGTCTAAAAGGTTCCACTGCAGAATGTAACCCTAAAAAACCAACAAGTTATTTAAAAGCTAAACCAGATGAAAAATAGTGTAATCTCCCCCTATATTTTATAGAGGCTAAAGTTGCCATCAATAATTGAAGTTGGAACATCCCTAGGGAGCGGGGTTTGCCCCGAATACCCGATGCCGAATGTACTTTTAGTTTGGAATATGTTTAAAACTGTTTCCTTACACTGATTTTTAATTTTATTGAAAAAATATTTTAGGAAAAAAATATATTACGTAAACTACAACTAGATCAAAATGTATGCAACAAAGCTGTACTCGTATAATAACAGTGTGACTTTTTGTTTTGTTTAAGAAACACTATTGATTTTTGTCATTTTTGTCTGTCTGTTTGTTCGTCTATAACAAAGAACATCTCCAAACGACGTGAGGGGCGGGCCACTAAGTTTCCAACAAAATCTATTATATCATACCTGTTTGAAAACGGCAGACATTGCTCAGGGCTCCTAGTCAGAGATCCAATGGGAAGAATGACGTCACAACCCAGGGTCACATTTGCCCAGTCATCGCCGCCATTCCTGCCCAACCTCGCTCCCCGCACTAATCCCAATCCCAAACTTATTTTTTTATTTATTTTTTGCGCCGCCTTTTACAATTTTATTTTGCTAACCCTTTATGCATATTTTAACTCGACCAGTAAGACTGGTTTGTACATAAAAGGCTATACACGGTAGAGGCGGGGACGCGGTATGTGTTATGTATCTGATCTACTTTAGAAGCATGCCAATTAATATTGTTAATTGTGTTATAGTGTTGTCAGGATGTAACTAAATTTGGTATTTATTTTAATACCAGTATTCTCAAATTTTTCATACTCCATACTTTTTATACTTTTGGGAGATGTTTTGTAGATGGTCAATATTATGACAAAATTATGATTTCGTATAGAGGTATAAAGTTCAATATGGTTTTAATTTGTTACAATTGCAATGGTTTATATCAAGTATCAACGGCGACACGCACAACTATATGGCTATATTATGTCTAATATTTTACATAGGTACTATTTAAGAGAAAAGGGGTTACGTTGGCTTAATCGAGAAAACCATAATCATCATGATTATGGTTTTCTCTAGCTTTTTATTTGGCTTAACTAGGGCGTCTTTGGCTATGTTCAACAAAACATTTTATAAAATTTCATTTAATAACGTTTATATTAAGCCATAAGTATAAAAACATAAGAACGCTCAACTCAGAATCGAAACCTCGAGCTTTCGCGTATCAAGCTTTCCACCACCGCGTAAAACTGGTCTCTACTTATATTAAGCCCGAATCATTACCCGTGTTTAATAAACTTAAACGAATTTCAACTTTAACGATTTGAAAATAAGATTAATAATCATTTTTATTCACTGTTAGGTACTGTAAGTATCTGGTAAGGATGTGCCAATTTGGGATTTAACACGACTCGAGTCAAAGATGAGTTAGTTGAAATATAGTTACTATTAGTTTGTTTGAAAATATAAATATCAGTTAGAAGGCGAGGATATCACGTGAAAAACCCCTTAACAAGTAACAACCCACTTACAATGTAGTATACCCCCGTGGGACTTAGAACCCAACGCCTCCGGGTTTTAGAGACAAGCTCTTAAACATTCCGCCTGTTAAACGTTTTCACATTTTATTTGAAACTACTCATGCAGAATGAGCAGACCTCCTTAAAGAAGTGCTGTGATAGCACCCACTCCTACCAGAGTAACTTAAGACCTGAGTTAGTAAATCGAGTTGACACAACACTAAGGTAAAGTCAACAGCAAAAGTAGATGATCAAAATCAAAAACTATATACTCACTATTGAGCGGATTTCGAATCAGGACTGTATGAATCACTTTGAGGCTGTACGGAGTTTGCGTCAGAACTTTATGAATTTGACACCATAGAGCTCTGACGCGAACTCCCCTCAATAGTGAGTGTAGAGTTGTTGATTTTGATCATATACTTTTGCTGTTGTCCTGTACAGTGGGTACTGCGTATCTGGCGAAGGCATGTTCTGGAATTCTTGCCTTGCCGGTCGTTCGTGCCGCGATTTTATCTTCGTACCGATCGCGAATTAAATGTATTATTAGATATAAGCGGAGGTATATACGTATTTAACTACTTTAATAAGCGTGTAGTGGTTATCTAAAGAGGTACAGTCACAGTTAACTTGTTTAAATTAGATATTGCAATATTGCTAGTTAAATAATAATGTAAATGCTATATTAGGGGTATTTTTAGATTGTCAACCGCCTCGCTGGACTAGATATGTGATATCGTAAACAACAATTAACAATTAGTATTAATTCTGTTGCATTTTATTTTAAAAATATTGTCTAAAAAGAAATAAAATTCTTCACGATTCCAAAATGCAGCTAAGTTTGAAATGTCAATTTACGTTTAAATTTAGTCACATCAGACCAAAAAGCTGAAATTTTCCTGAATTTAAAAATACAAATATTTTGTTTGTCTATATTTACATTGAAATTGACTTAATGACATAACAGGATTCAACTAGTGATGTGCTGTGTGCTTGTGTCCACTTTTTTATATCAGGTCTCTGAATCTTAATGTATTTATGAAACCTCCAATCATGATTTTGTTGATTTGGTTCCCCTGTTAAAGGGTTTTAAAGGTCTGACAGCAGTCGCTTTATTGGCATTACCAGACTCGCTAACTTCTTAATTATGGTCCAAGCGTACCTCGGGCTGCGAAGCGACAGCTTTGGACGCAACCGGGAATTACACGGTGAGACAAGGGAGTCTCAGTCTGAACGTGCATTGACTTAAGGGGACTAGACTAGACAGATACATTACCATTAACACTTACTCCTAAGTACCAATTTTCTGTACCGGTTGCAATATAACGATGCCACATTCTACTATGATTGTGACAGGGTCCCACTAATCATCCTATCCCATCGCATAGGTTAGGGTTGTTGTTTGCCGGTAGTTTGAAAAGTAACAAAATCCCATTATACTGGACGATCTAGTACGAAAAATATGTCTTTAGTCTAGTGACAAATAAGTTTTGCTCGGTCGTCAGAGAGCCATAAATAGGCACCGGTAGAGGCAGATAACACAAACGAAGTGCAACGCATCCACATCCAATGATGACCATGATCCTCAGTCATGAGGGAGCGATCAAAGAAAGAGAGTCTAGTGACAAAAGGTATTATTTACCATGATTGTTTCAATTATACCAATAATCTGTTTGTGTAATATAATAGATAGTACCTACTGCAAACCAGAAATAACAACCATAAATAATAGGTTTAAATCATTCATTTTGATCGAACTAGGGCAATAAGACTTATTTTATAATTGATAAATTTTAGACCAAAGGGTATTTCAATCGTATATAATGATTTTATATGTATTTCAGGACATTTTTTGTGTAGTTTTTTTTACATTGGATTATAATAACTATAACGTCAAGTAGAAAGTAAAAGACAAACAGGCAGACACGTGAAACTTATAAATCCGAGTCGTTTATGCGTCGAGGTTTAAAAGCAATGTACTTAACAATAAACGTCGCGTTGATCCCCGTTTTACTTAAAAAAAATTTTAAAGTGTTCAGTAACTTAATACGTATAATTCTCCTCATTAAAAGTAACTTACACTTAACTATCCAAAATTACGATAATTTTGTTTAATTGGCAAAAATTTCGGCATCGCCAAGCCCTTTAATGGCGTATCATAATAAATTCTTTGAGCAATCGCAAACCGCTTTTGGTCCTGTACGAGAGGTGTAATTATAAAAAGCGTCAAAGTATAAGCAAGAACTGTATATTATAGTGGCGGCTTTACCATGCAGCATATCTTTAGTGTAGGGCTACCAAGTCTCGCTGCCTGTAAACTGGGATAGGTTTTTTTTTCGACAAAAAATATACGAAAGCACCGTCTTTCATTTTCCGTCTTCACCTTCGACTACGTATCCCACAATAATTTTGCATAAAATAAAATCTTTAATTTTTTTAAAGAAATAAAACTGCATTCTTAGTGTTTTTGTATTGGGTTTGCCTTGCCCGAGAATCGAACCGGAAAAAGATCAGATAAGTTTGGATATTTTATTCTATCAATCTATACAGATAATATCACATATAAAAAATCTCCTAGAAACTTTAGATTTTAAATTTTTGCTTTTTGTCCTGGTTGCGTCTCAAGCTGTCTGTAATTATTTCCCACATAGCTTTCGGCTTACGCAGAAAATTACCGTACCAGCGTAGAAAAAGCGTAATTTTTTTATCTTTAATATCAAGTTGCTAAATCAATCGGTGGAATGAAATAGCCAATATTAATCTTTAAATCTTCTCCGTTTCAATTCCTGTTGACCCAATGTCTTTTTCCACTCTGTATAGGTAGAACTGGAATGAATAATCTGTTTAATTCGTCTAATATTAAACTAGGTGCACTAGATACCTGGGTAAATAATGTAATTTTTAATAACAAAATTATATATATTTACTCGTTTACCTTATGGTTATATTAATTAAGCTAAGCCGAGATAAAGACCTACATGGCTTGTAAATCATACCAATTTATTGATTCTAGTAAATTCATCATCACCTCATGCTTTTGCATAGAAATATATTAATACTAGCTGTGGCCCGTGGTTTAACACGCGTATATTTTAGACATATTCACGAATGAAGCTATATTTTGTAGTGCAGTTTCTTTTACATCTAATTCAGTATTTTTTGCGTAAAGAGCAACAAACATACCTACATACTTACATACTTACAGCTTGACCAATTTTCGCGTTTATAGTAATAGTAGATATGATTGGATAAATAATATTCTGCAGTTTACCAGTTATCTCTAAATAATGACCGGATGCAGGTACTAAAGTTACAAAATCCTAACGATCACATTGTATCTCATTACTGCAACTAAGAATATGCTGTAAGTAAAACATAATTTAAACTTAATAAAGTTACCTGTCTTGATAATATTATCTTCGTTACCCAAACACAATTTACAAATTTGAATTTCCATGCAAATCGATGACGAGATCGTCTTCAAAAAATGAATTTAATTGGGCAACGAAAGGTTACATACAGACTCCTATATAATTTTCTTTACAACATGATATAAATTATGTGCATAATTATAAATAATCGATATTCTGAGCGTATTTAAGTAATTTCGTGGAACATTGGAACATGTCCTGCCGATAAGGGGAGATAGGGGGGCCCTACTTTGGCATAATATTATTAAAGTCGTAATTTACCGCGGACCAGAGCGGCCCAACGACTTGATTTATTTATGAGCAAACGGTGACTACGCCACTAATCTTTAGAGGAATTTAATTTGTTATTTATTTACTAATCGCCTATAGTAACTCTTAGCAGGTACGCAGGAGCGCGGGCGCAGGAATATGGACAGAGATCGATGGAGTTCTTTATTGTCTGGAGCGTTTGAGCACTGTAATGTACTAATTGGAAGGTTAGGTCAAGTTTAGAGATATAGGGGTCTTGAATAGAGCAGGATGCGCTTTGATGTTTGAAAATAAATGCAATTGATCAAAAGAGATATTTCAATACTTTAAAACAAAGATGTTGTTGAAGAGAACTTCGTCTTTCTCGAAGTGAATCGTTTCTAAATGATGACATGATATAAAGTTTTACATTGAGCGGCTTTTCTGATTCATAATATTTTTTTCATTTTCAATATTAAACCGGGAATTTAAATCAAGGCTTAATTTTCACACAAACATGCTCAGTTTAACAGTGATCCTAAGGTCATTTACGGTTCAGTTCCTAAGGTGAGCAAAAAGTATGTTTCGAAAATAAACAGCTTGGGTTGAATACCTACGCCTAATCGCTATCTATGACTTGATTTCTTTGATGGACCTTTACCGGGCACTGTCCCACTACCTGCAATGGGATAACGTTGCCCTGGTAGTAGTAGTAATAGGTATGTAGGCAGATAATACTTATACTAGATAAATGGGAATAAGATGCCAATGAGGAAAACCTTAAAGTCGTAAGGCTCAGACAGCATACACAATGGAAAATCAATTGTTTTATGCCTTTTAAAAAGGCTTTTAGATCTTACGACGTTATGTATTTTATTTATTAGTAGATACTAATTAAGTAGAAATTGGGTGCTAAATACAAAATCATCAGGCACTTCATGATACAAAGGTTAATTATTATTCTAACTTACTTGGAGAAAAATCTTCAAATGAAACTCCAGTCATGCAACATTGTATGTGTAAGCATGTGTAACTAATTTATCTGGTTCCCCTTCAAGGGTTACAGAGGTCGGACAGCGTTTGCTTCGATGTAATAACCAGTCTCACAAATTCTAGGGTCATGGTCAAAATTAGTTATCCTGGTTTAAGAGAAAGATAAGAAAAAAAGGTTAGTTTGTGTACAGTACAGCCCATAGCCTAGATAGGATACTCTGAAGTGTACAACAAAAATACTTTAAAAGCTAAGTATATAGAAATTGAGTGTACAATTTGGAGGGTCTTTTGGTCTATGTCATAGGTGGCAGACGAGCAAACGGATCTAGATCCTCTTAGATCCTCATGTGTAATTTGTCTGTATCATGTGCTGTGGTGTCCAAATCAATAAAGGCATTTTCTTTCTTTCTCTGCATTTGAAATTATTTCTGTAACCTTTTGTGCGGTCAAGATTATCCAGCTATCCTTATTTCTATCCAAAAATGTCTTAAAGCATATTTAGGTACAATTTAATAGTCAAGCGAGGTGATTAAGCCTAATCCCATCATAGTAGCGATGTCTTGATTTAATGATGTAGACCTTTGTGCTGTGTGTGGGTCAGTATTTACTTTAAATAGTCATCGTTTTGACCTACTAGTAGAAATAATGAACAGCAAGTGTGGTTGCATATAACAAAATTGATTTTTAGACAGTCTTTACGTGTGCTTGGAATGCAAGAGCCATTAGCATTCAAAGCAGCAATTTAGACTCTCTAGTTTCAACTAACACTAATTCCCTAACATTTTTCTACAACTCCACAAATGGTATGCCAATTTTTTCCTTATCAGTCCATGATATTCAATTATAAGCGAATAAATTAACCTAAATGTGGCTCGGGTTATGATATACACGTCTCAGGCCGGTAAATTGAATCGTAAATTACTCTTAATAGTCGGGTACCGACAATGTTTTGCTATCAAAGTAATTGTTATCTGTAGGATTATAATTGTTGCTCGTTTTTGTTTTCTTAGCTAGCACTATGTTAGTGAAGTTGACGTGAAATGTGATTTTATGGATTTTTTAAATGATATAGTTGAAAGTTTTATTGCACTAAATATTTATGACTAGAATAAATATATTTTTATTGCACACAAATAAAGGTATACAAGCTTACAATTAGATATGACAGATGTAATTTAGGTACAACAAGGAGACCTTATCACTATAAGCAATCGCTTAGTAGTTGCAAGAAAAGGTAAGTTTTTAAACGAGAAGAAAAAAAACAAGAGGCATATTGTACTAAATAGATGGACTAAGTGTGCTACTTCTAACTATCATCGTCACTAGAACTCTTGAGTACGAAAATAGACCTAGATTAGAACTAGATGAGAGGTTTTCCTGTCTGGCGCATTCACTCATTCATTAAGATTTCATCAACAGTTGCAAACTTGCTCTTAGCACCCAAAGTTTGTAGTTACCACCATACTGTAATTGAACATCTCTACTTTCAAACGTTTAAAACTGGTTCTACTCGTACAGAAAAGTATTTCATACTTTTCAATATTCAGCCTATATTGGTACTTGTAGAAATTCATGCAAAGATCGGTTCAAAAAAAATCTAGCAATCTCTAACGGTATATTGCACAAAAATTCTCCTGAACAAACTTTGTCTTTAAAATGCAATTGGTATAAAAAAATGGATTTGTTACACACTTTAGTAATTTTGGTGTGCAATTAGAAATTTTAGTAGGTCTGTTATGTTAGGTTAGTTTGAACATTTTAATACTAGTCTTTTCAAAAGGTGTTCTATGACTTTTGCAAATAGGGTAAGTATAATATATATAAAGTAGGTTATAAGCAAGGCTAGTAACACAATATTTGGTTTTGTTCTAGTTCTGTTTCGCGTGTTTTTCGCCTTTATCGCAGTCTGGCAAAGCATAAACGTTATCTTCGCAGGAGGTTTATGTGTAAGGAAATAATGCAGTCGGTAATGCAGAAACTGCTAGTTTTAAAAATTGTTAGCAACATGAATTAAAGAAATTTTACCAAGTAAAAAAATGCCAAGGTAGTAAATTTAAGTCGAATATTCATTAACCTTATCTATTTCTGAAAGAGTAAAAACTTTAACTTGGAATTGAGTTATATTGGATTCGTTATTTGAACATATTTTGCTTAAAGATCAGTTTTCCATTTAAATGTATCCCTAGAATTGGACATTTTGTGTTAAAATCTATATTTTGGTTCTTACAAGTTACAGCATAAGTAGTCATTCAAAATGAGAGAAGTAGTGGAATGGATATTGCGTTTCTCCAATACATTCTGTTTCAATAAATCAATATGCACAGGTTCACAATACACTTGAAAACTTTCAAAGTCACGAAACGTCACCAGCCTATCATATGATTTCCAACCCCTATCGAAGCTCCTTCGACAAAGTTGCATCACGTGTCGTAGCTCCTACTAACTAGAACCAAATGGTATTGTATTGAAATCTTATAAGTCGCCCGGCGGCACGCATTCCAGGCAGGTGCTCAAACTGAGTTATGGCCCTTAAACATGGAAGGTTCGCGACCTCTGGTTTTCCGAGTGTATTTGCATACTAGGTTTCCTGCACCCGAACGGTTGCAACTTTATTTATTTGTTTGGTGTTAAGTTGGTTTAGTGAAACTAGATGAATTCGCGATAGAAATAACTCAATGTTTACTTATAGAAAGAAAAACAATAACCGTAGAAAATATCGCTGCATAGAGTTTTTTAAATATAGCTATTGTATACTTTCTCTTTTGGCTTATGATTAGTTCTTTCTTAATTGTTTTTTTTTATTATTACCTTTCATTTTGTACAAGGCCAAGACTCACTAGGGTTGCAGCGTTACCCTAATCAGTTAGTTCTCTTGTGATGTGATATACTTATGGTTAGTTTATTATTTTTAATGGATGTATCATTATGTATTTTAAGGAATTTATCTGATTTCAAATCATTTTAAGTGACGATAGATTTATCTGATTTTAAAGTTCAAGATATGACAGTAAATATTTACACGGTACTAACACTACGGACTATTGTGTATTGATCTGCGTCTATAACTATGAGTTTTATGTAATCATAAATTACTTCTCTTTCTTATTTGATTTAAACAAAAAGTAGTTCTTCTTACTATAAAATAAATGGGATTCTAAAATTTATTACTCATAACTAAACGCAACATGCTTTGGTGTTCGGTAGGCCTTAAGCTGAATTTTACATTTTAATAAGGCTTTGTCATAACTACCACGTTGTGTGAATAGAAGGGTTTGCCGTATCGAGTGTAAATATTAACAACACATTAAACCGCCGTGACCGATAAATTCATGCCATAGCTCCTATTTTAGTATTTGCTATAAAAATATTAATGTGGAAATATTGTGTCGTAAGTAGTATCAAGGAATAAACAAGGCACATATTTATAAAAAGGTAAATCTATAAGCAACAACAAGACTTATATCCGCCATCTATTGGCGGAGATTGGAACTAATGGCAAAACTAAGTCCCGAAACGGAGTGAGGGTGGGCCACTAGGATAAAATGAAATAGGTGATTTGTATGAACTTATGTTAGTTGAATAAATGTGCGAATACACTATTGTAAATAATTTTGCCGTGTTGACTCGAACACAAAATATTGGCTGATATTATAATCAAATTATTCAAATATACCTATTAAGAGTAGTTTATGGGATGCAATTTACAGCACACATCCTTATAGGTAAATCTTAAATGAATAAATTATTATCAGATCAATGATATCATAAGTAAATATGGTGTTATGATTTAGAGTATGATATTTAGTAATGATAAAAACATTTTAAATTAAATAGCAGAAATGGCTTTAATTTAATTGTACATAATATGTAGTAGGAATCTGGTAAATCTTTTCGGTTGATGTTCTAGATCAATAAGTAGCTTCAAAAACAAGCAAGCGAAGCGAAACTATCTTCGAAAGAGTCCTATTCATTTTAAGATTTGACTAATTAGCTGTTACGCTGAAATTAGATTTATGACTTTGATTTTCGCTCACTAAACTTGCACCTGTTCACTTGAGAAGCCATTAATTCCACGAGGACGAGCAATTAGAACGTCGGACAAGGTCACTCGAATTTACATGTCAAGAAAACAATGCTATGTCAGACGGTTTCCGAGAACAGCACATCTGTGCCCGTCTTTATCTCGAGGCATCTATTCCACAAGCTGTTGCGACACTTGTATGTGTACGCTGCCGTTTATTATTATTTGTGGACTTTTAATTCTAAACTTGTGAGAGAACTATAAATAGGTATACTGTGAAATTGACTTTTACTTGATCGTTAATTTAAATTGTTGTGGATTTTTAATAGAAAAAATAGATAATGATGATGAACTACATTATGAAGATATATTCCCATATATTAATTTATTCACATAAATTTATCACATTAGCGTAGTATATCATTATTCAGCAGGTATTAGGTATTAGGTAGACGACAAAGTTATGTAACTAGTTACCTTTTTAAGTACCTATTTATTGAATAATAATCAATTATCTATAAAATATTCAAATAGTAGTAGGAAATAATTTTGTGCAATAAATAAGTGTTTTGCCTAATCGCGATGATTTTTATTTCATCCAAATATTTAATTACTGATTCTAAACCTTCCATGTTAAAAAACATAAATAAAATGACACAGATAAAAGGTAGAATGTAAATAGTTGACTGCTGCCTCTCAAATTCCAATTTAAAACAGATTAACCCTTGAAAAGGGCAATTCACGCTAAATACCAGAAGGTGTGGATCCGTCAAATCACACGTCACGATGACGGAACATTTCCCCGTCATTACGAGACGCGGAGAAAAAAGACGCGGGACGTTCAGTTGTACGCGCCCGCCAACAAAGCCATTATGCCTTATTATGGACACCATCCATCAGCCAGCCATATCGATCCGACATTAATGCATGCTAATGCTTTATAAATAGATATATAATTTGTTTTGTCTCCACCTCGGCATCCAATTGATGGATAGTTTTATTTCTATTACGTCAAACTGTTGGTTTTCGAAGGCGTGGTCACGCCCGCCGCTGCTAACTCAACGAGGAACCGAGCTACTTTACGATTTCACGCAGCCAGTAAAAAAGTGTGAATCGAGCCCATCATTAAATCGATTGTTTACGCATTAAAAAAATCATTACAAGTACCGCTATTCATAAATTTCTATGCGAATCTAATATCAAAAAGGTAATACTCACTCTGTCCTAGATGCACTCGCTTCATCCAAGGGTATATCTGCGGCGGGTTGGCTTGCGTATTCGAACCTGATTTAGAATTCTTAGTGTTACTCGAACTATTGTTAGCATCGTTGCTTTCGTTGCTCGACGTACTCGAAGCCGGGCTCGAGATATTCTGATTAACATTCGCTTTGTGCTCCACTGGAGATGCGATGGGTGTGGTCAGTCCTAGTTTCGTGCTCGTACTTCCACTGGAATTCTGTCCTACATTTCCGAAACCGGGCGAAGTTCTTCCTGGTCCAGAGGATGTGGATAGGTCTTGCGGGGATGCAACTCCTGTTGTAGAAGTGGAGTCGGCGAATTTACAGCTGGTGCCCGCGGCTTGGCTGGGCGGCGTGGACATGAGATTCGGTGAAAGAGCCCCGGGACTAGGGTTCGAGTGTTGATGCAAATGGCTAGCCGTGCTGCCGAGTCTTTGCGGATGTAGTTGAGTGTAATCGATCATAGTTTGCGGTTGCATGTGGGCTCCGGTCGCGGGCGTTGCATACGGATGTTGCGGATAGTGATGGCCGACTTGCGGAGGGGAGTAGCAGGCATTAGGGTAGGCTGACGCTGCAGCATTGGGGTTATAGTATTCTGCTCCAGGGGTCGGTAGGCCAGGATGGCCGGGCTGCTCGACCGGCGTGCCGGTGCGCCCGGGGGCCTGGTTTCCATAGCAGGAGGCTAAGGAGTTGACGAATTGGTAGGAGCTCATCCCTGCGTTGTAATTTAGCTCGTTCATCGATAACAGCGTTGTGTTTCCTCGTCTCAAGTTCAGTCGGCGCTTGTCATCGCCGGGACGAGCACTGAGTAGTCTAGTTGGACATGTTAAGTGATGCTCGCTCCCGCTTCAATTGTCCTCGGAGTGGGGCTTGATTGATGGTCCTGTGATAAAATGAGACACATTAGTTGGTCAAGTGCGTCGTCTCGTTATTGGTGATGAATGTTGTATTGCAGATAATAGAGCCGTAAGTGTTTCATTTGAATACAAGTTTAAGAAGCAAAGTTACGGAGACATTTATTGCTAAATTGCCCATGATTGGACATTAATTTTTATTAACCTCAAAAGGTATGAGATTTATTGCTTTCTGATGTGAACTTTTTAGAAACTCTTTTAGATCAAGATTTATGAGCAGCAAATCAATAACGACCAAGTAATGAATTTGTTTCGTAAAAATCAACTATCAGTTTAATTTTTTGTTATCAGAAGCCTATCAAGGCATTAAAAGGAGCTTTTTGGAGCAAAATCACATTTAACTAAAGCAATAAATCTTGTAATTTTAGTTTCAAGCTATCGCACTTGCACCATAAGAAAACATTGTTCGCCCATTCATAAACAGAAGCTATAATAATGACCTCATAACAATTATGTTTTGTATAATGGGGGCTCACCCAATAAGCACGCTTTATTACCCATATGGTCGCTTATTACAAACTATTAGTGCATGCCAATGCTCCGGAGGTCTATTCTAAAACAATAAATTAATTCCGGGATCATCCCAGCGGTACACATGTTGAGACAAGTGCGGAAAAAAGTCCGCGCCACGTGGTTCGGCCATAAAAGTGTCTGCAGAGGTTTATGGGTGTAAGCGGTAGGTAGACTGAATCCGATTTATGTACTGCGCTCAGTGCATACATCTTTGCGAGCAAATTAGCAGTCATTGTGTACCCGATTTATTTGACGCGGACGCAACGCGTGAGTAATGTGAGAATTTCGGCGAGATTTGAAAGATTTTACACGGTACAATTTTGGGAGATTTCGCGAGTAAATTTCGCGATTACGGATTTCGTTCCGCTTGATTTTGATTTAAAGTGCATTTGATGGTACATTTACTTTTCTTTTGCAAATATTGTAGGTACATTTTTTTAATTACAAGGCCATAAGTAGATCAGCTGTCATGATTTTAATGATTGTTTTTTTTATTGATCTACATTATAAAACTATTTAAAAAAGAAACTCTAAACTAAACTAAAATGAAAGCTGTTATATATCTTCAAACATCTTTTAATTTCAGTAAATTTGTTGTCTATTAGATACTTATTAACCTACAAAACAAAATTTTGCTAACCTTGGTATAATCGAATATTTTTTTCCATGATAGAGTAATTGCCTGGATTTTTTGTTACCTATGTTTGAAAATTATTATAGGTTCGGAACCTTTTGTAATTTTGTATTCCAAAAAAATATTTATTTTCAATGTTGATATAGTATCATCATAAACTCTTATCTTTTAAAAGTGAAGTAAATTGTGTTTTAGGGGCACAATATGATCTGGATCATCTGAGCCTGATGATAAGTAAAAGGAGACCCGTCGATACTAAAACGGAGGTGATGGTACGGCTTCACATCCGTTGGCCCTGCTATACTGTGCCGCGAGATGCTTCTTCGCGCATCGTTTGAAGTCCATATTGTAAGACGGATCAAATAATACTGTCTTCTGAATTAGTAGCATGGCTATGTAACCGTATGTAAAAAATATCTAATGACAATGTTTACTAGGATTCCATATTTTTTACATCCAGAGTAAAGCATCAATAAATTAAAAATTTCCGGTTATGATGATATAATATTATATTTTTCACCACTATTGTTTTGCTTCATTTACAATTTTCATCTCATATGATAGAAACATCCAGAGCCTTTTAATTTAGATGTTGGTGGAAGGTAGCAGATGAGCTAATGGATCACCTTATGATAAGTGATTGATAAATTCACATAATTATGGAAGAGCTTATCCTTTCTTTAATTTAATTTTACTTTGACTTTAACCTGCAATTACAATCTTATGTGCAAAATTGTTTACCTCTCTTGTACTCTTAGACCAATTATATCCTAATAGTAGTTAACTTAGTTACAATCAGCATCCTTAATGCATGTTACTTGTTTTAAATAAGTTATTTAAAAAGAAACCATCTCGAAAAATCCATAATTTGCAACTATAGGTATTCTTTTAGTTGCGAAATTATTATTAGGATGACTCTTATTTTTTTTTATTTGTTCCTTTGCTATGTTTTTAATGAAGCTTTTGACACATTGACTTAAGAGAAGAAAAAAATAATAATTTTATATCAGACTTGGATAATTATTTGTAAAATTTAGTTGAGACAACGAGAGTTTAATTTAAAACTTTAAATTTTGTAAATACTGGTCTATTTATTGGATCATTGTCATTAGTTTTATTTGGTTGATGAAGGTAAATAAAAATAACGTTAATGATCATCATAATGTAATATTACTTTTAGTGAATCATAGGCCTACTTTCTGAGTCACCGAAAATTACCTTTTTGATTTTCATATACAAGTAAATAGATTTCTTGTACCTATAAGTGCGGTTTTACACGTAAAGATCATCATGCTAAGACTTAACCAAATGAATGCTTAGGTACTGGAATGAGTGAAGTTTTAAAGTAAAACAATATGCCTAATAGGCTCTTTGTTTGTATAAAAACTAGCATCATTTAACTCATACATACAGGTTTTGGAACTTCATATTTTAATCATTTTTGTACTCATTCCCTACAGCGTAAGTATACCGTATGAACAAGCCATCGCATATTTTAGTGCATGATCTCTTTAAAATATTTTCGTTCCCACTGAAATAAGTTACAGTCTTATAATTGTGCTATAACTATTACTGCTCCTTTTGCGCTCCCCACATGTTCAGTTTATTTCAGTTCAAAAATTTTGTCACTGCCCGTCCGGTACATATTAAATGGGCCGAGCGATCGCTTTTTTCCCTCTTTGCTTTTCACTGTTTATTCCCAGACATCCTTTGAGCACGTTTTCGACGACTGTTTTAATTTTAATTCGGCAGTTTGATCGCTCTTATTGTGTCTTCGATTCTATTTAGGATGACATGTTTTGAAATATTTGACTTTGAAACGCGCAGTCTTAATGAGTTGGTATAATTGGAAGTGCGTTTTGCCAAGTTACTTTGTAAAAGTTGCTTGTGCTTTAAACCCTTTGTTAACGTTATTTATTTCTGAATTAATGCTTTATAGACGTTAATTAGTTGTTAAGAAGCTGTTTAATTGATGGTTAATTATTTCAAGAGATTTATTTCTGAATTGTGCAACGTAGTAGTGACATTCATTTTTATTCTTTATTTAATCATTTTTCTTTTTTCCGAAGGTTGTTTACGACATGGGTAATCCTGCCAGCGTCAAGTGATTTAAGAAACACGTAATTGATATGGTCAAACTTATTAATGAAGTCGCAACTCTCTTTTTTATATTGTTTGTAAGATGATGATGATTTGTAAGTAAACTTTGACAAAGTTTTTAGTTTTATTTGACAAAATTATACGATGTACCTGCTTTATGTACTGCAATTTTAAGTGCAAACATGTTATTTCAAACGTTACTAAATCAGAAGTTCTGAGTAATTATTCATATTTTAATAGCCGTTGATTCGCAAAGCTCAGGATATAATAACAGTTAATGCTCCGTGACAAGTGGACAGTTTAAACCCACTGAGTTCAGAAGATTTACGGCGACATGCTTTGATTCCAACTCGCTTTTTCAATTATAGCTTTGTCAATTGAGCATAATTTTAAATGGGTTTTAATAGAAAACCAATTTTTATTATCTGCAAATTTACAATTAAAATAAAATAAACTGAAGATACTCACTCCAACAAATCTTTAGAGTGACAAACAGCCTAAACTGCAAACTTTACGACAAATCACAACGTTTCGAAAAAAAATCACTATAATCCCACAAGTTTATATTTTCCATACACTTTTCACAAAAATCTCCGTCGAACTAAAACGTTAAAAAATATCCTCAAAAACTCGCAACGTTCAAACAAAAATTCAAAAAGAAAAATCGAACGCGTTCGAATTCCGAAAACTTCGGCGCGTCACGTCTCGGCGGAAAACGGCTCGTGTTTTCCCGGCGTTCTTGCGACGAGTGCAGCGCGCTTCTGACGATGAGGTGAGCGGTCGAGTTGACGCGCGTCAAGCGAGCGGAGCGGGAGGCGGGGGGCGGGGCGCACCTGGGCCGCCTCGCCACGTGAGCGCGCCCGCTCCCGCTCACGCTGCGAATCCCGCTTGTGCTGCGAATTCCGCTCCCGCTCGGTCATCCGATTAGCGTAATTACGGTTACGTCGTACCACGTATCCGATTTCAATGGACCGATTGATGATTATGGATTGCCGTTTTGGAATTTTGTTTTAGTTGCGAAATGATTATTGGGATGACTCTCATTTTTTCTTATTTGTTTCTTTGCAGTGTTCTGAATGAAGCTTTTGACACATTGACTTATGAGAAGAAATACTAAATAATTTTATTTTGGACTTGGATTATTATTTTTTACTTTGATTTACATTCAGTATGTAGGTAAAATTGTATTGAAACTACTGGTAGGGAGAGTATTTATTAGTTTTTTCTCTATTATTGAAACATTGTACTTAGATAAAATGCTTTTTCTATAGTTGTCATTTCCATGCAAAATGACGTGTGAAAATGTCAATTTGTTGGAACAAAAAATAACTATACGAGACAAACTAACCTAATTTAGCTCGCTCATTAAGTCCAGTATTAACAGGGAAGGAAAAATACAATATAGTAAAATTTCATGACGATAAAAGATTTTTTGGTAACTATACAGAATAATTAATCGTCCGTTGTAATTGCAACATGGGCTCTCCTTTTACTTAGCATAAAACTAACTAGAGCCAAAAATAGACTATTGTTTCTGCGAGTAAATCGCGGTAATTAAAGTAAAATTTTTACTGTGCGACTTTCATCTCAGTAGAAATGGTAAAATTATCTTTACGAAAATTACGGTGGTACTCAAATTTACTGACCCCTTGACCCCTGAAATTTACTGGTTCCTTAGATAGAATAGACAAGAATGTCAAGGAACAGACCTGTAGAGAACTTAAATGCAAGGTCCATTTATTGTATTCAAAGTAAATTACATTAAACATAGATTTCAATGACTCAGAAACAAATTATTTAATTCCAGTTGCGACAAAGAAGCTCACCTAAGACATAATAAAAAGCAATAAGACATCAAAAACGGTTATAATTCTTCATAGGATGGCACTTACTCAATGTGTAATACGTAGACATTGGCCATATCTCAGACTAACATGGCATCCTGATCGGAAGAAAAAAGCGGTGCTCGACTTTGATTTTTTTCTTCTTCTTCGAATCACTGGCTTACATGTTATCCGTGGTAATCAAGTGACCACCAATCTACAGTGTTTTTTTTCTCCTCAACCTATAAAAAACCATTGTCACTGCTCATTTCTACCTCATGAAAATTGATGATTCAAAAATCACTAGAATTGTTTCTACATAATTATTAATGTTGAAACCACTTAGAACTTTTAGATTACGTGTACCATTACATTAGAGAGACAAAATTGTCTTTTGTAGTAACTGCACAAAATGTCAACGCTTTAGACACAATGATACAAACGACCTACTTAAGTCCAGTTCTACAAAGAAGTAGTACCAACATATTAATACTAGTACGTCAAATGCGGTTATAATTCTTCATAGGAGGGCACTTAGTCCTAGTCTAGACCGGCGGACACTGGCCATAAGTTAGCCTGACATGACGTCCCGAACTGCAAAAATTGCATGCACTAAAATGTATTACTGGATTATCTGTTTTCATGTAATTATGTTAATTTGTAACGGTTGGTAACGAAGTTCTGTACTTAAAGGTTGAAATGTGATAGTAGTGAAATTTGCCTTCATGGTGAAAAAGTAGGTATTTTTTTTACCTGCTGGCGATTTTCCATACCTAAGCATACATTTCTACTTTTTCATTGTTCTAATTTTCAACTTGGTTCTTTACTCTTATGTTTTTCTCTTTCTTATGGTTTAACATAATATTTATTATGCCTTATGTTACTTTTCCTATAATTATATTGTATTGAAATTGAATTATTTTAAATATGGTAGCTAACGTTAAGTTTACAGTGGTCACTTTCATGATCTACGTCTTGTATTCCTTGCGTCGTATATTTCGCTCTTAGTTAGTTGTTTTTTTATCATGTTGTCTTGTTTTTTGCTTTCCAAGGCTGTTAATTTCCAAATTTCAGGCTGTCTGTCACCGCAGATTTCTTACCAAAAATACTCAAGTAAAATTTTGGCCCAACTCAGGGATTGAACCCGGTACTTTATATAACTACTTTTTTGTCAGAATATTTTTTAATGTATCATCTATCAACTGTTGATTAATAAGTCGATATAAAACATTACATTAAAAAATGTTTTGTACCAAAACTTCAAAATTTCGTCTTCGTGTAATGAAAGTAGCTTAAAAGTACCTACGGTGTTTTATAACTTAACACCGACATCTTGTATGGAATGTACGTAAGATACTGAACATGTAACGCCATGTTCATACATTCACAACCATTACTTATTTCCTTTAAAAATTTGGATCCGGCCAGAGAAAGTGCCGAGAACTTTCGCAGCTGGTTTGACGAACTCGCAGTAAGTATAGACGCTAAACTACAAACATTTGTCAGCCCAGAGACACCCAGAGAGCTCCGCATGTATAAATACGCGCGTATAGATATTAGTATCTGTTGTTTTGTGCATGTCTACTCTTTTTTTATTATTTTAAGGAGTTACTCAAGGTCCAGCCTGAAAACCAGCGCTGCAGTAGCTGCTCGCGGCGGTTCAGTAGCATCATGCTGAGGCTGAACCTTGTTGGCCGCAACTTCTATGTCTTCTTTATTCTGTCTTTTTGTCTGTGTAAATTATGTTGTGGTCAATAAATGTTTTCATACTCTTACTCTTACCTCAGTATAGTCCAGCATAGATGACAGAGACCGGCTATAGGGAACGTCTGCGGGAGAGGTACGATACGAAATACTTACAAAAGACCGAAGCAGCGCCTGCGCTGTGTTTCGTCGAGTGAGTGAGGGTACCAGAGGTCCAAATGGGGGGAAAGCGGGTTAAAAGGTTGGCAGCGCAATTGTGACTGGACTGGTGTTGCAGGTATCTATGGTCGCTTACCATCAGGTGATCAGTCTACTCATCTGACACCTATCACATTAAAAAAATACTGCTAACATGTAGGTCAATGAAATTTTTGATACCTACCAATGTCTGCTAGATCCAACTTTCTTTTTTTATGCTTCATACCGCAGGGGCGTATAAACATTAGCCCTTCTAAGGTTTATACGCCCTTATGGTTTGAAGCCCACATTACGTTAACGCTATAGGTAGGATTCAGTTCGTTGTAGACCATGTAAAATAAACCACTTTTGATTCAACATTGCAGTAAAATTTCCTCAAATGATTTATGATATTGAACTAAATGTGTTTGACATAAAGTTGAGAATTGATTAAAAAATAATATTTTTTTTTACTTCAGTCGTGAATTTTTTTTCAGGGGACTTATAACGAAACTCCTATAATGACTGTGATACCTGTCACATTCGAACAAAAGCGTATGGAAACAAAAGTACGTGATGTACATATGTGATGTTGTCACAATTTATTATTGATTTATAAAAAAAGTATGTAGGTACCCACTTTTGAGATTACAAATCACATTTAAAGCAGGGAAATAGAAATACTCTTTATTCGGTTAAAAACGTCGTATACAGAACAAATAAAAAACTCAATATGTAATCTAGCTCTCATTGGGAATGGCAATATCTACTTACCGAGAAGAACCACTAAGAAACTTATAGGGCTATAAAATACTTAAAATTCAAAAAAACTGAGCGACTTACCCAGTTCTTTCACTCACATTCATACCTCACTACGTATTTTTAGTAACTACTGTTTAAACTTATTTTAGTACTAATCATCCATTGTTTACAAATCCTAAAATTTTTATGCAATAATTATTAGAGTAAGCCGGCAACGCATCAGCGACCTCTTTGTTCTCGCTTATGTTCAATGGTCATGGTCGGCGGTGATTGCTTACCCACTTGCTCGTTTTCCGCCTCTAGAAGAAAGTAAAAATTGTAGTTAATTCAAATATCATAATAATAATACTTCGACTTCAACAGGCCTTCAGGGTGGGAGTGACAGACTCAATGGACACTTTGTCTGTTCTTTTGTGCCTGTCAATCGTCAAATTTGGATCTCACGGCCGCTTACCATCAGGCGGAGTGTGGTCATCTTGAATTGTCCGCAATATAAAAAAAAACTTCTTAAAAACTATTAATATCTTATAATAGTACTTTTCATGTCTCATATCCTATAATTAATAAAATATAAATTGCCGCTAGTTTCGATGAGGTATCGTCTTAAATGAAAAAGTTACTTAACACTTTTATTAATAGTTTTGTGTTTCATGAATATTAATAAAAATTACATACATGTTGAAAAATTTGTCTGCATCATTAAAAACTACATTGTATATTAATGCAATGAAATTTTTTAATATGTTTAATCTGTTATCTATGTATTTGTTTAAATTAAAAAATACTACATTTGGGAGAAATAGGTAGCTAACTTTAATTATTTTTAGGAGAGGTATTATTACAATGGGCCACTTAAGAAGGCTCACTCAGAGGGCAATGAAGAGGGCTATGCTTGGAATCCCCTTGCGCGATCGTGTCAGAAATGATGAGATCCGCAGGAGTTCTAAGGTTGCAGACATAGCCCAAAATATTGAGTGGCCCAAGTGACAATGGACACGGCATATTGCGAGGAGAACAGACAGCCGCCGTTGGGATAGAAAGGTCTTTGAGTGGAGGCCGCGTGCAGGAGGCCGCAGCCGTGGCAGGCCTCCTCACCAGGTGAACCCACGATCTAGTGAAGGTCACGAGAGTCCCTTGGATACGGGTGGCAAATTGTGTGGCTTGGACATGTGTGTGGAGAACGTTGAGGGAGGCCTATGTCCAGCAGTGGACGCCTATTGTCTGAAATGATGATGATTGATGAGGTATGCTTAAATTCTTTCAATTTAGACAGAGTAGGTTAATTAAGGTAGGTGCTTTTTGTTTTTGTAATATTTATGTTTGGTGCTTAATAAATAATTTCTTATCTTATCTTCTTATCTACTCTTAATTTCAATTGACTACTGACATAATGGAATTATGCGACAAAAACTACTTAGCAAAAAGGAATTAAGATTGGATCCATCCAATGCTGAACGTGCCTTGTTGATGTTGTACCATTAATTAATAGCCTAATCTTACTACTGGCTATGGTATAGGAAGAGTGTTAGAAGGCCTGCAGCCTTACGAATGGCAAGGAAAGGCATGCAAAAAATAGTCTACAGCTGATATCAATTCATTCATAGAAAGCCTACAGGAATTTGTCATTAATTAGCACACCTAGAGGAACATCTCAGTGCTGCAGAGGTTGTTTTGCAGTAAATAGGAGATCCGTTTGTTCGTTTGCCACCTATCTCATACAAAAAAAGAACATCCAACCTATATTACATCGTATGGAGTAGAAATTCGTTTCCTTAGACGAGCTCATTTAAGCCAAAGCGTGGTTATCACATAATTTAGCCTGATTTGAGATAAATGGGATGTTTCTGTATTAAATAGAGAATTGTAATTTAAGAGCATTTATGTAACGCATTCGATTATCGTCTGACAGGTCGTATGGTTCATTTCCTATATTTTCAGACACTAAAATTATGCTAAACTCTTTTTGTTATGGGTCGATTAAATTATTTTGCACGCAACTATTGTGAATTAGACACAGTCTCATCTTAAAAAATACTAGTGCAATTTAGATCTCAAAGCCTAGACAACAATAGCTGGAAAAAATATTTTGAATGAACCATTCAGTAAGTATTTTATCAGTAGCATTTTAAAACTGAGCCGTATATCACGTGTAATGGCGTGCATTTGTCTTGTGGACGAGCTTTAATTATAATTAAGTGCTAATTACTGGTACCAGTGAGGAACTGGGTTGAGCGACAGTGTGACTTAATTGTATGGTCTGGATTTGAATGTTTTAAACTGTTTGGCTGTTTGTTAAATACTGGAAATTAAAGATTTTAATTGGACCTTTTTGAGGTGTCTCAAGAAAATACCCGTGGGAGACAGTTTCTGTTTGAAGACAGGTTAGGGTGCTTTATTTGAAAATTTCCAGTATATTAGGTATGTGGTCTTACTTTACTAGCAATGTCGCAAGGTTGTGTGTAGAGGCATTTCTTTTGATCTTCACACAATAAAGGTAACCATCCTTTACTTATTATTGTAATACAAGTATAACATTTCCCATTAGACTAAATTTCTTATAATAAAAGCTTTCCTTTCAAATATTTATTTAATACTTAATCTACAATACAAATTGAATAAAAAAAAATCTTAGATAAATGCGTGAAATGAAAGTTGAATCAGTAAAGGTAAATAGTAAGTACTTACTTATAATATTTACCGAAATGTCAATTCAAAAAGTTTTTTTTTTGCTAAGATAACTTTAAACTTATGACTCTAAATTACAGAAAAACATATCTTTTCTCATGTCCACTCAATTATATTTATAATTATTTACTTAGTCTCAATCCTTGCTAGAAGTATCATTCTAATTATTTCAGTTACCTACCTTCATCTAAATAAACAATATCAAATTTCCCAAGAGACTGCTCCCCGTTTTCAAAATATATCTTTAGTTATAACTCAATAGCGAACTGGTCACGCGACAAAACGCACACATGTTGCGAACACATAATTCAACACAAGTCAGCGTAATTCAACATAATTCAGCCACCTCACCTTCTGACTCCAACATAATTTACGACCTAAGGGTGACTATCGCACCTCCTTGTCTTCCACCATACGAATGAGCAAGAGGAAAAGTCTCAATGTTTATTTAAAAATCGTTTATTGGTATTTAATTATGTTCCATGGTTAGAAGCAGGTTTTTTCTTTTCGAATTTTTGGATTCACATTCTTTAGCTTTGGAATTTTGAATTTTTTGTTGATGTTAGATATCTGATTGGAAATTGATTTCTTTGAAGATTCGAAATGCTTGTTAGTATTTTATATTGGAACCTGACTAATGGCTACAAGTAAAATTTGCATAAAATGTGTGTTTAGGGACACTGAATGTTTACTAAAGGTGTATCGAATTATGTTAATTAGGGTAGTTGTAGTATTCGTTATGAAATAGGAAAGTAATCATACTATCCTGTTGGAATAGCACCTTGGAACTAGAAAATAATTTTTAATTCATAAAAACTCTTTAGATTTCATTAGCCTTATAGATAGTAGGTAGATAGGTGGTAGGAGTAAAGATAGTAGGTATTTAAATATAACTTATTTTGGACCTGGCATTTTTAAATCCTAGAACACGTGATCGCACTGACTGACTGAGCTCAAATGCTTCTCTATTTCAAGTTTTTTTAGCATAACAATACTTAGAGCTTATACATCACTAGTGGCGCCTGTAGCTTCGTTTTTTTATTGCACATTGACATTAGTTCCTATCTGTGCCAATAGATGACGCCAAGGGTCTTTTGAGTAAGTGTTTTGTTTTTTCGGTTTCCTTGTAAGTCTTGTCGTTGTCCTAAAATATAATTTACCTCTGTATAATTAGTATGTAGCTTCTGTATAGATGAACCTTTGTAGCCAAGCGTAGCTTTTTTCTCATAATATATCAGTTGGCCCTAATTGTTATCTTATTTGATTGAAATCTTATTCATTGATAGTGATTACCTCTTCCACATCAGCCTTTCGCAGTTTCACTAATGAACATTTCGCCATTTAGGTAGTTCGATTCTTTTACTGGTGACTTGTATGCAGCTGTAGCCAACTTGTCAAATTGTTTTTTACCTGGCCTGGTAGGCGTCCTACATTACATTTTACCGACACCAAACCATACCAAGTATATACACCGATAATGAGCTATAATTTATACCTTTAGTGTTGGTTACGTGAACTCTACAATGTATTACAAACAGAACTTTAAAGTCAATTACTTTTAAAATTGTAAATACACATGTTCTTTAACACATTTAAGTACGTACAGCCACACATCAAAGTATACAAAAATGTCAAAGTATAAAAAAACCCCAATCTAACTACTGGCTATTGTATGCATGCAAAAATAGTCTACAGCTGATATAAATACATTCATAGAAAGCCTACAGGAATTTGTCATTAGCACACCTAGAGGAACATCTCAGTGCTGCAGTGGTTGTTTTGCAGTAAATGTGCGATACTGAGCCATTTGATTTATTACCATCGCTTACTAATAGGAGATCTGTTTGTTCGTTTGCCACCTATCTCATACAAAAAAATAACACTTAACTCCATATAACTTCGTATGGTGTAGAAATTCGTTTCCTTGGACGAGCGCATTCATGCCAAAGCGTGGTTATCACATAATTTAGCCTGATTTGAGATAAATGGGATGTTTCTGTATTAAATAGAGAATTGTAATTGTAAGAGCATTTATGTAACGCATTTATTCGATAATTGTTTGACAGGTCGTATGGTTCGTTTCCATATATTCTTCAGACACTGAAATTATGCTAAACTATTTTTGTTAATGGGTCGATTAAATTATTTTGCACGCAACTATTGTGAATTAGACACAGTCTCATCTTAAAAAAAAACTAGTGCAATTTAGATCTCAAAGCCTAGACAACAATAGCTGGAAAAAATATTTTGAATGAACCATTCAGTAAGTATTTTATCAGTAGCATTTTAAAACTGAGCCGTATATCACGTGTAATGGCGTGCATTTGTCTTGTGGACGAGCTTTAATTATAATTAAGTGCTAATTACTGGTACCAGTGAGGAACTGGGTTGAGCGACAGTGTGACTTAATTGTATGGTCTGGATTTGAATGTTTTAAACTGTTTGGCTGTTTGTTAAATACTGGAAATTAAAGATTTTAATTGGACCTTTTTGAGGTTTCTCAAGAAAATACCCGTGGGAGACAGTTTCTGTTTGAAGACACAGGTTGTGCTTTATTTGTAAATTTCCAGTATATTAGGTTTGTGGTTTTACATTATTAGCAATGTCGCAAGGTTGTGTGTAGAGGCATTTCTTTTGATCTTCACACAGTAAAGATAACCATCCTTTACTTATTATTGTAAATACAAGTATAACATTTCCCATTAGACTAAATTTCTTATAATAAAAGCTTTCCTTTCAAATATTTATTTTAATACTTAATCTACAATACACATTTAATAAAAAAAAACTTAGATAAATGCGTGAAATGAAAGTTGAATCAGTAAAGGTAAATAGGTAAGTACTTACTTATAATATATTTACCTAAAATGTCAATTCAAAAAAATTTCTTTTGCTAAGATAACTTTAAACTTATGACTCTACAATACAGAAAAACATATCTTTTCTCATGTCCACTCAATTATATTTATAATTATTTAGTCTCAATCCTTCCTAGAAGTATCATTCTAATTATTTCAGTTATCCTACCTTCATCTAAATAAACAATATCAAATTTCCCAAGAGACTGCTCCCCGTTTTCAAAATATATCTTTTAGTTATAACTCAATAGCGAACTGGTCACGCGACAAAACGCACACATGTTGCGAACACATAATTCAACACAAGTCAGCGTAATTCAACATAATTCAGCCACCTCACCTTCTGACTCCAACATAATTTACGACCTAAGGGTGACTATCGCACCTCCTTGTCTTCCACCATACGAATGAGCAAGAGGAAAAGTCTCAATGTTTATTTAAAAATCGTTTATTGGTATTTAATTATGTTCCATGGTTAGAAGCAGGTTTTTTCTTTTCGAATTTTGGATTCACATTCTTTAGCTTTGGAATTTTGAATTTTTTTTTGATATAAGATATCTGATTGGAAATTGATTTCTTTGAAGAATCGAAAGCTTGTTAGCATTTTATATTGGAACCTGACTAATGGCTACAAGTAAAATTTGCATAAAATGTGTTTAGGGACACTGAATGTTTACTAAAGGTGTATCGAATTATGTTAATTAGGGTAGTTGTAGTATTCGTTCATGAAATAGGAAAGTAATCATACTATCCTGTTGGAATACAATACACCTAGAAACTCTTTAGATTTCATTAGCCTTATAGATAGTAGGTAGATAGGTGGTAGGTAGGTTAAAGATAGTAGGTATTTAAATATGAACTAACGTATTAACTTATTTTGGACACGCCTGGCATTTTTAAATCCTAGAACACGTGATCGCACTGACTGACTGAGCTCAAATGCTTCTCTATTTCAAGTTTTTTTAGCATAACAATACTTAGAGCTTATAAATCACTAGTGGCGCCTGTACTTCGTTTTTTTTATTGCACATTGACATTAGTCCCTATCTGTGCCAATAGATGACGCTAAGAGTCTTTTGAGTAAATGTTTTGTTTTTTCGGTTTCCTTAGGTAAGTCTTGTCGTTGTCTAAAATATAATTTACCCTCTGTATAATTAGTAGTAGCTATGTAGATGGAACCCTTTGTTAGCCAAGCGTAGCCTTTTTTCTCATACTATATCAGTTGGCCCTAATTGTTGTCTTTTGATTGAATCTTATTCATTGATAGTGATTACCTCTTCCACATCAGCTTTCGCGTTTCACTAATGAACATTTCGCCATTTAGGTAGTTCGATTCTTTTACTGGTGACTTGTATGCAGCTGTAGCCAACTTGTCAAATTGTTTTTTACCTGGCCTGGTAAGTAGGCGTCCTACATTACATTTTACCGACACCAAACCATACCGAGTATATACACCGATAATGAGCTATAATTTATACCTTTAGTGTTGGTTACGTGAACTCTACAATGTATACAAACAGAACTTTAAAGTCAATTACTTTTAAAATTGTAAATACACATGTTCTTTAACACATTTAAGTACGTACAGCCACACATCAAAGTATACAAAACTGTCACATTTCTTCAATCGACTCTCATCTTACTGTCATACACATTAGGTTGAATATCAATTGAGGAAATTTGACAGGTTGTGGTAACCTTGCTGTCTGTACATAGGAAAAAAAGTGCATCTGTAAAGACAGCCTATAGTCGAAGAGTTTATAATAACCTAACCTTACATTTACAGTAATCTATTTTAACACTTACCTGAATATTATTAAATTATTATGAATACAGTTTTTACTTCAAATAGTAGCCACTTACTCTATTAGGTAATTATTTATAATTGCAGGGCCTTTTTCCGTAACTCCCGTGTCACGCTCAATTTTAACACGTCGAAGCGTTGTCCCTCATAATAACACATAATTACTTAATGCAAAACTTAATTTGCAAGTGAATAAAAAATTTGCATCAAATCATAATCGCAAGTTATTTCTCTCCCTGTCTAATCGAGGAATAATGTAAGGGGTAGAGTGAGACAGCGACTGCATGAGTATTGCGTTGCAGTGGAAGCATGCGTAATGCAGCGGCGGTGGGAGGGGCCTCCTGCGTGACATCGGGGCTTCTGATTGGCTCGTTCCCGGTGAAGAGGGGTGCGAATAAGCTGGGAACTTGAAAGTTTCATAGTTGAAAACTTTTCCGAAATTATACAAATTTTCTTTTTTGATCTCGGTATTACGTGATTGGCATTAAAGAGTGTTTACGACGGTGTGTTTCAGGTATTAGCGATAAGCCTGCTTTGCCATAGTGGTTAGGTAAGTTAGAAACTTCCAATACTTATCTTAATATTTTACATAAACAGGAAATTGTATATGGGGCACGTTATTTACCTACCTATATTCTTATTTATATTTACTGGTATCAAAATGGAAACCTTTGCTTTAAATATTTGGATAGCTATTCGCTAGGATATGGATTTAGATCATCAAGGAATTATGGATAGTGTTATACATTTCCAACTAATTAAAATAAACATTTAGGTTATTAAAAATATGTATATTAATAATTTGGAATGCAATAAACAAAATTTATATTATGTAAGTTTAACATCTAGTCTACCTACGATACGAAGCCGAAACCACAAATTATTAAATAATAGATTTGCCTAATCGTAGGCTGTACTCATTGTGTAGCTTCTCCATATGTTTACCTAAACTTTAAGTAGTCGAGTGAGTGAGGGTATCGGAGGCTCAATTAAGAAAAGCGGGTTAAAAGTCGGCAGCACACTTGTGACTCTACATGTGTTGCAGGTGTCTATGGGCGGCAGCAGTCGCTTACTATCAGGTGATCCATCTGCTTGTCTGCCACCATCAGTAGCACCAGTGACATGGTAATTTTGGATGGGGAGTCGAAATTTTTTTCGATGAATTTTGAAAAGTCATTGAACAAATGTTGTTCGAAATGCTTGATACGCGGTTTAAAGGATGAAAATGTTCACCTTGTATAACTGGTAGCATTTGACCATACTTATTGACCTGATTCTGAACTAAGTAGCTTATCTTTTTTTTATCACAAACTTTTTCATTAGTAAGTTTGAATAACGCCTTGTCATGTCTTGTTAGATCTAAGTACCGTTCTAAACAATTCTTATTAGAAAAATAATTTGGTCTCTATCTATAATTGGCGTTTTGGGTTCGTTTGTTAAATAGCGGTATGTGCGACTCGAACCCGCGACCCTTACCTATTTCTCAACCGGTGCTCAAACCATTGCGCTAAACGGGTCGTCAGCTTAAGCCAGGTTTAGCTTAGACCATGGTCTATGCAACATGTTTCAGGAGTGGTAATTACAATGAAGCGACTTCAGTCTGACTTTCGCAATTCTCTTCTAGTCTTAACTGAATCATGGTTACTTACTGTTCAGACACTGTCCGAAAGCTGTGGCTTTTTTTTTCCGTTACCGCCGCTGGTAGAAATAATAATGCGTTAGACAATCACGCCAATCAACCTGGTCTCAAACTAGAGCAATCCCTGTACTATGAGTACCAGGTGCCGATAAAATTAACTGGGGCGTCAACCCAGAACACCCAGACCCAAGAAAATTTAGAAAATGTAGTTTCCTAAATTCTCTTGACCAGGAATCGAACCCGGGACCTTTCGCGCTTCGGGCGAACCAGCCACTGCGCCATCGAGGCCGTCTGAATATGCACAAAGATTTTGGAAAAACTTAGATACATATTGACCCTTAGAATTGGTACACAGTTCCCTCCTTTGCCAGCTCGTCAGCTCTTTCGTTGCCTTCGATCTCAGTGTATCCAGGTACTAAGCGCAGATTTACTCAGTTATTGGAGGATCTTTTGTATTTTGCTTTGTAGCCACATTTTAGAGGTTCTGGATTTTAAATCTCACGGGAGAGTTAGATACTTTGAGTAAACATTTTAAGAGCCCACTGCAATAATGATGAATATTCAAAGACATTGAATTCTTAACCAGTAATGCCGTTTGGTCACTTTGACTATGTAGTTAAAAAGTCTTGTTTGCAAACTTAGCAATTTATCACTTGCAGTCACCCACAATACTCTACGCAGGGTCACTACCAAATGCGCCATTTAGTAGGCAACCGAAGTGCATTCTTCACTATTCACCTACTCTTGAGTAGTTTTTCTTCATTTAGGAAGTTGGAATAAACTTCAACAGCCAGCTAGATGATGATAAGAGTGAAGGTAACTCAGTGAATGAGAAAGCGCCTTCCATGCGGTTCGTGGTTCGAATCCAAGCATACCTTCTGGATTTTGAAAATATTTGGTCCATAAATGTGAAATTGGCGGTTTTCGTAGGTACTGGCTTTGGCTCACTTTGATCACGATTTTCTCCTTTTTGGTAAGGAACTCAAAATTCAAATTGTACAACTATTTACTCTCATTTGATTATGTGCGTATTTCATTACCTTGGCGGCGAAGGAAAACATTATGAGGAAACCAGCACGTTTTGGATAGTTTCAGATTATGGAACCATGATTCAGGTAGTCAGGTCCCCTGACCAACCTTTAAGGATCGAAGGTCAGACGCCAGTCGCTTCATTGTTACCAGACTCGCCAAACCCTGAATCATGGTTTTAGTGTACCCCGGGCTCCAAAGGAAAGGCTTTGGATAAGATGATTAAGAACCATTTTTGCAACCAAGATTATAGGATGATCAGCCCGAGTAGCTTGTGGAGGTCACAAGTGAATTCGTTAAATCATCAAGAAATGGTGATTAGTCTAGTTACTTACAAGTGACTAAACTTTCCCATAACGATTTAAAATTTCGTTGTAAGTTTCATTGCGCAAATATGAATTTTTTTTATGATTATTATTATAACTTACAACTAAACTTTTAAGGACATCAAAACCAAACAAAGACGTATTCTTCTTTTCTATAAATGGACACGAGCAGGTGGCATCACTTACCACCAGGTGACGCCTCCCATGGAAATCTGCAACAGCCGAGGCTTCACGTATGCGTTGCCAACTATTAAAGAAGGAATAAGCTCCTAGGGTAAAAACGTTGTGAAGCCGGACAGTATTGGACATTATAACAAATATAGGAAAAAAATTGGGAGTGTTCTCTATCTAATACCTAACTACTTACTACGATTATTAAGCTGTTAATTATTAGAAAATCACATACTTACTTAGCATAGTTACGATTTTGAAATCGCTTACCATCAGGTCATCCGTCTGTTCGTCTGCCGTTTATTTATTAGACATGTAACCTGCTTTTTCATGATATATAGGGATATCATGAAAAAGCAGGTAACATGTCTAATTAATAAACAATGGGCCATGATAGGCGCTAAAAGAGAATTAGGCATTAAGAATTTCCTTAGAAACCTTATATTACGGTCATATTTGACCAGAATGAAACAAATCTGCAATGCATATAATCGCAACTTTCTTTGTACAAACCACTTCACAAAACCTACGGGGAAAACTTTTATCCTGCGCTGGAAAATCCGTCCGCTGCAGTGGCGCCACCAACTCGCACGTTCTCTAGTTCCGCCTCTGGAATCTTGCTGCGTGCGTAGCGTAGCTAGATGGCGCTGTTTCATAGTTATTAACTTAAATTCTGGTTTTCGTTTTCTATTATTTGTGTTGAAGACCCAGATGCAAACACGTATGTTAAAATCACCGTTAGTTTTAAAGTGTCAAATTTACTTACTTAAAATTGAGTTTTTTTTAAACTTTTCATAAGTTGAAACTAGAAAAACATTCCTGCAATTGGGTTGGATGAATATAGGTATCTGAGTAGTTATCTTTTTACACATGAGTCCCTATTTAATTCTTGTACAATTCTACAGTCAGCAGACTACGAGTAAAGCACGTAAGTCTCATATGTTTTATATGAGACGTATGTGGTTTAGTCTGCCTAGAATTATATCTACGATTGGCTGAATCTGGTAACTACGACTGCCGTGTGACCTGCGTAATCATTTCACATAGGATTCTGTAAGCTAGATCATGGGCTCTAGAACATTCCGAAATTATCCATATCGTAAAAATAAAATTGGGAGAAAATCCGAGGTTCCCTCACGATGTTTTCCCTCACCGCCGAGCTAATAGATTGAGTTTTAAAAATCAATTGGAGCATCTGCGACCGACCTTCCGTTCTAAAGACACGTGGTTATTCACTGAGCTCACTCATTCGCTATAAATCACTCTCTAAGGGCCTCGTTCACCACCTCTGAGTTAAGTGTCAAATAATTTACTTTTCAATTAAAGTGGGTTCGGAGAAAATTGGCCCCTGGTATTTGTATTGAAAAAAATATTTAAATTAAATTATTTCGCGGACTAGGGGCCAATTTAATTGACAAGTAAATTATTTGACATTTTATTCAGAGGTGGTGAATGAGGCCTAATAATAATTAACTCTAACTAATATTAGCTGTTTAATTAGCATGTAAGCACTGATTAAATTAAAATGCATGAAGCTTATAACACTATTAGTTGCGATGATGACTGAGTATTTGTAAGACTAAGTATTGATAAGTATTATTATTAATACTAATAAATTTTGAACATTACTCTGTTATTTTATTATAAGCATAAATAGTTTATCTCTTATTGGTGAAATGTATCCCGACTTACGCAGATGCGACGTTTCTATTTAAATTATAAATAACAATAAGCTAAAAATATAATTTACGTAAATTTGTGTATTTGTATGTCAACTTGCGACCACATCACTAACTAATTGGTCCTTGGTACCAAACTAAGGTTTTCCCATGTGCTATGGAAACCAGAAACAACGACAAATACCCAAACTCAACACAAATATCTGTTGTAAGTAAGCGGGTAATAACACGGTGATCCCTATATTTTGGTTTGTTTGGTCTCTTTACCATAAAAGATGTTATATTAAATAGAACAAATCCTCTCAACTAGCTCATTCCATAAAACAACATCTTTTTTTAAGGGACGAAATAAAATCTTCTCTTCATAAAATATCTCTGTCTGCTTTTTTAGAGTTGAACAACCATAAGACATTGTTAAGAATCGGTTTCATGGGCTGAACTATCCCTGAGAGGCTTTGCCCTACTTGCATAACACACTGTATAAGGATTATTATGTACACTTACTTCTAAATAAACATCCCGTCTATGAACTTACGCAACACAAGCACGACCTTCAATTGTTTTTAATTTTGGCAAAACTTGAAATCCCCGACGTCTCGAGGAAAGTAAGAGTTGAGCACCATTAGTCAACCTGTCGGCCCTTGTCAGGCGAACTCGGCCAGACCTTGCCAATACCGCTTAGCACCGTTGACGGGGCGTGATGTTATTAAGTACATGTGTACTTAATGGCATTCCAGCTATCTTTTTGGGCGGTGTGACGGAATGTTTGTATGGGGCGGGTGTTGGGAAGTTAAGGTATGTCATTGATGGGTAGGTAGGTTTTTTTCATATTTTACACATATAGGAACAAAATGATTGATCACATAAGGTACATACTTGATAAGGGAAAATTATTGATAAATGCCAAGCTATATTTTTTATTTACAATATTTTTAAACATTTTCATTTATTTTATTTCCAAAACCGCTTGATGTGCCGCAATCACTGAGTACCTGTAAACAAAAAAAAACTTATTTAAAAATATTTTTTATCTGGGAATACCAGTAAATATTGACTAAGGCCCGATTCCACCAATCTTAATCCAAGGATAAACCTATGGTGTTACGCTCCGATTCGTATGGAATGACAGCCTATACCTACCATAGATTTACCGTCGGATAAAGATTGGTCTTGATTGAAGATAAATAGAATACCACGCTAATAAACAATTCTTGGTTTTTACATAAAAAAGTGTGGTCGATAAACACAAAACCGTCTTCCACATAATTCAGTAACGATCTCTGGATCAATGACTTTTTTACAATAAAATCAACCGTACTTGTTAAAAGAAAGTTCCAAAAAGAAAAAAACCTAATTAAAAATCTCCCGGTATTTGGTGTCTAATGAAATAACGGGTAAGACCAAGAGTTTGCTTTAATGAGATTTCTTAAGTAAATAAAAAGTGAAGTGAAGTTCCGGGCTTTCTAACTTTTGTTTTGTTTGCCCGTCGATCTTGCCAGTCGCGCCATCGCCACTTTTGTGGGGAAGCGATGGACACCTTATTTTAATTAATTTAGTTTGCGTGGTTGGTAGACTTTGAGATTGTTTGCCACACAAAAATATACATTTAATATAAAGGTAAAAAAGAAAAAAAAGTCTCATAAAACATAACTTTAGATATTCCATTACACAAAGCACATACTAAGTAACTTATTAAGTCCCAATGTTAATTAAAATATGATTGTCGCATATGACGCGCTTTTTGCTGAAACTTTATGTAATTGTGCTAAAGTTCCTACCTATTGTTATTATTTATTTGTGAAAATTGTTCTATTCTTCTATTCTCTTCTTTTACTTTTTCATAATTATGAATATATTTTATTTGAGTATTATGTGATGGTGAGTATTTTTAAGTTAATGGTAAGTATTTAAGTATTTTTTAAATCAGCTGTATATGTTCTAATAAAAACAATAAAAACCCATGTTTTTTGTATAAACAAAGCACCAAACCAAACAAAAGCAAGATTGTCAAACCCTATACTGCTAATTCGATCGAACCGCCTCAAAACACCCGCAACAAAGTTAAAGTACTCCGGGTTACCCTACATTGCTCGAGAAATAATTATAGAAAGAGCCCGCTAACCGAAGGCTGGAGGCTGCGGTGCGTCGCTCAAACAATGCTAACTTACATTTAGCTGTCAGTCAAAAACAATTTGGAATTTGGTGCGCACGGAGGGTTGGCCGAGCAAGCTGGGAAATTGTGATTTGTATAGAGCTGATTTTACGCTATAGTAAGGAATTGGAGCGAAAAAAGGCAACAGATGATTTGAAATTGGTAGTTCGGCTAGACTTTTTTTATTTGAAAGGTGGCAGACGAGTAGTCGGATTACCTGATGGTAAGTAATTGACATAGCCACTCGCACCAGTAGAGTTACAAGTGCAGTGGTGGTTTTAACCACCTTTCCTCCCATTAGGGCCCCGGTAACCTCATTCACTTATATGAGGTATTAAGTATTATGTTGCCATTCATTTAATGATTTATTAATATAAAAAAGTTCTATATGGCATGCACATTAGTACGATAACGTTTTGTTAAGGTGGTTTAATTCCGGAAATAATAAACAAAAGTAGCTTATATTTTTCAATAGCCAATTTTAAATTCCTGAACATTTAAAGCTTCATTCTAGAAAAAGTTTACGCCTTTCCTTAGCGGTTATAACAGCTCTATACGACTCCCAGTAGTTACAGCACCGGCCCGCTTGCTCTGCCATCCATCATTTCCTCCATCCACTCGCCGGGTTGAACACATAAGTGACATTGACGCCGATTCCAACACCAGCTACACTTGAACCCTCCCACCTTACAACCCCGCACGAATTGCCAGTTTGTCTAAATACGGATTTTCATTACGACAGCGGCTTCAAAGTGGCAGCACCGCTCCCGAGTTCCATTTATACCAGTTAAAGATTTTTAAATCATTATCATTATCATCGTTTCAGCCAATAAGACTCACTGCTGGACATAGGCCTCCCCCAAGTTCTCCACGCAGATCGGTCCTGTGGGTCTAAGGTCGGTAAGGTCTAAGGTCGTTTTCAAAATAAATAATATCATTTTTTTATGTGTAAGCTACCGCAGACGAGCAGAAGGATCACCTAATAAGCGATTGCCGTCGCGAGAGTAATAGAAAATAATACATACCTACTCGGAATAGTTACTATCTTAGTGGCTAACCCAAAAATTATCTCTTTTTTTTGGTTTCAATGTTTTTTTACTTCCATTCAAGTGACTTATTAATAACACTCCAGTTAAAGCTTAGAGATGAGATTCAAACAAATAAATTTCTCCATTTCAGTTTGAAAATAATTGTTTACCTATTGAAATAAATAATTACACACATCTCATACATTGACCTGACTCTAGACTAAGCACTTATTTTCTTTAATGTTTTACATGATGTCGATTATAACTTCATGTCGATAGCACGAGTATTGCCCTCCAGCCCTAAATACGCGAGGGCCCATTCTTAGCTGGCCGGGCAATCGACATTTCTGCCGATTCCAAGCAAGTCAAGTTACGTTAAGGTCAGGTAAATGACGTTATATTTTGATTTGAACTCTGACTGACAATGTTATCCTGGTAAGGCATTTTCAGATGTTTTGGTATAGATAAGTTATGTTTGCTCCTCTAAATTGTACTATTCTGTGTTGTTTGCGCATGTATATGCAATTATTTTTTGTTTAAAATCCTTTTATTTCTTTGAAAATAAAACATTTTTTTAGATAACAGAGCGGCGTCGCCCACAACTGCCTCAAACCATATTCTTCTCTAGAATACCTTTTAAAACTTAGACGTTTTATTCAGTTTCTCAAATAACAGGCCACAGACCAATGGCCAGTATCAGAAGAGCATTTTTTACATACAAATTATTTACGATACATATACGTTACGATTTCTCTGAAAAGTTTTTGCTAGGCCTGTTCTGCTTTCTTTCCCCAAAAATGTTGTGCTTCCTTTTCCTCAAAAAATGAATGAGTTGAAAATTTATATGTTTGTTAACATAACAACATCAAAAATAGTTTATTTATTTTATTTCATAACTGCCATTGTGTCTCCGGTGGGCATACTTTTAACTCTGCCAAAGTCAAGTGATTACAGAGGTACGTTATTTTTATAATTGACGGTGTGGTCAGTACATATGCTTATTATTTTCATCTTTATTTAGGAGTAATTGAGTATTATTACACCACCTAAAACAAAACTTAAACCTACACACAACAATATTATAGGGAGATTTACTAAAAAAGACATGAAAACTTACTCGCAAAAGTCAAAACCAGTTTCTCACAGCCTTCAAAATGAAGAAGTTAGCAAAAAGTATCTACATGATCGGTATCGAATTTATATAATGAGCCACTCAACGGGAGCTATCTCGCAAAAAATTCCCTCATAAATTGAGTTATTATGAATTTCGCAAAGGCGTTAAATTACTCCAAGTTAATAACGACCATTATACGGTGGCGAAGCGATCTTCATAATTGCGCATGTATACTTGCGGTTGTCTCGGAATAACACGTAAATAATTATTTCCAAGTATATATAGCTACTGTTTTTGATACTAGTTGTTCTATTTATATCATTTCTTTACGTTTGTTGCTAGTGGTAGTACTTCTCAGAAAGTAAAAAAAACCTGAGAATTGCTTTTTTATTTCTGTGGCAGCAATAACTATGTATTTCCTTCCTTATATCTGCCGTGAAGAAATTAGGTTAAACCTTTTTATTGGAAGTAGTACTTGTATGGATATGTGAATCGTAGTTAATAATTCGAACTCCTTTTTGAATACTCGAAGATGATGATGATGATGAAGCACTTCCCTTCGTTTGTTTAGAATATTTTGTTTTTGTTGCCGAATTACGCAAATGTTATTATTACTTAACTTTCATACAAACTACGCATTGCGCTTTCTCCCTTATAGTCATAGCATTATCGTTATGTTTTGGATAATATACAATTGGTATAATATCTTTATAAATGTGACCTATGTGTTATTCTAACATGTAATCATTGTTAGTTTCGTTAAAATCCATTCAGTAATTTTTACGTGAAAGAGCAACAAACATACTTACATGCTCATAAACTTTCGCGTTTATAGTTGTATCTGTCTCACTCATTCATAAAAATACGCTTACGCATGAACTAACCTACATTTATGACGACAGCTATTCTTATTTTTAACTGCCCCTAACAAACTGATTATTACACTTAAAGAAACAGATGCTACCGAACACCATCAAAGATGCCCGCTATCAATGAGCATAAATTACTCTGTAATTATAAACCAACGGGCGATTAATTTTAATGTGAGAAAACACACTGTTATCGATAAGAAGTGACATTATTAGCTAAGGTCAAGTATTACATAAAACATCAAGCGTATTGATAACAGGAACATCTTTACGTTTGATGTATTAAAGAACACATCAACGTTTTATTTTTAAAGTCTCCTTTGATGTATTAACTGACTGGACTGGGAAGAGAATCGGGAAACGGTTTGGCGTTTTAGTGTTCCTGAGTCAGATTGCAAGACGAAACTTTCGAAATAACGTCGATTCTTAAGTTTTAGTAGGTCGACAGATTTTGTTCAAAAACTCGTCAACGGAAACTGACATCCTAAAGTGTAACACGGTTAAGAATATCCTACGCTTCCATAATGACTTGGTCCGGTCAACAAAACGTATTTTTATTTTCATGTAAATTATTTTTCAAGATTTGAATCTAGAGACATTTTCTCATTTTGTTTTTTTTCCAATTTTATGTTATTTGGTGCGTTTATCTTTAAATAAACTTTTTATTAAATCTGACCATTATCTCAATGATAAAGTATAATTAGTTACGATATCGTTAATTCGATTATTGTGTTTTGTTTCTCTCAAATGAAACTTGAACTATTCGAAAAGTGTAACTGAGTTTCTTGCTAGTGTCTTCTCAGTAGCAATCGACATTACGAACTAAGTGGTAGAATATATGATTTGACATTTATAAGTGTTCTGTATGGACATAAGTTGAATAAAGATTTTTCTATTTCTATTTATCTACATCGAGCTAAACGAGTAGACGGCATAGCTGATGGTAAGTGATCACCGTGGGTCCGCCTTGAGCACAGTGCACACCCGAGGCAACGCACATATGCTGCCGGCGTTTAAAAAGATTTTCAGGCTAATGTGTCCCTCATCTTTTGATAATAAAATCTAGGATTTAAAACCTTGTGGCCTCATATTTTCATTCCACGAATTTTGCTTTCAACCCGCCTTTTTGTACAAACCGTCCCATAATTGTCGCAGATCGTGAACCAACGGCCACGTCACAGACACGTCACGTTACAGAAACATCAGTGTCCATACAAAAAGCGGGATCAACAAAAGAATCTGCAGGGCGCATTGTCCTGGGTCATTTATCAACAACGCTTCGGTGACGCGCTCGGGAGCAGATCGGCTGATCAATGGACGAGGGTGATTTGCTTTGGATCGATTAAAATTTTTGCATCCAAATGTTAGTGTTTAGCATACTTTGATAGTGAAAATTAATTTCGAGTATTGGGATAAAAATGGGCAGTAACAAACACAACACCTAGTATTTATAAGTTTCAATTTCAACAATCGTTTTCATATCGCGATCGGCTGATGGACGGACGGAATGGAGGTGGATGGGGTGATTTTATATTTAGGTTTTTTGTAGAGTTAAATTTTCAGTGCTTAGGATCAAAAAATCGGATGGAAAATACATTATGCCCACCGGTTTAAGCATCATAAGACACCAACTGTATGACGCAAGATCCTAAAGTTACACACATATATCTATCGGTATTAACACTGAAAAACAACGGTAGGGTATGTGATGATGTGTGATCAATGTTTTGATGAGAAAATAAATATTCATTGACCTGATGATGGTTTTAAAACACCAACACTGGAGTAAGTTAGTAACTTGAAGAATGGGCTGATTAATGGAAAAACAGAGTTTTCCCTGCATCGATTAATACTTATACCTAGTTATACATAAATAGGTATAGGTTTAATCGATGCCGAATGGGCAAATATGGTAATGGTAATAGTGAATACTTTCCATCAGTTGACGCGCTTGTTCGTTAGACGCCTCTAGCACAAAAAATAACAACTATTAGATATGTGCATAAGAAACATTTCCATGTAATACTAAATAAGTCATTATAAAATCATCAACTGTACAGAGCCTAAAGATTTTAGACCCCACAGCGTTATATTCGCACCTGTACCTATGACTCACAACATTGTAAGCCCTTTCGATCCAATCTCTAAAGGCAAATACGTACTATCGAGGCATTCAAATATCCATTAGGAGGTTTCTTTTGAGCCGCCTTCAATAAGCTCGCGTTCGACACTGGATTAATTAGACCCGCCATTCAAGACTTATTCAATGTATGTATGGCTATGGACGGACAAACTTATACCCACTCTCTTACAAACAGAAAATCGAATTCTGAACTTTGAGCGTATTAAGATAAAGTTGATATTCGAACTCGATAAAATGTGGAGCGTAAAATAATATTGGTCCAACTAGGACCAAATATAGTACCTACTGTTGTTAGTGTAAATTAATGTAGGTGTCCGAAAAGAGATAAAAGAATTTAGAGCAAAGATTTTCAAAATGTCAGAGGCAACATTCTGAGAGAAAATGGAGAAGCAATTGTGGTATCCATTATCCAGCAGCATTATCAATGATCATTAAGATTATAGTCATGAATATTTGAAAAACAAACAAATCTGGAAAGATTCTGTAAGAAAAATCTGGATAAAATAAACAAATAAAACAATAATAAAAATAACTTACTTACTTACTTACTACGCTGGCTCAACGATCCAAAGTGGGTCTTGGCCTCCGACGTCAAAGTTCGCACAAATAAAAATAAAGGAAAATCTAAATACTCTCAACATGTACAAAATGCCTTATACGTTTTGTAGCCATCTTGGATTTGAAATTTATTGTATTTTATGATGCTACATACTCAAGCCCTTTTATTTGATATCTACTTATATACTGAGGAAATTCATTTAGTGACGAAGGCCATCTTCGACTGGCGGTCATGCTAAAATCATTCCTGTCTGTTTCAATTTTTAAACAAAAAAATCCAAGTCGGTCGGTCTGTTCGAGAGCTACGATGCCATAGACAGACCGACACGTCAAACCCCGTCAGACCCCGTCGTTTTTGCGTCGGGGTCTTATAGAAAAGTTAATCAAAGGTAAAAGTAGGAACCTACAGACAGCCTTCACATCAGGTTACCACAATCTCATCAACAACTTTAGGGGTCATTATGAAAAAAGTTTGACAAACACTGGTGTACAGAACAGCCTTGCTTTTGGTTCAGTAGTCACATGGTATTTCAAGATCAGATTGTGTTACTAAGCAGGTCTATAATTAGAAGTGTTATAAAATTGTGCTCGTACATCAATCTTCTACTGATTACTGACAAGTATTTGACAGCAAAATGAGAACAATCTGTTTAGAAATTGATTTGATTAATCTATTGGCTAAAAGTACTAATTAATGATTCTTTAGCTTAAGTTCATTATACGTCGATTGGCCTATCTATAATGTTTATTTTGCACTGAAGATAATATATGAAAATTACCACAATTTATGTTAATTCATTACATAATATTATTATAATGATTAATATTCATGAATTTTTAATACTAAAGCCTAAAGATTAAAGTCCGGACATTTCTAGTAGTAGAGTAAAATTTGAGTTAACTTTAATTTACTATATACAGTATTTGGTAGTTCAATGGATAAAACGTTAAAAAGATTCTAAATCTCAATTTATACAAAACGTAATTTAATTTAGTCTAATAATTATATTGAACAAAAGACAAGAAGTCTTATTTCTAAGATAACCTCAAAAACACAAACAGCTACTTACCTGTATGTTTTCTTACCATATTCACTATAGATTTTTGCAAAAAAAATTAACACAAATTTAATTAATCTGTTATTAAACATTTAGTAGTACCTGTGATTGGAAATTTACTGAACAATATACATTTTTGCCAAAAATAAACAAAGTATGAACTAAACACAAGCAGCCATCTTAGATAAATGTCAGCGGCGCATGCGTACTCGTCACGCACCCTTGTTCAAGGGGATGATGATTCCCTCTCACTTTTCTAACTTTGCGCTTGCCATATATTGCATCTCTTTCTCTTCAAATCTTTTGTTATTCTGTATTCAAAGGCAGGAGGGTCTACTTTCAAAAACTGGGGTGTATGTGGTGTGAAGTTGGCTACGAATTTGACACATTAATGGTTTTGTATCACTTTTAAATTTAATAAATATCTACAATAAAATTGTTGTTGTAGAAATACTGCTTATTGAGGTGGCAAACATTATTTAGATCGACTTTATGGTTCAACAAAGTAGCCACTTGTTGAGTTATTGATTTTGAACGAGTTATCATGAATCAGTTGGTCGGTTCTCTGTCTATTGTCTAACTGTTCTCTTCATTGTAATTACTAACCAAGCCAAATCTTGGACCAAGGTCCACCAAACGCATCCTGGGATTTTAAATGAAAATGAGAAACTAGAATAAGATGAGATGAGATAATACGATTATAAGGATAATTATTATACCTAAGTACCCAATGCACAGAACAATGAATGGGTCAATTTATGAAAATGGTCAAATAACGAGTAGTTTCCTAACCTAAGATTACACCCAAAAATTTGGAGAACCAAACAACCGAAAACCGGCGTGAAGCAACGCCTGCGCTGTGTTTCGGCGAGTGAGTGAGGGTACCGGAAGCCCAATGGGGAACAAGTGGGTTAAAAGTAAGCGCATCTGTCACTCCACTGGTGTTACGGATGTCTATCGACGGCGGCAGTCGCTTACCATCAGGTGATCCGTCTGCTCATCTGCCATCTATCTTTACGTAATAATCAATCTTACCTATTACTATAGTCTACGGCAAGAAGCTGTAGTTATGACCTTGAGTGCGCAGAAACCAATTTTAATAGAAAGTCTTCTTTTTTACAAGTGCGCAAAATAACGGTCATCGCTATACTTTCGTGCCGCCAGCTATACTACCAACAGCTTTGACGTTGCATACTGGCAAAAAAAGTCGTAAGGAAAGTCAAACCTATTTGACTATCACTTACTAACTTATTAGTCACAAAATCAACCAAACACTACCGGATCAGTAAGCATTAAAGGCACCTAATCCGATCCAAGTCAACAAAAGCGAACTGTAAATAATATTTCAACCCTTTTGCACTGCAAACACTATGCAACTATTGCTCCCTTGGGATCAACACCCGTGTTGTCACTTCGTCAGTAATTTTGACATGTTTTGACTGCCCATCGGATTTGGTCGGCGGCTTTTGAGAAGCACCGATTTGTAGATTTTGCTGAGTAATCCTATTTGGGGTTGAGATGAGACTACCTGTTCAGTTTTTTAGTCGACTTTGAGCTACTAGTGTTTGTCGGCTATAATGCTGTTGTTGTTTTATTGTTCTGGAAATAGGATGAGCTATCGAAGGCAAACAAACATCTGTGTAGAGAGTTGAATAGAAAATTAGTTACTTAAGTATTTGGCAAACAGTACAAATTTTTTACTATTTTGATTGCAATTGCTATTATTACATAAAAAAATACGGATAATTATAATTCAAGCGATTTATTACCGGTTGCGTCAAGTCAGTCGCTTTTGAGGCCGGGGCACGCTTGCTTCAAATATGCACAAAAGTCCTGAAAAATCCAATGATACAATGTACGGAACCTCCGACGTCCCGTTAAGACACCCACGATCTCATCCACTGAACTACTATCGCCCTAATCAATAAAACCATATATAAATATTAATAAAATAATATGAACTACATAATTTTAATAATATTAATTGCCGGTGTAGATTGGCGGCGGCTGTCGCTTACGACCAGGTGATCCGTCTCTGGACAGATAGATAAAAATTAGAATGATATTAATTATATTTACCTATAATACCAATATGTATTACTTGTACATATAAATAGTAGTATAATACAAAGTAAAGAAAGGCATCTGGTACATTTTTTTATAAAAAATATTTTATCTTAAGATGTGAATATATTTGAGTATTGATTGTGTTTTAATAATAAAGATAGACCTATATTTTTTTGTATTCACATTAATTAAAAGAGAGAGCATTTTTAAAGAAAACAACAGAATTATATAATCAGGAATCAACACTCCTCTTTATTTATTAGCGCCCTTTAATTGACTAGAGAAGTAAGTTAAAAACATTTCCATAAATAATCAACCCTAAAACTATCTACAATCTAGTAAATTCTTTTACAGCTAAACTTACAATTACATAGGAACTATGTCATGCTAACAACTACGATTTATGTACAAATAGAAAGCAGAAATATAATAAGTGACAGATTTCTTAATGTTAATAAAATCAATCTTAGTGTTACATAATGATACACGCTAGTTATAAGTTTCATATTTTTACAAAAGCAAATCAATCAATAGGTAATCCTTCAGATCACAAATCAACGGGGGACTTACTATAAGCTTTTACAACTGGATCGAAATTAATGTTTTGTAAATAATGCTAAAAAGTTAAACTGATTAAACTCAGGTACTAGATAAAAAGCTTATAATTAGCCATAAATCAAAAAGAAGTTTTTTTTAAACAAAAAAGTATTTCACGGTCACATTTTAGGCATCATTCCTCCATAATTTGGAATCATGTAATTCGGGGCCACACCACTAGGTATATTATTGTGTCCAAGATTGACAGCTCCAGAAGCCATTTGATAGTTAGAATACTCGGCTAAGCCTGCCATTTGCTGTCTCGAGTCGATATACTCTGGCATATTACCTAACTTTGTAGCACTAATATCTTCGGCACTATACGGGTCAGGAGAGGTTGTCAACTTCCCATCCTTCTTTGCTTTCATTCTTCTATTCTGGAACCAGATCTTGATTTGTCGTTCGGTCAGCCCTAGTGCGTGGGAGACCTCTATACGCCTCCTTCTTGAAAGGTACTTGTTGAAATGGAACTCCTTTTCCAGTTCTAGCGTTTGGAATCTTGTGTACGTCTGTCTTGTCCTTTTTGAACCTTCTTTTTTGTCATCGCCTGAAAATATAGAAAAACATGTAATATTATTTTTATTGAAAACATTTCATTCAAAATAGAATCAAATTCTATTAAAGACTTCAATTGTTACAAAATAAACAAATAGAACATGATTAATCTATCGATAAAAATAGTAGTTGAAAATTATTAAACTTTTTTTTTAAGTAATTAAATTAAATGTATGCTTACCACCAACACTCTTCATCCACGGATAATATCCTTGCACATCAGATGCAGCGGCCATTTTGTTCTCAGCGTAATCCGCATTGTCCCCGCCTGCCTCGACCCTCGTCACGTCCTGACAGGGCTCCTCCAGCGATGACGGTGCGCCTTCTGTGCCGGCCCCACCCACGGCATCTTCGCTCTTGATTGACGCCTGACCCTTGCTGTTCTCGAATCCACCATGAAATTGCGACAAATTGCATTCCTTCTCCGGCGAAACTTCATTATTTTTTTCCCAATCACCAACGTCATCCGCGTGGTATATCATTCGTTGCAACATTTCCTGCGCATACGGCTTGTCCGCTTTCACAAAGTACGGCATCGGTTTCTTGGTTTGAGGTTTCGTTAATAACGCTCGGAGATTAGGGGAATCCTCTTCTTCCGCAGATTTTATATTACTTGACACACTTTGTGGTGATCCATAATTCATATCACCAACTTGACATTGGCTAGGAGAGTTAATTGATCTCGCATCTTCACTCCTTTCAGGAGTTGGCTGGTTTCTTAATGGATTAATTCTCTGATCATACCCGTAATTACCTAGTTGCTGCTGCTGACTGTAGTAATTCATTTCTCTCCACTTATTTATCATATCAAAATTACTGTGATTATCATGCATGTAATTCGTTGGATAACCATGCCAATTACCCGGTTCTGATTTCACTATTCCATCACTCTGATTGTTGTTTCCATACGGTCTGCCACTGTAACCACTTAGTGTATTAGAATAGTCACAATTAGGAGCGTAATAATTGTTTTGATAGTTGTAAGGGTTAGGTGATATCACTGGGTACTGTCCGTAGCTATATTGCTTAGCTTCTCTAGCACTTTGACTGGTAACATCTGCACAATTGTTCCACATTTCACTTGCACGATTAGTTGTAGCTACCGAAGACATGGTGTCATCAATAGATTATTCGAGTTCACTTAATCACAAATGTTATCACTATGACTGGACTGCGTGGGAGTCGGGAGTCCGTGCTTCCGCCTCCTAGGTTGACTGCGAAACGAATGCAGTAAGTGCATACGGCCGGCACGTCCCTAACAAATGTAATACTTTTATGTGACCTAAAAAAAGTTTGGGGTACATTCAACAATAGAGTCACCATTGTCCCTTCGCAAAGTTGTAAAACCGGGAACGCTGTCCCCCTCCAACTTGACTTGACACCGCTCATCACAGTAAGAGGGACAAGGATAGGAGATACTGTCGGCATAGTTCGCAAATATCTATAAATGTTTACAATGCCAATATTCCCAATACTTTGCAGCTGTGTGAGTGCGCGTGGGCATTAGTAAATCATTGATTGGTTTGCGCATGTGTGTGTTTTAGAGGGTGGATAGATTGATTTTATTCTATTATTGGTTTAGTGTAAAGCCACGTATGTGTGTCACTGTGTTGCATTTTGCTGCATTTATACAGGAGGTGTATATTTATAGCGATTTTACTTACCTCACAAAACTTTGCAATAAAACTAATATATTGAAAATAAAATTGACAATATTTTCTAAACTTGGTTATGTTCCCATTTTGTCTACATTAAACATTTCGTAATTAAACTGATATTGAACGACAAGTAGATACATTAAACAAAAGCTAGTAAAATATTAACTTATATAATTAGTAAAAACTTTTGATTTGTAGTCAAAAAGATGATTGTAAAAAAGCGCAACGCAAGTTCGACAAATTGCAACTTTGTAGCACAGATGTACCTATTTATTACGATTAAAAATATGTTACTCGTACCTACTAGTGAAATAATTTTATTAAAGATAATCTAATAATTATTAAGATTCAAAAATCATTATCGTGATTGCGATCACCATCACGCATGATGCAAAAATAATTGTTTTACTACATATTTTAAATAGTTCTTGTGTTGACAAATACTTCGTCGATAGTTTTTGTACCCGGTTTCCCGGCACACCCTATAGTTGCGTTCCGTAGCTGGAACATAACTCACTGCCCCGCGCGGGGCGAGACAATAGCGGCTGCGCGCAGTGCGCGTGCGACGCACCGCGTTGCGACTCGCGACACGAATGTCTCGATCTATGATTAATATCTATATTCTGGGTCTGGGTGTTTGTGGCACCTTTATGATGCCCTTTATTGTGCTCAGTTTCCATAGTACAAGAGTAAAGCTTAGTTTGGGAAGACATTGTGTCCTAATTTATTTATAATATTATGGCGAACTCAAACTCAAGAACTCAAAATGATGATGATCATCATCATTTCAGCCAATAGACGTCCACTGCTATACATAGGCTTCCTCCAAAGTTCTCCACAGATCGGTCCTATGCCACCCACATCCAAGGGACTCCCGCGACCTTTACTAGATCGTCGGTCCACCTGAGAGGCCTGCTACGGCTGCGGCCGTTGGGGTGGAAGGTCCTTGAATTATGGCGAACTACAAAAATAAAAATATTTACGAATAAAATATGTCTCCCAAAACTCTGGCCAGAGGCGTCATACCCAAGACTTAGCGTATTTCCTCTCTGGATGGCCAAACTTATACGTTGACCTAGAATACGCTAGCTCTCAAGGCCTTTGACCCTTTTTATTTTGTTTAGGTTTTTTTACCCTATTTGACATAAATGTTAACAAATAAAATATACTTACTGACTAAATTATCAGAAATTATAAAATCGGTAATCATCGCGCCATCGATCGCGTCCGTTGTAACTGCAACGTGCGCTCTCATTTTGCTTACCATCAGGCCAAAGCGAGACATTATATTTACTGTGTCACTATAAAAAAAAACTGAAAATAGCTCTACATACACAGTTATTATTGCCAGTAATAATGTCACACTACATTTCTGCCAAGTCATGCACATAGTGGCTTCTTACCACGCACTTCTGCATCGTCATACCACGTTCGCAGTATTGCGCGCCCAATGGCAGCTCAGGCGAAATGCGACATATGCATTGTATGCACTCTAGTGCCCACCTACTGCAGTCACCCATCTGTCGAACTAACGTACACCCACCAACAAAATTGGGAGCTTTACAATTACATATGTGGTGCACCCTCAGGAATATTTGTAGCGAATTGATACAGTTTTATTTAAATTTAGAAGTAATAAAATACTAAGTGGATACATTAAAGATTAATTTGATTAAAATAAATTAATTTGATTTAAATAAATTTTTACTCTTATGGTTTTATTTTTATTTTTTATTATCAAACTATAGTAAACTGAGTGTCTTTCTATCTTAAACTATTTACCAAGTCCCTTTGACATAATTAATTATCTTTCATTGCTATTTGCCATTTTGTAAGTGTTCAAAATTGAAGCTCTAATTTTAATTAAACAAAAAATAACAGTATCTATCAAATCATTAAGTAAACAAGTGGTACTAAATTTAATGTCACCAATTTTTTTCTTGTGACGTGGCATGTAACATTTACGTGTGTAACACCAATAGGAATGTATGTACTTAGATATAAAACACACAATTAATTACAATAAAATATTTAATTGCCACTACCTAAATAGCTATACAAAGATATAGTTACCTACCTAACTTAATAGGCATAAGCAGACTACACGTATAAGTCGTGCAAAGGGTTACTAAACGAATCATCCAATATTTAAAATATTCATTAATCATTACTCACATTGCAATAAAATCGAGTTAATATTAATATTTGACCTCAAATATTATTGCTCTTTAAAACCAAACAAATAAATGTTTAATGACCAGATTAAGCGTAAAGCACTCGTTATAGCTGCGTGATTTCGAATAAAAAAACTTTTATTTCAATTTCACACTGAATTCTAAAATCAATTTCCAACGAACCCTAAATTCAATTCCTTAACTCTAAAAGACCGTAACTTGCTAAAATTTACGAAGCCAATATGAGCTGTATTCCCTAAGTAAGAAGTTAAAAATTTCATTAAGAAATAAAAACATCATTCAATGCTCCATCACATCAAAAATAATTCAAAAATCAAATTTGCTAGCTCTTAGTACAGATGAAATAGAGTGCAATTTTGTTTAGTGAGCTAGTTCGCTCTCGTCATACTGTGGCGCTGACAATGTGGCACCATTAATCTTGCGAAATCAATCGATGGCTTATTCAGAATATCGTATTTGGTTTTGCCGCGGGGCTTTTCTGTTCATATTTACTTTGGATCTTTTTCTCTAATTTATGATATGCCAGAAAAAAATCCTACATCTGTCGCTTTTATTGTTGCCAAGTAAAATGTGCGAAAGAAATTTTTTGGTGCCACTATCGGTCAATTTCGATTTTACAAATTCTTCTGACTACTTTATAAAGTCGGACAAAAAAATTAGTAAGGAAACACTTAATCTTATACTTTTAATCACGTATTTGCTGACAAAGAGTTAACTAGTAAAGAAATACTTCGTTAATCGTTAAATTGACATAAATGAGTAACGGTATATCTAATTTTCTACATTAACTCTTTTTGCGCTATAATTAGGTAAGTATGTAGTATCTTTTGGACATACATTTTCATTTAAATTGAGAAGTTAAAAATTATGAAGATGGCTGATGCTATTAAAATATATAACTATTTGTTAAAATATTCTTGTTTGGAGGACATTTTACATTACGAGAATATTTATTTGCAATCTTTTTCCTCTCTTTTACTTTGCGTATATTAAAAATCCCACGTTTTCAGCTTCTGACAATTTTCTACATATTATTATCAGACACAGGTAGCCATCACTTTCGGCATCCAAACCTTCAAAGACAAATCCGTGACCGATAACCCTCCGTCCTGTGATAACATCCTTTTTACCAACTGCAGAAGCTTAGCCCAGTTCACAGTAGACACAAAAACGTATAAATAGAACAATCACCATTGTTCTATATTCCAAACGAGGCGATATCATCAAACAGAGGCGGCTTCTTGTAAAACAAACATGCTTTTTCCCGTTTATTGGGGTGCTAAAACAATAAAGGACGTAGACGGCGCGCCTTTGAAGTGCCGACGTCATAAAGTCAGCCCCTACCTGCTTGGAGTTTGCGAATTTTCGTTTACCTAGAAACTAAGTTCGATATGCAAGAGATGTTCGGAGAATGTTTGCAAAATTTCCCAAGTGGTCACGTAGCTTACATCACAAGTTGCAAGGTATTAGAATACCTTTCAAGATTTAAGAATAGAAAAATATTAGTTCATATAATTTGACTCCACATATTTGGTGATATTTTTTCTATTTTTTATAATGGTATAAAGAATAGAAAGAAGGTATCAATATCGTATTTTTTCAGTTGCGACTAAAGGTGTCGCTTCGATGCCCAGAGCACCCTTTCAATTTGGTTGTATGTTAATAATATGTATGTAAAGATATACATATTTTTGGTTTTATTTTATTGAATTCAGTTGAGCTTTCTCTATGGGCAATTAAAAATTCATATTGCTGTCAACCCTAATATTTATTCAATTGTACTTTTTGACGATTTTTACAACAATGATAAAAGTGAAACATCTTGATTTTTTATCAAATTTGTCAATACAAGACTCGGTCATACACAGAATAATCAACGCATGGGCATTTCCACGTTACAACAAAAGCTGCTCAAACAAACAGAAAGACAGCAATTATCCCGCGACTTTGTCTTGTCCATTATTTTGTCAACACGCTTCACAGTTAACTTGGAATTCGGAGATTTATGACTGCGAACGGGACTAACAGACGTACCGTTCTTTAATTGTTTAGGGTTGTAGATTGGGAATTGAGAACCAGTTGAAAACGGGAGCTTCGGACTGGGAACTTCTTAAATTTTCACTCTGTAATCAGTCAAATATCTGGCCCTTAAGATTTATCATTCATCGATTGAAACATTGTTATATAGTACTAAAATCTAAAAATAAAATTTTCTTATATTTGAAACACTACCATTACTGGTTGTTCGTCTTAGTTTTTGTAGTTGACATCTATGATAATTTGATTGACTTCGAAATCAAAATAGATATAAAAGGAGGGAAAACTGGAAGAAATACAAAAAAATAAGGTGATAATATATGAAGTTAACCTCATCATCACCTAGAAAAACATAAAACTAGAAACACAAATAGGGTAGGCACAACGTTTAGGGGTTCACCAATATTTTCGTACACGTCTTAAATCAATAAAGGTTTCCTTGTTTAAAAATACTAACATCCCGATTAGGAAATACTTACTTTACCTTCAAACTAGCTGCTCAACATTGTAAGGCAATGCAATAAAATTTCTCTTTTTATTATCATTTATCATTATTTTATCAGTTTTTATCCCCTTTTGCGAAAAGTTTGCAACGTCATTGTTTCTTGTCCTTGACCAAGATTTTATTGCAAGCCTTCTAAAAATGTAACAATACGATTTTAGGGTAATTACGACTTCTTAAACAAGAGAAAAAATGAATGCAACAAACAAACGAATCGGTGACTTTCAAAGTAGTGGAACGTTGAAAAGGTTTTTTAAAGGGCGAGGAGTCTTTTTGTTGTTTTGTAGTAATAATAGACTTGTTTAGTGTGTGTTTTGTTTAGGCTTTCGAGCATCCGTCACACGAGTTATGCAACGCGTGCCAAATTGTCCTTTTCGACGGCTGTCGTGTGATGTGCATACGAAAGATGTTTGGACGCTGTGGTTCATAAGCAAATGCATAACACTAAAAATAATACACTTATTATAACTTAACTTAATACTAATACACTTATTTTGAATGGCTCTGGTCTCATGGTGTATGTTAAAGTGTGCAATAATATTTGAACACGCGTCTAATTAATTTCAGACGTTTATAATTAATACTAATATTGTAGGTATTATAGTTCAGACGTGTGAGACACGTTACGTATTTGGTCCACACACATTGTTTGTATCTTTCTGTGGTTCACATTTATGCACGTAGGTATATAAAAAAACGTTACGTATATACCTATACATAACAAACACACAATTAAGTACCTAAATTTTATATACATAAGGTATGTACCTAGACCTAGAAAGCACCGATCTAGAATAACAATAAGCTTGGTAGGGAAAATAAAGAGTATGATTATGGAAGGTCGATCGTGTTATTTATAGTTGAGACCGAAGATTTCAAATCTTTGGTTGAGACAAGACGTCTATTTAAAAATTGTGTACCTAATGTGCAAGGCACTCATAAGTGCATCTACTTTAGCATATAGCATACAAAGAGAAAGAATCTCGTTAAAATTATTTGCCTACATTCATCGGCACATAGGAATGAACCTTTATCAAGCGACTCACGCGCACCCCGGGTCGTCCCGTACCCCACGGGCGTCGGTTTTGGCAAACAAACATAGGTTGGTCAACTGTACGAGCATAATCTCTCGCTGTGGCATTATACCCGATACCATCGTTAGGCGCGGCGGATACTGGGGTATCGCGCACGAAACTTGCCGATCAAATCGCGCAACAGAACAGTATGGTAGCGCACGAAACGGGCGGAGCCAAACTAAACTAACCCTCATCACAATCCTCTTCACCGCCGTACACCGCCACGCCACACGACAACGCTCGGCTGCCACTGCACAGTTATTGTGTCAGCCCGCAAATTCAGGAGTTTTTTCGAGTTTTCTCTTATTAAAGAACCCGGGTTAAATAAATTATGTATGTCGACTTTGAGACCAACCAACAAAAAAAATAACGAGTCAACCAACCAATGTTGAATACATGAGAATAAACACCCTTTTTCAGGAAGAAAACTAGCCTTAGTGACAATTCAAGCCCACAAAATTAAAATAAGTAGCTAATGTCCTATGTATGTATGGAAATGGATCCATAATGTCAGATTTCTGCTTATAAAAATTTATCAGCATGTAAAATTAAGTCATTGACGTATGAAAAACTAACAAACATACACTCTCACAATGTTCAGTTTTTCTTATATTAGAGTTTTCTTAGTTAAACATTTATATTTTTGCCTTTTTAGACTTAATTATTCAAACCATATTAAAATTTTCTAAATTCAAAACCTTAATTGATAAATTTTAACGACGAAAACAAAAGTAAACGTATAAAACCAAGAGTACTCCTAAATGTTTTAACTTTCAAAATATCTTTCTCATTCCCTAATTCCATAATACCAAACAGAACCCACAAACGCGCAGTGTCCGCCTCCCCCAAAGTTCCCTCGTTGCACCACCATTAATCAGAAGTTCGATCCTGACTCCTTACAATGGGGTTTGTTCAGAGCCTCGATCCATTAGAATAACAATAATTACTCTTCCAACGTCATAAGGATTTTGTTCAAAACGTCGGATTAAAAGTTCCAAAGAACGGTCGGACTGCTCGGGAATTCTGTAGGTAACGACGTTTTATCTAGTAACCTACTTACGATTAATACTTGTTACTAAGAAGCTCAATTCTCTATTGGTTTAGTTCCTATTAAGTTTAAATTGTTAGAAAAAGTTTTAATTTTTTTTCCATAATGATAGGTCGAATACGAGTAGGTAAACAATACACTAGTTAATTTTAAATATAAGGTTCTGTAAAAAAATTGTAATAAGACCTTCCTAACATAACGCTACTTCTTAATAAACACATTATTTTTTTACATAATGTAGTACTCGTATTAGAAACGAGTTTTTCCAACATTTAAGCGCTTTTTTTCATACTCGTAAAAAACATATTTAAAAAACATATTATTGACTTAGCGATCTACGCTAAGTCAATAAAAATATGTTTTTTTTTGACGGAATTACTTATTTCCTGAATACGAATAGAGCGGTAATTTTTCCAATTATGCGGCAAGTAGGATACGCTATAATTTATAATTATAGACATTTAGAAATATATTTATATTAGGTATACTAGTGGCCGCCCGCAACTTCGTTTGCGTGAACTTTATGACTCTTGACTTAAAGATGATTATTTAAATACAATTTAACAAAAATATTACTTATTATAAATGTTCGTTTATAGGTTAATAGATTTCTAAGGCGGCTCATTAATATTTTATACGAAATGCTAAGGAATGGAGCAACTTGCCGGTTTTGTATTTCCAGAGAGCTACAATTTGGGTGTCTTTAAGTCGAGAGTGAATAGGCTTCTTCTGGGAAAGCACGCTACATCTTAGACCTCATTGTCACTCTCCATCAGGTGAGATGAGGTCAAGTGCAAAACCCATATAATATTTAAAATATCAACTTCTAATGAACCCCCAAATTATTTTTTATTCCATTAGGGGATGTAGTATTCTATTAAAGTTTGAATCTTATATTTTATCCATCAATTATGTCAAAGAATGTATATGCAAAAGTTGGAGTAAATTGGGCCAAGGAATCACGTAGTCCCACGAACAAACTTTGAACCCCCTTTTCGCTCCATTAGGGGTTTAAGTTCGGAATATCCTTCCTTATAGGATCTCATCCAAAAATGCTCATCACATTTGACAATTTTCCATTCCATTTCATTCCTTATTTGTTAAAGTGTAGCTGGGCTCTTAGAGGTCCAAACCAGATGTTCCATGATCTTTGATTTTTTTTCATGGCATCAAAAACTGCTCATCAATCTGAACAACTTTTGTTAATGTGCCATTGACCTACCTCTTATAGTTTAGCTGGGCTGTTGTGGTTCTACATCAAGGAGCCTGGTCTTCAAAATGTAATATATCCTATAAGTTGCCCTGATATTACAGCTATACAATAAAAAAAGTTTCATTCGAATTGGTTCAGTAGTTTCCGAGATTAGCGCGAACAAACAGACAAACAGACAAACAGATAAACAGACAAACAGACAAACAGACAGACAAAAATTTTAAAAATCATTGATTCATGTTCTGTTACTGTTTTTTAGTCGTCCTAAGTTATTTTGAGATAAATATCTTCAATGTACAGACACAGCTTTTTTACATTTTTATTATATGTATATATATATAGATTAAAAAGACTTCTGGTGTCTACCAGCCCTGTGTCCTTGTGTCTGGTGTTTAGCAGGTTTTACCGGAGTTTCATTGAACCAGTCCCTCTGAAAATTATCTAGGCTTAACTCAGACGTTTGGCAGCAAGCTCTTTTCACTCAGCCACAGAGATTTGAAAAATATGCATATCAGGCTTGGCGCAATCTTCATACATCGTAATATGGGCCAAAAGAACAAGTTATCATATTCTTGATTAATTCATGAAATACTGTACTGTCTGCCAGGAGCAGTCTGCAGGAGCTAGATTTGGAATAATCATGTTAAGCTGAGGTTATAGCAGAGATTCTGGAAGACTTAATCTTAGGTTGAAAACCGAAACTCAGCCCACTCGTATATTTTAGCTATCTTTGCATGCTGACACTTTTATTATTTTCAAATTAGAACACGAAACGAAAACAAGTGGAGCACAATTCAAGCACAAATTCTGAGCTTCCTAAATCACTATAGAACATCCGAGACAGGGTGTGCGTGATGCTAAACAAAACACGGCAGTCCTCGGTCCAAGAAAAACACCGGCGACTGATTTACGAGACAATATCATTCCACAAATGTGGCCAGATATAAAATTAAACGTGAAAATGCCAGATTAATGCACGTTCGCATAGAAAAGCAGTGATTAGTCTCACGATTTGACTTTCGGACCTCGTAAATTTTAGTTGCGGTCCCATTTCTATTTTTTCGTTGGTTATTTATCGGTGAAAACTTATGCAACTATCGTTTATTATTGGACTATTTGTCAATGGCAATTTCAAAAGAATGTTAATGAGTAAACCTCACTTAGCCTACCTACTATGAAATCGAGCTTTACCTAGGATATTAGCATAGGGCATCAGTCTACCATTGAATTACTTCATCACAATAAATTAAAATCGAATGGCGGTGTCGTTGAACCAAACATGGCCGTCTTAAAACCTTAGTACCTACACCAAATCCTAATGTATCAGTAGGTAAATTTAACATCCTTATATTTTCTGAAATGGTACTTTCAACAATGGGAATCTACATTTTTAGAACTTGCGAGTACGTATTCGTAAAGTGACGAAGAGTAATGAGTAGTGGCCGATTGAATCGTCCCCAATTTTTTCGACGTTTGCCATATCAGAGTGTTTCGAGTGGAAAGAACATAAGATGCATGGAGTCGAATTTGTGACAATGATTTTCTACTAAAACTAAAAATCTCAAAGAGCTTAGAAAAAATAATTAAGCCCCAGTATGGTTTTCCCGCAAAAATTACAAAACATTTACATCTCTCAACATTTCATACTCTCCGTATGTTGAAGTTGTAATCATGATGATAGCCTTTTCTGGTGATTAAACGGCAGAAGTAAAGTAAACTATGGCGTAAAGTATTTACACTTAAATTGTTTGTGTACATAGAGTTTGCAGCGTTTTAATTTTCATTATCTTTATGTTTATTTTGATTATTATTAGAGGCATCTATACCTTTCTTATTATCTAATGTATCGAAAAGAATATCAACTCGCGGCCACATTTGGTCACTCGGTTCTCAGATTTTCCCCTCGTTGTTTACTACCGATTTAATAAAATTTTATTTCTGCGGTGTCATCACAGCAAGAACATTTTATTTATCCTCTTTATCAAAATACTATGAACGAACACATTTTACTACTACTCACCTTAGCTGTCGTTTTGGAGCCCAGGCAAAGCTTAGACCATGGTTCAGGCCTTAAAGACTCTGGTGATTACAATAAAACGATTGCTAACTGACCTTCGCCACCATTGAAAAGGAGACTCAGAACAACTGAATCATGGGTAAGTACACGTTTCAGAAACTAAACTGCCCCTGCACGTTTGTGCAGGTTTTATCACCTTGCGGTTTGTCCCTCACTGACAAGCTAATGGTAGAAATATTTATTTATTTATTTATTTATAATGAGGCATACACGACAGTTGACAATCATGTTGAGTATTATAGAGATTTGAGGTTAGGTAATTAAATCTAGATTGACAACCAATTTGCATACGCATTACATGCTAACAATATTCATTGTCACAGTGAACAAAAAGAGTTACATCAAAGAAATATAATACTAATTAACAACAAATTAACTTGTAGTATACAAAAAAAAAGTATTTAAGTTTAGAAATAAGATATTACAGATATTATATTTCCGCAGTATGCCTAACATTACTCTGCGCTCCACCGCGATGCGACGATCCGAGGACATTGATTACTTGACGGCGGAATTTGCCATGATTATGGTCAAAGACGTCAAGTTCAACACTGTCACGATATGTCAACCGAGTAAGATCATTGTACGATCTGCACATACGAACTATGGGGTTGTAAAAAGAGGTGTTGTTCTTGTAGACTTCCAAACGAAAGGCATTAGGATGTCTGGGATTAGGCCTAGTATTGAAGTTAACGAGTGAGAGAAGATGGGGAGAATCGAGGTGAGAGTGAATGATTTTATGGAGGAAGATTAGATCCTGTTGCTGACGCCGTACACTTAGCAACTCAACGTTAAATTGCCTAAGTCTATCACTATATGATGAGAGTCTGCGCCCGTACCCAAATTTGTAGGTAGCTATTTTGAGAGCTTTTCTTTGAACCCTTTCTATTGAAAGGGTTCAAAGAAAAGCTCTATTGTGTCGGAGTGGACTTGATAATGGGGTGACCAGACAATCGAACCGTATTCCAACAAGGTCCTGACTAGAGTAAATCCATACTAATATTATAAATGTGAAAGTAACTCTGTCTGTCTGTCTGTCTGTCTGTCTGTCTGTCTGTCTGTCTGTCTGTCTGTTACTCTTTCACGCCAAAACTACTGAACGGATTTAAATGAAATTTAGTATACAGATAATCTAGACCCTGAGAAAGAACATAGGCTACTTTTTATTGCGAAAAGGGGGTTGTAAGGGGTTGAAAGGGGGGTACAAAGTTACTTTTCCACGCGGACGAAGTCGCGGGCGGCCGCTAGTAGCAGATATATTTGAAAAAATCAAGGGTGCATCTTTGAACTTTCGTACCATGACCTCTAGTATGGAAGGCACATTCTTATCCACTATGCTCATTTAGACACGTTTATAAATTTCTTAAAAAATTACGCGAACGCATCCACTCCAACGCCCTCTCTGTGCGCAAAATCAGGGGAGACGCAAGAACCTTGACGGCTATGAAAATGATATCACGGCCGACATAGGAATACACTTAATGTTTCTCTATCCGCGATATCTTCACTGCTACGTCGAAGGCCCCATCAATCATGTTTTATTCGGAGACAGTTCTTTGTGGTGTAGCTACTGGGTAATTAACGTAGGCTATATCATTTTCTGGAGGAAGGGAAATAAAAAATAGGTAATGTACGGCTATTTTTGCGTGTGGACATGAGTAATTAATTGGTTTAATGGTTTTCTTGTTTGTTTATCTGTAAGTGAATTAAGGTGTTTCCTTAATGGAACAATAACTTGGTGAAGTGAATAATTAACTATTTGAGCTTAGTAGGTTAGTCTGGTTGACGGTTCTTTAATGGCTACACTTGGCTTTCAATTTTGGCTTTTAGCCTTGAAATTGAATTGAAAGTGCTTTCCTGCCAAGTAGTAGGTTTACTTTGTAAACTCTTTTAGATTTTGAGGAAAGACATAATGACATGATTTCATAAGTCCACTGCTGGACTTAAGTCTCTCTTATGACACGCCACCCCTACTCAGTTAGGAGGCCACTCCTATATTTGTAACTTGACTTAAAAGCGATGCTCATCTATTGTTGGCATCACAGAATATGGCTACCTTCTTTGTCGGCATTTCTGCTACCCGACACCGGCCTTACTTATTTGGCTATGCCAGTATCTACTTTTAAAGCCATCAAGGTGGTTAGTTGCCTAGATATTTTGACAAAATGTCAAAATGCCTTTCTTCAATCTTATACTTGAAGTTTTCGATGGCACTATAGATAAATGAATTAATATACTATAGAACACAAAATAAAAATAAATCAATAAAAACTTAAAACTAGATTTATTGATTGATTACTTAGATTGATAACATCTCCCTATTGTAAAGTAAAACTTGCGTTGAAAAGTTTGTACCTATATAGGTACCTCAAGATGGTTCTAAAATAATCATAAAATGAAGTGGATTACATAACCATATCCAAATGCTATGTTGTAACTCAAACTGAGTCGAACCAGAATTCCTTCCGTGACAAATAATTAGGTACATTTTCAACGACATTTTCCGCTAAAATTTCCAAACGTAACTACATACACCTGTCCTTAAAAGCAGCGAAGCTATCATCCATCAATAACGCAACATGGAAGCAGCCGTCGACTCGCCACATTCACTGACTAACGACCTGCCAATCAGGCCCTAACTTAATTGGAAATCCGTGTTTGTGGAACCACTCCCCGTTTTCTAAGGCTTTGTTAGTAAAAATTAAATAATCTCGTTGAGGACGAATCTTATACTGCTATTTATGCATTATACCAGAAGCTTTTCATGATCTACAAACAAATACATCATACAAAATGTCTTTATTTACTACGAGTTTACACTACATAGTTGGGAGGGATTAGCCGTTAAAGTATATACTTGTACAGGCAGCCACACATCAGGTTACCAAAACCTGTCAAATTTCCACATTTGATATTCAACCTAATGTGCATGACAATAAGTTGAGAGTAAATTGAAGAAATTTTGTATAATTTGTTTGGCTTTACGTACCATGGCACTTTCGAGCTCTCACCTCTGTGTATAGTTCCCGGTTGCGTCCAAAGTAATCGCAACGGAGCCCGTGGTACGCTTAGACCAAGATTGAGGATTTGAGGATTTGAACTGGTAATTATAATGACGACTGCCGTTTGTACTTTGCAAGAATCAAGGCTACACATTTCAGAATCGTGAAGGTTTTCTTAAGTTTTTTTTTATGTGATAGGTAGCAGACGAGCAGGCGGATCACCTGATGGTAAGCAATTGCCGCCGCTCATGGACACTTGCAACACCAGTGGAGAATTGCGCTGCCAACCTTTTATCTCCTTCCCCCCTCCGGTACCCTCACTCACTCGGCGAAACACAGCACAGGGGCTGCTTTACACCGGTTTTCTGTGAGGCAGTGGTATCACTCCGGTCGAGCCGGCCCATTCATGCCGAAGCGTAGCTCTCCCACAGTTGACGAAAGTTGTTTGCCCTTGCCGCTGAGCTAAGGGTAGTAACGCACATAGATTTGAAAATTCTAGAGGTGCATGCATGCTGGGATTTGAACCAAGATCCCCCGCATCGAAGACATGTTCTTATCTACTAAGCTACCACAACTTATGTCCTTCGTCGAAGGAAAAGAGTAGCAAAGTTATAAAAAAAAATATATAGGGAATTTAATCTATCTATCCCTTTTTAAAGTTCACGTACAGCAGAGACAGCAACGCGTGTAGCAGTGTTGTTATTGGCAACACTGACAAGTGCAAGCGTTAAGTGTGTATGCTAATTCTAGCCGACACGTATTGCCGCTGTCAAACCGCGCCCGCTGTTAATGTCCTTTAAGCGCTGGTTTAACATGGACATACTCACAAAAATTTTATGTTAAGATCCTACACTCTTCTTAAGTTTACGTAAAGTCGACACAGCATCACGTGACGGTGTTACTATTACAAGGCTAAGTGATAAGTGCAAGCATTCGGTCCTACTAATTGTTGCTGTATAAAACCATCTTTTGTCATTAAATACCAATAAATACTTATTATGTGATAGGTAAATGGTTCACCTAGTAAGCGACTGTCGCCCCCATAGGCACAAACAACACCAGCAGTCATAAGTTATAAGTGCGCTGCCAACTTTTTGACCCCCTTTACTCCGGCTTAGGGTAGGTAGGTAGGCTTACTCGGAGAAACATAGCGCAAGCGTTTTGCATAGGTCACTCTGGAGTGGTCAATTCATGTCGAAGCGTGGCTCTCCCACGGTCAACGTATATAAAACAGATAAATTACGATTTGTATGATGGAAGTTTGTAGGTACCTACGTACAGCCACACACCAAAGTATACAAAACTGTCAAATTTCTACAATCGAATGTCATCTAACTGTCATGCACATTAGGTTGAATATCAATGGAGGAAATTTGACCGGTAGTGGTAACCTGATGTGTGGCTGACTGTACAATTAAATCTCCGGATATAGTACGTGCCCAAATATTTTGTCAAACTATTCAGTTAAGTGAATATTTATTTATACGTCCATCGGGAACTTGGGATCCACAAGTTTCGAACATGTGAGCGTCTCGCCTTCCTTGTTTGGGGATATTAAAAAATTGTTCCGGCTAGCGTGTCTAATCTACGACAGCCGGTGCTCACGCGCTCGCCCGACAACAGACCGAATGGGAGCGACAAATTTTGAATTAAGAACGTAAGAGAGGAATATAAACTTTTTTTGAAAATAACATTAAGAAAAAATACTGTCGTTTTGGTGGCAGGAATAATTTTTTGTTGGTTTGGTTCGAATGTTTTTGAAATTAGAATAATGTAATAGGTAGTTAAAATAAAAGAAGATAGGTATGTTGAGTGCCCGTGCGAAATAACTATTGTATGAGTTACATTTTTATTGTTAATATACACATTTATGACCTTTTTTTAAACCAAAGTAAATTTCAAACCAAAGTAAAAATGCTGAAAATGTGTTTTGTGTCAATCAATAACCAAAATACTCGTATTTACATTTTCACCTCATCGTCATGATAAGTATACGACCTACTTTTCAAATTATACACAACACTGATTTTATTACATTCATCTTCCAGAGCGCTTCCTTTCTTTACCAATATTAATCTACAGAAGCTAATGAATAGTAAGAAAAAATACTCTACCTGAAAATATTTCTACGTCTTCTCTTTACAAGCTGGGATAGAGTAACAAATGACGCAATTTATCATTTGCCCTCCTAACACCATCTAGGGACTTTTTTAGGTACTAAATGTTACGTAAAGCGAGGGTGCCGCCACTGTGTGGGGTATGTGGAAACAAATTCAACCCCTACGACTAGGGGTTGCGAAAGAAAATCTGCAAAATGGCGTTGCTAGTGGCGCCATTTGAATGCGGAAAATTGGCGCGAAGGTTGAAAAATAGGGTGCTAACTTAGTAGAAGGTAACTATATTTTGCGGTTGATTTTTTATATAACATTTCATCGAAATTAATGAAATAACAAACGATGTTGAACTAATAATGGTTAATATTGTATTGGAAAATAAAAAAATTAAATGTGGTGTTAATTTCACAAGAACGGGTTTTATTTTATTTTTTATATTAGAGGCGGCCAACAAACATGTGCGTCCTGCTGGTAAGTAATCACCGCCGCCCATGAACATCTGAGAGATCGGAGAGGGCGCTGATGCGTTGCCGGTCTTTTTTATTAAGAAGAAGTAGGTACTCTGTTTTTTCTTGAAGGTCCCTTAGGTGGGAAAGGTGGTTAAAGGTTGGCAACGCACTTGGTACTCGGCACACTAGTGTGCTAGAGGTGTCTGCGGGCGGCGTCAATCGCTTACCTTATCAGGTGATCCATCTGCTCGTCTGCCACCTCTCACGAAAAAAATAACAGGTCTTTCATCGTTTTTAGTACCAAAAAATAATTTTAAGCATGAGCGTCCCAACAGAAGTAAAAAGCCATCTTTCAACACAAACTTCGCGTTTTTCAACAGACGGCCTTACAATTCTTACTCCACCGCGGTTCGAGACTTGAATTTAAATCTCGGTGATGTAACAAACTTTCTTGAATCCAAATGGCAGTTGGAGTTAAGAGTTTTAATACGGTGTAATGTCTGAGATCTGTGGCGGTAACGAGCTGTCATTACCCGAACACTCAAGGAACTATGGTTTTAGAAAAACGCCAAAGGCTTAATGGAAGATTTTCTAAACTTTACAACCATTGTGCGGTGATACAAAAGGTATGTGTGATCTCGGTAAGGACGTGGCGATGTTTGCGAAAAGAAAACTCTTTATGTAACTTGAAGGTGACTGTGAGCTCGTGATCCACATACAAATTTGATGTGGAACTCATTCAATAACTTCGAAAACAAAGTTGCTAGAAAAAGGTAATCCATTATATAGTTGTTACAAGTTACGCCAGAATGTTTTTCATGCAATAAATGTTTAAAAAAAACATGAATTACTTAATTTAAAACATTTAATGTAAACCTAGATTTTAAATATTTATACCTACTTATTTTTACGGCAAAATTTTAAAATAAATGATTAATTAATCTATCTTCAAAAAAATATTGATAAATAAGATGATATAGGTAGGTGAACTATACTTAAAAGTATAAAATTGCAACTTCATTTTGTTATAATTTTGCTAAACTAGTGTTTGCATTGACTATCGATAATTATTTTACTAACAAGTTAAAGAAAGGTTAAAGTTAAAGAAGATTCAAAAGTCATAGCATTTATTTTTTTTGTAATCATTACTACGAGTTTAAAGGTATTCCAAAATTGTAATTTTCTTTTATTTTTTTTCTTTATTTAAGGAGCTTTGTCAACAATGACAATGTCGGTCATTTTCTTTTGTTATCTGTGGTAGATTACGTATGTCCAATTTGCAGCAAGAAATTACCAAATCTAGACTTCAAAACTCTCTAAAACTTCAAAATGTCTATGATTTATCGATATAATAAGTTGACTTTATCTATCGATAGTCAAACCAACGATAGTCGTACAACACTACAACCACCCTTCGGCCAAATCCTCACTCGCAGCTTTTTAGTTTCCGCGCATCCATTATTCATAGACTGCCTCAAGATTTCTGATAGGTATCATATTGCAAACTTGACCTTTAATAACGAACGAATGTTTCACTTGAAGGATATCTCTGTACTTTTGTGGTTTCGTTTTGTCTCTCATGGTTGCAGTATTAATGATACTGTCAATAGCAAGAATTGGTAAAGTGATATCGTAATTGAGAATTAACTTATGAACACCTCTCATTCCTTTCGACAGGTTTTAAATGCCATAATAAATTACGAAAAAATAAGTTCTTTTTTATCTTATGTGACTAAAGTTAAGTACTACGAAAAACCAGATGTAGTCTGATAACAAGTCGATAATGTTAATAAATAATTACAAGGTATAAAATGAAATGATAATTTTTATTTTCGCTTCAGTATAAATTAAGTAGATATGTACTGTTATTAGGTTCCCAGCTCCATTTACCATAAATTATCATTATACTACGTGACGATAATTATGTACTTGAGTGTAAATTTATGTATTCATCAATCAAATTTATAATAATTCAGAAAAGGGGTACCTACTGTTATCTTTTGAGTAAATATAAAGATACAAAGTGGGGTGGGTCTTTAGTATAAAGTATGGTATTTGAAGTTTTTAGTTTTTTACATTTTCTGATAATTAAGTTAAATACTTAATATCAGTTATGTGTAACGTTGTTTTATACTTACTGCTAGATATTTCGGTTGCAATACAACGTTTTAATTAATTATACCGATATTTGTACAACTTATTTCGTAATGTGATATCCGTAATACAAACGCTTATGCTACTGAGTTCGGAATCTACTCAAATATGAGATGTTGCATTTACCAATCCAAAATGACGGTAAACAATCTGCCCCCAGCAAGACAACTGGCACCGTCGCGACATCAAAATGCTAATCGCCGCTTGCTGGTGAGCTCGAATAAACTACATTATGCTCGGATGCTCAGCTGTTCAGTTTTACAGCTGCAGATAACAATCCGCGCCCGGGGAGCGAACTCGCAAACTTTTAATTGGCGTGCCATTAGGACGGACGGGAAGCACTAAACGATTTGTGGTGTACCGTGCCGCTCTCCAGAGGTTTTAATACCTCTCTCACCTCTAGTTATACGTAGTCGGTTAAGCATGGGGGTGCGGACTTTGCGTTTTCTTTCGCGGCAAAATAAAATAATTTTGGGACCAATGGGGGCTATCACTTGCCCCCGGGCCATTGGAGCATGGCATGAAAAATCCTTTGGCGTTCTGTTGTCCACCTTCACGCATCGAAAATAACCAAGCACCGCGTAGATGGAACTCAATTCTAAGGGCTATCACTTGCCCCCGGGCCATTGGAGCATGGCATGAAAAATCCTTTGGCGTTCTGTTGTCCACCTTCACGCATCGAAAATAACCAAGCACCGCGTAGATGGAACTCAATTCTAAGGGCTATCACTTGCCCCCGGGCCATTGGAGCATGGCATGAAAAATCCTTTGGCGTTCTGTTGTCCACCTTCACGCATCGAAAATAACCAAGCACCGCGTAGATGGAACTCAATTCTAAGGGCTATCACTTGCCCCCGGGCCATTGGAGCATGGCATGAAAAATCCTTTGGCGTTCTGTTGTCCACCTTCACGCATCGAAAATAACCAAGCACCGCGTAGATGGAACTCAATTCAACAGTGCGCCATCTGACTGATTTTTCTTTTGTTTTATACTAGAAGAGGCAAACCAGCAAGCCGACCTGCCTGGTAAGAGAGACCAGAGGTAGCTGATGTACCTGATGATGATGATTATAATGATTTTCACTTGCCTGCCACCTATGACATAAAAAGAAAACATGCCCAGCTTCGGCAAGAAGGGCGCGCCTCGAATGGAGTGAGACACGCCTAGTAAGAAGACCTGTCGTGAAGCAGCGCTGCGCTGTGTTTCGTCCGAGTGAGTGAGGTATGGAAGCCCAATATAGGGGGAAAGAGGGTTAAAAGTGGGCAACGCAACTTGTAACTCAATTGGTGTTGCAAGATGGCCTATGGTGCTCGGCAAATCGCTTTAGCATCAGGTGACCGTCGCTCGTCTGCCACTATTCACATAAAAAAAAAAAACCCTTCCATTCGGGGGTCGTGGTTTGAGCCATGTCCTTCAGGATATTTCAAATCACAATTCAAAAATTCATCGTACATCTGATAATATCGTGAGGAAGCCTGCACTTTTTGGATAGTTTCTGAAACCTGTAACTAAGACCTAATTGGATCGGTTCACCTCTAAGGTTGCGAAAACCAGACGGCAGTCGCATTATTATAATTACCAGACTCTCCAAATCCTGAATCATGGTCTAAGTGTACCCAGGGTTCGAAATCGAGAGCTTTGGACGCAACTAGAAACTACACGCTAAGATGAGAGTGAGCTTAGGTTCATATAAGAAGTCTCCGAATGGGCTCCAATGTCATAGTGCTATTTTAGTACTTTTGGTAAGAGCCCACAGATACCCTATTTTTATTTCGAAAGTTATAGCTACAATATTAGTTTTTCTTTTGAAATTTAAAACGATTATTACATAACCGATAAGAGGTTACACGTCTTTTTTATGTGATAGGTAGCAGACGAGCAGGCGGATCACCTGACGTTAAGCAATTGCCGCCGCCTATAGACACCTGCAATACCAGTGGAGTCACAAGTGCGCTGCCATCCTTTCCCTTCCCCCACGGGGACCCTCACTCATTCTGCTAAACACAGCACAGGGGCTGCTTCACGCTGGTTTTCTGTGAGGTAGTGGTATCATTCTGGTCGAGCCGGTCCAATCACGCCGATGTGTGGCTCTCCCACAATTATTGTCTGCTCAAAACATCGCAAACAGTTTATGATTTTAATGATGTTCAAATATGATTTCTAATAGCATACAAATTAGATTCATAGTAGCACAAAAATTAACCCTTTTTCGCAACTCTTTCCCAATTATACCGATTACTAAAACAAAACACAACCCTACCTCATCATCCGAAAATTCCTGTTCAAATATCTGGCTGACACGACACCTGGCTGAAGTGCGAAGTTTTAATAACCCTCTTTGCGCCGACGGAATTGTCGGTACGTGTGGTACGGTATGCCCGTTGAAACTAATTAGCAAGAGCTTCAAGTGAGAATCCTAGTGGGTATTCATCATACTGCATTTGGTTGCTTTCGTTTCCTGAGTTTGGCTGGTTGTTGGCTTGATTGAAAGTATTTCAGGTCACAGCCAGTTAGAGCATAATATAGGCACCTACTTGTAGACATACGAGTACTTTGTTTCGGGATCAGGATTTCCAAACCCAGTCCATTTTCTGAATTAGATCTAAATTTTATCAATAGATGGCACTGAGTGTCGACTACATCGCGCAATTGTCATACCCTTTCGATTTACGCATAAGCCTAGGTAATGCCTATTTATTATTTTATTAAGTAGTTAAGATTAAAATATACGAGTACATATTATGTTGCTTACAGTTAAGTGTCATCTACGTTCCGTGTTCCGTAATATTAAGCAAAAAAATCTACTCTTACCAAATACCTACTTAGAAATGTTGTCCAGAAAAGAGTAAAAAAGGGTTCTAAACACTTTTCTCTAATCACTAAATTCATATGTGCTTAATTTAATAAACAGTGACTCGGGCGCAGAGACTCGCTACCTTAGCTGTTCGCAATGATAGCTTAGTGTATACTCAGATTGACAGCAGTGATTAGATTCTTGGGTTCAATTCCCAAGTAAGACCAAATGTACTTGGGTGTTTCTGTTCAGCATTTCTTAATAGCAGTTCAATTTCTTAGATATTCTGCGCCCAATCCAATCACACTAGTGTCCTATTAACATAATATCATATTAATCGTCAGTCTCATATTGTGGGAAATTGTGTCTGTGCATACACTTGGGCACTTTGATGTCTTGTTTTCTTGACTAACCATTAACGTCGTAAGGCCCAGATACAAAAGAAAATCAATTGTTTATGCCTTTTAAAAGGCTTTTGGGTCTTACGACGTCATAGGCAAAAATATCTGTATAATGACACGTGTCAAACGTATCCCTTATCATTAAACGCGCTATCTGCTTGTTCTGATTTAACGAAACGTTTATCTCATCAAACCTATTCAATAAGGTTTGTCCGCAAAAAGGCTAATAGGGGTTCTAAACATTTTTCTCCAATCATTAATTCATACCGGCATAATTTAATAAACACAGCGTACTTGCACGCAGTGGCTCGTAACCCTCGGCATCCGCAAAGCCGGCTAAGTGGATTTTCGGGTCGTCCCGCATTTGGCTAACGGCCCCGCACTGTCGACTCGTTAGTGACAACCCTTGCCTATTTGGCCAGGGTTGGTACGAGTTGGAAAAGATTAAGCTAAGTGATGAGTAGGTAAGGATTAAACAATCACTTTTTTAATAATAACAAATAAATAAAGCAATGTTATTTATTGATCATAAGGTTTGTTACTTGCATCTAAATGTCAATAGTTTTGCATCTATCTGTAACTAACAAACACGATCTTGAGGTTTAAATTTTGTTTGTATGATAGCCATGATAAACAATTGTCGCCGCTCATAGACATTCGCAGCACCGTTTGGGTCATAAGTACGCTGCTAATCTTTTGATTACCCTTCACTTAATATTAAGTAATTAAAACTCAGTCACAATGACATCAGTATATCTCTTCCAAAAACTTCACAAGCTTAACAAATGAAAATACTACACATATTATATATATTACACATACATTTATAAACTACATATTATATAACCTTAAACTAAATATTTACTTACCCTACCCACGTCTATCTGTCCTGTCAAGCCTGTCTGACAACCCTATAAAAGTTACTTTGTCCCTCGTTAGTCTTTCGCAGACTAATTATTATATGTGACGAAACGTTTCACTGTCAGCCCTGCGATGACGAACTCTCTCGTCGCTGCCAGACGGCTTCCATTTTTAAAGCGATTAATCATAGAGCATTTGAGTTACCTACTCTTGGCAAGTGGTTTCAGAAATGATGTTTTGCAATTGGCATTGCGTTAGTGTTGCGAATCTGCGGAAAGGTTGACGATCACTGGATTAGCGGGGAGGCGTATTGCTCATATTATTTCGAGACCAGGTAACCACATGTTACTGCAATCTGTCAAATCGTTCTAATCGATGATCAACTAAATAGGCTTGAAATTATGGTGCAAATTTGATAAATTGTAGTTACCCAAAGTTGTTTGTACAAACTTGACGTGTCTGATTGACAATTATTGAAAAAGTGTTTTGATATTGCAGTAAATAAATCTTGTTTTGATACCTATTGTTAATTTATTTGTAGTTAGCATTTATAACCAGACTGCATTTCAAAATGTGTGGGCAATAATAATGTTAAATATAATTTAAGAAAAGATGATGAAAAGTATGTTAAGTATATCTAAAAAAACCTCTTTGCTAGAAAAAGTCTAGTAATGCAGAAAATGTCTAGTAATGCAACAAAGTGGCGAAAAAAATATCGAATGTCACTCGATATTAAACCTAATTGGATAGTCCGCCAATCTTACTCAATAAAAATTCGAGGTCCATTTAACTAGAAACCAATTACAGAGCTCAGTTACAGGAAACGTATTAGCTTAATGAGTATTGCCATCGATTTCTAAACCGCACATAGCTTCTGACCATCAGCGGTGTCGACAGTATAACAATAATGCACTTTTCATGTATGGTACAAGATGAAAACTGCCGCGGGAGAATCTCAACTACAAGTTTACGGTAATTTTTACCTTATTATACATATTAATAATGATGAGGATGGTGAACGAGAAACGAGAGTGATGGAACTAAAGTGGAATTGGGCAGGACACTTAGGAGCGGTGGAGAAAAGTTAAGACCGAATTTGAAATCGACAAAATTGGCGAGGACTACATGGATCCGAGCAGCTCAGGACCGGATACATAAGCGTAAGGGAAGGGAGGCCTTTATTCAGCAGTGGGGCTACAGGGCTAATGATGATGATGATGATAGACGCAATTCCAAAGTGTGAAATTGCCTCTAAAGTCATTCACATATTACAACCAACTTGGATTAGCATAGATAAAGCGCAATGGAGCGCTGGAAGATTATTTTCAAAGAAATATTACATTAATAAGGATATGAAAACCATTTCGTAAAGTTAGACTAAAAGTAATATTTTTGTTGTAGAGTTTAAAAATAATTACTTAAAGCAGGCAGAAGATAATCTGATAGCTGCTCAAAATACCAGTTTGAAATGATCACTGAAATGAATTTGGATGGGTCGGCGCAGTAGTGTATTTCCCTGTCTCATGTTACAAGGGTTGTAAATGTGAAGTATTTTTGTGTTTTGCTGTGCATATATTGTTATATTTATTAAATATACTAATTATAATAATTTGTGCCGGAAATAACAAATACCATTCACATAGTCCCTACTAAGCCTGCCTTCAGAGCGTGAATGAGTGATTGTTTCAACGTTATTTAGAATTGATGCGCATGGCAGCAGCAACTACCAACTTCTATCTATTAGACTGTATAAGTCTAATACTATAGACTGATCCTATGTCCAGATTGAAGTAGCATGTTTCATACGGAACCAACTACCCTGCTCTCATTCACACAGTCCCTAACACCTAAGCCTGCCTTCAGAGCGTGAATGAGTGATTGTTTCAACGTTATTTAGAATTGATGCGCATGGCAGCAGCAACTACCAACTTCTATCTATTAGACTGTATAAGTCTAATACTATAGACTGATCCTATGTCCAGATTGAAGTAGCATGTTTCATACGGAACCAACTACCCTGCTCTCATTCACACAGTCCCTAACACCTAAGCCTGCCTTCAGAGCGTGAATGAGTGATTGTTTCAACGTCATTTCGATTCGATGCGCGTGCGTTGCCATTAGTTCCCGCCACCCGCTACTGCCACCTTTCTAATATCTATTAGACAAGAAAGGTTTTAACTGTAAATTGTAACATTTGTTTGTATGACACGCTAAGTCATATGTTTCCTATCACTTGCAGGAACACCTTATTCAAATTTACAAAATCCTTCTCTTCCAACTCATTATTTTTTGCAAAACTTATCCAAATTGGTATACTTCAAAAACTGGTATTAAATAGCGTAATGCATATAAATTGTGATTAAAAAACGCCCCTCTTAGACCGAATAAGAATCCGGACAAATTATGTTTTTAAGCGTTATCAAAGGCAACACAATTTCGCAATTGACTTGAAGCGATCAGGAGTCCTACTAATAACACAAAATTGGTTCTTTTACATAAATTATTATAATGGGAATGCTCATCTCGTCCATATTTATGTACATACAGAACCTCAAATTACGGTAAAAGTTGACGCTAATGACTTTTAGGTAACGACCATTGGTTCGTACTAATGGTCTGTCGGGCCAACCCACTTTTTCAACGATCTCTTTTTGTAATTTACGTTTTTCTACGCAACTACTGCATGACGCGTAAAAATATGGACATTAGGTCTGGGCGGATTCGGGGATGGGCAAAAAAGATTTTGTTTTCGGCTTTTAATTCACCGAAAAATTAAGGGACTAAATTAGACTCATTAGTACTTTAATTTGCTAGTCGTAAAATTAATACTGGGAAGTGTGAAATCGAATTAGTTTATTTAGCTGTCGGAAATCGCGATTTTGTATACCTTTTTTTGGTTATTTTTGAAATAACTATGTAGTTTGATATATTTTCTTATTTACTTACTATGTTTATTTTTTGTCGATTATTTTTTACCAAAATTCAAATATAGGTAGATACAATACTTTCTGATAACATACGTACGGGCATACTAGTGATTCGGTAAAGAGGCATAGATAAAATAATTTTATTTAAAACCATACCTATAACAAATACCATTCACATAGTCCCTACTAAGCCTGCCTTCAGAGCGTGAATGAGTGATTGTTTCAACGTTATTTAGAATTGATGCGCATGGGCAGCAGCAACTACCAACTTCTATCTATTAGACTGTATAAGTCTAATACTATAGACTGATCCTATGTCCAGATTGAAGTAGCATGTTTCATACGGAACCAACTACCCTGCTCTCATTCACACAGTCCCTAACACCTAAGCCTGCCTTCGAAGCGTGAATGGCTGATTGTTTCAACGTCATTTCGATTCGATGCGCGTGCGTTGCCATTAGTTCCCGCCACCCGCTACTGCCACCTTTCTAATATCTATTAGACAAGAAAGGTTTTAACTGTAAATTGTAACATTTGTTTGTATGACACGCTAAGTCATATGCTATGAGTTAGTTTAAATGGGTGCTAATGTATGGCTGGTGAGCAACAAGATTTATTTCAACGAAAGATAGCATGTGATTAGTCGTAGCAAGTCGACTGCCAGTAAATATGATAAGGTAAGGTACCTCATCATATTTACTGGCAGTGTAACGAAAATAAAGTCAAGTCTTACTTGACTTGATAAAAAATGTCAGTGAAATCGCTTTTAGAATCTCTATGACCCGAAATGCATAAAATTCTGTGCTCGATTCCTGTTTATTTAGTATGTAATAAAGTAACTTTTTACCCCCCCCCCTTTCAACCCCTTACAACCCCTTTTTCGCAATAAAAAGTAGCCTATATCCTTTCTCAGGGTCTAGACTATCTGTATACCAAATTTCATTCAAATCCGTTGAGTAGTTTTGGCGTGAAAGAGTAACAGACAGACAGACAGAGTTACTTTCGCATTTATAATATTAGTATGGAAGATAGGTGGCAGACTAGCAGATGGATGGTAAGCGATTGCACCCCTGTTGCACCAAATGGAGCCCTGAATTAGGTCTCAGGTACCCTCAATTAGTTGGCCAAAGTGTAATAGCCGTCATGTTGTATTATTATCATAGGTACTCACTTACTAGTATGAGTGACTTGTACCCTTTTTGTCAATTTCGGTAAACTGGAGATCCTTTGACATAAAAGTACTAACAGTAAATGGTAACATTCATCATAAAACATGATTCCCTACATGTTCGACGGTAGGTTAAATGGGTGTTAAAGACCGGGAAGTCGGCGCGCGCGCACCATCTGATTTATATGGGCGATAGCCTGTGATTAGTCAAAGTATACGATATGTTCGGTAACCTTATGACTTTTTTTTGTTTTACTGCTACGCTGGCTTAGCGATCCAAAAAGGGTCGCCATTTTTGTTTTAATAAAAGGAAATTTAAGCTTGTCTTTTGAGAAAATTTCTACTGATACACTTAATGTCTACTTACTAATACTGGATTATGTTTTTTTACCAATTGACTACGGAATCCTAAAAAGGCCATAACGTCTAAGTTATAGAACGACTTCGTAGAGTTTATTCTAAAAAGTAGTGAAACATCTTTTTTTTTTTTTGTTGACGCTGGGGAATGCCGCTAGTGAAACATCTGCAATTCTTCATCTCAAGTCAGTACACATTTCAGGGGTCATCCGTAATGTTACCATCAAGCAACTCATATAGGTACTTTATAAAAAAATATGTCTTCAAATGGAAACGGGATTTAGCCGGTTCCAAATTTCACAAAACCATAATTAAGTATTATTCCAAGTAACCGTAATACAGCTTATATACAGCCGCAGGTGTCAGTATTTCGTTATATTAACATTGCATGCGGTAAACCGGCTCTCTGTAATACTGTTGTAACACTGCATTACAGCGTAAGATTTCATTTCCCTGTAATTTGTTTCTTGCACGGCTTGAACTTTAGCGAGGTTTAAAACCTAACACTGAACGCCCATTTACTCTTTAGCCAACTCTCTCTGACACAGAGGTGCTCATATTTATGCCAAAGAATAAATTTTAAATTCGTTTCATAACAGAAGGGTCATTTCATTTTATTAAAATGTATTGTAAACGTGGGAACTGTTTATACATTGGAGAACTAAAATCGATTACGTCACGTTATGTGAAATAGCACATACATATCGGTGGAACTATATCGTTCCCATGTTAACGGAACTGGATCCGGAGGGCGGTAAATCGTTCCATGTTCAATCGAGTTTCCGACATGACTTGCGCATCTCTACTTAATTGTTAACACTGAAAGTGACTTCTGAGTGTAAGCCAGACAAGTGTAATACAGAGAGCTGTATGCACAAACATCTTTTGTAGCGGCATACTCTTTGCAGTCCCCGGACCCAGCCCGACTCCTAAACATCAAGGCGTACCCACGCCTGATGAGAAGTTGATGACCAAAATTAGGGAATCACCAGTCTACTATTGTTTCAACTCAACCATAATATTATTACCACTGATAGTGACTTTTGAGTGTAAGCCTCTCTGCAGGCACAAACATCTTTCGTATGCGTCATACTCTTTGCAGTCCCCGTACCCTCCCGACTCCTATACATCAACGCGTACCCACGCCTGATGAGACGACGATGACCAAAATTAGGGAATCACCAGTCTACTATTGTTTCTACTCAACCATCACTTGGTAATATTATTACCACTAAAAGTGACTTCTGAGTGTAAGCCTCTCTGTAGGCACAAACATCTTTTGTAGCGTCATACTCTTTGCAGTCCCCGTACCCTCCAGCCCGACTCCTATACATCAACGCGTACCCACGCCTGATGAGACGACGATGACCAAAATTAGGGAATCACCAGTCTACTATTGTTTCAACTCAACCATCACTTGGTAATATTATTACCACTAAAAGTGACTTCTGAGTGTAAGCCTCTCTGTAGGCACAAACATATTTTGTAGCGTCATACTCTTTGCAGTCCCCGTACCCTCCATACATCAACGCGTACCCACGCCTGACGAGACGACGATGACCAAAATTAGGGAATCACCAGTCTACTATTTGTTTCAACTCAACCATATATTACCACTGAAAGTGTCTTTTGAGTATAAGCTTCTCTGTAGGCATAAACATTTTTTGTATGCGTCATACTCTATCCAGTCACTCATGTATAGGACTCGGGCTGGAGGATAAGAGACCCTCCAGCTAGACTCCTATACATCAACTTGTACCCCCGATTGATGAGAAGACGATGACCAAAATTAGGGAATCGCCAGTCTGCTATTGTTTCAACTCAACCATAATCTTCTGAGTGTAAGCCTCTCTGTAGGCACAAACATATTTTGTAGCGTCATACTCTTTGCAGTCCCCGTACCCTCCAGCCCGACTCCTATACATCAACGCGTACCCACGCCTGATGAGAAGATGATGACCGTAATTTGCGACGCACCAAGACGTCTATGTCTCGTGTTTTTTCACTGTGCTCAGGTATCACCCGAGTACAAAATTACAAGTAATTTATCCCTCGTACACAGAATAACATAGCGGTGCCGTGGGTGTAAATATTTTAAAAAATATCGCTTGGAGATTACTCTTTGTTTGGGGTAAGTGCTTAGGTGTACTTAAGACACTTTTTTGAGATAAAGGACAGAACTTTCGTATCATGATGGACTGAAAGAAGTATCTAATTAAAGAAGGTTAGAAATCAACAACCTATAAAAAGCGAAGTTTGGTATTTTGTAAAATTGAGCATTTTAGTAAGGTCAGATATTGTTTTGGTATCTGGGAAAACTCGAGTAACTTAGAGTACTTAATCTAAGATTTCTTAATGACAATATCAACTAATTGATGTTGATTTTATCAGTTCATTCATAGACTCTACTTTGAAATATGATAACTAAGGCAATTAGGTTTTATCTTACCTAACTCTCTCATAATTATATCGTCATCTTTGCTAGAAAAAAATAAATATGGATGCAGCATAGCGATTAAGCCGCCTTATTGTACCATTTATTCCTGTTGTTTCACTAATGTATTCTATTTCTGTGCAATAAAGAATATCAATTTATATAATAGCGACAAAATTGCCTTTACAATCTCTCACTGAAAAATAAGTTTTACTTTTTAAATCGTGGTGGGAAAAATATTTCCACCCAGCCGACCCGCCTTAAAATAAAAATGATAATAAATATCCTTCCACCCGAAGTACCAAAAACGGTACTTGTTTACATTTAAATGCCGTAGTAGTGCGGTCCACATCGCTTGATACTTTTATAATGAGCGTTTTATTTTATTTAAACGTCAGACGCGGTTTTACCAACTGTTTATTTTGCCTTTATGCCGATTCCGACATGCCGATTTCGTGGTTTTAAACTATACTACATTTACCATAATGACCATTGCAAGGTAAAATGTAAACAAACTAAAAACAGTCCCAAAGTTTGAAGGCGTAAGGTCGGATTTCGAATAGTTTTTAAACATTAACGATATTTTAATTGAGTCGATCCTGACGTAGAGTAATGATTGGATGTAACACCGATTTATTTTGAGTTCTCGTTTCTGATTGGCGGTCGTGATAAGTTTGTATCTATCAGGTAATGTTGTTATAATCGTGATGTTTTGGTGTTTGTGCTTCCTTGATTACGGTGCAGGTTTTAATAAATTATTATGATCTTAAACTTAATAACTTTCGATTACTACGCGAAAAACGAAATTGATCTCGTTGATGGAAAACTATTTTCCTTTGAAAAACTCTTTAGGATAACACAACTAAAATTGTGGCTGAGAATATAATGTGGTAGGTACTTTTTGTTGATTCTTATATTGATAATAACACAAGTGCTGAATATATTAAGGGCAAGTATTTGTATTTGTCTATGTGTTTGTCATATTATACATTTTTAGTGAATGCAATACTCTACCGGCCGCCACGAGTCTTAGCGATCAGTATAATAGCTTTATTTAGTACTTTCTAACCAACCATCAGAGAATAAGGCCGTACTCAGGTTCCCGATTAGATTGCTACTAGTCCAAAAAAACTAGACAGCTTTCGACTAGGGAAACTAATAGCACTAGTACTTTCAAATCAACCATCAGAGCGCAGGGCCGTACTCAGGTTTTTAATCCCGGGAGATCGACTAGATTCAGCCGTAATGCGCGCCTTGACAAATGAGCCCAGACACACCCTCTATCGGCGATCGGACGCGACTTGATACACTTCGTGACTTTTGTTAGAGATAAGTAAACAGTTCGAATAGCTACTTACCTTACTTACTTATTATCTGATATCTGATTTATCTTGTACAAGGATGTTATTTTAGAAGGTGTGTAGAAAGTCTTTTGATTACTTTTTGTTCACTTTAGTCGAAAAAAAAAGTTTCAGCACGGATTTTTTTAAGCTAGATAAGACAAACCTTGCGCGTTTGTGGCTTACCTGATGATAAGTAATCGTCGTCGCCCATAAAATTTGCAAGATCAGCGAGGTCATTGATCGTACAATGAGGCGCTGAGTTTACAATACAAATTATAATAATGGTCTCATTTTACTCCTAAAGTTTAAAGATTTTTTTTATATTAAATGGGTTTGCACTTGACCTCATCTCATTGATGGAGAGTGACAATGTAATGTATGTGTAAGGTAAGGTTTTTAAGGCGCCTTCGCTGTGTTTCGAGTGAATGAGGGTAATCGGGAGAAAAGGGAGTTTAAAATTTGGCAGCGCAATTGTGACCCGACTAGTGTTGCATTTGCTTACCATCAGGTGACCCATATGCTCGTCTGCCACGTGATCACTTAAAAAAATATTTTTTAATTTTTGTGCATCTTTCAAAATTAATTACAAAATTTTAACAAAAGTTGTATTCAAATATGTATTAATTTAAGATACGAATTTATTATATCACCCCCAATAATTTCACAATCAATCATTACTTTAAACGAATCCGCCATCATCGTATCGTTACCACACCTTATCACGCCGCGACAAGACAAATGAGCCGCGCCTATCTGTTAATTAAGATTTTCGCAGCTCACATGCAGACGGATGCCGGTAATTTAACTTGAGTTTGAGTTAAACGTGACAGAGTGACGTCACCAGAATGTTGGAAGAAGATTTGATGAGAAATTGGTGGAGCAACGATCTTTTGGCGCGAGAATGAAAGCTATGACTTTTTTAGTCCGTTATGGATTTTTAGCATAATGGGTAGGTAATGTTAAAGTGATTGGCTCACTTGCCGAAAATATAACTTGAATTTCACTTTAACTAGAGTGACATCGACGACGCAGAATGGTGGGAGAAGAATTAAATGTGAATTTTTTGGAAAAATTATGGCAGCGGTAAACTTAGTGGTATCTACTGTTTCTTTGTTAAAATGTCACACACAACATTACGTACTTACCTGTGAAATCTTTTGAGATTTTTGATTAAATAAGGAAAAAAAGATCGTTTTTACGAAAAGCAAATTTAAACTTTTAAGAAAATTATTTGTTATTTATTTTCAAAATTTGTTCGGTGAAAGCGTAGGTACTATATGATTGATAAAAAAGAATAGAATTAATATTGAAAGCGTAATTTATTAAAACAACTTGGAAATTCAGGTGCACACCACTGCAAATAACATCAATCTGAAAAAACTCATCGATCAGTCAAACTAGTGATCTATTTTAGTTAAGTTCTCATTATTATAACCTAATATTTAGTTTTGTTAAAAAAAGTCGTATTAAAAGGAGACACAAATATATATTAAAAATAACTTAAACAACAGCCACTCAAAATAGTTTCCACATCAAACGCATGCCGATGAAAAATTACAACGAAAACATTACGCGCCAAAATTAGGCGATATACATTAGGGTGTTCTATAATTAAACATCAATACCGTTACAAAAAGTAAATAAACAGGGTATATAGGGGGGAGGGTGGGAGGGCGCGGAGTCCCGACTATGACTAATGTACCGCGATCCGTCAGTGTCACTCCGGACCGGGGGCGCCACTTCTGCCCAGGGCCGGAATGAGTATCCTTTCGGAATAACATTTTCCCTATTCAGCTCTCGTGATACGTATCTATATGTAAATGCGAGTTTGGATTCGCGCCGATAAAGTCGTAGGTAGTTGTGTTTTAAATTCGTCATAGATGTGTCTGTTCTGAAAAGTTTGGTCACTTTTCTACATACAAAAATTTACATTAAAATAAACGACTATCATCTTTCCTTACTTAAATTAAACAACTAATTATTATCATGCGTTTAAACAACTAATTATAATTATTATTTTTAAAAGCCCGCCGTGTCCCACTGCTGGGCAGAAGCTTCCCTACCCTTTTCCACTTTTCACGATTTTGGGCGACTCAATCTCTCAAAAGGCTATTAAGAGTAGAGCTCATCCCGCCATCGCCTCCTCGGTCTACCTCGTGGCCTTCGTCGATTTTTGGGCCCCCACAAACAACTCATGCCACAAACAACTAATGCTGAAAAAAAAGAACTTCAACCCGTCCGTCTCTGTCCCTTTTCTGGGTCTTTTGAAATTGGTTTCCGCGTGGGCCAGCTCCGCGACACGTCACCCCATCTCTAGGGCATGCCGCGGGCACAATTAGGTGAAATAAAAAAAGAAACATCTAATCCCGAGCGACGAGTAGATTGCTTTTGGCGCGTTCGGGGTCGCGCCAAAAACTTTTTTTAATCGCTAAAGGCTGGAAAGGATTCGGGTAAAAAAGAAACTTTTTTAGTAGTATGTACAATGTAGCTGCGATTTTTCGTAGCGCGTAGTGCGTTCGTAGCGTCTAGTTCGTAGCACATGTAGTTGTCTCATGTTTTTTCTTTAAGTTAAAACAGTGATTATTTTCGCACTTTTTTTGTGCGTACAGTCACACGTCAAAAGATACAAGACTGTCAAAATTCTTCAGTCGTATCTTATTAAACACAGAAGTTGAATTGAAAAAAATTTACAGGTTGTGGTAACCTGATGTGTAGCTGTCTGTACATACAATTACTTAGATTATCCTTATATATTTATTAAGTGTCACACTGGTGTCCCATCGAATTAGGAGGGTAAGAGAGCACCTGTGTTTACACACACACTTGAGCTCTATAATATATCCTGCGTACGTAGCTGATCGTTAAGATTGGCCGCGTTGCCAAATATCGGTTGGAGGATTTACTTACTAAGCTATGTACGTACTGCCACACATCAAAGTATGCAAAACTGTCAAATTTCTTCAATCGACTCTCATCTTACTGACATACAACCTGATGTGTGGCTGACTGTAACTATATAATGAGATACGTAACTTAAAATAGTTTAATTTTTTTTTCAATTCTCAATAGATTAGATGCTACAGTTTTTATGTAATCAGTTTCGTAATACCTACGTTTGTTCTTGTTACGATTTGATGATAGTGACAGATTAAAAAGATAGTTGCACAGCAACTATACGACGATGTAATGATAGTAATTAAAACACGTTACATAAAATGTACAACCTCCTCTTTAAAAATATATCTTTTGGTAAATCACAAAATTGGAGACAAAAATCTGAAAACTGTGGGAGAGCCACGCTTCGGCATGAATGGGCCGGCTCGACCGGAGTGATACCACTGCCTCACAGAAAACCGGCGTGAAGCAGCTCCTGTGCTGTGTTTCGCCGAGTGAGTGAGGGTACCGGAGGCCCACCCGAGGGGGAAGGGGATAAAAGGTTGGCAGCGCACTTGTAACTCTACTGGTGTTGCAGGTGTCCATGAGCGGGAGCATTGCTAACCATCAGGTGATCCGCCTGCTCGTCTGCTACCTATCACATAAAAAAAAATCCAGCGTGAAGCAGTGCCTCCGCTGCATTTCGCCGAGTAATATCGGAGGCCCACGTGGGGGGGAAAATGGGTTAAAGATTGGTAGCGTACTTGTGACGGTATTGCAGTTGTCTAAAGCGGCGGCAGTGACTTACCATCAGGTGATCCATCTTCTCGCCTGCCACCAATCACATAAAAAGGAATCTAATACAGGTGACTAATCTCTACTTACTTTAAGTATGAATATTTGTCTGTATATTGATTTTCCGAATGTAAACACAAACATTTCATGATACATTTGCCCATATATGAACCAGCTCGGGGTCGACACGCGGATATCATTATTCATACTGTTTTTTCGCTTTAATTTCATCAAATTTATTTCACTTGGACAAATGGGCGATCATTAATACAGCATTTTACGGAATCCTATTATTTAATTCCGCGTTGGGTTCACACTGGTACGGGCATGTTGTTGGTGTATATTGTACATAGACATATTACATAACTAAATATTTTACTTGCCTTAATATTTCAAACAAAATAGTGTTTTTATAATAGGAAGGCAAACGATCAAGCGGACTCACCTGATGGTAAGTGAACAACGCCGCCCATGGACATCAGCTACATCAGAAGGAGTGCGGATGCGTTGCTGGTATTTTAGTAAGGTATAGGCTCGTTTCTTGAAGATTTGAATGAAATTAATATACCTAGTGAGTATCAGATTCTGTTCCTAACACTTTCAGTATGGAATTGTGAATCTAAAAATTTTGTTTACTTAAGCTACAAATCGATTATTTAATATTTAGCCTATTTATCGTTCCTTACCTAATGGCGTACTTGTCGCTTAAAGTCAAGAAGTCGTCAGATAATCGATTTAGGTTTGATTTAATGCTAACGCCCCGTTGGTCTAGTGGTTTAAGTACCGGGCCGTGATCTCGGGGTCCCGGGTTCGAATCCCGGGTCGAGCAAAAGTATGTTTCGTATTTTTCGAACATAGCTCGGGTTTGTGATCACCAATCCGCATTAGCAAGCGTGGTGATTAAGCCTAATCCCATCATAGTAGCGATGACTTGATTTCTATGATGGAGGCCTTTGCCCTGCAGTGGGACAGTATATAGGCTGATACTTAATGCTGGAGGCGACAAACGAACAAGCAGGTGATGGAAATTCATCACTGCCACCCATCAACAACTGCGATGTCATACAGTCGTTGATGCGTTCGGGCTTTTTACTCGAAGAAAGACTACGCTTTTCTCTTGGAGGTAGAAAAGAAGCACCTAATGGTCAGTTGAATTTATGCTTTAAGCTGAAAATAGTAAATTTTCCGATCATTGGGGAGAGGTTTTGTCTACAAGCTGAGCATATGAACACCATGTCAATACTATACATTTATAAACAACGTCGAAGTCAAAAGTTAGTTATGTTGACATAAGTTTATAAAAAACATTGTTGTGACAATTTGTTCAAACGATCACATGCAATCAATATAACAGAGGCCATCTTTCGTTTATTTTATAAGGCTATGTGTATTGAATAAACATGCTCACAATGAGATAAATAATTAAATTAATTAGTAACGTAGCACAAATACGGTAAGTTTTAATTCAATAGTCATTGAAAGGAAAGTTTGGCGATCAAAAATCGACCGAGGCGCATACTTTTTAAGTGTCATTTTTCATTGTGGAAATGTTTTCGGAAGCTTACAAAATGAGATTCTGAGAGGGCAAGCTCAAATAAACTTTTGCATCTGAAGAATAGAGGCTGATGTTGCGTGCCGTAATGGGAACAGAAGTTTTTGGAATCTGATCACTAGCTTTTGATCCAAACTGGGTCTTATTATGAAGGCAATAAGTAGCACATTCTCAACGGTGCTATCTAGGTTTTCCCTCCCCCCTCCGCGCCTCAGTCCCTTAGACAAATGACGTAGCATTTGTCCAAATGATGGCGCGGGCGGCGGAGAGAATGAATTTAAATTATCATTCAGTGGTACCAACATACTGCAACAGTGCCCAAAATTGGGATTGTGTGGGTGCTTCCAGCAAAAAATGTAACACGCACAAAACAAAAACTTATATTAACAATTTTAAATGAAGCATAATATAGTGCCTATATGTATTAAGCTGTTGGTTTGTTTATCATTTATCAGCGAAACCACACCAAAACACTAGCAAATAAATAAAACATAATCATTCTAATCATCGGTCATACTTGCAAGTTTCTTCATTATGTATATAATAAACACTTGTCTACCATCAAGTAATCTGTCTGCTAGTCTGCCACCACAATCTTATTCACCTAATAACCAACAGAACCTACCAGTGATATTACCAAAAAAAAAACGAAAGCTAATGTCAGTTTAAAAACAGAACGAATTATTTTTGTCATTTTCAAATGAAAAACAATCTATACAGCCAATTAAATAGTGTAATCGAAACATACGCGTTCGAAATTCGAATACCAATTTCAAACAGGCGTCTCTATTCCGAGTTCCTCAATCCTGAGCTTGTTTGAATTCGTTCCTCGAATTCTTTTTAGCTGCTCTTTTGGCGGGAAAGGAAATTGAGTAATGGCGGCGTCACAGATGGCATCATGGTAGATTGATAACGGGAATGGAGAGCGCCGTTCTATTGTGACGCTTTTGTGTGTGGGTATAAAAATGTACGCCTCGCAGGTGGATTAGGTGGAAAAGTATTTGTTTTATCTTTTTTTTTCGAAGATGTGACTGTTTTGGATGGCGATGGAATAAAACTATATATTGTAGCGTAAGCGTAGATTATTAAAAAATCTTTATATGCTACAAAAATAACATTATTATCATCGCACTAATGCCTATATAGTTGTAGATAAAAAAGGGATTTTACATTAGTTTAGTTTAAGATTGTCGATATAAACTTTGCTGGCCTTATAAGTTGATATTTGATAAAGACTCGCATACAAGCCGTGGGTTATAGGTTTAATACCACCCTTTTGGTTTTGGCTAAGGAAATTAAACCAATTTGTGAAAGAAATCTAGAACAGAGCATTTTTGGTAATGAAATTATCTTCACAATTAGGTATAGGTATAATTAGTCAATTGTTTGACTGGACTCATGTGATACCATAGCATCACAGGCTGTGCTTTACTGAATCAGAAAGGTTATCGCAGGCCTAAGCGAAGGAACAACGGGGTTAAAAGGTTAGCATCCAGCTTGTAACCCATCGTTTACCAGGTGACCTATCTGCTCGTCTGCCACCTCACAAAAAAGAACTTATTAATAAAATTCCAAATTCAAAAGAGCCTATGCAAATCGATTACAACTAATAGCAATCACAAGCCTACCCTACAGCACACACACCCATCTGACAAATAGCCCAGAGACAAAGGTACACGTTTCCCAACTCTCGCGCGCAAGAAAACAATCCAACGTGTGGTGCTTAAGAAAAAAAAAACAATGGCCCATGATGAAGACGTAGTCATTGTGAGAGACGAACGCGCCATATCTCACGGCTTTGTACGGCTTAGAGGCGATTAATTCTAGATATCTCCATTTGCCTATACGATGGCGTGATGAAACCTTTTTTGATGCGGCCGCGGCAACAACAGGCGTGGGCATGAGTTTAACGTGGGATAGGCAGGTACCGGTGCTTGGAATCTTGGACCTAAGTGCATAGGTTTAGGGACTACGAAAAGGTCTGCGAAAAACGTAGTTTATTAGAGACCAAGAATCTGTTAAATATTTTGAGGCGTAAGTATCTTTTTTATTACCGGTACGGTACGGTACTATCTACCTACTTTTGTAACACCCCGTTGATCTAGCTAGTGGTTTAAGTACCGGTCTGTCTTGGGTTTAAATCCCAAGTCGAGCAAAAAGTATGTATCGAATTTTTCTGAAACAGCTATTTCCCTCTTTAGAAACAAAAAAAATTTCCATTAAGTACTGATCAGTATTCCCCTCTTTATTAAACCCGCCACATCCAAAAAAGGTGACAAAACAAAAAACAATCCTCAATCATTCGAAAAAAATAGCTTCGACAAAGAACAGAATGATTACCATACTCACCTACAACGCAAAAGACATTATGCAAAGAGACTAAATTGAATTACTGAGTTAAATGTCGTATAAGATAAAAACGAGGGCGCAATCTACAACCCAATGAGAAGACGCCCGTATTAACATATTCAAACCCCATTGAATATTTATATTATGTAGGATACTCCCCGACAACTGGTGTCGGCTCTTTAGTCACTCTTGTATCTCTAATGGAGGCCACTATCTTTCCCTCGTATCTATCAAAATAAAAGCAAAAAACTGGATCAGCGGTCGAGACCCTTCTTTGGCGATTACCAAATAAATTAGGTACAAGGATAAGAGTGAAGGCTTGTGAGAAACTTGTCCTTAAGTAAATTAATTAAGCGCCTACTTATATACCATTTTGAAGGAAGTTTATTGGAAAACATAACTCTAGAACTACTACGGCATATATTAACCACCCTAAATACAAATAGTTACTATAAGCCAACATGTATTGAATACATTATACCTAATTGTTTTTGACTCTCAATACTTTAAATTAAGGAATTGTGTTAGATTTTATCAGATCAGATAAGTTATTAAAAGTAGTGACGTAGTATGATAAAATATAATGTGTTTTTCACTACTTCACGTTGCTATGCTATATTTATCTAGACACGCAGCAGAATATCAAGCCTAAATTGTATTTACAAGAAAAATTATAGTGACTGTACGCTTTACTGCTAAGATACCGCTACCGAAGAAAATCAATTCATTTTCTTTTCAGCCTTTGACGGCATAACTTTTTTTTTTCAAAACATCTAAGTAATTAATGAATTATGACTATTTTGGATGAAATAGTAATTACTAAATTTTCGATTGCATTTATAGTAAAAATTTTATTTACAACAGTTTTTTCCAATTGTTTTCTAAATGGTCCTAATGGTAGATATAAAGACTTATTGGAAGTCTGTATCTAATTAGATTTAACCTCTTATTTGAAAAAAAAAATAGGAATTAACCTCTTATTTGAAAAAAAATAGGAGTAGACTTAATAGAAAAACTTAGTAGATTGAAAAAAAAAAAACAAATTGACTGTTGACTAATACAAGTAGTTCTGATTACTTAAAGCTAATACTTCCGTTGTTTATGATGAAGTAACATAATTAGGTACCTTATTGCTTATAATTTATCCAAGAAGTTGGAAATAGCTTTCCTTATAATGGGATCATTTAAAAACAGTTGTCTTTGATAACTGACAGTCCCAGAATAAAGAGAGCCTTGGGTACGCTTGGACCATGATGTAGGTTTTGATAATAGCATATATGCAAAAAAGTAAAAACTTACGCAATTATGGTGTAGGTATCTATCTTCTGAAAGAACTTTTCTTTCGGGAAACTGATAAAATCTGAAAAAAAAAAGAAAATTAAAAAACAATGAAATCGTTGTCATAGTAATATTAAACTAAACAAAAACTATAACGAATATTGTCTACCTAAGATTTTTAAAAATCGATCGATAAAGACGAACACCCCAGTTGCGTGCCCACAACAGAATGTCGCACCGCCATTGACAGTTATCAAACTAACCCCAGGACAGGATAGGACTGTTACAAAAAAAATCTTACTCGTAATATGTGTATACCGGCCTCATACCCGTAGCATTTTTTTTGTCGACTTATATTTTTATTAGTCTTAAAAATATTATAGTGCTTATATCTAGAATATGTTAATTTTAAAACCGATTCAAAGGCATTTCACGACCTTGGTGATTCTGATACACACACACATAATACAAGTACCTACTCAAAATACTTAGTTTGGAATCATATTATTTGATTTAGGTACTTATTTATCAAACCGACCAGTTCATGCCCCACATAAGAAATCATCATACTTGTGGTCAAAAAAGTTAATTTCGTGTAACATTTTTCCATTCCGCGAATCACTTTAACCCCTCAAAATTCTTCCACGAACTCAAAAATAATTTCATTAAGGTCAGTAAGTTCAATTTACTGTTAAACCAGCTTTAAAAAGCTTACGCCAAGATATTAAAATACCGCGAAGTAATCCTTGGACCGTATATTGCCACAGGCGGCGTACAATCATTCAATGTTTCTGAAGCTAAATGCTCTTTTTTCAGTTATATATCCGTTTTTAATTAAAAGTTGCCTTGCGTAGGTTTTATGGCATTTCATATTGGTGTGATGGTGTATGTAATGTATTTCTAGTTCTTGTGTTTATGGTATGGTATACGCGTTTAGCTCACAGTTACCCGATGACCGATTGTGAAATAATACACTTATAAAAAGTCGATGAGAGAGAACGAATTGAAATTATGAATTAAAATGGCACAAGACTTTTTATTGCTAGTCATTAATTCGTAAATATAGTAATATCTTGTCAAACTCATCTAAGAACGATGGTATCTCAGTGGAAGAACGTGCCTTCTATACGGGGGGTCGTGATTGGAATCCGAACATCCCAATCTATGTGCATATTTCTACCATTTATAAAACACCTGTGGAAACCTGCACGTTTGGGACAACTTGTAACCATGGTTCAATTGGTCAATTCCCCTGTTAAAAAGTAGCGAAGGTCAGACGGCATTGTAAAATTATGTATCAGACTCCTCAAATCCTGAATCATGATCTAAGGATACCCCTCTCCATAAATACGATATTAAAATTACTTGAAATTATAAACAAGTATTTATTTGATGTTCAAAATTTTGACGCCCTCACTTTGTTTCGGGATCCGGTCCCTGCCTGTATTAGTTTCAAAACATACCAATAGATTGTCCTGGGTGTCGATTATGTCGCGCAAGCGTTATGCATTTTCTTTTTTCTTTTTACCTATAAACCTCGTCGTGGCCTTTAGAAGTTACCTCTTTATATATAGTACTTATAGATTTATATGTCATTGTCAAAACCAAGTGAAACAAAACCTGAACTGTATGTACATACAAAGCGGCATTTTATACAAACATTTAGTTATTTTAACTATTCACTAACATATCCGTTCCCACTCCTCAACAAGACGACCTCAATCAAAACCCAACTACACTCAGACAACCCAAATAGTTGACTAACGAGCGAACCTCGCGTCAAAACACCTTTGGCCAATTAAAATTGGAATTCCCTACCGAATTGAACAAGGCTCACATAGGCTCATGAATAAATAAGCGAGTGTTTATGTAATGTTGGGGATTAAAATTCAAATATTCCGACGAGTCAATCTAGAGAGGTCCCGGGCGGAGCGGCCCCCGCGCGGACACTCCTGCAAGTGTAGTATATGGAGAATAATCAGATAACATACGACATATTTTCATACATTAAGCTATTTTTTTTTTCAGTTCGACGTAAGTGATTATATCTAGAAAAATGTTTATCTATAAACGTAACTCACTATATTTCTAAACTTAAATTGCTATTCTATAAATGCATTCTATTTTTTTAATTGTAACATACATTTGCATGTGATGTGGTAGACAAGCAGATGGATCACCTGATGGTAAGCAATAGTTACCGCCCATTGACACCCGCAGCAGCAGTGGGGTCACAAGTGCGCTGCCATCTTTTCAACTCCCTTACCCCTGGGATTGGGCCTCTGAAAACCTCACTCACGGCAAATCACAACGCAGGCACCAAAAGTTTGGAGCTAAGTAGACTTAAAACACTTATGTTCTGGATATCAGGATATAAAGAATTACAAATATAACATTTAAAATCATGCCTATACAAAAGGAGGTGTAATACTATAATGCGGATACTTCACTGATGAATGTGCCAGTTATTTCAATATTTTTAAGTTGTATCTAATTGTTTGTTTCCCAAATAACTAAATAAATATCTTATACCCAGACACCGGACAAACACAAGTACCATTACATTATAACAATGTTTGTGTCCTATCTATCGATATCTAAAAAAAACTAGTAAAATAGAAGAAGAAGAAGAAATAAATTGATCCATAAAAATACAAAAATTTACATTATAACGGATTAATCTTAACATTAAGCATATACTACAGCCATGAGCACATTCAATGCATTTGCATACGTTTCTAAACTTAGTATACCTACGACTGTGGATTAATGCAGTGTGATCCGTCCTTTATAACGCCTAGATGTCGCGAAGATTGATTTCTACCACTCGATTAATTAAATTTCTTTATTGACAAAATCTGATCACATAATTATTCCAAGTCCATTAAAGTATACTACCAAGATTTCTAAAGTTAGTAGGTACAAAAGAACTCGAATGCTATAATACAAGTATGCAAATCAGCGAGCCATAGCAATTAAAAGGCCGACCACTTTATTAACAAAAATTAAAACGTCAAAATCAAACACAAAAGACGCCATATTTGGTCGGCAGGCACGTAGTGGAACACGCACCGCTAACAGAAAATAAGGGACACACAGAAAGACAGGAAGGGCCGGTGCGAGCGGGACGGCAACAAAACAGGCCCTTGACGAAAAGGGAGGGCGATAGTGACGCGATGATTGAGCGCGCCACAAGAAAAATGATCACCCGTCAAGCGGCGACTGAGAGAAACTACCCCTAGCGAGTGCGAGCGAGAGAGGCGTAGCGCTGATGGATACGAGCGAGCGGAACGGCCTATGCCAAAATAGGGGTGACGTACGGTGATGGATTATGCTTTTCTCTCTAAAGAAGGGAGGGGCTCACAGGTCGTTATGGAAAAAGCTGAGGGAAGTGGGGCCGACATGTGTCAGAGACGTACACCAAACCGATGGTGGTCTTAATTGATTTCTGTATAAAACAAGAAATTAAGTTCTCACTTTAATTACATTTCTTATTCAGGCCTTGATGCTCTGACAGATATAGATGGCAATTTAAATGAGATAGGGAACATTTTTTTAAATCTTTTGCTTTGATGTGAAAAATGGACACAGTAATACTTTACATTATTAATATTCCCTATGTACTATTAATAAAAAAATAAAAAATCTCAACATACTAAAATAGTTAGCTAGAATATCTTTATTGCGGTAAATATTTTACCGCAATAAAGATAGATAAAGTTATTGAAACTCTTGTTACAAGTCATTAAGTCAGTTAAAAAGAATAACGACGTAATTGAAATTAAACACATTTTTTTTAAAATGTCTTTAAAAATCGAATGCAAATTGTCAAGAATGTTGTTAGTGTAACTGTAAGCACGTGTTAATGTGTAGTCAGACCCTCGCATTAAAATTTTTACCAAGGGCCGTCCAAACGCCACTCGCAGACGTCCCATCCATTGTCCACTTTGAGGAGAGCTTATTGTTTTATGCCTTTGTTGTATGAAAATTTAAATCCTTAATTATTCATAGGATTGTTTTGCGCGACAATATTTTCACAATAGGCCCGGGTTCGCAAGGGTGGTAATCGGTTTGATTAATAAATTGTCAAGTTGAATCCAGCGTTAGAATATAAATTGTTACCACAGATATTTCATCCCATTATTACGGGGAGATCCCGTTCATTGTTTTACGAAATGTCATAACTCATTCTGTCACCTGATTGTTTCGGTAACCAGGTTTCAATGGAGGTGTCGTCTACTCAAAGCTGGGAATTGTGTAGATTTTGTGAGACGGAAAATCTTGTTTACGGCGGGAGTTACACTGTTAGTGTTTGTGGCAGGGCATTTGTTTTGTAGAAATGGACCTCGATTCCTTATCCAGTATTATAAAAAGTTTACTTTAGGTTTACGAAAATTGTATTCATTTTCAAAAGTTCATCTTAAAGGACACTTGCACCAAGATTCTTAAATGGTTGGTATAATTTTGCTCAAGAGAAAGAGAGAAAATAATTTTGTTCCCCGAAAGTAAAAGTTTTCGATATTTTAACCAACTACATTTTTCGTTTTTATGGAAAACTATTTATTGCCATAGTTTGATCATGGGATCACTATATTTAGATTTTTGCATAGTAGGATTTTCTTGATTAGTAAGCAAAGTCCCATACAAATGTCTTCCATGCTCTTTCAACAAATTCTTATTGTCTATAATACAGTTTGGAAACTAATCACAAAAATCCCACAAATTTTTTTCGATTTTTTTTTATGTGATAGGTAGCAGGCGAGCAGGCGGATCACCTGATGGTAAGCAATGGACACTTGCAACACCAGTGGAATTACAAGTGCGCTGCCAACCTTTTGTCCCCTTCCCCCCCGAGTGGGCCTCCGGTACCCTCACTCACTCGGCGAAACACAGCACAGGGGCTGCTTCACGCCGGTTTTCTGTGAGGCAGTGGTATCACTCCGGTCGAGCTGGCCCATTCATGCCGAAGCGTGGCTCTCCCACAGTTAGGATTATTTGCAAGTTATTACATTTTATTAATTGTTTTGAAAAATATATAATTTATAAAGTTGAAAGTCAAAAATGAACCTATCACGTTGAAATTAGAGCGGACTCAAGCGGGCGCAACCCGCTCCCGCTAAAACAAATTAATTTAGACAAGAGGAAGATGTAAAAAGTTCGAAACAACGATTACATTTTATTGCCCACCATTATATTAATCATCGGCGAAATTAATTTTTCATTTGGACAAATCGCTTGGAGGTTCGTACAAATGTCTTTGGTGCGTGATGGATATCTTGTGATTTGGACAAGAATTTTTGAAGACGGATTAACATCTGGCGTTTTGTTAGGATATGTAACGCATATGCATGTGATAATGAAAAATGAAGTTATAAAGATGTGTGTTTGATGGGTGGGTATAATTTCATCTTAACTTGTATAAACAGTCTTTACAAGTTAATCTTATCAGACTTTAGTCTCTTTTTAGATAATGTTTACCTGTAGCATATTTATTCTACCTAGTTCTTTTAAGTATTGTAGATAAGCAAAAAAAAATCTGCAACTTTTGACCATAGAAACCCTAGTTACAGAGTAGAGCCGCTAAAATTGTAGTCGTCGTTAAAACTACTAGCGCTATTGGGATCACTTTTTCAATTTGGAAAGTAAAATTAGAGATTGTATTATGGAAGTATGCGACTGGCAACATAAAAAAAAGGTTTTTATTTTAAAAATCTTAAATTCTTGTACGTCTCTACTCAGCCCTATTAGTAGTAATAAAAAGTATTTCATTTAGAAATGTAAAATAAGGATCTAACAAACTCAAAAAGCGAACTCACAGACCGTAAATTAATGTCCTTTGCAAATTGTAATGTGTGTCGTTATGTGGCAATGTTTGCTCCATCACAAATCAGGCACGACCCATGCAGACAACTTGTTTACAGACATTCAAACAGCAATCAGAATAACTACAAGTAGTAAAACAGTACCCACCACACATTCACGTGTCTCTACGCTGTTCAAACCGTAAAATCTCTGAACGTATTGTAAAATTGATTTACCGCATTATTGTTTTAGCGTCTCGCTGCATAACCGCCTCATTAACGATTCAAGAGAGCAAATTGTGCTACCTAATTACAAATGAATGAGCAAAGACAATGCCGTATTTATGTTCACCAATTTATCAAACAAAGACGCGATGTTTCGGACGACCAGCGCACAAAACTTACAATGAAGAACTTCAAAAATCGAGCTTAGAAAAACTATTTGTGAATAATGACAAATGACGGCGCGACTAAACTGTGACACAACCTCGCGCAGGCCACACAGTAAAACAAAAGAAACGCTTAAAAATAATAAAGAAACAATTGCCTTTTATGTGTGTGGTAATGAGCGAGACCACGCGTTAATATTCATGACGAATTTTACACTTGTGAAGTAGAAACGTCCGATATAGTTTCCACGTTAATTTCTTTTAAAAAGGAAGTTGTATCAAAAGAATTAATCCTCTAACAAGGCACTTCCCAGTTTTTAATACTAGGCACTTTGTAATATCGAAGCTGAGCTCGACCAAAGATTGATCTGTTTTACCTGTTTAGGTATTATAAGTGGAAACAGATATTTCATGCTGTTTTGATTCAGACGGTAGTTTATCACACGAAACTTTGTTGACACCAGAATCCATTATACATGAGCATGCGATTATTTTGATGGATTCCATGTGAATACAAGCATCAGAACTCCCCTAAAATCTCGAAATCGAACAAAGGGAACACGTGAGACTCCCTACGCATTGGAGGCTAATGCTCACCCCACGGAGGAAGGAGATGTAGAGAAAAATGCGTATTTATAGCAAATACTCGTACTCAAACAGTCCTACATTGTGTACGAGTCAAATAAATGAGTCTCATTTTTCGTGCTGTCAAAAAAATCTGAATGGAAAAGAAAACGCGGCGGCGAAAAAACGGCAGGCGGCGGGGTTTTTATTTCGTTTTTAATGTAATACTGATTTGGGATGTTTCAGATTAATTGTATTTTACCTGATGGGTAAGGGTGACGGGAACGCTGAAAGAGTTCGCAGACTCTGATCGATCGCCCGGCGCAGATTGAAAGGAGAGACTTGAAAGGTAATTATTCATTTGGCGACTAGAATAGAGCACTTTTGTACCTTTATCTTGGGTTCTTTTTTCTCGAGTTTTGCGCGAAATTTGCAAGTAAATGGATGAAGTGACACGGTGATTTGTTTGGTCCAAAGCGTTCGACTTCCCACGAATTGGGATCGCGATACGTGAGGCTTAGCTATAGATATGTTAATTTGAGTTTTAGATTTTAAACTAACATTTATTAATATACTTTAACGGAAATTAAAATTAGTATTCATTTTCAAATGAATACTTACAAAATAAGGTTACTTATTTTTCATCAAATTTAATTTTACAAAAGCCATTCGTTTTGTTGCTTTCTGGTGCAATACGTGAAAAGATCTGAGACGTCCAGTCAGGTGAATTTGAAAAACAAACTTTCCTTTTTTGCCTCAGGTTGGCTGGTGTGCCCTGTGAAATACCCTCGACTAATACTTGCGTGCTTAACTCATAGTACAGGGAATGGCTTATTTTGAAACTTGGTGATCAAATTGACTAGCCGATATTTTTTTTTATATCCTAGATTTTAGTGAATAAGGTATGAGTGTATGATAGTTGACAAAATTGTATTTGTGCTCTCAAAATGTGTCATCTGCAAGAAAAGTATTTGGTACACATTTTGGAGTTTTGGTGTGCAATTAGGGATTTTGATGGCTTGGGTCAGGTTATTTCGAGTGAACAGTAATTGAAACCAACCTATTTGAAATATGTATTCATTTAAAACAAACTACAAAAACGTTTGACATTATTCGCACATTCAAAAGCTCCACCACCTACGTAGATGAAACAAAACTTGCGCTCTTCACAACAGAACAATATCCTTCAAACAATGCAAAAAATTTGCATGCAACAATAGACCCGGAAGGTTGCACAATACAGGAGCACATGTGATTTTGACCTGATTTCACGAAATCCACCGACAGGACTACTGCTGCCACCTTTGTCTTTAGTCGCCTTTATGATTTATGACACAAATTCTTTAACTTTTATGAGTCACGGCTCATTTAAATTCTCGGACTGCTTTGCACATTTCAGCTCGCCCATAGTTTTTTCGACAACGCGCAATAGTTAGCATTTGAATAAACATTTGGTTACCAGATTAGGTTTGTATGTGGCACCACCATACAATAAACACGTATTATAGTGTCCTAATGCTTCATTTTCGACAGGAATATTTACATGTGAATAAACTAGGCATACTATTAGAGCGATGGCAGAGTGGATAACTATGCGACTTACATAGAGTAAAATTCACAGGTTCAAATCTCAGCACACATCTCTGGATTTTAAATTATATATTTAGGTATTATTCTACTATTATGATAGTGGTGAGGGAAGATATCATGGGGAAATCTCCACTTTCTTGATAGTATCTCAAACTTTAAATTATTTTGAATGTGTAGCCGTGATTCAGTTGGCCTAGTTTCCGTGCCTAAGGGTTACGAAAATCAGACGGCAGTTGCTTCATTGGAATAACAAGACCCCCCAAACCTAAATATAACTTAAACTTGAATCTGACGTCTTTGGATGAAACTGAGAATAACACGCTAGCATAATGATCGTTTTACCCACATATAGAAGTACACGCTTAAGATACGAATATGCTCTCTTGGAGTTGTTAAGCGCCGTTCAAGGCGGCTCCCAGTTTGGGAAACTTTGCCACAAAGTGATGTACCCAAAAGCCGATTGTTATGTGCAAAAAACGGCAAAAACCAAACTCAAAATGAAGTCTTCAAGCGGTCTAAGGTTGTTATAAAATTACAGGCAGCTAGGCGGCGAAAACTGGCAAATTATAGTGTCGGACCGCAGACTTTGGCCGTGGCTGCGATAGAGATCGGCTTGATGTACTATTGTAAAAAGGTCCCATTATTGGAACTTTACCTCAAGGTTCTGAATAAAATTGCCGGGTAAGTTTTGATGGTTTCCGTAGTAATCTTGGGAGGTAGGGACAAGAAATAAACGTACTTATACCTACTTTGCCTAATGATTAGTAGGATGGTATTACGCATAAACTAGTTACGGATAGTACTATTCTTTTTTTTTTAAGTAAAGAGAAGGTTAAAACACGCAGATGGTTCAACTGAAGAGGCCGAATTGGGGGAAAGCGGGTTGAAGGTTGGCAGTGTTCTCAGGGGTCCCCTGGTGTTGCGGGTGTCCATGGGCGGCGGCAATCGTTGTCTTTTTTTACTTTTTCTCAAGTGCGCTGCCAACTTTTTAACCCTCTTTCTCCCTATTGGGTCCTGGCTCTCTCAGCGAAATTGTTTTTTTTTTAATATAATATGTAGATTGTAGTAGGCATAATTGTCTTTTGCAAAGCTAAAATAATTGGTAACTACTAAACTCCTTTTCATTTTTATACAGCGTTTGCTGTATTATTTAATATAATCGATGGTGGTTCCGTAGATGTTTTTGCCCACAAATGCCGACACGTTCCGCCTCTTAAACGTGGTCGTGGTCGCGACCAGATTGGACGACTAACTCGACCCGCCAAATGATAGCTTACCAGCTAGCTAGTAAAAGACACGTAGTCTTTTAAGGTTAAGTTTGTGGTTCCACCAAAATGGGAAATAAAAAACTCATAGGCGTGTTTATAGAGTCGTAAACGTTCAAGCATTTTGTAATAGTTTTTTTACATTATTAGATATCCCAACGTCATAGCAACATTCGGTTTCTAAAATACATATTGGTAGCAACCTACCTAATCGATTTTTTCACCAAAACATTAACAATATTTCTTCTTTGATGCTTATTTTTTGTGTAGCCTCACTAGTTTGATATAATTCAAAGCACACTCTAATTATGTTTGTAAAAATAATATCATAATTTAGATTAGATCATCATTAGATACCTACACATCAGGTGTCTTAATAAGGTTCATCCGCAAACCGTAAGTAGATACAATTATATTGGTAATTTTATGATGACTATATCCAGAATAAAAAACTATAATAATCAACTTGATGCCTTTAACCTTGATAGAAAATACACCAAAGTATGTACCTTAAATTCATTCGCGCCGATTTTTTGTTACTTATCTGTTTTAATATTCGGAGCAGGTGTGAAATTAGGTATCGCAACACTATCTTTAAGCCTTATTGGATACGAGTAAACAAGCTTATGTGCACACTTTATCGTTTTAATACTTTCAAATATGGCAATACTTTTTGCGCCCATAATTCCAGCTACCAAATTACTTTCAGCATTAAACCGCGTGTTTATTTTCAAAAGTTCGATGACTTCCAATCATTGAGTGGTCCCAAACGTCTCAATACCCAAGTAACGAGGTGGCCATTAATTCAGGGATGTATCGCAAGATAACTTTATTCTGGTAGCCGGCTGCTTTGTATGCGCCCGTCCAAGCGTCCGTCATTACACTCTACCCAACTTATTTTATCGCTTCCAACCTCAATAACCGCCTGTACTGCTCTGAATTTAGAGTCCTCTTTCGTAGCAGGTGTAAATTTGTGCGTATAGCCCTCTCGCTTTTATCTTATTGGTCAACCATTACGCCTAAATTTAAACTCTTCATTATATTGCCACAGTGAGAAAACTCTCGATAACTGATGGCCGCGTGAATAAAATATAGGTAATGAATTTTGATAAAGGTGAGCCAAGTGCTCTCGGATAGATAAATTAAATACGAGTCGGAGCGAGAAACTGGTTCCGATAGCAGCTGATAATGGATGTGGTGACAATGACATAGTTGATGACACTAATGGTAATCATAGAATTTATTATTTTCCGCGTGAAGGTGTTATCGGCGCAGGCACATACGGGAATGTTAAGTAAATAGAATGTAATGTCAATGTAATTGGTATAATTAGTTTCACACTATCGCTAATAGATACAACTGGTATAGGTGATAAATTCTTGAAACAGTATCGAAGTAGGCGTGTTTGAAGGATACAAAACGATAAATAATGTATAAGTAGGTACTCTATTTTAAATATTGACGAATACCTGATACCAAGGTTTTTAATAATTTACTTATACAACGATCATTAAATAAAGACCAGTTGTTATTTACTAATACCAATATTTCATGTTTAAATTTTGGATCACACTCGTATTTTGTTTTCTTTAAAATCATTATCCACCTGTTATATTATTGGGACTTTATTAAAATATGATTGACATAATGTTTTTAATACCAAATTTACTAAGCAAGATATTTGTCAAGATCATTACAAACTTTTTGCGTCAATTTTTGCTACTGGCGTTGCTTTAGCTATTATTGTGGTTTTGCTTAATCATTTTGATGTTATTTCCTTCCCTTTGCGTCACAGTTACACCATTATGCTATTTACATCACAACGCCAGCCAGCCTTTTAGAGTTGGCTCTCAACAACAGTAATTTGTCGGGGTTACTCTGGCCCGAGTTGCGATTAAGCCAACTGCCCGATAATACTGTTTACCTCGTTCGGCTTATGCCTGGCTTTTTAGCTTGATCGCTTCGTAGTTGCTGTGACCTCATCATGTCTACGTGAGGGTCGCGAAGTATAGGATTTTGTTGTGTATATTTAAGTCTTTTCGATTATTAGATAACTGTTGTTAGCCGCCGAAAATTACCAATATTTTTTTTACTTTATCAGTGTATTCTTGTCTAGCTTATACCTTCGTTTCTTACTGAAACCTCTTCATGTCAATGTTCGGTACGGTTGTTGTGAAGTCATTTGTTTTTTTCCATGATAAATCATGGACCATAAAATTCTTTAACAAGACATAAGTTATTAGTTTTCAACTTGTTTAATCTATACCGGAATTTTTAGGACTAAGTTGTAGATCAGTTAAAAAACTTAATTGACACTGTTTTTGATTTTATTTAACTACAATAAATTTGTGTTGGCCACATGTTGGTATAATTGGGGCGTTTTTAGCACAAATCCTGCTTAAGTTCACCTTTACATACGTATTTATGTTCAATGACACCGTAGTTACGTAAAAAAAATCAATTGATATTGTTCCTCATCAATAATATGGCTTTGCACTTAACTACATTGGCTTAAGTCATGTGTCAGTTTAATCGAGCTCAGCCATTACCTTTACCTGGTTAAGTCGTAGACCAGTCAGAGAACTAACTTGGCACTGTTCCTCTTCATAATTTTAGCACCGCATTTAACCAAAGTACAATATAGCTGGCAAAGTCTCGATAACTGGGCTTTCGCAGCACAAAGCTAGCTTAAATTCACCTATCAAACGCACTATCCTCGTGCTCAATGACGTCACAGAAGGTAGACAAGTCTAAGAACTGAGTTGGCACTGTTCCTCTTCAACATGCCTGCACAACATTTAAATAGAGTACATGAGCACTAGCCACATGTGGGTATAATTGGGCTTTCTCAGCACAAAACCTGCTTGAGTTCAGCTTTTAGACACACTTGCCTCATGTTCAATGACGTCACAGTAGGTAGACAAGTCTAAGTACTCAGTTGGCACTGTTCTTCATAAAAATTTCAGCATCGCATTTAACTAGAGTGTATTAGCGCTAGGCACGTGTTAGTATAAATGGGCTTTCTCAGCTCAAAGCCTGCTTGAATTCAGCATTTAAAAACACTTGCCTCATGTTTAATGACGTCATAGTAGGTAGATAAGTTTAGGAACTCAGTTGGCGCTGTTCCTCTTAAAATTTCAGCAGCGCATTTAACCAGAGTACATTAGCGCTAGCCACGTGTCGGTATGATTGGGCTTTCTCGGCACAAAGCCTGCTTGAGTTCAGCTTTCAAACGCACGTACCGTCGGCAAAAACGCCCTTTGTTGCCGCTCGGTCGGGCTGATTTCTTAAATAATGTCGGTTTGTGTAGGTAGGAGGGTTCCGGCCACATACAAGGTGACTGTGAATTGAGGCTGTTTTCTTGGGACAACTTGAGCATAATGAATATCATACACTGAGAGATTGGTGATCAAAAGAGAGTTCAACTTTTTTCTTAAAAAGTGTCGGTTTATGTAGTTAGAAGGGTTCATAAACGGTGACTGTGTATAAGGCCTCTTAACAATCTTAAAAAAATATCTTGAGGATAATAATTAACAGGTAACAGGTTGAGGTAATGCAAAAAGTTGGACTGTATGTGATGGAAGTATAATTAAAGTTTGTTAGTGGAGAAAAAGAAGTCGACCGAAATATAGGTAGGTACTATTACTTTTTATGTGATAGGTAGCAGACGAGCAGGCGGATCACCTGATGGTAAGCAATTGCTGCCGCTCATGGACACTTGCAACACCAGTGGAGTTACAAGTGCGCTGCCAACCTTTTATCCCCTTCCCCCCCGGGTGGGCCTCCGGTACCCTCACTCACTCGGCGAAACACAGCACAGGGGCTGCTTCACGCCGGTTTTCTGTGAGGCAGTGGTATCACTCCGATCGAGCCGGCCCATTCATGCCGAAGCGTGACTTCAAGAAATGGGTTGAAAATCCATATCTGAAATAGCAAGGCGCATAACATCCAAAGTTTTATAGATGAGTAGATATAGTTACAAGGTCGATGACCGATCTTCTTTCAACAACCTCACTATTACTAAGCTTCAAGAAAGTCTCAAGTCTGTCCTCCGAACAGTACATCCATGGCTCCTTTATCCACATAGCAGGCAGGCATAGGCGAGTTCGCTGCAATCAGTCTTACTCCGCGTGGACGCGCTGCGATTAGTCAACGCCTTCTGCAGAGACACCGTTCCCCTACCTCCTCTCGGCTGTATCGATTGGCGGTAATCGATTCCGGTTGCCGCGGTGAAAAGTATCGATTGTTGTAATTACTGGGCGTTTTGGTGGGCATTGATTTTGTGAGTCGACACTTTAAGATAGTGAGACGATTAATATCATTGCAATGTATTCTTGGTGGAGTAGATTCGAGCGGGAGACACTCTGCTCGTTTTTGCACTCTAGTTTTCACTGTCATTAATAAGTGCTCATGCTTCGTCTTTTTGGAGATAAAAAGAAGTGCCCGAAGAGTTAAAAACCCGTACGCCCGCTGGCAGACGGAGATGCATTTCATATCAAACTAGCGGCCGCCCGCGACTTCGTCCGCGTGGAAAAGTAACTTTTTACCCCCCTTTTAACCCCTTACAATCCCTTTTTCGCAATAAAAATTAGCCTATGTTCTTTCTCAAGGTCTAGATTATCTGTATACCAAATTTCATTTAAATCCGTTCTGTAGTTTTGGCGTGAAAGAGTAACAGACAGACAGACAGACAGGCAGAGTTACTTGCGCATTTATAATATTAGTAAGGATTAAATTCAAATGATAGACGGCCCACGAGCAGACCTGATGGTAACTGACCGCAAGACATTTGCAATACCAGTAGAGTCACAAGTGCCAACCTTAACCCCTTCTCTTTAGATTGAGCCTCCGGTACTCTCACTGCTTCACCCTGGTTTTCAGTGAGGCCGTGGTATCTATCCAGTCCTATCTGCCACTGTTAGTGGCAAAGTGCATTAGCTTGATCGGCACGTTGCACTTGGAGTTGTTACGATTATCTTGTGTCAAAAAAATACTGATTGGCAGCCTTAATAACCGCTAATTTAAAAAAATAATGAAAATTTGATTGCAAAAACTGATTGTACCACATGTAAGTAGTATCATTAGATACGCAGAGAAAACATTGCTTAAAAAGCCCCATAAATTAAGACCAAATATATTAGAATAACGATAAAATTATTCGCTTTGTAGCAAACAAAGCCTTCCGTGCTGCAAATAAAGTTATTAAACACAATTACAGCTTACCATAAAAAGACTTAACAGGTTGATTAATAAGTAGCCGATGATAATTTGTATCCATCATGATCAGAAGTGAAGCGACGGCGTTAAATTATTGACGTCGACTATCTATAATTTCCACTCAATGACTGCGATACGCCCCCTCTTAACTGTCTTAAGTGGTAAAGTTGGTAGGTATCTACGTCGTTCGAGCATAAATGCAAAACCGACTATCGGCAATGTTCGAGCAATATACCTACATAGTCTTGTAATTTTTTTTTTTAAATAGACAGACGAGCATGCGGCGCATTTGATAGTAACTGGTAACCGCCGCTCATAGACATCAACAATGCCAAAACACAGCCATACCGCTGCCTGCCATGAAAGAAGAACTCTTTTCAAACCTCGTATAAAGGACATGTCTTAGCGATCGGGGAACGTCTGGTAGGCTGAAATATTATTTGCATGCATTAAAATAATTTAAAACTGTTAAACTGTAAATACTGACTTACAGAATAGACTAGAAAATAAATAAAATGCGATTCTACCATCGGGTCAGAAAGTTGATTGTGGCCGAGCAGGTCTGGCAAGTCACTCGCTAGTCAGGTACTCCTTATTACTTAATATTTTGATGGAATACACGATCACACGTCCGAAATTATTGCATATAGTGCATAAGGCCTAAAACGTAAATATTATCTGAAAACAAGAGCTGAAATAATGTCAGTTTGGTTTTTTCTAATAAACGCAATCTGATTTTCAAGAAAAGTACGAGTTCAGTACTATTCCGCTAACATTGCAAAAAAATAAACTTTAGAACGGAAAAATCTTTAAACGCCCATTCGAATTCTTCAACTCTCCCATTATCTTTTCGTTCCTTATTTACAATATTTCACGAGCGAGACATAAACATGGACATCGATTCATCGATACAATCGTGTAATTAACCTGGTCACGCAAATAATCGAATTGGGAGAAGGTGATTTACAAACCCATAATAAAGGCAGAACAATAATTTAATTTCACACGTACGGTTATCATCACCTTATGATCTGTTCTCGGAACATTTAATAAAAAGTATCTGCAACCACTCGGAAACTAGTAGTAAAGCTCTTTTTAAGGTTCCTTAAATCATAAGAAAAAACATGACTTTTAACGCAAATAAAATAAAAATCCAAATATTGTTAATTTACATTTTTAGTTAAACCTATAATAACCTATTATATTTATATATGTATTATATTTATGTAATAAAGAAATATAAAAATATTTACAATTTGATACAGTACCCTTGTTGAGTAAGCACAACTCTTACTTGAAATGTCTGTCTTCTATTGAGAACTTCGGTGAAAAACGAAACGAGATTGGTGGTCATTATCAGTTAATAAAGTCAAGATTGACATAATGATATGGGTTGAAAATTGTGGTGTATTCCAGAAGTAATCATAGTGTCTTGTGATGTGTAATTACTTAATTTTCGTCGTATTTTTACGATGAAGTGTATTTATTTTTCTGCGCTCTTTAATTTGTTTTGGCAGACCTGAAAATTTTCAAGCTATATAATTATTTTTAATGGAAGTATGATAAGAAATATTTTTTGTTTTTTTTTTATATTTCAGTATAAATAGGTTTGCTACGATTTATTTAATCTGGGCGTTGTGATAAAGGAGTACCTATCTCTTTCGTCCACACCAAAGTACAGTTATAGAGTGAGTGAGTGAGTAAGAAGTATGTGAATTATTCTAATTAACCAACAAACCTAAGATTGATTCGTTGACAGACATGCAAAGTTTAGTGATTAAGTGCCACATTCATAATCCGGTCTGAGCCGATCACCAGTGCGTCAGAACGTCTAAATTAGTTCGAATCGGCTGCACTAATTGGTACAACGCTATTTCTGTCATACATCGTGTACAAACATCGGCATTTATCAAACTTTTGCCTTCCGAGAGAAAATAATTGAGTACAGAGTGGCTACACCATATACATACCATGAATACAGACAGATAGGCTATACCTACTAATACACTGTAGGAAAGTGTACTTATTTAAAACTCAGTAACAGTAACTAGCCGTAAGCTAGCTTGCTAACTGTTTATGACGTTTTATATTATTTGTGGACCTCAAATGATTCAAAATAGTGCGTGAGTTGACTTTTTGTTGCTTTCAGAAATATTAAGTAAACATAGGCTACAAAAAGTAGGCTACAAAAAATTAGGCTACAAATTTAAATTTAGAATCAAAATCAGTTTGTTGGCTACAAAATCGATTTACATCTTCAAATCGTACTTGGCTATCTGTATCACATGCTTGAGAATACTTCAGAGTTCAGACGAGCAAAACAATCGCACGCGCGTCTGCAGACCAGAGTGATGGCGGACGAATCGATGTTGACAAATGAGTGTCGACACATACACAGATACTCGCACCGCTCGGCATCCGAAGTGCAATAGCTATCGCGATACGATTGCATGCCGTAGTACATGGCTCGGATGCCCGCATGCCGAGCGGAGGGTGGAACCCCTATTATTCGACGGCATTATTCACATCGTGTTTGAATGCCCGATTATAATCTGGCTTCCTTGGTGATCTACTTAGAAAATTAAATGTTAGCTTGTGTTTTGGTTGACATTGTTTTAAATGTTCAATTTCTTCTGAAGTCTAAAAAATGGTTTCAAGAAAAGTTTGGAAAGATACATTCCAGTTTGATTTTGATTATGACAATGTAATAAAATTGTCTTAGGCGCGGAATATCTAACTAAACTTATATATACTAGTACATATACAGTAAAAGTAGGTATCTTCTCAGGTACTCCATAATACTTAAACCCAATAATCCGATTTTAGTTAAAGCTAATTAGGTACTCATAGGTCGAGTAATGCAAAAATGTGGAGCAAAAAAAAAACTTGAAAAAAAGAACTAGTGGCCTGCCCTGGGCGTAATTTCGCTAGTGCAAAAATTAGTGTAAATTTTCTGTGGGCGGCGGCAGTCGTCTGCCATCGGGCGCTCTGTCTGCTCGTATGCCACCTTTCACTAAAAAATAGTAGGTAGTTCTAATCTTTACCAAGAGACGGCGCTGAGTATCAATTACAACGCGCAAGTGTTTCATACTGTCCATATAAAATCTGGTGATGTCTATCGAAATTTCCTCTTTATAAAAGTAAAAGTTAACGGACTTGTTCCTGTCTCTCTTATCTCCGTTTAAAGTCCTTTAAAGTGCACTCACGTGGCACGCCTATTTAGTGATCAATACTATAAAGTAGGCAATACCGTCGACTTGTAAACTATCAAAGTAATTTACGAGTAGGTCATTGCAACTAAACTAAACGCTATTAAACGCACTTCAAAAGAGACTCTCCTCTTTTTGGCGTCGCCACTCTTCTATTGTATCGTTATTCGAGTAGACTAGATTGATGGGCGATCGAATTTATTGGATACCTATCAGTTTTATGTACTGGCACTTACAGCTAATGCTTCCAGAAATGCATAGCATTAGTTTGTAAGAGTAAGTCGGTTTAGTCTCGGCAGCGGTCGACACAGGGTGACCAGATCTTACATGTTCTACGGGTAATGTTGATGTTTATACACCGTGCTTTTTTAACTGTCTTACTCACTTCCCTGGGGCACTATACTGATGATTACAAACCTTTTCCCCCAAAAAACATAGAGTAAAATCTAAAATAAAACTTTTTTTATTAGTCATCAAGATTAAAGGGTCTAAATTGTTTGAATTGAGTTGTTTTAAAAGTGATAAAGCTAGGTCTTTGCCCTTTTAACAAAAGCGATATGCCTGCTTTCAAGTCAGTAATTAGTGATACCAAAATTTGGGCAATATTACTGCGGCGGCCACCCCACCGGCCAAGTCTCCAGTACAAATCTTGGCGGCTGGTCACCCTAGCCCGACAAGCAAATTGTTTTCGAATCGGTTGCTTAAACGATCATTCGAATGATCGATAAAGCTATTGCGGTAATGTATCGCAGTACCAGCAAATTCATTACGACGATTCGTTAAATATTGATTCCGATTCTCTCTACACCTTTCCTTACTAAGTGTGAATTGTGACGTGCGTTTGTGTATAAATTTGCAATTCGTTTTGTAAATGTCTATAATAACGTATGCAGGCTAGTACCTCTAGTATCTCTAATGACGGTTGATTACTTAGTCAAGTATTTTTATATAATAAAACCCCGTCGTTTAGCATCGGGGATTAACATTGTTGAACAAGCTTCTAAGCTATAGGTACCTATAGAGCACTGCGGTTTCCCACAACGTCCGATGTGAGCTCGATCCAAACCCGTGAGCGGAAGTTACCATAGAAATTAGTACTACATACAGTTACTACAGATTATATTTTCTCGATTTCGCATCGGATTCAGATAGGGCATAGTGTGAAACCGCTCTAATTAGGCACAGTGGCTCTATTTATCATCTACAGAACTTATCTAACGCTAAAATCCATACTAATATTATAAATGCGAAAGTAACTCTGTCTGTCTGTCTGCTACTCTTTCACGCCAAAACTACTCAACGGATTTAAATGAAATTTGGTATACAGATAATCTAGACCCTGAGAAAGGACATAGGCTACTTTTTATTGCGAAAAGGGGGTTGTAAGGGGTTGAAAGGGGGGTAAAAAGTTACTTTTCCACGCGGACGGAGTCGCGCTGCCGTGTTACGCACAACTCTGCTATCTCAAAAAACATAGTTTTGAGAAAAATGGCTTTGAAGTTTTAAACAAACATTTACTTGTAGCGTATTAAGGAAACATGATATATAATTGAAACTGACAGATTAGGTGTGTAAATGCTTCTAGAACATATTGACATATAATTTTTTTTTATATCTATAAAACTTAATTTTTAAATTGAGATAAACGAGTTTCGCATAACCAGAACTTCATACAAATGTGGTTACGCGTCGTATGATAACTTAAGTTAGAAGAGTTGGGTGCAACCAAAACACACGATGCAGGGAAAGCCTATCTATGTTATCTATTTAGTTGTATTAGATGCGTTTGACTAAAAGGCCCTGTTTTCTGACTAGTGGTTAACCAATTGTAAAAAAACCTTAACAAATTGTTAAATATCGCTGAATTGTATTTTTTGACCAATAGTTAGCTGAACCAATAAGCGATTGCTAATCAACGAAAGAGGCCCTGGCGAACCACCCACCAACCCGCACTGGTCCAGCGTGGTTGGTTATGGTATAATCCTCCTAATGAAGAAGACAATATTGCCTCGGCCCCCAGTTCCCGGCAGCCCTGCTGTTCTGGTTTTGTTAACGACAGGCAGACAGGCAGGGGGTGCTAAGAATCTCCGGAATAAGGAAGGCCGCCATACCACACTGACCGAAGAACTCGACAAAAATGGTGAAAATCCTTCGGGACGAGGGTGCAAAATTCTGTGAGTTGCGACGTACGGGCAAGCGGTCTAAACTTTCGAAAGAGACTCTGGGCCTAATGGACAAGAGGCGGAACGATCCATCATTCACTTCGGCAGAACAACGGGCTCTGAATAAGTCCATCTCCAAGCTGTTAAGACGTGACCTCCGAAGCTTCAATGCACTCTCAATACAGAGAGCAATTGAGCAGAACCAGGGGCCCAAAGTCTTCGTACAACAGCTTGGAAGGAGCCACCTGTCGAAGTTAACCATAACAAATGGAGAAGTCACCACGTCAAAGCCAGAGATTCTTTCGGAAGTTTACACCTTCTATAGCCAGTTATAAAGTCAAAGTCAAAGTCAAAGCCCCGGGAGAAGACGGAGTCACAACCGAGCTTCTGAAAGCCGGTGCTGAAGGAACTTTTCTCCGGAAGAACTCTTAGGGCGTGGCAGCGGAGCTTGGTCGTATTGTTCTTCAAGAAAGGCGACAAAACCTTACTGAAGAACTATCGACCAATTTCACTCTTATGTCACGTCTATAAGTTGTTTCGAATTTCGAATCACCTTACACGAAGACTTGACGAAGCTTAACCTGCAGAGCAGGCCGGGTTCCGACGGAGTTATAGCATCATATACCATATTCACACAGTGAGACAGGTTATACAGATGACCAAAGAATATAACCAGCCCCTGTGCATGGCGTTTGTGGACTAAGAAAAAGCTTTGACTCCGTCGAGAACTTCTCGAGGCCTTGCAGAGGCGCAAAGTCGATTGGCGATATATCGAGGTGTTAAGGTGTCTGTATGACGCCGCTAATATGTCCGTAGTAATCCAAAATGGCCAAACCGAGCTTGTCCTGCTGCGACGTGGTGTGAGACAAGGAGATGTTATATCTCCGAAACTCTTCTCCGCTGCGCTGCAGGACATGTTCGAAACGCTTAACTGGAAAGAGCGCGGAATCAATATTAATGGCGATGTCACACCTGCGATTCGCAGACCACATCGTCATCTTGGCAGAAACCTTACATGACCTACAGGAGATGGTGAGCAGCCTGGCTGAATCTTCCAAACACATCGGTCTTCGGATGAACTTGGATTAAACCAAGGTCATGTTCAACGAGCTCGTTGATATCCGGGACTGGTCACAGTTAATGGAGTACCTTTCGAAGTTGTCCAGGAATATGTCTATCTAGAACAAACGCTCCAATTAGGCAGAAATAACTTCGAGAGAGAAGCTAATAGAAGAATTAAGCTAGGCTGGGCAGCATTTGGTAGGCTTCGTCAAGTCTTCTCATCGCCCATCCCTCAAAGTCTTAAGTCGAAAGTCTTCAACTAGTGCGTCCTCCCGGTCATGACTTTCGATGCCGAGACATGAACACTCACGGCTAGACTAGTCCACTTGTTTAAAGTCGCTCAAAGAGCTATGAAAAGGGCTATGCTTGAGTATCTCTGAAGGACCGCATCAGAAATGATGTAATCCGACAGAAAACCAGAGTCCAGAGTCACAGACATAGCCCACCGAATTAGCAAACTGAAGTGGCAATAGGCTGGTCACATTAGCCGCAGAATTGACAACCATTGCAGCTGTAAAGTCCTTGAGTGGAGATTGCGACTCGGTAAGCCAAGTGTTCGGTGACAAGATGGGATGATGACATTGGAAGGCTGGCTGGTTTGGGCTGGATGAGAATGGCCGAAAATCTGGAGCAGTGACGTGTATTAGGTGAGACCTATGTCCAGCAGTAGAAGAGTGTGGGTTGCTGATGATGAATGACATGAATTGTAAAGAAATAAATGGCCGCAAGGTGCACGCCGCCCACTGTTCCGCGCGCATCGAGTGACCATTTTTTTTTTTTTTTTTTTTTTTTGGTTTCGCTGGGGAATGCCGCCGACCCGGAGTGCAATGGGCCGACGTCGCCGCCTAACGGCGGCGCCTTATGCATACCCGCCTACTGGGGAGCAGGCGGGTTATGTCGGGCTCTCCTCTGGCGGGGGCTTCTCCTAACGAGAAGCCGGCCAGAGGCATACCGACTAAACCCCAGCGGTTTTCCCTCATCGCCCTTGAATGGGGAGGCGTCGTGGGCTGTAGGACGAACCTATTACCCATACGGGCACCACAACCCTCCCCGGGCGGTGCCCGCCTACACGGCGGGCCAGGCGGTTCCTCCCCCGGCTTGGCCGGGAGAGGGAGTAGGGACGGCCGGGAAAACTGAGCCGTCCCTACCAGGCTGCGGAGGGAGCCCGTGCAATGCCAGTGCTGGTGTCCCCACACCACGCACCGGCGGGCTCCCTCTGCGGAGAGGAGGGAGACGCGCATCTGTTCGGCGTCTCCTCCCCCTCCTTGCCCTTCGGAGCGCGCTGGCGAGAGGATCCGCCTCTCGCACGCGCTCCGCCGCCTCCTTCTCTGCCATTACGTGCTCGCAATAGTCAGCGAAGGCCTTCCAAGCCTCTTCACTCGCTAGCATAGCTCTCACTATGCTAGAGAGAGAGAGGTCCTGGCCGACCCTCGCGACCAGCGCCAGACGCTGCGGAGACCACGACACACACTCCGCTAGGGTGTGTTGTGCCGTGTCCTCCGCAGCGCCGCACGCATGGCAGGAAGGCGTCTCCTCCCGTTTGATCCGGTGCAGGTAGTGACCGAAGCATCCGTGTCCGGTCAGTACCTGCACCATACGGAAGGAGACGGAGCCGTGGTGACGCTCAAGCCACCGGTCCAGGACCGGGGCGAGCGCATCGAGGGTCCTTCGGCCGTATCGGGCGGAGGCGAGGTCCTCAGACCATCGCCTCAGGAGGCTCTTTCGAGCCTCCCTACGAACGGCCTCCCGCTCGACGGGGCAGAAGCGTTCCTCTTCTGCCCTCTTGGCCGCCGTCCATTGGTAGACGGCGGCCAACACCACGGCTTCCAACTCCCAAGGAGGGGTCTCAGCGAGTAAGCAGGACGCATCGAAACCTACCGTTCGGTAAGCTCGAGCGACCCGCTGCGCCATCACCCGCTGAGGCCCCCGCAGGAGGGGAATGTTGTCCCGTCCCGCCAGGGAGTCGGCCCAGACTGGCGCACCGTAGAGCGCCATGGAACGCAAGATGCCGGCGTAAAGATGCCGACACCTCGAGCCTGGGCCCCCCAGGTTGGGCAGCATCCACGTCAGCGTGTCTGCTGCCTTTAAGAGTCGCGGTAGCAGCCCGCGAAAGTGCGGGCCAAACTGCCACCGCGAGTCTAAGGTGAGGCCGAGATAGCGCATCCCGGCCTTCACCTCAACCTGGTGCCCCCCCACAGTGATATGCGCACCGTGGGGGAACGGTTCCCGAGGCCCTTTGGGAAAGTAAAGGGCCTCAGTTTTCTCCAGCGCCACCTCGAGGCCAAGGAGGCGCATTCGGGATACGACTAGGTCGCCGCCGTGGGACGCCACGCGAGCGGCGTCCCGGTACGTCGACCCCCGGGAAGTGACCAGGGTGTCATCTGCATAGCAGATGACACTCATTCCCGGGAGGAGTACGCCGCGGAGGACCCAGTCGTACCCGATATTCCACAGAAGTGGTCCGAGAACCGACCCCTGTGGAACGCCTAGCTCGACCGGTCGGCGCTGGATCTCCCCATCCCGGTCCGCATATATGACCTCTCTCCCCTCGAGGTAGGAATTTATTGGTATACGATGCCTATCTCTGTTAACTTCAAATTGAATGAGTTAGGCATGGCTGCAACGATAAAAAATTAAGTTAAACGAATTTGTCATATGAGTTTCTGGCTTATTGATACATGTTTTTTTTAAACTGTCTTTAGTGCCATATAGATCACACTTTTTAAGAGTATTTCGCACTGGTTACGCGTAACTCGTCTAATTTAAAATAGCATACTTGTGTGTAACAGGGCAGCGCGGGCGGCCGCTAGTCTTAAATAAATACAAAATCTCGGCGGTCTGATCACTAGTAAATATTTTCCAAACTACCTTGGATACTGCTAAAAACTAACATACGTACTAGTTTAATTGTGTTAACTGGTTAAATGGTATTTTCCTTAATCCTTACGTTAATTTATTTACTATTACCATATAATTATATGAGTAGGTTTACTTATATAAGTATACGGCACGTCAGGAAGCAGTAAATTACTTGACCACTTATTTTTAGGCGATGCTATTTCGATAAGCCTAGAAAATACGTACAATTATAAGATTTTACAAAATAGCATAAATGAGGAAATTAATTTAATAAGAAGAAAAATACATACATACATATAATAAATCATCTAACCGATATTCGGCTACGGCGGCCAATATTAACGATCAGCCACATTCGAAGGATATAGGTATTATAGCACTCAAGTGTAAGTATGCGCAAGCACAGGTGCTTACAAGTTTATTTCTCAATTTACGTAGGTACCATCGTTACCCCCGTCTGGTTTTTCGAAACGTTTTTTTTTTTCGCGCGTAAAGTATAAGCGCGTATGCTGAGACGATACGCGCGGAAAAATACGCTGGTGTAAAACTACTCTAGGTGCGTCTAGCCGCCCAAATATCACAAAAGTGGTACTGTGAGCTAACGTGTGAAGATTCTAACTAGACAACACCTAATCCATCTTAGATAATCCTAAGTCACGTCCCACGACAACAAACCTCTTATGCAACAAAGTTTATCGGAATCCACGACCTTATACCTCACAAAAAAACGCTACAACTATCAAAGTAATATTTATAGATTCTGATTAATGATGTGGAAGTGGGGACGTGGTTCTCGACGCGGTGATGGATGCTCTATCGAGTTATTAGATAATGGTGTTTCAATAGAATTAGAAGCTTTGTTCTTCCTGCCCTTGCCAAGGGTCAAATGGAGCATGCTCTGGATAGTTGGAGATAAAAAAGGAACGCAGATCACGCGGCGAGGCAATTTGACTCGCGGCTTTTGAAGTTCGATGTTATAGTGTAGAATTATTTTACTCTTTTATGCTAGCGGCGACAGACGAGCAAGCGACTCGCCTAATGGTAAGTAATCACCGCCACCCATGAGTACAAGCGAGATCAGAGATCGCTGATGCCTAGCTGGCCTTTTAGAAAAGAGGTACAATATTTTCTTGAGTCTTTAGATCGTAGCTATTATATTAGCCGTAATCCTGCTGCAACCAAAATTAAGGTACCAACGTGGTAAAAACTTCACTTTCAACTTTTTGACACTTAAATCAAATTTGAATACTTATTTGTTACAATTAGGGTAAGGTATTCTTCTGGGCTGAACTTCAAATAATTGGAAATCTTTCCAAAATTCACCATCTTCTATGCACCACTCTTGTTTTTGCGCTTGTAGGATGATCCGATCTAGGGATCATATTCTTATCTTGAATAAACTTTCCGTTATTTTTATTTATCTTCATGAAGTAAATTGTTGTACCCCATCTATATTCGTAAATATTATTACCATAACGGAATTAAACTATGCGAAATTTGTTATTAATGTCACTCTTTTGTGGTCTTTGCCATTTTAAACCAAATACAGGCATTTGTACACATACACGAATAATCTAACCTTTAGTTTTTATGTCAGCTGTAGCCCTAAGCTAAGAAAACGCAATAAGTTCAATAAATTTCTGATGACATTGCCATAATTTTAAGATAAGAGTAAAAATTAGTATTTATCTGAGTTATACTAATTCGTCCCATTAAAAAAGCATAAAATTATACACAAAAAGACTACTGTCCGTGCGTGTTTCAATGCAATTTCATACATTCTAGTACATAATGTTTTGACTGGGCACATTACGCAAAGTATCAAAAAAGCCTTAATACAGTCTTTAACCGATGAGGGCTAGAAAAAACTTAAATATTAATGTAGAACACGTTTCGCTATAAATAGCTAATTCGTATCGTATTAATAACAGCGAGCACATCTGTTATTGCAGGCGTGGTGTGATAATGAGTTGTAAGGGAGGTTCGGGCACAAAGCGAAGCGATGCTATACGTGAAGCAGACTTATCCGAGCCAAACGCGTCGAACCAGTTAACGAAACGAGATTTCTGTAGGTATATTGACGCCCCCTTTAATCAAATAATCAGTAATGTGCTATTATGGTCTTGTTATGACAAATTCTGCATCAACAGCCTACAACTTTAGTATTTTAACCAGATTTTCTTATAGAAACGGATTCATCAAAGCTTATAGATTTAATTTATAGAATTTTCGGTATTATTAATTTTTCATTAGTACCTACCTGATCATAAGAGAAAACACAGCTATAAATATTCACAGTAAGAACCATCCTTGGCTCTCTACGAGTATAGCTATGCTTTTGCTGTGAAAAGGACCTTAACAACAGATGCAAGCATTATAAAGAGCTATTGTCAAATGAGACCGTGGATATGAAAAATCGTTTCATACCACGAAAATATCGGTCATAAATGATGATAATGATTACTAGATTTGAAAAAAATAATTTAGGTTTAAAAAATTGCTTAATGAAATAGTGTTTCATGGGTGGCGGTAATCGCTTACCATCAGGTGATCCGTCTGTTCGTCTGCCCTATCATAAAAAAATGCGTCCAAGAGTTTCTTGTACAAAATTCCATGGTCATTGACACCAAATAGCATTTTTTTTTAAAGTCTATCCTTGCAATTTTTAAAACCATACAAAATAAATTTGCATGAACACACTTAGTCACACCCCCATAAATTACCTTAAACTCTTTCAAAATTCCCAAAAAATAACAATGAATTAAATCCCTCAGACTGTGAAAAATTGTAACAGGTACTTTCTTTTCACGTTCCAGCTCAAAAGAAAGTGTTTACTGATTTACAACCGCATTAAGGTCGCCGGATCAAAACAAAGTGCTCGAAATAGTAAAATCAAAAGTATTTTTTGCTGGTATTCTTGTAAATAACAAGAATACGAGCGAAAGTGACGGGACAAAAGGATGAATACAGTTTTGCGTATGACAAGAGACAATGGTGCATGAGTTGACCACCTGCCGATTGGACGGGCATTTGAATATTATTCGCAAAGTTTCGATTTCACTTCGGCCAGTCTTTTCTCACAGCTTGCAATGCTGAGTTATTCGATACGACAAGTAACTGTGTAACCTTAGCCTATAATGTATTTTCTGAGCGTGAGTTTTAAAAGTTTATAATTTTTTTTTGTCGTTTAAAAAATATAGGTAACTGTGTTTTACGTGCGGAGTCTTGATAATATTGTGTTATGATTTTGTTTACTATCTTAAACATCGCAATATTGGTAACCATATCAAGGTAAGATACGACGAGCTTTTGATTTATAGGTACATGTTGCAGGGAAACGAGAATATCCGAGATTTCATTATACTTAACCTTGGAATGTATTTTCGTTAATTGATTTTTTTTATTTATTATCTATAAGTTTAGTAAATCGTCATATTTAAAGTCTCCTCTATATTTTGTCCATTTACGTCCGCGTCCGTAGAACATTCGCTTCGCATGTACGGCTTGCTTTAGTAAAGTATAAAATGTTATAGAATTTTGAATAATGGTAAATAAACATAAAATCACATGCAACACAAATTGATAGTTAACACATTCGTGGACGTTTGCCCTCGCAACATTATACCAATTTTTAATAAGTTTTACCTGCGTGTTTGATATAATAATAAAAAATATATTGAATATTTAATTGAAATTATATTTTCTTACCTAAAATTTAAACGAGTAGGTAGTTATTGTTTGTAAGTAATTGACGGAGCAATTACTAATAGCATCAAAAATTTGGCCGCAATCACATTTGATGGTAAATGATAATGTAGCCGAAAGTGGATCATGTCTGTCTAGTAACATCTTTTGCACTCTTCTTCTGAAAACAATTAAATCATAGAGTTCAGGCAACATATTTCTCATATAAGAGAATACACCAGCATTGTCTTTATATACGACTACACAATCAAAATAAAAAAGTAATTAATAAAAAAAAAGAAACAAAACCTCAACTCAAAAGAGAAAGGGTAAACTCAGAAGAAAAAATACCGATACCTAATAAGATAAAAATGACATTATCTACGTTTCGACAGTTTGAAATATAGCTCCGAGGAAGATGTCAACAAGGTATGCCCACTTTTTAAATCCGTGGTAACAGGTAGGTTCACATGCGGGATTTTATTTATAAGGTGTGTTTGTAATAATGTGGAATGCGTCTGCGGCCGGTGGTTGGCTTGCCCTGGAGGGGGGATGACCGGTTATATAGGGTGCTTAGTAGGGCATATGCTGTGATTTTGTTGAGCATATTTTTTTCCTAAGAGATATCGTAAAAAGTTTAATTAATTATATGAATAGATTTTGGGAACATTTGCGAACGTTAATTGTCAACAATAAAAAAGTACTTAAATATCAGTATATAAATAATCGAATGATTCTCATTTAATCTTGCATATAACTAATAAAAAGTTACGTTATGACGCAACATTATTATATTTTTCATAAATTAGGTAGTATTTTCTTCTAGTCTTTAGTAATGGCTTATTTTTCTTTGATGTTTGAAAAAAAATGTGATTATTAATATCTCCATCATGGATCTCACTTTTATATCAAATCGGAGGGGGGGAAGGGGGAATATTCATTTCATACATTTTTATAGTATTACCTACGAATATGAACGTAGGTAATTGGATTTAAATATGTTGATTGCGTCGGCAGTTTGTATTAGATACATCTCCCTGATGTGAAATATTAATAAAAATATACAGATAATGGTATTGAGTTAGATTTAAATAAACCATTTTGCGTAAACAAGAAAACAATTGAAATAAAAAGTTCCAAACATTTAAAATCACCGCAAGAATAAGGTAATAAATCGCACTTACTTAGCCGCATCGCGCTGTTGCTCCGAAAATTGACCCAGGACACCCCGTAAAGTGGAGAGTATGATATCAAGGTTAGGCTTAGCGGAACACTCCACATGTGGTCAGCGTTAATAAAGCGAAACGGCACCATGCCCGCCCGTGCGTGCGACAGGGACAGCCATACGGGCTTAGTCCGCCATGTTGTGTTATGGATGCCTATCATATTTTGGACCCGCTCTCAACCGGATTATTCTTTTTTTCTTTTGCGCCTCCGACTCGAACCGGTCTCGACGACGACCATTTATTGTAGATTAAAGAGGCTTGTTGTCTTAATTTTAAGCCACGCTATAATTTATGGCCACGTATTAATGTGGAGTCTCCGCCATTTTTTCCATAAGATAGATACGTCATTGGTTTCTTTATTTGTTGTTGCTTTATTAATTCCAGCGTTAGTGCCGACTAATATTTTTGTACTTAACTTAATGATTTGGCAGTTAAATTAAATTGTTCTCGTTTTGGTAGCTAAATTGAAATTTACTGCGATGATTTTGAGCGGTATAGCGCGACGTCGGTAAAGCATTTGTCATGTTTACGTCTCGAGAGTATTTGCTTAGTGCTTGTAACTAATTCACTTAATTGTATGCGATCAATTAGCACCTCTTTGGAACTATTTTTCAAGTGTTTATTTAAAGTGTAAATTAAGTTTATTTAAAAAGTAAATTTCCAACCTTTTACGGGGCGAAATAAAAGAAACTTAGTAAATTAGATAGACTTAAAGTTTTTAGTTTTTGACAATGTGTCTAGTAGAGGGTTAAATTTAATTATGAGAAAATGAATCACGGCTTGATTTTACCGCTATGAAATATCATTTAACGGACTTATAAAGTGTTAATTTTTTTTAAATTGTCATGTGTTTTATTTTAACTTATATTATTTCTACACCGTTCTTATTACTCAATATTACTCATAAAACTCATAACGTAAAACTTCGGACTCATTTTAATATCCCCTCTTCTTATTAACTAAAGCACGAATCTTCCAGTTCCACCATAATCCCGTACCGTTAAATCCACAAATCATAAGGAAAAGATCAGCTGAAACGGCCTGAGGTCGCTCAACCTAACCGTCATCGCGGGGTATTAATCACGAATATTCTGTACAAAACAAAAGCGAGTGGGCAAGTGCAAACTCCCATGTCCGAGTGAAAAAAATGACGGCACGCTCGAGCGGGCCGAGGCTGGGGCTTGTGGGTAGCGCGGCTGCCAGCGGAACATACGGATTATATTTATATGGGCCGGCTCGACCGGAGTGATACCACGGTCTCACAGAAGACCCGCGTGAAACAGCGCTATTTCGTGGAGTGAGCAGGGTACCGGAGGCCCAATTGGGAGGAATGTCCAATTGGCCTCGGTTGGAAGCAAACTTGTGACTCTACTAGTGTTGCAGGTGTCTATGGACGCCGGCAATCGCTTTCCATTAATCTGTCTGGCTTGTCAGTCACCTATCAGAAAAAAAAACTGATTTTAAAGTTTCGCGATACATTATAGGTAGGTATAACTAATTGATATTATGGGACTAAGCGCGATGGAGCTAACTGGAAGCTGACTGGGGGCGGGCGGCGTCTGCTACGGCCTACTTGTCAGCTGAACAGTGTAGGTATGTAACGCAGTCGAAACAATTATAAAGTGTACTTACTTATACGATATAATAGTGACAACTCCCGTTTAATTAATTACTTAACAAATACCTATAAAGTGTTGTTTAGACTTTAAAACTACAAAAATTGCATTGCAAATTATACAAACGATTTCCTTGATTAAAACACGGATAGCCGGACAGACCTTAGGCTTCCTCGAAGACTACCGAACTGAATCCAAGAAATGTGTGATTTACGTCACAATCAGCTATCAAAATAAAAGGCGCTTCTATTATTATGACAAATATACTAAACAATCAGATATTTGTGTTCATACCTATGAGGAAAACATCGCATGTTTGTTTACGTAAACGTTAACACATTTACCTCCGCTCCGCTACTCTGCAACCACGGACAGAAGGACGCCGGCGCAAAAAGCGCTACCGGTGAAAAAATATGATTTATCACTCGAAAAATGTGGAAACACACGCAAAAAGGGAGAAACGGTGAAAGCGCGGGGTTTCCACTAGACAAATTTATTAATCCTATCGGCCGGCCGCTTTTATTTGTGCGTTGTATCGGCTTCTAGTTTTTTTTATTGCGAATAGAATATATGAGTGGGGACTGTATGTTGCAGACGTGGTAACTAAGCGCTATTTATTATATTGATTTTCTTACGGTTCAATCCAAATGTTTTAATTTAAAATCACTTTCATAGTGACCGTTATCAAAACAAAGCCAAAGGCCCCTCAAGCGGTTTGAAACTGGCATAAAACTTAACCGCCCACACATTAATATCTGTATTTTGAATTTATAATTCATCAACATCTCACACATAGGCCTGATTCCATACTAAGAAGCTTAACTAATAATGTATGATATAGCGTATGAGAGAGGGTCACAACCAAATGCATCATTAAGCTAGACAAAAACTATAAGTACCTACTTACCTCATCATCTGTTCTTTTAAAAAAAAATGTTTTTTTTAATTTTAAATTACAATGGCTGGATAAAACGGCGAATTCAAATTAATATAAACTGCCATTCAAACCTTGAGTTAGCTGATTTTACTTATGTATATACCTAACTATTCTGTTATTATTTAAAGAAATAAAACTATTCAAAGATTAAAATTTTCTTCTAACCGGAAAAATAAAAAAGACATACTATTTTATCCCGCCATATTTTTATAGAATATAATAAGGGAAAGGAAGAAATAATACAAGAAGATTTTTTTAATGTATGCGTGAACCATGCTTTGGTGTACAAATAACATTTTTGGTGCACAAATATTAATTATGGTAGACAGTTGTCATTTTTTGGTACACAAAATCATTTTTGTTCTACAAAATATGATTAATATTCTTATTATAATACCTACCAAGTCACAGAAACGCTTATCTAACAGTCGTCCCAATCTTCACAACCTACGGCAGTCGCAAATTAACACATACTCATTACTTATTCTCGTATCTGCACGATCGAGCGATGCAAAACCAACGCGCTTACCCGGTGGCTATCGAGCCATGTAATTACATCTCCATTCAATAATAAAGCTACAATCTTAATAGAGTGCTAAGAATGCTGATCGCCGATACAATGGCTGTTTGTGATGGTAACGAGAAAACTACAGGTTTGGTGCTTCTGTGTAAAAGAATGGTTGTACCTATCTGTACAGTGTGTCCGGGGATGTGTGTCCGACCCGTGAAGGCGACTCAATATGGTTATAGTATATAGGAGGAAGACGAACAGACGGATCTGATGGTAAGAAATTACCGCCGCCCATGGGCACCCGCCACACCAGAGGAGTCAGTCACAAGTGTCACCGCTGGTTTTTTGAAGGATTGTTAAAAATGGCGGCCATTTTAATTTTATTGCTGTAGATTCCGGGTTGGTTCGACATTTATACGATTGTAAATCATCTTCATCGGAAGATGTTGATGACTTGCTTAGAGACACTGGATTTGTCGAAAAGTAATGACCATATTGAGTCGCCTTCATAGGGTCGGACACCGAACCGAGGAGTTACTGTAATACACGATGTATCGGTATTTACCCTCCGACCATTCTAAACGAAATATTTAGTTCTATGACGCAGTTGTCCGTGACGTCTCATTTTAATTTACTCCTATAGTAACAAAACACTATGTACCTAAGTATATCTAAACCTTCTAATGGATATTTCACAGAATTTTACACACGTTGTCCAAATTAAATCTCCGCTCGATTAATTTCAGTCCCCAAATCGTTTATCTTCTTTATGTACTCGTACCTTATTTCAACATATTACATATTAAAATCATACATTCACCAAAATATATTCTTCAAAACCTGAACAACTAACATAATTTTCATGATTAAAACACTTTCTAAACCTGTTTTCTGGCATATCATAATTATATCCTCACTTGGAAAACTCCTACGTACTTAGTTATTCGTGTAGTACGTGAGACTGACAAATACAGAGATGGAGCATTTTAGGCGAAAATGTAAATTTTAATTTAAAAAGGTAGGTAGGCTCATCTGATCTCACAGATATTCATGGGCGACGGTGGTTACTTACAATCAGGTGGCCCAATTAATCGTTTGACGTATAAAGTAAAATAATATTTATATACCTACCTAATATGAAATTAAAACAATCGAAATGAAGTCGTTTGCTTATCTAAAATCTTAAATCTTTTATAAAAGTTATAGCATCATTTTAAACTATTACTAAATTTAGTCTCCGTTTTTAAATTAGGCCATTAAAATAAATATAGGGTCGCTCTACCTTAGGCTCCACTTCTCGCACTCTTTTTGTGCAATGTATCTAAGTTGTAGTTGTATCAATGTAGCAAGATCTTCTATATAATTATGTATTGTGTATTATTGGATTATGTGAGAAAAAAAAGTATTTTTTAAAAACTTCATTTGTGTTGTGTAGAGTATGGATTTGCATCTTAAACATAAACGATAATGCCTTTCTATATCATAAAAATACATAATAAAATTTCATTCGACACTGTTGGAATTCCATACTTAGCCAACCTGTTCGCCACCCGTTTAAAATTAAGTTGATTAACCTAACCCTCTCCTACACACCGCATCCTCGTGTATACGTCCGTGACAGATACGGGGACGGCGGATCTTAGGCGGAAATTAAAACTAATAATTCAAAAAGTTTCCGCGCGACCGAGCCGCCAGGCTAGATTTATGTTGCAACCAGTCTTGTGAGTGCTTCCTAGAGTCTGTGTGTTTGGCTGGAAGGAGTTAGATAATCTAAATTGCTTTTATTTTTTGGAAAAAATAATTGAAGATCATATCTATACATTCCTAATATACGCCAAAGGTCCCCACCCTGGACAAACATTCGTGTGATGAACACTTGTGTTGGTTCAGTGTATGGGTGTTAAATATGTATTTAAGTATTAATAATATTTGTGATCCTCTGTTGTCTGATATCAGTAACACAAATGCTTAAGCTACTTAGTACGGAATCAGATCAATGTATGAGATGTTGTGTACATAATTATTTATCTGTACAGATCACTTTCCAATTTTAAATTCAGTTTTTTTTTACCTTTTATTTTTTATTAATCATTATACTCGTACTTGTAAGAGTTATGTTTTTATCTATGTGTGCAAACGTGCTAAAGTGGCAGTTGGCTGGCCATTTCAGCCGCCGAACTGCAGCTGAGGTACACTAGCTGAGTGGAGACCATATCTCGGTAAACTTAATGAAGAACGCCCTCAAGCCAGATGGACCAATGAGCATTGAGCATAGCAAGAGCTGGATACGAGTAGCGAAATGTCGATCGGAGTGGCGAACATTCGGAGAGGCCTAGCAGTGGACTGCAACAGGCTGCTGATGATGATATAAAACGCGTGATAAAACGTTGAATATTAAAATAAAGTATTTTTTATGTTCATACTCGACTTTACGTTTATATTCATTTGCTTCTAATATTGTAAAACTTAATAACTTCGTCAATATAATGTAGGTATGTAATGGCAAAACTATCGACTTCAAAATGTAAAACCCCACGAAAGATTTTACTTCCATGCTTAGTACCCTACCTGCGATAGAAAACTTCTTTTTGTTCTACAAAGTCCTCCGACTTGTTGGGCGAGGTCCGGTTTTGTGGATAAATATTTTAAATCGATCCGTTATCAATTACTACACCTATTCGATTATTTATAGTTTGTTATTAATTTTAATATCTCCGTTTGTATATTTCACGCAGCTATGATGTTAAGCAACTTCTTTAGATTCTTAAATCAACAAAGATAAATTTAATTGAACGGTCAAGACGTTTATTGGGGTTATTATTTCTTTGTTTATTATACCTGGTCTTAGTATCTGTAGTAAATTTATCTTCTATCTGTATTTTGGTTTCTACAGTAGGTATACCTATACTTATGGTCGTCGTTTGTGAATACAGATCATGAAATATATCGCATGAATTGGCTGAAAATACAATTTTATTCTTGTTACAAATTGTTTATTCTCAGTAAATAACGTGGTTAAAATTAATTCAGGTTTGAAGAACATCTACCTGATACATACCTACGTAAAAACACTTAGGTTAACTCTCACATGAACACACAAATAATTTTACGAACTTATAAAAAAGGTCGATTTCCTTTTAAATTATTCATCGATTTGACGGTGATTTTATTTACTCAGTTTTATTGTATCTAAATACTTCATATAAACGGGACTAAACGCGACGAGATTAAATAAGTACATTCTAGCACTTATGTACTGCTTGACGTTTCGACTTCGTTACAACAGCCGTGGTCACAAGCTACTAAATCGTTTCGCGTTTGGTCCCGTTTATATGAAGTATTTGTATAATGCAACGCAAAAGTTTACACACTAATCTTATTGTACCTATTAATTTTGTAGTTAAACCATTTAAAATACTTGCAGATTGATACATCCATTACTCACCTACATTCCAGTCTCCAGAGAACCTAGGCCCATACAAACATCAGCCAATTCGTCTCCATGCAGATTCTAACAAATAAAACTAACACGCCGACAGAGACGGACGGTAGCGAACCAAAACGCATTGACATTAGATGCATAACGATAGCAATACGTCGCTCGTCGCTGAAGCATCAATCGAAGGCCCGGCGGCGCAGCGCGAATGCATCAATGCACTGTGCGCTCATCACTAACCACCCATTCTAACTAACCGCCCAAACACTAAAGCGCACATCCATTGATCCCTACACCCAATCAACTAACTCAACATCCCAATCTAAAGCAGCAGTGAATGAGAAAATTAGAGAAACTGTTGAGGAAAACTGGTGGAAAGTATAATGTGGATGTTGGGAGGCATTTGTCGTAAGGTCAGCGGAGGAAAATGCAGTTTCATGTTCTCTCTTGACCATTTATTGCAGTTTTTTGATTCTAACTGTACCTACGTAATACTTGTTTTTGTAGCGAATGAAAAAGGTAGAAATAATGATACTTAAGTCATCAAAGTATGATGATAATCTATCGATGGTGTGTCCTTTTTTATGTGATACGTGGCAGACGAGCAGACGGATCACCTAATTGAAAGCGATTGCCGCCGCCCATAGACACAAGCAACGCCAGCGGAGTCACATGTGCGCTGCCAACTTTTTAGCCCCCTTTCCCCCTATTAGGGCATCCGGTACCCACACTCACTCGGCCGTAAGGCCGTAGTATCACTCAGGTCGAGCCAGCCAGTTATGCCGAAGCGTGGCTCTCCCACGCTTAACTTACTTAATCCGCAAGATAATTTAACGTTAACTTTACTTTGTTTCAACTTGAATTAATAAAGGCTACAGCTCAATTTTAGGCTCTACTGACTCAAGTAAAGATTTTATATTATTATTTGATCCTTGATAATGTTAAAGGTAGTATTTAAAAGCTATTTTAAGCTCCAAAACCTCGCCTACCGTAAAAATAGATGTAAATTTTTCGAATATCCATTTTCAGTATAATGTATAATGTTTATCCTACCTACGTATCTACGTACATACGTACGTACGTAATTTTAACATGAAATAATTTGTTGAAATTGATGAAAAAATCAACATCATCACATCAGCCTGTCTCAGTTTACTGCTGGTCATAGACCCCCCCCCCCCCATTTTCCCCAATGGTGAAAAAATACTGACCACTAATTTCACCATCCTCTCTGAGTTTAGGTAGCTACGGGTATTAGGGTATCGTATGAGGTCATGATTAAGGCATAGTTTGCTATTTTATTACCTAAATGTTCAAAGTACGTTTTCTAAAAAAGGGTTCTAAATTCAAGTGTCCGAAACCCTATTTTCGCATCACGTGGGCGCGGTCCGGCGTAGGTAGTAGAACCCCTGTTTATTATTTAGAATGTGTAGCGAAGACGCGAGTTGATGCTCGCTCCAAGTGGAAATCTTTTGGGATTACGCCGCCGTCAACTGGATCCTGACAGGGGCGCAGTGGGAGACAAATATTCGTAGGTATTTGGTAGATATTTTTCGTTGCTGATCTAAAAGTGACCCCACACTAGCGTCTTTTGAACGTCGGCGTCTTGCCGGCGACCTGTTCGCAGCAGCGTTTTGGGGCAGTGCGTCAATTAGCAACGCCTCGTTAGTCTAATGGTGTAAGTTATCTCCTAGGCTCGATTCCCCAGTCGTGCAAAAAGTGTCTTTCGATTTTTTCAAACATAGCTCGGGTTTACGATCACCATCCACCACCATCAGCTTTAGGCAAGCGTGGTGATTAAGATTAATCCCAACATAGAAGCGATGACTCTATTTCTATGATGGCCTTTGTCTAGAAGTGAAAGTCAACACCCCTTTCCCCCCATCGAGCTTTCAGTACTTACCGTCACTTACTCGGCGAAACACAGCGCAGGAACTGCATCATGCTAGTCGAGTAGGCCCATGCATGCCGAAGCGTGGCTCTCCCACGATGATACGGTATGTGCAGATAATCTAAGCTCCCCTGCTCCCAGTGTACCCCCAGCGCTACGATCTCAAGCTTCGCTCGCTATGATGTACGAGAAGACGACGCCTGGCGAAACCTAAACCGAAGTAAAGCCTCCATCACGTCAAATGAATACTAAATCATGGGCGGCCATTTGAATTTCAATATCTATCCGCTTTTGGTCTAACGCGCCTTGGCTATTACTTTGAACACTTTCGGTGATCTTGGGGATCCAGGTTTTGTGGCTTAGCGAAATTTTGTTTAGTTACGAGTATTTTTTGATTGCTAAAATATATTTTATACGACATCTCATACATTATACTGATTCTAGCCTGATAGCTTTTACGCAGTTGCTGTTATGGATATCAGCCCGATATACGGGGTGTTATGTTGGTTAAAACCCGATCATGCACCACTGGATTTTTCAAGTCTATATGCGTAGTTCTACGATCACTCTCGGTGGTGAGGGAAACGATAGGAAACCTGCTCGGTTCGAATAGTTTTTGAAACTTATGACCATGATTCAGTTAGTATGGTTACTCTTTTAAAGGGTGGCAAACGTCAGCCAGCAGTCGCTTTACAGTACTTAATTACCAGACTACCCAAATCCTGAATCATGGTCGAAAGGTACCAGGCTCCCACGTGACAGCTTTGGACGCAAGTGGTAGTTACATGCTGATTTGAGAGACATTTTTTAAAACTTTTATTGATATACACTTATTACTATAAACCGTCATCAAAGTCTATGTCAATCAGTATTAATAAGATTGCTTGTACATTAGGTAAGAATCTACCGTAAGATGGATAGATGGTGATTACTAAGCAATTTCTGCCACCAAAACTCAAGGATATAGAACCCAGAAAAGTGTATCCACTAATTACCCACTTTCCACTTTTTACCTGCACCATATGCCAGTTCTCAGGCCAGGAAAAAATTTAGCGAAAGCACTTAATGAAACAAAAGGATCCGAACTACTCCCAAATTGCCAGATACATATTCCGACCGCATTTATCAGTGGAAAAACGCGAGAGCTGAATCGGCAAATATTTTTTCTGGACGATTAACGGAAACTCTCTCGAAATACCTATAGCATTACCAACTTCTTCGTGCGGTAGATAAACTTCAACCAGCTCCAGCCGTAGCACCTAAATCTTCACGTATAAGGTGCAGATTACAGTGTATTGTCACGTTTACGCCTGCAAAAATAACTGTGCTCGTCTCAGAAGGTTCGGCGTGGGAACCGCCGAGTCGCTTTGACCCCTCCAATGCTTAGACAAATGATTTCTAAGAGGAGTATTTTCTTCAAAATGTTTTCGCGTTTTTCGGTTCTTTGAGAGTGGCCAAGGAAAAATCGACTGAGGAAGTTGTGGGAGACCGCTGTCGATCCACTTTCGACGGCTATCCAAACATTTGTTTATGTACATAAAAATTGGTTGATCACTGGATCTCCATATTTTTATATACTAACACAATAAGAAATTTACCCGCTGAAATATTCCTTGAACATTATGTAATCTTTAAGGCTATATCTTTATAGAGAGGTTTCTTTTCGATCAAACATTGTCCTTCTTAGACCTTAACTTCAGGTGTAATTGAGGTCAAATACTTGTTTATTGCAACAAAAATACTTTCAACGATGCATTTCAAGTCTGTTTATTTAAAAAAAGAAACACAGCCCGCTCTATAAGAAATGTTCTATTTCAAAAACGCATAATTCGTAACTATTTCGTCAGAAATTAATATTTTTCGAAATATCTAATGTAAAAAATTGTCAACATGTCAATTCATCATTATGCCATTTGCTGAGATAATCCTTTACTATTACTAAGTCATACTTAAAATTGGCATCGAATAAATAACACATTGTTTAATTTCAAAATGAATTTTATTTTTTAAGTTTGAGTTTAGAGAAAATAAATTAATTCATATAACATTCATCAACTCTTTTGCTAATCATCAGGCTGAGATGAGCTTAATATACTGAGCCACTGTAAAAAAAAATCTCAAACTATCACATTTTTTTCTAAACCCAAACAACTCGCATCTAGCTCATTCATGCACCACACTCTCCCAACGACCGAATAAAGCATAACTTATTAATATTCCGATACCCTTTTCCATTATAAGCGCAAGTGTTTACTGTACGGAGGGCTCATCCTCACAATTTTTCTCATAAACCGAACATGACAGTTCCGTACAGTGATTGATCGGGCGCACTGATCTAGGGTGCCGAATTATAAGGGTGATAGATATATGGATATCTACGAGTAAGTTGGGAGTGGAGGCTTGTTTGGGTTTTCTTAAGTAAGGATTTTTTAAGCTTATTATGTGTGATTAGTTTAAGCACGTTTAAGTGTGATAACTTTTCGACTTTCAAGTTTGACAACTTTTCGACTTTTCAGTTTAACATCTTTCAGACATCAAGTTTGATATAACAGATACTTATGTTCTAAATTCAATTACTTATTAAATGAATAATAATTACGAAATGTACATAAGTGAAACAGTAATTACTTACTTCAGTTTTTAAGTATCTGAATGACATGACTTGTGATCTCCATCAGTAGGTACTGATTTTTAAAAACAGTTAAGATTCGAAATAACTCGCAAAAACGCTAAAACTTCAATATGGAAGAATTATTTGTAAGGTTTACTAAACAATGTAATGGGTATACTTAATATTTAAAGAAACGTGTATTGAAGTGCGATAAGAATTCATAATCTGTACTTGCATGTGTCACTTTAATTCGACCTCTTTTTTTTCCAATATATATATGGATGTACAGCGCTGATTTTTATTTTTTATATTTGTCCTAAAATTCAGCTAAGAATTTCTTTTCCAAACAATGTTACTTGCATAACTCTTTTGGTAAACACTCCAGTTTAAGACAAATTTGGAAGGTTTCCATATTCCTTAAAACAGTGTCGCGTTTTTTTGTAATCCGTCCCATTTTCTAATTGGGTGCGCATTAAAGAGTTTAGTCAAACAAATTGCATTTTAAGCTTCTTCCAATTTTTCCCCCGCGCTCGGATGAAAATCTTCATTCGTCGGGGGCGCACTACCCTTGAAAAAAAAAATATAAAAAGTATTATTAAAGAAGGAGACAGTTCGGGCCACATTTGTAACTGTCGCGGACCCTATGATGAAAAATTAGTTCAGTCCTCTTGACAAAAGCGAGCTAAACCTACTATAGTATATCTGTCCTTGTCTGTCTTATAAAGAATCGGATTGCAGAGTGAGATGAGACGTTCCTGCGTTACCAATGGCAAATGACACAGATAGCTTAGGGATGACCGTAGGAGCGAACAGCAAGTTTTTGACAGGGGCCATTTATTGTGTATTGAATATCAATATAATTTCCGTGAGAGTCGATTTTTGTCGCGTAGCATGTTTGTCCCGAAGGGCCAAGTTGGGGGCACAGATTATACCCAATAGCAAATATTGTCGGTGATTGATGGAGGCTTGACACGTCCCTACTTGATGCTGTATTCTTTTGTTTCTCTTATGGATAAGGGTGCGAGATTTTTAATATACAGATACATCAACGTATTGAATATGGATATGAGCGGGATATACTATTTATCATCTATGCAGATATTTATTATTACTGTTTGTATAAAAACTTTGAACTGTTAAATCGGTTAGGTAACACAAAGAACTCTTAGATACTGAACAAACACGGATGTCGGTCCAAAGTGGAAATCAATCCAACGACGCTGCTCTACTACCTATTTTTTTTTTCATACAACAATAAATTGTTTTCGATACGTATGCGCTATGATTTCTTCAAAATGTCGTTCTAGGCCCTCCGGTGAGCCATTCATCCCCAATAATGTAAAAAAGTATATACCTACCAGTAATCGAAGTCAGCTTTATCATAGGTTCCCTTCACGTTTAACTAAAAACAAACAACAAGCCAAGTCCGCATTCTTGATAGCCCTTGAGTAAGCCATCATGATTCGATACTATCGACAGCAAACGACCAGTATTATCTTCCATGTCGCATCTAAGAACAAGGTGCAGTTAGGGTCAAAAGATAATTCACCTTTTCGTAGATAGAACAGCCAGCCTCTAGGGCAATGCCGCGTTATACCGATATGTTACTATAGAAAATCGTGTTACATTTTTGATACTCTTATTCTCATCGGACGAAGGCTAGCTTTTCGACGGTAATAATGTAGGAACTGCTCGTGGCTACGCCGATAGAAATGGATAAGGTGGGGGCTTAGTTTAGCGATAAAGTCGAAATGCGAATTATGATCTTCGTTGATTCTGATACGTAGAATCTAACTTGGGTTAAGCCTATGGGTTGCTGTCTGATATTTATTTATGACTAGTAGACGCCTGCAGCTTCACTCGCGTGCAGTTCGATTTGCCGCTAAAAGATTTCTTCGAAATAAATAACTTACTTACTACGCTGAGTCCAGCGACCCGAAGTGGGTCTTGGCCTCTACCACGAGACTTGGCCATTCCGGCGAAATAAATTATACTCCATATTTTGCCCAGCCTTACAGTGATACAAAGAAAATCATTCAAATTCTTTCAGTAGTTTTGTTAAAGTCTGTCCAGGGTGGTCGAAATGGTGGTTAAGGCAAGCTTTAAGCCCTTGGCTACCGTGAATCACCAGATGGCAAGTTGGCGTCCTCTGTATTAGTGTTATACTCAAATTAAATAGCTATTAATGTTTGGACATTATGTAAACAGTTTGAATTAGGTTTCGTTTAACAATAGCCGCGTCCGGCATCCGCTAGCAAATGACCAGGATTATCCAGTAATGGCGCGACCATTCTGTCTAAACGGGACCGATACGTGGCTTGCACTTATACTTGTCTCAATGTGTATCCATACATCATTTACACATGACGATGGTGTGAGGATCCCGTTTACAATCCTCAGGTTTGTAACGTGAGTTTTATGGTTGTGAAATTCTCAATGTCAATCTGGAGTCTGGGAGGTTTGTCTTGTAGGTACCACCGTGCCTTGTTGGTTCTGCTTGGAACTTGGCTCTCATTTCACATTTATATATTTTCTTCATGTGATAGGTGGCAGACAAACGGATCACTTGATGGTAAGTGATTGCCGCCGCCCATAGACACCTGCAACACCAGTAAAGTGCGCTACCAACCTTTAACCCCCTTTTCCTCTAATTGAGCCTCCTACCACAAAATAATTACACACAGAAAGTAGGCTGCCCACTAAGAGCTAAAAACGTGTCATGTACTCACGCATGCGCACTAACGGGGAAATACGCCTTTTCGACCACATTAATCCTAGCCTATGACATAAGATTGTCAAACTGTCGAGGTCTGTGGTAGAGGCCGCGCGCTTATGTACTCATGCCGGGCAACAACCCTAGCATATGTCAACGAACTCTTCTAAATTCAAAATCAGGCTGAGTCTACCTTCTGTGTGTAATTATTTTGTGCTCCTACCCTCACTCACACGACGAAAGACAGCGCACGCGGTGCTTCACGCCGGTCTTCAGTGAGGTCGAGTCGGTACATTCATGTCGAAGCGTGACTCTCCCATGGCAAAAAATATATTTTGATGGGATAATAAACTTGATGTTGTGTTAGAAAATACTTACAGTTGCAGTGTCCAGCAGCAAGCAAATGGCCAGGATTATGCAGTAATGGCGCGACCATTCTGACTAACTGCGCGTACTGGCCTACCGTGAATAATCGATTATCGCCACAATCGTCTTACGAGTCATGTAACGCTATATGAAAGGAGTTCTCGATTCTGTTGGGAGCGTTCGTGGTTTTTTTAGTGTTGTGTCATGATTACATGTTTGGGGAGTTACTAATACTGAATGCCGTAATCAGATATCTAGTCATTTACTTTACATAAATATTCATTATCCTAATTATGGATAGTCTTTATACATAATAAAATGTGACAATCTTTATGTTTTAAGTCACAATTAAAGTTTATATACGTCTCTGATTGCAGCAGTTTTTTTTTATATTTGGCTGATAAGAAATCCAAGACATATAAAAATACAAATACAATAGAAAATCTTTCGCAGCTAAGAGTGCAAGTTGAAAGAGTTATAAGAATGCAATCTGTATTTTGCGGTGCTCCATGGTAATGGCCCTAATATAAAGATACATAGGTCTAATTATATTAACGTAATGAACAAAGATAACAAACTTAATCTACTTAAAGGATTTTCCAAGAGGTATTTAGCATAGACAAGACAAAGCTTATAGGTGAATCAAAAAAGTAAAACACTTGCGAGATGCAATCGACTCCCAGCTAGGATCTAGGAGACGAAGTGAGGGCGATTCGAGCCACAATATAAAAAAAGTCTTGAAACTTTTAAACATACATTAATACATAGGTACAGTAACTAGACATATACCGTTTCAGCTACAAGTCTATCTCCAGTTACAAGCCTGGGTACAGATTCAACAGTACATAGTCCGCGTAATACTGAGCAGGAGTCGTAAACAGTTTGCGATTTCCATAATACGTGCTTTATTGACTACAAAATATAACAGAACTTAATGCTCATATCGTAAATAAAAAAAAATAAAACATTACATCATCTTCATCATCATTTCAGCCAATAGACGTCCACTGCTGGACATAGGCCTCCCCCAAAGTTCTCCACACAGATCGGTCCTGTGCCACCCGCATCCAATGGACTCCCGCGACCTTCACCAGATCGTCGGCAAACATTACATACTTACCTATATACAAAGATGGAAAATGAAATATTCACATAGGAGTGTTGTCTGTGTAGAATCTTATTATTTATCTGTGCCATGATAATGATTGTAGATTATTGCTTTCAGTTTCGTGATTTAGGTATATGTAGTTTAAACAGTGGGAGCGCCGCGCTTCAGCATGAATGGGTCGGCTCGACCGGTGTGATACCATGGGTCACAGAAGACCGGCGTGAAGTAGCGCCTGCGCTATGTTTCATCGAGTGAGCGCAGGCACCCAATTGGGGGAAAGGAGATTAAAGAATGGCAACGTACTTGTGACTCTACTGGTGTTGCAGGTGTCTATGGGCGGGGGCAATTACTTCCCATCAGCTACCTATCACATGAAAAAATATATATAAATGTGAAATGAGAGCTCAGTTCAAATTTATAAGTCTGCCACTTATCAAATAAAAATAAATGCTCAATAGAAATATCGGTTTAATGAACAAACACTCGTGTTTGCGTCGCAGTTTAATTTCCAAAGGTTGCCAGCCCCTCATCCGAATCTCAGTACATAGCGAGTACACAATCGGTTGACCGTCGCGCAGTGGCCGCAGGCAAATGACAAGGAATTAGTCGGTAATGGCGAGACCATTCCGAGTAACTGCCGCGGCGGCCTCACCTAGCCATACGTCATCGATTATCCCGGCCCTTCTGCGTCTTGCTCCGGAGGCTTGCATCTTATGAATTTACACGTGAAATTAGACTTTGTTGAAATGATACTAGGAATTATAAGCTCAGGCCTAGAATTTTTGATTTTGGTGTTAACTAACTGTATACTAACTTTTTTTCTCACTCAGCGGGCAACTATCATCGCTTTCCCTATTTCTAAATGTAGACCAAAATTACTAAATTTGCACCAAAACTAAATGTAAACCAAATTTACTAAATCTACACCAAAATTACTAAATGTGCACCAAATATTTTGGTGTACAAATAGCATTTTTAGTTTTAAAGAATAGTAGATATTATTCCTATATTTTTAACATTATTTAACAATTGATTGTATAATGCTCGGACAACTTCACACACATCGAAGCTGTCCAGAATTATTTTCAGTGGGTGAACCACGTTTCGGTACGAATAGATCAGTTCCGCCAAAGTGATTCGACCTCATAGGCTGATCCTCACGGCCGGTTCCCTATGAGGCTGTGGCATCAACCAGGTCGAGCCGCCCCATTCTGTCGAAGCGTAGCTCTCTCACAGTGGTCTTTTAGGGTATATGACTTATTTTGTCATAATTATGTTTTTGAACTTCCGCGTTGCATTATACAAATACTTAATAAAAATGGGCCTAAATGCGCGGATGTTTAACTTTAAACAAGTACATTATACGAGTAGCACTTACTGCTTGACGTTTCGACCGCGTTACAACCGCTCCGCTTGTGACCACGGCCGTTGTAACACGATCTAAAATCAAATATTTATTTTGACATAGTTTCTTTACCTTAACCTTCCAGCGAAACCTGCCACTGCTACCGACAGGCCAATCAATCCCGCAACAAAATTTTCCTGGACACCTCATCCAACAGAAACAAAAACGAAACATCGCACACATTGTGAGAATCCAGGTAATTAAGCAGGAACCGACTTCAAGGTTGAAAAATGGCTGAATAATATTATTTATCACCGTCAGCCGCGGCTTTTTTACTAAGACGAATATGTCACAGATTATCTCCGGCCATTACTCATTCCTTTGCTAGAGGACCAATCTGACAGTTGACTTAACCCTTTTTAACCAATGACTGTGTCATAGGCGCACGATTTACATTTGGAAGTTTTTTTTTTTATTTCGTGTCGTATCATGAGGTTTTTATTGCATTTTAATATCCGTTTAGAGGTGATTGTTCGATTCAGTACTTTGATGTTGTGTGCTCTGAGCAACAATTGAAATTGTAAATTATTTACATTGCAAAGAAAAAAATAAATCAAAACTACTGGCAACTAAAAAAAAGTCTAAAGCAATTATTATGAAAGTTGGCAGTCGCCTGCAACCTATACATATAAAATAGTTGAATTCTTAAATATTGCATCTTACCAAATAACAACCGAATACAAAATTACAAACGAATGATAAAATTGCGCATAAAAATTAATACATACTGCAATAACCTTGTCTTAAACATTTTTTTTTGTCTCAAACTAGGAACTTACTTTTAAATAAAAAAGTAAACTAGAAAATAAAATAATGTGGTACTTACTTAGCTATATTATTACAGTCAAAATATGATGGAGCATATTCATATCATAGTAAAATATCTCTTCAGAAAATCACCTCAAATTCAATGATCGACTTCATAAATGTTATTCGTTTATCTCCAAACCTAAATATGAGTAAAATGACGTAATTCTCGGAGGAATGTACGAGTATTAAAGCTAATACAGGAAATACCTCATAAGATTTCAGACATGCAGGATGTCGTGAGTAATTTAATCAATGTCAAAATATGTGGGCTGAGATATAGGTATGTACCCCTAACATGATCGATCAAAATGTCGAACAGTTTAATCCTTTCGAAATAACAAAAAATTTGTAGGTTAATATTCAAAGATATTGCAGAGTTTAATACTAAGTATACGAAGACTGATAAGGAACCATTTTTATGGGAACACTAAAAAAACATCACTAATTCAATTGAACCTCTTAATCACTATAATAAAATTAAATTCCAAATAAACACCCGATGAAACGAACCAAGAAAATAAACGAGCGTAATAATAAATCATTTGTGTAGCTATCAATAAGGCGGCTAAATCTTAACATCTCCAGACATCTCAATTTCTTGTATTGGAAACAACAATAATATTTCCTGAAACAGGATATTTATTTAAAACAAGGCGTTGATAAAGTAATTTTCTTTTAACCTTAACCATGTCTTTATGGAGTGGTCATTACTTAGCAATGGTACACAGCTCTCTCTGAGCAATGGCCACGTATTAATCAAAATGCCATATTTTTGTCCCGCTCTTTTTGTGTGTCCGTCCCTCTCTCACTAGTCACGGATATACCGTTTTTCTTTGTCTGAGTTACACATCACTACTTTCCCTTTCATCCGTAGAAAAATCAACCTTATTACCTCAATGGTACAATGAAAATAAATTGTACTTTTATGTGTCATTAGGACGTTTTGTTGTGGGAAGGTACAGTCAGGTTCTGCAGTCTTACTCTCCTGAGACGAAATTCGGTCTTTTTTTTCGTCTCTCCATCACGAAACCTTTTTTCGCTTTTTCAGAATAGACGTAGGCAAGCGTTTCTCCCTTCATCCATTTCTTACGCATTATCTCGTAATCATTAGTTCCACCATTTCCTTGATGGAGTGGAATGCTTTTAGACAACTCAATTAAGTATATAAATTAAACACTTTTTTTCAGACCACGGCTACAGATTAGGTGTTAAATGTGGATAGATAGATGGGAAAGATATGGGGTAGGAGTTTACTATTAACAAAACTTAGAACCTATGTAGGTTCTAAGTATTGTTACTAATCAAGGTATTTTTCTACATAGGTAATTTATTTGTTCGCAATTCGATATCTCCATTATATATTGCTCTAGTTGTGTAATTTTATCTTTTACGACGCAACTTGTGGTTTTCTAAAAACAACATATCTACTTACTTAACAACTTTTTGCGTGGGAACTGTGTGTCATAATTTATTCATCACTTCAATTATTAAATAGAAGATTGTTTGATAAGCATTAACATTATCTATTTATTTACTATTTGGTTATATCTAAAATTTAATAGGTAAATTAAAAGGATTGAGTTATGGGAAATAAATTAATGGGAATTATAAGGGTATTCCTCTCGAAGAACACATACTGCTGTTGCAAGTGTCACATAAAAAAATGAGATCAAACTTTCATGGCAGTTATCCAATAATGTTACTCCAAAATTTATATCTTAAATAATTAAAACTATTAATTTTAAAATAATTAAAACTATTAATTTTCCATAAATAATATTTTTTAAAAGAATATAACTTCTAATGTATAATTCAGATTGAGGACTCCCACGAAAGTTATATCTCGATCAGTTAGATTTAATTATTTTAAGATTCTGATAAAAATTTTGATTATGAAAGTTGGATCAAATTTTTTTTATGTGACACTTGCAACAACAGTAGAGTTCACATGTGCGCTGCGCCAACCTTTAACCCCCTTTCCACCCAATTAGGCCTCCAGTTCCCTTACTCACTCGATGAAACACTGCGCAGGCGCTGCTTCCCGACCCATGTACTAACGACGAAAATAAAAAAAACGGACTTTTCCGAACAATTTTAAAACCAACTAGCAAGACATATAATTTATTATTGTTAAGAGAGAAAGTTAAATAATATAGTTACATAGGTATGTATGAGTGGCTATATTATTGAGAAACTGAGGCATCTTACCCGCTGTGATCAGCGTGGGGTATCGCAATAAAGATGGCGAAGATAAGATAGTGTGAAATCCAATATCTACGGGTACATAGATAGAAAGGTAGCTATTATATACAAGGTGTATTTGAAAATCAACCAAATGGGAATGGTTGGCAGCCCACTTGTGTCTCTACTGGTGTTGCAGGTGTGCATGGGCGGCGGTAATCAGTTACCATCAGGTGATCCGTCGGCTCGTCTGGTACCTATCACATAAAAAAGAGATATTATTTCTTCCGCACAAAAAAGCTTGAGCACTTGTACAACGGATATCCAGACAATAAGCACAAAATAAAGACTTTTGACACAGAAGGCTGAATGCCCACTAAGAGCTAAAAATATGTCATGTGCTCACGCAAGCGCACTAAACGCCTTTTCGACCACATTAATCCTAACTTGTGACATAAGATTGTCAAACTGTCGAGGTCTATGGTAGAGGCCGCGCGCTTATGTACTCATGCCGGGCAACAACCCTAGCATATGTCAACGAACTCTTCTAAATTCAAAATCAAGGCTAAGTCAGACTTCTGTGTCAAAAGTCTTTATTTTGTGCTATAAGTAAACGAAAAAACGTTATATAACAAAAAAAAAAATTTCTTTCACAAACCCAAAGATTTATAGGTAGGTACTATCACGTAAAAGGATATCGCTATACATTTGTAGAGTTGAGTCTGTAATGATTCAACACCCTTCAAGAATCTGGCAGCATGCTAACGAAAACCAATCTCATCTAAGGGTGACATTAGGGGAAGGTAAGTTTACCATCCATCACTTGTTGTTCGGACGTTTGACGCGGGGGTGAACACCCCTATTTTCACAATCGTAATTAACACCACAATTATAATTATTGATATCTTTTTGTATGTGATAAGTGGCAGACGAGCAGACCTGAGAATAAGCTATTGCCGCCGCCAATTAAAAGACACACAACATCACAGTAGACAAAAGTGCGCTGCCAACCTTTGACCCACGTGACCGATTTTACTAACCCACATTTTAATGCAAATTCATTATTTAAATAAATCCAGAAGTCATAGAATAATTTATATTGTTTCGAATGCTTGGTAGGAGACTTGGTTGAAGAGATGAAAATGTTCCCAGATACACTATGTATTGTAACTATAATCCCATCAAAAACAATACTTGTAAAAAAAACAAGTCTCGCAACTACCGTAAAAAGTGGTAAGATCCATGTTTTGCCGACTCGGTTATTCATTTATTGACTTGGCAATCACAGATAATACCTTGCACAATTTTTTTTATCTAAATTCCAAATAAAAACCACAAAATAGAATGAATAACTTTCCCTATTTCCTGTAGGCGCATATCACTCACACCCAAGCGTTTCCTCTTCCCAATCTTATTAACGCAAACAACAAATTTTATCATTAATATCAGTTCAGATAGACGTCCGTAGTAATCATAGGTGGCAGCTCCGACGTGTCCCAAACAAAAGGACGGATGTATGATTAACGACAAGTTTCCGCATATCCTGTTATTCATATTTAGTGATGCGACTTGAAGTGACTTTTACTTGAGTAACATCGGAGAAGTTGAGTGATAAAATTGTCGACTCGAATCGGCATTCACAGTCAAAAGAGATTGCCATGGATTCATTAACAATCTCAGTAATTATCGTGTGTTTAAAAGAAAATATATTCCATAAAAATAATCTTAGGTAGCAGTCTAAAATCTACAGGGTGAACGCGGTAAAAATCCTAACAGTTAATTATTCTGCTTTTTAACAATAGCACTCGTTTCAGCTGGCAAATTATAAAAAAATGCCATTTTTTTCTTCAGTATCCAAAAAGTCTAAAACTTTAGACTAATACCTACATACTTACTATGTCTGGAGTTAACTCAGCCAGTGGAAATTGCGAAGGTGGACTGCTTGGTCGCTAAATTATCTGGCCCTGGTTTGCCTCCACCTATATTGGAGACTGCTGCTTCCTACCACTTGAGCGTTCGAGTCGATTCCATTACTAGCATATTACATGAACTTAGGTACATGAGATGAAAGTCAATTATACCTCACTACGACAATAAAATTACACTGCGTAATTATTTTGTGTCGCTACTCATTATCATCACCAGTTGGGTTACGTAGCAATAAGTACGAAAACTACGTTGTGTCTTCTTATCGACGCCTCCACGGTAAATATGAGTCTACAATAAGTAAGTTTTAACAGACATGACATTCGGGTTTTCGTTACGTGTCCAACGAAAACCCGTACTGCTGGTCGCCAAGTTTACTGTTGTGCATTTGAGTGACATTATAAAATGCCTTAAGTGTTATTTGACTCGTGTCGCTTCACTACCCACATATCTTGTTGTTCACATGTCTGGAAGAGCTAATGAAATTATTCGCCCGTCTTAGCTAAATGTAGGGTGATGATTAAAACCTGATTAAGCCTGCCACGGAACGGTGGGTATTTAATTTAGTAAGGCCACAGGGGTTCGGGGTTGGCTATATTGCAAATCTATTAACGCACGTTCTGTTTCAATATTCCAATATATTTTAGTACAGTACAGCTTTGGTCGATTCGTAGTTGTAGTTTAGTTAAGGCAATAGTTATTTATTGGTTTAATAACGTTTGTTTACAATCAGGTGTATCGATAGTAAAGGAGTTCTTATTTTTAAAATGGCATTGATTATAGCTATCTTTACAGCTAGGTCTGGTTTAATATCCTTCAACAGTAATTGAGTTATGGTGTAAATTTGGCAGCTAGTCGGCTAGTTTTGCCAGTATTTTTTTTGCTTTAAAAATTGTATACCACCATCTTTTTTTGTGGCTGTTGTCGTATCCCCGATGGGGACAGAATTAACTATTATATAGGCGACGGCAATCGCTTACCATCAATCGTCAGGTGATGCGTCTGCTCGTGTACCACCTAACACACAAAAAAAGTAATTCCTATACAACACGATAACTTTCCCACCTAAAATACCTACATGAAAGGCATCCAAACAATGAATTATGTTTATGTTAATACCACGTGGGTAGCATAGATATGTCGAGAACAACCGTTAGACGACGCAGTGTTGCCATTATGCAGGTATTCACTCGATATACATCGATAAATTGCCGCCAACACTACTTGGCCTCCCTCACCTCTCTTCCACATAGTAAATTTTGGATAAAGAAGAGCCAACTTAGGGAGTTCAGAGGTCAAAGTATACTGGTGAGGAGTATTCGGTTTGAGGTGAGCGGTCCTATTGTCATCCTCATAGATTAATACTGTAGTTTATCTACAGATATGACAACAATGGCGTCTTACCCGATCGGCTTAATGCGTTCTGCCTATAGGTTTTATTCACCCCCTTGTTGATTTACATGGTGTTTTTACTAGCACCGGATATATTACAATGGGAATTAACGATTTTATTTTTATTTGCAGATGGCGTGACGGAGCTCTGGATTCGGCATCTGAAAAAGATGTTATTATAATTTATTTTATTTATATAAAAAATGTAGATTACCAAGTATAATGAGAGCGTCTGTAGGTTTAATAATAGTGTTGTGAATAACGAAATGATTTTCTACCCTAGCACGCTTCACCACAGCCTATAATATAGTTATTACAGATCTATAAATAAAATGATGAATATAGTAGAATATTTATTTTATTTACTTCCTACTGTAGTATAACCTCCTAATCAATGTGTAAGGAAAATAATTCCTTAGGTAACGTAAAGGTGGTAAGCTTTCTTTAAATTTAAGTTTAGTACCTTTATAAAAAAAGTATTTACTACATTTGAAGGACGAAATTACGTGACCATAAACTTACCCCTAAGAATTGCCAAAGACTGCATGCGTAGTTAAGGATATGTAGCATAAGCAGGCCCCTGGTTCCCAAAACGCTGGCTTGTAACCCAAAGGAGAGTTAACGCTAAAATTATTTTGATTATTTGCCTATTTATTTTCTTTGTATTTACAAAAGTGAAAGCGGACTTCACGTCGGATGCGCTACAATCAGCCCCAGCTAATGTCATCGCCCGCCCAAGAACGTTTCTAAATCAATCAGTTGTGAAATATTTTTATCAATAAAAAGCACCTCCTGTATAAATTAAAGAAGTGTCACCCAAACGATTGACAGAAGTCACACCGTCAACCCATTCAATGCAAATGTTCTCCCTTGTACAGTCAGCCACACATCAGGTTACCACAACTTGTCAAATTTCCTCAATTGGTATTCATCCTAATGTGTATGACAGTAAGATGAGAGTCGATTGAAGAAATTTGACAGTTTCGTATACTTTGATGTGTGGTACGTACACTTCTGATCCTGTCGATCTAAATGGACTAGCTACGAAGCTACTGCGATCACCGTGATGGACGACTCGTAACAGATGGTATTAGGATCTGTGACAATGTTTGTTCAAATGTCGAAGCTGATCTGATAATAGTTGTGTGGACAATGGAACATCTGATTGTTTATCTGTTACTAGAACTGAAATAGAAACTGTCAGTGCTCGTATTTCATCAGTCAATTGAATGTTATTTGTCAATAATATGATATTTTTTTTATAAAATGTATCCCCGAAAAAGGTGCACAAACTAGATATATGTACACACTATATATTATACAAAAAGCTACCTGCAAATCTTAATGCTACGGTCATGATTACACAATATTTTGTGAGTCCTTCGTAATTTCTTTATTATTCATTTTACTTAATACGCAATTAAAATATCTACATACTAAATTCTTTGGTAAATGTATCTTAGAGCCTAACTTAGGTTTGTCTAGATACTAATGTTCTCTGTAGGCATATAAATAATGTCACTAAAGCAACCTCAAATTACACACGAATGTAACTAAAATTACTATCTACTTAGTTCTTGTCTTGTTTCTATATTAAAAGGGAAAACCTTTAGTTTGAGACCAGGACAACGTATGATGATGTACATTTATGTTTTATTTTAGTTATTTATTTAGTATAAAAATAACAATATCGCCATTCAATCTTAGTAATTTATCCTGAACACCTCAAACCTCGAATATTCCTTATTCCTTAATTTCACAATAAGCAAAACACACATCTTCAGCCCTCTGGCATTTGATGACAAACCCAATCGTCGCCTTCTCCGAGGGAGCAGTTGACAAGACACACGTGTGGCGTGGCGTGGCGTGGCGTGGTGTCGCGACAGGTGTAGCCTGAAGACAAACATACGCGTTAGGGCAGTGTGGAGGAGGGGCTTTACGTGTGGTTTGTATCAAAATCACATACCTACAGGTTATAGGTAAGAAAAGAGAAAACTTAGAAAATGTAGTTTCCTAAATTGATTTGACCGGGAATCGAACCCGGGACCTTTCGCGCTTTGGGCAAACACCTTAGCCACTGCGTCATCGAGGCCGTCATGTTGTATGATATATTGGAGTAAGTATGACAGATTATAAACCAAAATTAACAGAGGTGGCAGACGAGACCAGGCGGATCACCTAATGGTAAGCGATTGCCGCCGCCCATAGTCACATCATCAAATAAGTGTCTATGGTATATAATCTATACTATAGATACCTATTCAAATTTTACTTTAAAATACTTTATCGAAACTAATTTACGTACTTACTTACTTAATAAATACTCTTACTGCCTCACTCAGAGACGATAATTAAACCTTAATTCTCACTTGAGTAAAATGGCTGACGTTTGTTTTAATAGACATAAGACTATCCATTATTAAGATAATGAGCATTAAGGTTAAGTGAGATCTCTGAGTGTGGCAGTTACTTTTACTCCGCATGCAAGGTCCAAAACATAATTTATCCACTAATGTGTTTTATAAAAGTACAAACACTTTATAAAATGATAATGCATAACAAACTACATAGACCTTACCATAACTTTGTATGAAGTGCAGTGTATGGCGGCATATCATCCCGCCGGTGGTATCAGCCGGCGACAGGAAACCCCGGGTCTTTATCTCGGGTGCCTCTCCACTCACCATCGAGGTAACTGACTCGAGTCGTTGGTGTTGCTAGACGATGTTCCAATTTTAGCATCGATAGTTTATTTAAAAGGCTTTATTCAACTGTTCAGCAAACTAAGGTAATCTAATTAAATTACAAACCAAATGTACAGGTAACTAAAGTACATAAAAGTAAATTATCAGCTTATATTCCCGCATCAACACAAATGTTTGTTGATGAAATGGATATTTGTGTTGGATCTGGGTGTTTGTGGTTCCTTCGTGGTTTCTGGTTTTAGCATAGGTAAAACCTTAGTTTGTGATGATCTCAATTTATTATTTATTATTATTTCATTTATTTAAATACGTACTGCCCCACTGCAGAGCCTCCATCATAGAAATAAAGTCATCGCTACTATGATGAGAGTCTGTCGGTAAGGGCTATACGAATGAAACTAGCGCATCTTGAAAAATTCAATTTACTTTTATCTAAGTCTGTAATGTTTTGCTTTCGTGAAAAATATCGTATTTTCGCCACAATCAGTGTAAATAGGTTGGCGGCGCTAGTTTCATTCGTATAGCCCCTTTTAAGCCACGCTTGCTTAATGTGGATTGGCGATCAAAAACCCGAGTTATGTTCGAAAAATTCTAAACATACTTTTGCTCGACCCGGGCATCTAAGACCACGGCCTTATAATTAAACCACTAGATCAACAGACCGTTTTAATCAACTAAAGGACGGACTGCTTAAATAAAAAGATTTTATCTAGCACTTCAAAAACTTTGCCAGTCATCTTAAAATTCATTTAAACGTAGAGAGCATAAGTCCTAAAGCCCACACATCTTAGTGAGAGCATGTCTATCGAACTTCCTTTAATTTCCGCCCCGGGTCTTCTCATTGCGTATTCCGACTCTCTACTTGACGGCTTATTTACCGACCTTATTACTAACATACCAAGCCCTACCTTTATTTTAAAAGATGTTTATGTAATGATTTCATCTAGTCCGCATACGATGGGAATATAGAAAATGACGCTGGATTTTTTTGTATTGCTTACAGGGTAACGCTTGACCACAATCGCAACTGATGGAAAGCGTCCTATGGAGTCTAGGATATTACACGTTTATCTAGAAGGTGCCTGTTCACTCGTGCCTTAAATATATAAATGATAAATATTGCAATCACTAAAGTATTTCTAAAATATTTCTTGTGTATATCTAAATTATAATATTATTTACTTACCGTGTGTCGTTACAAACATACTACTCAAATTGTATAGTAGTGTATCTACAAATTGTATTGTAAAAGTGGCTTAAAACGAAAGCGTCCTGTAAAGAATGAGTAAGTATATACCTGTCGCATCTAAACATTAAAAAAAGTTGATACACAGCGCTTATGAAACTGGTCTGGTAGGTAAGTACCCCTGTCTAATGGTTACAAAGATCAGGCGACAGTCATTTCATTGCAAATACAAGAATCACCACGTCATAAATCTAATTGAAAACAAAAAAAAATCATAAGTATTAAAACTAGGGCAAAATACTTACTTATTTCTACATTGTTTTGCAATAAAACACTAAATTTCATTGCAAACTTCAGAATTCACAAATGGCAATACTAAATAGAAAGCGAGACATTTGAGCAACAGAAATGACATTAAAAAATCGTGACTGTATACTTTAGTATTGGGATCGTCTATGCAAATCATGAGAACCGACCTTCGCCGACAGAGCTTAAAGACGAAGAAACAAAGGTTACTAGTGTTGTAATTGCAAGACTCGAATTTTAAAGATTTTTTTTCAACAAGTATAAACTGGAAAATAGGTATAAAATTCTACTTACAGGCACACATCGAAGTAAGTATACAAAGCTGTCTAATTCCTTCAATCGACTATCATCTTTCTGTCGAAGACATTGAGTTGCAAAGTCCCACCTGAACCCTCCGAGATTTTTTTAAGTGCAATATTTACTTGAGAATAAATTACAAAGAATTGCTATAGGTACCAAAAATTAAAATTAGACATTGAGTTGCATTTAAATTATGTAAGAAAAATTACAGGTTGTAGTAACCTGAGTTGTGGCTGTTTGTACTATACTAAAAACACGAATGTCAAAGCAAGATTTGTTATCGATTGTAAAAATATAATCTTGATTATACTAAACTAAAAAAAAAACAAAGTATACAAGGTAAACGAGTAGACAGATCACCTGATGGTAAGCGATTGCCACCAATGGATACTTGCAAAATCAATGGAGTCACATAATATGCGCTACCGTTCACTTGACTCATTGTGCCATCAGCATCATTATCATCTAACATGTTACTCCCAGATGCGCCCAAAATAGTTGTTTCGGACACTTGTATAACATTTTATATTTTCCTCGGTGCTGTACTTAAGATTTTTGTACACTTTCTCAACAGTTTATTCTTTCTAACCCGTTGAATCTTGACGTAGAGTTTAGTAAAGAATAGAGAAAGGAGATTTACGGCGAGTTCTGTCTGCAAAACTTGGTTTCCTTTACTCATATATTTTAACGACATTTAATTGAATAAGTACCTACTTATTATACTTACTTACCTTACTTTACCGGTATCATTTTTATCAAAATATAACACGTATTTACTCAATCACCGAATCTCTTTCAGTTGTTGGGCATTGTACCATTAAGTAAGTAGGTAGCGACTTCAGATTTATTCCAATACTATTATGTTCTTAGTCACTGCACTAAGTATTTAGTACTCAGTTTAGACACAGTGTCACTGTGTGTCGCAGTTTGAGGCGCCCACATAAATCATCCAATGAGTACCGTAAAATAACATCACATTACATTTAAAGATAATTTGTAACTGTAATCCAGCGCGGGCGCAGGTTAGTATTGAACGATTTTGCACGTTACTTTTTAGGGTTCCATAACTCAAAAAGAAAATATACAATGCATTGGTGCACATAATGTTTTATTTGAATTAGCAAGTTATCGTAACAAGAAGAAGAAAGTGGATAAGCACTTGTTATTTATTAAAAAAAAAACACTAATCATGTAATTGAACATTCCCTTCAAAAGATATTTTCTTTCATCCCTTTCATTCGTGTGGGGTAATCTATGGATAAGTCTTTAAAATGATATTGAGGTTTTTTTAATTAATAAATACTTATAATATGATGTGCATTACTATAAAAACTAACAACGGAAATTGGTTTGAACAAAATGTTGAGAGTTGTTTAGTATTAATACGTCATAAATGATAAACCAAAAATTTACCTTCAAAATTATAACCAATAAACTCATACATAAAAAGATAATATTACTTGCTGCTACGGAACTCTTCATAAGTGAGTTCGAATCTCACTTGGCTGCTTTTTTACTTATAAAAATAACAATTAAAAAAAACCTATGTATGCCGACGGCGACTCTATTTTTGGAGACGGCCGACGGCAGAGTTTGGTAGAGCTGTATTAGCCGTCCAAATATTTGGACTGCCCCAGTCAAAACACTATTGTAGCACCATATAACGGTTACATTTGTAAACACTGTCTGCTATTTTCAGCACCTTTGTTTTTACTTACAATATGAGTGACTCTACATATCACTTTATCAATTAAGTTCATAAAATATGTAATTTCAAACTTTATTAAACTAGTGTTTAAAAGTGTTATATCGTATTTTTATTAGGTAATATATGAGCATTTAATAATAATATTCTTTAAACTACATTCGCCTAAGGCGGCCAATCTTAACTATCAGCCACGTACGCAGGATATATCATAGCGCTCAAGTGTGTGCGCAAACGCACGTGCACTCTCTATTCCTTGACTTTTATTTGATGGGGCACCAGTGTGAGACGACCGAAGAGATATGAGGCACAGGACCAACATGAGTATAAGTACCAACCTAGGTCAATGGATCAAAGGATTTAATAAGTAAGTTTGTACATAAGTATAGTCTGAATGTGAACTGGCTACTTTTATTGTCGTTTTAAAAAAGAGAACAGAAAAGGAAGAAACTTCAATCCTATAGAATAGTTGGATAGAAAAATAAACAGGATGTTCAAAGTAAAGTCGTTGTTTGTATAGTTTAAAACAGCCTACAAAGCGCGATAATTTCTTTAGAACATCCCTACAGGCTTTCTCGTAAACTTACTCCAATCAGCAGGGCTGCTAAAAATATGACTCACTACTGTTTATTTTTTTTTAATTCCCGCATCGTTTCTTCAAAACGATGTCGTGATGTCATGATATAGGACCTCCCCTAGTTATACTTAATTATCATAACGAAGTATGATAGGTACTACGAGTATTCCGCATAGTTATTAGCTAAACTGGGATGCTATCAAAGTACACAGGATATATTATAATGTAATGTTATTACGTTTATGGAAGTAACAGAGATGGATATAAACCTTCCTACGGTATTAGTACTGACACGTCATGTTCCTTGATGATATTATAATAGCTTTGTAGGGTTGGCGTCGAAATAAAATATGGATGATAAGCACATAGTATTTAGGTATATGGTATAAATAACGTTAATGTATGTACGAGTACTTACCTATTCTAACACATGCGTGTAAATTAAAGCTTTATATATTATGTTAATTTTTTTATGTGATAGGTGGTAGACAAGCAGACGGATCACCTGATGGTTAGCGATTACCGCGCCCATCATAGACACCTGCAACACCTATAGGTATACTTTTATAGGCAGAAACTGAAAAGCAGGCAAAAAATAATATAATATCCACAAAGTTAAAATAATTATCGCCTTAGCGTTTGTCCGGTTGCGCCCCAAGCTGACGCTATGAAGCCCGGAGTCACTACCGTACGTTTTCGCAGAGTACCTAATAATATAGGTATTTAGAAATTTGATAATTGGTATTCATTAGTAGGTATGTATGTAGTTCTAACACCTTGTAAGAATTGTAAGTAAAAAACGTAGGTAAGTATGCTGAAGAGTATAAAAAACTACAAATTAGACGAGTGACATCTACAATAAGGGCCTGTTTTAAAATATATAGATAAAGGGTCACATATCCGTGCAACACACAAATTATTTTGGGAATAAAAGTTGCGATTTCTATCTCTAAAACTCATAGACGTAAAGTGACATAAAACTATTTGACAGTCGTGAAACATAACATCAGTGTTTATGGTAGCAATAATTAGCATGTAGCATATGTAGAACTTATCCGTAATATTACGAAACAGCCTTTAAGTTTTAAGTAATCTTCTCGGGCAAGAATGGCGTACCTAAGACCTCATTTTCACTTAACATCATTGTGATTGAGGTAAAATGTTTGTTGTAACATGTAAAAAATCTGAGTTTATACACTAATCTTGCTCTTGTTCCTTCTTCTTCGAAATATGCTAACCCTACTTTTTAAAATAAAAGTATAAAAATAACATAGACACTAATCTGAATTCGCTCGCATGTAGGTAATCTCTCCGACAAATTGGTTTATAATAGTGGCGTTATTCATAGCTCGGATCATAGCCAGCACGTCGCTCGAACCACCTAAGTGCATATAATTTTGATGTAATTGCAGATACTTAAACTGGTTTTAGTCATAGTGATATATCACAAAGGTAAGTTTGTAAAAAAATGAGTAAGGTGTTTTTCTTGACTGTAGCGAAAATGTGATAATTCATAATGTCTTCATTGTGGAACGCAGGTGTAAAAATTATCTGTTCCAATTTTTTTTTATTCTTATGTCATTTTGTAAATGATTTTAAGTTAGGACTTTTATCAGACAAATTGTACTAGTATTATTACTATTTACAGAACGCACGTATTTAAGTTACTAACAGGGTGCGCAAACGCAAACCTATGACTGGCTGCTTCTAACAGATACCTACAATAAATACATTTATCTAATATCCACTATTGTAAGTAAGTACTTACAATAGTGACTTTTTTAAAGTTACTGCTGTCTTCGTCTTCTTCTTCTTCTCGTGTCGATGGAGATGACTGGGTTGTAACTGCCGTGAGGTCAAGTTGTATTCCACATACCTACTGCCTAAAAAGTTAGTGTTCCCCATTGATTTCTTACTTTTTATATCTTCAAAGTGAACATGACTATAATAAAGTGACGAATGAACTCATTACTTAACTTAAACATAATTTGTATCCTAACTATTTTAATGTCTTACCCCAAAATTTTACAGTTTTTGACAGGTTATTATTTAATTCACTGGATTCACATTAATACTCGGTCCAAAACCTAGGTTGGGTAGGCATCAGGCATTAGGTTGGAGGTACCTGTAGGTATTCTGCTTTATGAAATAGGGGAGAGTAGGTATTTTATTATTCCAAACCTATCTACTCCTAAAATAGGAACTTGTATCGTGGGGCAGAATTTAGAAGTACTAATCTATACATGAACATTATATCTGTATAGATCTTTTATATCGTATAGATAAGTATAATTATGTTGATACTTACTCGTACGTGTGCTTTCCGACTCCGTGACGTAACTCCCTCAACACCCAGACTGGTTCGCTTCAAGTTGAAGTGTGACAAATTTATTAAAAAGGATAGAGCTATACAACTTACTATGTATAGAAAGGAGATGTCTATAGCTCAATAGGTGTCATCTTCAAATGCAACGCTTGATGTGTACAGTGATGCAAAGAGGTTTCGCTCAAAAGTATTTCTTGCTTAAAACTAAACAGAATTAACTTTTATTAATTTTGATGCATAAACTATCTATAGATTATATTTTGTTATGAAACAAAAGTACCGTTACGCGTTTTGTGTTTGAATGTCTTAATTTCAACTCATGCGCATATTCACAAGAACATGGTCAAATAATAGTTAAAATAACCATAATGTGTTTACTTGCTAGTTTCATAGGGTTTAATAACGTCTGTTAGGCTATTTTCAGTCATTTACCTTTGATGAGCTACTGTCTTTTATAATATTTTATTACAGACATATTATATTTTTCTCAAGAAATATTTTATAGATAAGTCTGTCATATGAACTTCAATTTGTTTATTTAGAGAATTAACTACTAATTAAATTTTACTTTCTGCAAAAGGTTTATTTGAGTACTTATCTGCGAATATTAGAAAATTAATAGCCAAGATAGAGCAAGCTTAAAAATCAGGTAAAATTGTTAAACATTTTTGATGACAATTTTTATCTTTTTTAATTTAAAATGGATTTCGTTTTTCACCACTATAGGTAATAAAACCAGTCAAAAATTAATTAAATATGGGCACTGTGTACCTAAGATTTGTAATTTTGTCAAAACTGACCTTTTTAATAAAAATTATATTTAAGGTCTATCAACAATTTAAGTAGTTTCAAAAAATCTGGAACATTTATTAGTCGACATCCCAAAATCGGCCATATGCATACGATTTCTTATAAAAATAAATACACAAGTCTCAATCTCAGGTAGAAACCTGTTTGGAAGACTGTACATTATAACAAATGAGTTGGGCTGCGTCCGAGTGGCTGTCGCGTGGGTGTGGTCGGCGGGGGGCGGGGCGAGCGGGGGCACCGCCCTAAACAAAATGGCGGCAGTTAACGCGCCAAAATTTGAATTTCGAATTCAGTTGAGCAAGAATCTAATGAGGTTTTGTTAGAAAAAATATAATACAGCTTTGTGATTTTAACAGACTATCATGCCAGTATTTTCGTAGATCTTTGGCCAGATTTAATTAAAAATTGTTCGGTTATTTCATGATATTCGTTGAAATTATTTGATGTGACGATATTTTTTAAAGTAAAGTCAAATTAAATATGAAAATACCATTCATCACGTAAGTATACCTACATGGCTTCAAACCTAAATTTAAGAAATAATAATATCGAGCATCTAAATTATCTAATAAGGTTCATCATACTATTCTAGTATTAAAAACAAAGGTATTTATCATCTAAAACTCTTAATGATACTTTATAATAAAATCATATTCTATAAATATTGATTCACAATATGTAATTTATTATTTAATAATAAATTAATCTTATCACTCCACTATAAACAAACATAGTTATATCTCAATTACTAAATGTCGTATTAGTTAAGTAATAAATATCAACAAGCCATAAATACAATATTAGGTGTCATAAATTAACACATCCTCTACAAAGCCCGCCGACCTATAAACAAATCGTTTATTGCAATTTAAGGAACCATTTAAAAGATATAAAACGCCGGACCAATTCAAAAACTCAACCATATTTCTTAGAACGCAAAGTTAAAAATTCCTTGGTTAAGACACTGTCTTGAGATCTCATAAACTATTTCCAGTAACAGTTAAATGAAGAGGTGACGCGTCCCTCTCGCTCTGGCCTATGCATTTTTGTTGGTGAGAGATAGGGAGAGATGATATTTACGAGGTGTTTACATCGATACAGCGGCGTTGATTTAACCATTGCTTTGGTTTATCGCAGTCAATAAAATTGAACGTTATAAGGCAAGGACGCGGGTGAAAAATGCGCATGATTCATGTCTTCATCGTAGCCGGTATTGGTATCTACGTGCTTTTGATTATTATTGGTTTTTACGTGATATTTTTTATGTTTTATCGGTAGCATTCGTGTTTTATGTTTCATTCATGACATTTATTTTAAATGTGTTATTCATTAGAAAAATAATAGTCAAATGGGGTCGCCAGAGTGGACTAAACAAGCAATCTTAATGTTTTTTAACTGAGTGGACAATTGGCGAAATTTTATTTCGTAGCTCAAGATCTACTTAATAAAGATCACTTAGCCAGCGAGAAGTAGATAACTAAAATCTATTATGAAATTATACTTACTCAATCAATTAAACAGTTTAAACGATTCGATATTTTTTTCTATCTTGCCTTACTTACTTTTATTGATCAATTTAGGTATGATACCATCATGTTTGGAATGTTTATCATGTTTAAAATATAGGAAATACCTACCTGCGTAATGCGTTTCTTTCATATTTAAACATATTTTAATTTACTCTTTTGTCAATCCAATAAGAAAGTAAATTACAAAAGACAAATAATAATAATAGGATTTTTATATCAGCTTCATTTTAATGTATTAACTTACTCAATTTAAAAATAAAAAAAGCTCAAAGTATTCTAATTTTATTCCTTCTGTCGTCTAAGTAGACATACATACATATTATTAAGAAATAATATGTAATTTCTAGACTATTACTGATTAGTATGCAAATTAATCTAATATGACATGAACTTGATACCTATTTATTCCATTTCCGTCATAGTTTATCGTCCACGACTTGCGCATGAGTGACCATGAACCCAATCTGGGCAAGTGCAATGGCACTTTGAAGGAGATCTGTCATAAATTACACTTATCTTTGGACGGACACTGACCAGCACAGCATGACCCAGTTTATATTGAATGTTGATTGACAATAGAGGTCAAGTTTCAGTGGGTGTCGAATTGAGAAAAATTGGATTGTTTGCATCCGTTTGTGTTATTGATTTGATGAAATTAGAGAAAGAAATCTGCGAGACGTAACTGTTCTTTACATATTTTTTTTCAAAAATAATGCAGTCATGATTTACTACAGAAAATATTTCGTTACCTCATAGGAAACTTGAGCGCCCAATTCATTTTAGAAAAAAAAAACATTTAAAACAGGCTTTTTCAGTTTAGGACCATACAGAACAGCCGAAAAGAAGATTGATCTCATATTCTCTAGCAATCTATTAACGGTGCTAGTTGCGACCAGGTTTTGTGTTGAGATAGAGTCAATATTCTTTTAAGTAAAAAGGAATAAAATCTCATTTGCTTTCCTACTCTAAAAAGGATAATACAAATAAACGTCTGACAGAACTCCACTTAAAATCAGTTAAGAACAAAATATTCTACATCTTAGCAAATCCCAATAAGAACTGAGGTACAACTGTATCTACCTATACGAATTGGCAAAATATACCCAAGGGTGATTTTCCCAAAATTATGGTACCTAACTAATGGCCTCAAAAATATTTCAGAAAAACTGCCTTGACCCAGCCTTGAAAACCAAAACTTCCTGTTATTATCGCCAAAGACGTGCCATTTACGCGAAAGTATAATTGCAGGAATTTCGAACTTGTCAAAATCGCATTAGTTCTGACGTTTAATGGCCGCCTTCCCGAGGATTATTAAAAACGCATTAGTGGAGGCCACACCTAGTATAAATATCAGTGTTCGTGTTGAAACAGAAAAAAGTAATTTCGAGATTTGTTGGTGGGGAGGGCCAATCACCCGTGACTGACACGGAAAGCCGGCGAACACGCAAATCATTATTTTGTCGTTAGGGACGTATTATAATGACGGTGTCTTGGTTGATCTTGGCTTTGTTTTATGTATTCGATAAGGCACAGAATTCAAAACAAATTGGGCATTAACAGTGCTTGTCGAATATTCAGGTTTGCATCCATGATGAATTTTGCATTTTCAAATGCTACGAAGGTGCAAACCTTCGGTTTCAGGTTCAATTTCATTACAATTCTTATTTCATGACTAAGTAGGTACATGAATAATTTCTGACTAAGTTGCGATTCGACCAATTTTTATTTGACAGTAAATCTATGGTATAAGGCTGTCATTCCATACGAATCTGAGCGTTATTCCATAGATTTATCCTTTATGAAGATTGATCGAATCGGGCCGCAGTAACTAAAAATTATAAGCCTCAAACAGAATCTTATCATAGTCTTTTGCAGACACTTTCTTCAAGAGTAATTAGACAAATTCGCATAAGCATTAGGTAATTAATAGTACGTTATATGAATTACCTTTTTACCAAAATCAAATAAATTACCTAATTATATCATTAATGTCAAAATTGTTGTACTTTGTGTACCTACTTATATCTTATCAGATAAAGGTGTACAGTAATAATAAAAAAAATCTCTAAATACAATCATTATGCTTTATTAATTTCATGTATTTATATATTTATGACAATATCGTCTCGCCTAACCTTATTAAGTTACTAATTATAGTTATATTTCATAAATTTTGAATCGATAGGACATAAATGGTAAATAAAATTGTTCAAATTAGGTTCTCATGGTTCTCTCTACAGACCTAATTTCAATTCGAGGACAGTTCAGTAGAACTAACGACCAAAACTTAAATTTAAGAACTTCGACATAAACCTAATCTGAAACTTTACCCCCCTTATTACCAAACATGGTCTAAAGTTAGTCTTGGTTTAAATCTTATTCTGTCTCTTTCAATTGTGACTTTTATAAAAGTGACGGCACTATGTTTAATCCATGACTAACTTTTGTCTTCGTTTTGTAACAACAGGTACAAGTCAAAAAGTCTAATTCCTATCTGGCAAGGGACTATTTAGAATTTTGTTCACAATCAAATTGCACTTAGTGTTTCAGCAAATTAAAACAGACATATAAATTATACATCTTGGAACGCAAATTCTAACTTTCAATGTTTAAAAGATAAAACAATCCTTACTGCTAGAAAAATGTACAACACAAACATCTGATATTTGAGCAAAGGTTTAAAATAATATTAATCAATAATTAACAAAAAAATCATCCCAGCCAGACAGCGATCGAGTAAACTTTACCCAATTCAAGATACGAACGAAGTACACTTAAGCGAACCTAATTAAGCGAATCAATAAATAAATATTGAATATTATCGACAATATACAATTATTACAATTTACATTTACTTAACGAACACAGCACAAAATTAAAAAAGAAAAATATTTATAAAATGAAACCGGCTCACTGAGTTCTTAGAAAACATTCACTAGTTACAATCTAGTTGAAAAAATAATAATTTACAAATAGTTTACATTATTAAGAAAAACGTATAACGTGAATCCTGAAAAAGTTCACCAACCTCTCAATTTCACTCTCATTTTTTTAATAATATTCGTAAGACTATCGTGTTACGAGTAAATATATTCAATGTACGATATCTCTTTTACGTATATTGGGTTCCATAGGCAATGATTTTATAAAAATACCTTTTAGTAAATGATGTCTTGGTAGAACGACAATGGTGACGTGGTCTTCACTCCTTTACAATTTAAGACTCCTTTTTAAGTAAACATTTAACAACCAGCAGTTTATTTCCTAGCTTTGGTATACTGTGTACATATAACCTCATACGTTCCGTAAAAGACTCAAATAAAGTATTAACTATTAAGTTCTCTGCACCTACAAAATTGAAGGTAACCTTTGTTTCATTACTATACATAATCGCATTCGCAAGAGACTTTCCTTCTCTTTCTTCAAGTCCAAGATGTCTTTTAGATTTTTCATCCCATTGAATGGCACAACATTCATTTTGTTCGTGTAATAGATTTATATCAAAGAATATTGAGAATCTCGATAATTATTTCCATCTAAATTATACGTTTCAATCTCGTAACATTTTACAATAATAATAATAGATTTCCTATGACGTTTAATATCAGTATTAATTACGTATATGTGTCATCGAAAAATCGTATACATTGCACTTGTATAACTGGCCTTTCCAAAACTACAAAATGATGTAGAATCATAATAGTGAAAATCAGATAAGTTTCACAAAATAAACACTCATTAATCAGAATTTGAAACTCGAAAAACTCGTTGTTTCACAAAGTAATCTCAATTATATTATTCACACTAAAACAATTGTACATTACAAATTCTAAAATTATCATGTATGTATGTACAGAATAGTATCTTGATAGCTTAATTAGAAATAAAACATCAAATATATTAAATAATAACAATATGGATACTAATTGCCTTCTTATCAATGGTTAATTATAAGAGGTCCTTATGGTTTTGTGATTCAAATAATGAGAAAAAATTTTACTTGTAAATTTTTGTACAAAGTGCTTACTTATTACTTAATTAGAAACAAAAAGTGAAGACAAGTAAGAGAAACAATTATAGCGTCCAAGTACCATTTTGGCGAAAAAGGAATAAATACAAGTTAAAAAAATTATAGGAGTCAACGCATAAGAGGAAAATTTACGTAAAGCACTCTGTCAAAAATTTACATCATGGTTACCAATTGCAAATGATTCTGTTATTCCAGAAATTATTCAACTATATAATCACATAAATGTTCATGCAGTTTACTAATCATATATACTGCGTTTTTGGTAATTATTGGTATTGAGATTGTTCTATAAATTAATTTATACTTAACAACTGTAAAAATCTCTTCATCACACTATCATTACTCTTTATCCGTAATCACTAGGTTACGTATTTAGTTATAATGTAATATTATCATGAAAAGTCCAACATACAATTTATACAAATTAAACTGTTCTAGTAACTCCGGTCTTCGGATCAATAGTTTCAGATTCACCATTCCGTCGAAGCAATCGAACGTAATTCAACGATGCGCGAAATTAAAATGGACACGGGGACGATTTCTTTGAGGATCAAATCTGAAACGAGGGGATCCCTGGTGCGGACCGCTTGTTCTAAACTAGAGGCCTTTACTGCGGCGAGGTGGGCGGGCTCATGTTGTCCGGCTCGTCTCCCGACCCAGGCTCGCCTTTGGTCTTGTTCTCCTTCTTCCACTTCATGCGCCGGTTCTGGAACCAGATCTTGATTTGTCTCTCGGTGAGGCACAGCGCGTGCGCGATCTCGATCCTTCTCCTCCGCGTCAGGTACCGGTTGAAGTGGAACTCCTTCTCGAGCTCGAGGGTCTGGTACCGGGTGTACGTCTGCCGTCCCCGCTTTCTCTCTGGAATGACATAAAAACAAAACTGAGTATGGAAACGAAATAACATGACCACTCGTGCCAGCCCTACCAGTTAAAAACTGCATAGGCATTTCTGATAAATGGTGGTTATTTGTAAACAGCGAACACTCCCGGCGGAGTTAATTGAAAATTGTTTTGAGCTTATCAATTTGTTAATTGTTTTTGCTTGTTGGGTATTTCTCTCGGCTGTCGGTAGTTGCAAAGTTTATGGAAAGCGCAGCGCCAGCAGTCAACGGTGAAATAAGTAAACCATAATTGTGACGGTTATGTGATAACAGGCAGAAAAACAAGGAACAAATAGTAAGACTTTTTTCTTGTACATTTAAGTTATAGGTGATAAAGATAATTGCTTGGTATTATATCAAGGGATTAATTAATGGCTTTTCTAATTAACAGCTTGCTGCAGAGAAGTTGAACTGATCCACAAATACCATTAACGAGTCATACAATTAGGTAAGTATGTACTTCGTATAAGGAACTCCAGATATAATTTCTAATGAAACGCGCATGTATGAGGATATGTCATAAACGTGTTCGAGCATTTGTCGGAGAGTTGAGACGCGATTCGAAGAGCTACCGAAGCCAATTAAAATAATTTAAGACGCCGCGGGCCTTTTTCATTTTGTAATCATTATTCTTCGGGGAGATGCGAAGCCTATTATACACGGTTTAGAAGATGCTCTGAACTGTAATTTGTTTGATTCAAAAAAAGGCAGACGCGGAGTCGGAACAGCACGTCTAGTACCTACCTTTTACTTTATTTAAGATAATTAATCGATTAAGATTTCTGAACTAGTTTATAAAAGATTTGATTGTCATAGCTTAATTGGGTGTGATGTCTGCTAGACACAATGAACCTAGATTTTTAATTGGTTGTAGTAGAAATTATGACTGAAGCATGTTGACCTTCAATCTTTTCTAAATAAGCAAAATGAAGACTAAATTTGTTTGTACTAGTGTCATCATCATTAATTTATCAGTTTAAAAATCCTTCATGCTCAATTGAAAAGTCAAGTTTAGGTATGGAGCTACGCAATTGAAAAAAAAATCATTTCATGGAATTGCAAATGACATGTAGAAAACAACAATCTTAAAATGTTTCAAATAACCGTAGGTAACTTGCATAGTCTCTGTACCAATAAAAATAGAACAGTTGAAAATAAAGTTTCGCGAACAACAAAGCCGAACTTAGTTGATTATTTTCAACTGAAACACGCAAAACGACTTGCCGTACAAGATAAACACGCGAACTTCGAAGAAATACTAACACGAAGCGAGGATTACATTGCGAATAGCGCTGTTCACCCGTTTCTTCGAACGACAATATTCATAAGCTTACAAAAAAGGTAAAAAAGGATTGGTCGATGACAAACTGAACGTTTTGTGAGTGCCGTTTGTGGTCCTAATAAATGAGCTACCGAGTGTAATGCCATCCATAAAGATAGCCTTTGACCGGGTGCAGGATAAATCTTTCGGCGCTCGAAGTTTTTTGTAGAATGTTGCTAACATAAAGACTGGTACAGCCGGCATGGTCGTTGCAACGGATTCAAAATTATCGCCCACTTGTTGCACGGGAAATTGATAACAGCCTCATCGCGGTACTGGGTTTTGGGACGCATTCAAGAATGCAGACGTTATTGTTCAATGAACATTTGGTCTGTTGCTATGAATGATGGTGTTGCAAATTTCGTGTAGCCACGTTGTGTTCTGGATGTTTAATCCAGTTAAATCCTCATGAATTATTGTAACAGTAAACACGTATCTTTGTAACAGTAATCTACGTACCTACAAATGTATTTTAATAAGAGTATTTCGACATACTACACTTTAAATAGAGATATGGAAATAGCCTTTTTGTACTTAATTCCTGGTATAAGCTTTTTATATGAATATGCAATAAAAGTATATTCATTAGTTTATTCACCAAGACTATTAAACATTGCTGCTTTGACTTTAAACTGACCAATTTCATCGTAAACATCTGATGTTCAACAAATATTTATCATTTGTAAGAAAGCTTCCCAATATGCATGCACATCTGTTGAAGTTCTATTTAAAAGCAATGTCACTTCATAAATGTTTACTTCACCAAAACCATCTTTCATAGCGCCGAATTTTGAAACAAACTCAGCTAGCCATCTCATAAAATCCCCTTCCCAGGCTTTATATATTACACAGGCGTATATATTACGCTGGCGGTTTCATCGCACACTGAGATGCATAAAACATGATCCCCGCGTCAGATTTAAACGTACGTAATAAGAGCATTAAGGGGACATCGTCGGAGACGCTCCGTTCTAGCTGTGAGGTTAGGTATTTCTATTAAATGTCGTTAGGTCAGATGTAAGTGCCAGCTTTTAATAGCAACGTAAATAAATGAGTAATGAACGCTCTTTTTTGGAATTGTGTATTTGAGTTTATGCTTTCTAAGTAGGTTTACACGGTTGAGAAGTCCTCATTTTTGTAACTTCGTATTTTGATTCTGTGCCACCTCCTGCCTGCCAGTCATCTGCCGAGAGTCCGCGCAAGTCGACCAAGATGGAGGCTCTTATTATCGGAGGCCAAGACTCACTATGGGTCGGTGCGCCAACCTAGTTAGTTAGTTAGTTCGTATTTTGATTTAAAATATAATAAGACCTGTTCTTGCCTGAGGTCCTGAGGACCCGAGGTCTTACATCTACCTACATCTCATATATGGCTGGAGTTGTCTGAGAACAAAAATCTTTATCAATAGTTTCGAATTAAAATATTGCTCGGTTTACCCACGCATTGATAGAGAGATAAACCAAATATGTGACTGCTGTGGTTACCTTCAATATTTATAGTTCAATTGACCTCTAAGAGATTTGACTCGAACATATTATGATTTTACTGTCTTGAATTATAGAGACCATATACAACAAGGTCATATTAGTTAACTATTTATAACTTAAGCACGGTTAAGTCGATTTTGCTCTTGGGGTTGTTGGATTTTGTCTTGCCCTGAATAGCAAAACACTCTACATAAAAAGGCAAAACATTAGGGCTGTATGAAGTTTGCTATGGGCTACTAATGAATAGTAAATTTCTGATGACATCATATACATTGACCTTATCAAGCTATGTATTATGGAATAGTGAAATCAAAACACGACATAGAAAGTCTATCTCAATTTATTGCTTCCCCTGTTCCGATGGATTCAAGCTTTGCAGTTACGAATTTAATCAAAAGTTCAAGCTAGTGTTGTTTGCAAAAAACAGTTCGTACCAATACAAAACGCAACGATAACGCCGCGCGTGTCCACAGCGTCGCCGCCATGAACTCACAGTGCAGGGAACAACAGTAGAAAACGTCTGAACTAACTTAATGGTGAGAGCGGTAACCATGACGGTGTTACTAGACCAATCGATACATCGTCGATCAAGGGCATCGATTTACATGGTCTGGTAACTAAAATTTATTGACGGATATCCTTCGACTACCCAATATCGTTCAACTAACCTATCGATTAATTCCATCGGTCGACGTTAATGCATACATCATCTTGGGATATGTTATTGACTTGATTCTTATTGATATAGTAGTTTAAGACGGACAGCTGACAACACAGGAATTACAAATGGAATACTCAAATAGGTAGGTACATTAATAATACACTCAGACTCTCGACAACCATCAGCATTCATCAAAATAATGTTTGATCAGGGAATGGATCGAAGTGTACGAAGCAAAGTCACTACCAAATGCGCCATCGAGCCGTTCAGTAAAGAGAGAAATCCTATAGACAGCCCAGGCTTATAAGTTATTAGGAAAGACGAAACACATGCGCGATCTAATGAACACTCAACGCCATCTATTGGTAAAGTTTTGGGCTAATATATAAATAATGCCGCTAAGCGAATTGAGAGTGTGTGATATGACGAGTACCCACTGCGAGAGATATACCTGCGAGAGATATTAATCCAGTTGGTATGATTTCCTCGTCCAAAGGTAGCGAAGAGAACACGAGAGCCGCCGTTGTTATATTGTGTTAGGTAGTAGTTTGTTATGAACATACTAATGAAGTGTCCATAATTTTTTGACAACTCTACATGAATACTACTAGTTATACTAGTTTTACGTCTACATTAGTCTCTACTAGTTTTGCATAACGAATATTTCTTTCACTTGTATACATAGTCAATTAAGTACAAAATATTTTGTGTATATTCTAATGATCTAGAAGTAATCAACTACACCTTTGGACCGACAGGCCTGACCAACCTCACTGATACTCATCCGATTGTGTTCCTGCGAAAGTAAGCCGGCCCGATTTTGTAACTGCCCTCCCCCCGGCGATGATTTATGGCTGCCCCGCCGACACATGCAGCGCTGCGCCCACAGCTCCTAAAGCTGCGATTTCGTTCGGCGCGATACACGGGCGGGTGGGACGCCGCGGTAGACGGGCGGTGGGACCGCGTTAGTCGGACGGGTGGGACGCCACGATAGACGGGCGGGTAGGACCCCGCGATAGATGAGCGGATGGGGCGCCGCAATAGTCGGATAGATGGGACGCCGCGGTAGACGGGCAGGTAAGACTGGTGCAGTAGACGGGCGGTTGAGAGGCCGTGTGGTAGAGACGCTCTCCGATATGATTATCCTCTTACAAAATTCATACTCAAAACTTAAATCTTCAGCTGTACGTTTGACGACATCTTGCTCTCATCTCAGCCAAAATGCGCTAGTAGGCATTTGGCAGAGTACTCAATTGAAGGCCATCGAAACGATAAGAAGAAGACTATTATCATAAGAATACCCAGCGGGTGATCTGCCTATAGGATGCTGTAGACTTTAATGTGGGCCCAAATTAATAACAAAATAATAAAGGTAAAGGTAGACTAATTGTTCTAAGAATTCCAGCCGTTGTATTTGCTAATTTTGTAAGAAGATGGCGCACAAGAAAAAACAGGCAAAAATATGTATGTCTGTCACCGTGAAATAGTCCGAATCGTAAGTTGATCAAAAATAACAAATTTTATTTTCAAACATAGTACGTTAGGATAGATAAGAGCTGACAACCCCACGTTGCGCCAGCCGATGCAGGCTTACCAGTTGTAACCTAAACTACCCCGTTTTTCGAAAAACTAACTTAACATCGTTTAATAAATCGTTTTACCTACTGTTTGTTATTTTCAGAAAGTCGATCAGCCTCCTAGGAAATTGATTAACATACAATTCGGATTATTTTACAGCAGGCGAACTCCAGATGCAATAACACTCACCCTGACAACATTCAACAATCGCTGACTAATCTCCCCAGACCTAAAGGTCGGACTACATTTATCTGGATAGAGTGCGTGTTAAAATATTGAGCAAGCTCCGTGCTACTATCTTGGATCGCATTTGTACTGATTACCGTGAGATAGAGCCACATACACACAGGCGGTAAAGGGTCGGGTTGTTTACATAGTCATGGTATATGGATGCATGGAAAACATCGTGAGGTAACCAGTAGCGCTACCATGAGTTTGACATCTACAACTGACATAACGTAAACTATTGCTCTCTCTCTTTCAAATGCATCACAATGATAGAGACAAAACGATAGTTTTCGATAGCGAGGATAGTATTTCAAACTCATGGTAAGGCTACAGGTTTCGAAAAGTTTCGGAAACGTGCGCTGTGTTTCGCTGAAAGAGGGTAAGTACCGGAGACCAAATTCGGGGGAAAAGGGGCTAAAAGGTTGACAGCGCACTTGTGACTCATCAGATGATCCGTCTGCTCGTCTGCCACCTATCACATAAAAAGAAATGATCGGATTAGGATTAATCATAAATATAGGTATTAGAAAAAATCGAAAAATATTTTTTGCTCAACCCAGGAAAAGTTTTTTTTCTTTTATTAAATGGACGCTCTACAATATGAGGGCCCTGAGGGGGTACTCGACAATGTCAGTTGAAAGACAATTAAAAACTAAGGAGCCACAGTCACTCAATAAAAAGGTTTCATTGACTTATCGCTCGGATTTGTTACTAAAAATCATTCTATTGCCTTTGAAAATCCCGCTAAACTCAGCCTCTGACCCCTACCCTACGCATGACCCTTAGTGTCCTTCGCTTGGCATTGTATGGCTGATTCAATTAGATCGTTTGCCATTCTCTGCAACCCAAGTGGAACCGTTACCCTCCTGATTATTATTTATTCTTATGGTAATGTACTGGAGGGGAACACTTGTCCTATATTGCAATCTTCGGAAGCTCCCTAATGTGGTCGTGAGTACCAAAATTGCTTTTACTTCGTTGGCATTGTTTTTAACTAAGCATTCGTTGAAGGAGGCCTATAGTAGGTATTTCCGTATGGCTATTGGTGTAGCTGATGTCTGGGGATGTTGGATGATCGGGATAGGCGGTTAGTGATCTATATACCATTAGGTGATACGTTTACTCTTTTATCTCACTCATTAAAAGAAATTGTACGTGTGATGTGAATTCAAGAGAAACCTTTTCCATTTCGGTGTGCTTTATGTTTCACATCCCCATTTATCGAAAAAATTACATCAAAATTAACATCAGCTTTGGAAAGTGTCTAGAAATCTTTATTTTTTATGGCTAGTATGTAGGTCTGTACTGAGAACCTAAGGTTAGTTATATTTGGATATGATATTAGATCACCAAGTATACACAAGATATGCATCTTACATACACTTGCATGTATGTGAGGTGCATAACATAGTCACTTTATACGTATATAGATATTTTCAGATATGTGACTGCCCACGTACAACAGTGATTATCGGCTACATTTACTTAACGCCGTAAGATCCAAAAGCGTCATACGAGGCAAAAACAATTGATTTTCTATTGTGTCTGCTGTCTGGGCCTTACGACGTTAAACCAATACTTCGATAAATACGATATTAATAGAAATCGATTATTTACAACAAAGTTTCTCTCTACAAAATCAAACTGGCAACAAATCATAAAGGGTCCTCCAGCTAAGACCTCGGCCGCACTCGGCCCTTGTTTGCTTACCGCACCGTGTGAACGCGGCTTAACCGATTCTTGTTTTGTAATATCATTCTTCGAGGGCTTGGAGCTTCACCCGGTTTAAACCAACTTTAAAGTCTATTTAAAGTTGTCACTCAGTGGTGAGACGTCTTAAAGTTTGTTTATTCGCGAATAGTGGTACACTTGGCTAAATTATGTTTATAATGTACCTGATATATGGTTGTTGTTATACCTCTAGAGTTCCTTCCACGAGTTCGGGGAACGGTTGGACCATGATCCAAGATTTGATGAGTCTGGCAACTACAATTCTATCTGACCTAATTGCCGTCTGTTATCCAACTTTCATAGCATTTCAGGAGAACCAGACAAACAGACTTAACACGTTTCGAGACCACGACCCGTGGCGTATGAGGCACATACAAGCAAAAGCACTATCGGGGACGAGTTTCAGATAGTTTCTTTTGGTCGGCATGTGATATGTTTATTACAAACAGCAATAATGTAGGTAATGCAGTAAACATTTTAAGATAGAATGAAGTTCAAGAAACTAGCGGTCAACCTTCAAGATTGAAGAGGCACGCAAAAAAAAGAAAAACATTTAAAACCGATGTCTCTAAAATTAACCATATCAAAAACCGGAGGAAAACGCCACAACACGTGCGTCAAAATGTAATAACCAACAGCGCCCGCGCAAGCCTAAATACCGAATTCATCAACGGATGACAAGTGAAAAGAGCTTTTAATTTAATTCGTTGCGGTATCGCGCGAGGTACACGAAAAAAATACTGCAACAGCTTGAAGCGATATCGACAATCCATAATTCATGTCCTACAATTTCATACATTTCATCGCGAACCGCGGTCGTATTTTTTCAACCGACCTCCGATCAAATTCTGACCTTATTTTTACCATCCCAAAGTCCTATATCCATTGCTGCTTATTTTATTTAAGTTTTTTGGGCTCGGACTGGCCACTCTGTGTATTGCAACACCGTACACGATATCAAACGGGTATTCATATTAATGCAATTTCTCTTAAACGTTGCACGTCGTAAATAAAATTGGTGGTTTCCGACGATGTCTCGGTACCAAAGGTCGGGTCTGCGTAATGAGTTTAATTGATATTTAAATTAAGGAATAATAAATATGCGTCGGGTGTTTGATAGCTTTATTTAAAAGACGAGACATCAAAATATGGCGTCCTTTTGAAAGGGATATCGGCTTTTTTATTTGCATACGCCACTGTACCAAAACGCTGCTTTTGTATACGTTTTTCCTTAGTCTTTTACAAAAACAAATGCGAGATGAGGTATTTTTAAACGCATTTAGGTATTACATTATAAGGTTATGGTTTATGGATTCTATGAACCATACTATGTCGTGTTAGAGTATAACATCAAAAGTAATTTAATAAAAACCTGGATAGTTTACCTAACCTTTTGTAAAGATACCTATAATTTTCGAAGATTGTAATAAAAACCATAATTGATTGCCACTAGCGATAAGTCTCTTATTGGTCATAATATCTGTACTCGTTTTATTTTGAGCAATTAAGTCTACCTTTACGTCTATAATATCTAGCAATTTAGCTTTCCTAGCAAACTGCAATGCAGTAGTAACCAAAATATAATAGGCCAAACTCATACGGTACCAAATATGTAAACAGCCGAATAACGGCCGCAGCCTATAATCTTCCCTCAACTACGTACATATATTATTCGAAACCACAAAAACGCTGGAAAAGCTGATGACAATGTAATGACCGCATAGGGTCACCATTTTAAAAGAAACGTAATGTCGAGGCAATTTGTCGACATTGATAACATCCAGAACGCGGAGACAGGGCACGCAACTTCGTAATTACACGACTCATACATGATTTATGATGATATACATATTAAAGATCATGTGAAGTACCCACTGTTTACCTTAAACGGTGGACTTTTTTTGTGCAAGTGGGAGAGCCACGCTTCGGCATGAATGGGCAAGTGCGACCGGAGTGTTAGCACGGTCTCACAGAAGACCGGCGTGAAGCAGCGCCTACACTGTGTAGGCTTAATTGGGGGGAAAGGGGGTTTATAGGGGTAAACGCTGGCAGCGCACTTATGACTCTACTGGTGTTCGCAGGTGTGTATGTTTGCACTTGTAAAGAAAAACATCAGTAATACACACTATATTACAGATGTTCAGAACAGAATGAATATGTACCTGAATAATTCTTAAGTATAAATAAAATTGATTTCAAAATGCAAATGAGCTAAATGTTTATATAAACATTGAGAACACGCATTTAAATGGGGTGCAATAAATAAAGCTAAAGATAACTTTGCAATCGAATGTCACTATCTACAAATTAGGTGCCAGGTAATGCCAAGAGTTTATTAATTACAGCTGTAAATTAACTCCCAGAGAAGAGTATGAGAAATCATTTCCACCATTCCGAAATCCAAATTCGGCCCACAGTTATTGTTTGATTGTTATCAAATAATTACACTTCAGATCGATCAAACACAGAAACGGGAAGCCAGGGAGCGGAACTAAACGAAAAGTAAAAAAAAGAAAAAGCATGGCGGCCTTTCAAGTTCTGATACCCATTAATCATCAGCGTGGCTGGGCGGGCGCAGCTATACGTATATTGTAACTATTCCACTGTAGGAACACGCCTAATGACTTTTACCATTTACGTTCCCTTATGTATACATATGACTCTGTTCAACTGATTTTTGATTTTTCCTCGATTTACTGAGTACATTTTCAACACACCAACGAAAAAACTCGAAGCACAGCCCGACATAACGGCCTTAGACATTTCGCTAATATCTTTAACAGAGATTTGCTGGTTGAAATTCTGCCAAAACATAAACATAACAAATCATAGAATACAAAATAACCATATTGCGAAACTGCTACACGACATTTCTGATGTAACCTACTCTTTTGTCTTTTATTTCTTGTCCTCGTACATTTACGAACGGGAATACCGTTTTCATTTTCGCTTCATGAAAAGGGACCTTGTAAGCATTCTCGTTATCACACACATAGGAATTATATCATTCAAATCCGGGATCTCAAAAAGAATTTATATCGCGAACACAGCGCCATCAGTCAGTGTTGTGTCGACGCTGATACCCGTCGTGTTCCGCATCCGAAATGGAATGTTATTCACCAAAAATTTCGCTTTGGTGTACGCCAAAAATTACGCAGCCCAACCGGGATTGAACGAAATTCCGCCCGCAAAAAAGGTGTCAAATGAAATATTCAAATATATTTTAATATAATTCATGCGGCGGGCGTTTCATTTCTCTCCCTCGTAATGGAATGCTAAATTTTCGGGCGAACAAAAAATATATATTAATGCGCGTACCTAATAGCTTATACAAACTCGTTTGTTGGGTATTGTTGTGCACAATGGGTGCCATAACTCCGCGTCGCAGCCACGGCCGGTGACGTCTTTGTTAGACCGGCGAGCTTTGTTCTGCGCCCGGCTCCGCCTGTCGACACGACATCCTACTTCGGCCTTCGCCACCGAACAATTTGCTCAACAATACACGCCTACGTACAAACTCCGCTAACTTATCTGTTCATTAGCTATCAATGAAACTTGAACTTCAATTCGGAACATACCGTCTGAATACATAGATTTCCATTACGCTAAAGGAAACAATAAATTCCTCGATGCAGATCTCATAAAGGAAATTAAAAACTATCAATTAAAGGCGCCATTTTAGAAACAAAAAGTGAAACAGAATTGGGCGGTTGTTTTTACAATAAATGAAAGCCCTCCCTTACACGAAGGCTAATTACCAGTTTTGTTCGGGCCATTACTATAATTTGCAGCAGGAAAAGCACGAATGAATATTTGAGAAGGCGATAGAAAGTGAGTAATTGCCTCGGATCACGAAGTGAAAAGTTATGAAAGGTGCCGGGCGGGCGATTTTTCAACGCCACCAGCGAAAATCTTAATGAAAACAAAAAATATTCAATCACGGTCGACGTTTGCGTGGAACATACTTCTTTGTTCGTTGATTGCGTTCGGGAATAAGAGCGGGCGAGTAAAAATTCATCTCGACATAATACCGAAGCGGGGAATGCATTAGAGCGCCAAGATGAGCCTCGCCGCGGGACAGCGAGCCCCAGGGGGCACCCCCCAAAAGCCGAGAGGGGCGGTCTCCGCTCCAGAGGATATTTGACATGGGTCTGGCAGATAGACAGGCCGGTCATGTGTGATCCCGGGCAGGAAACGGGGGGGCTTTTTTCCGCTTCTCTATCGACGTGGCTACTCCCTACGCATAAGTAGATATAAAGATACGTTATGATTTATGTGTCTCACTCGCACATGTGCACGCGTCATGTGACGCGCTTTTTGTAGAACTAATGATGTCGGTTTTATCATTAATGGTTGAATGGTATCGTCTTCCATTAAGGCAATTTTGATGATTACAAAAAGCGGTAATCTATAGCGCTTCCGATGGGCTAGTAATTCATAGTTTTTGGTCCAATTACGTCATAATTTCATGCGTCCATTTCAATTTGTGTCGGTTCGGACAAAAATGGAATTTTAATACCACATAATAAGTTTGGCTTCATCGGCTTAGCGGCGGTCAAAGTTTGATTGGCGTTCTATCCCGACGTTTAATTAATGTGGGCCAAGCTAACGTAACCTCGGGTGAGAAAGGAACGGCGAGTAAGCGCGAGAGGGATATAAGATTTCGGAGAATGTTGCCAGTTAATTGGACGCAAGTTACTTTGGAAGTAAAAGTACGTAGTTCGGAGGAAATTATTGGTCTGAACTTAGCGGAACTTCGAAAGGGTTCAGGAAGAGCGACTCTTCGTTATGTACTTTGGCATCTCGGAGATAATTGATAAGTAGACTAATGCACGAGTTAATAAACTTTAGGCCAACTCTTAGAGTTACCACTTTATATTTAAGGAGGCGTATGCTACGGAATGCTACTACAATGCTACGGATTTTCGACTTACGTACTACAATGCTACGAATTTTCGTAGCACACAAATACAACGGTAATATTTTTCTGGTCGGTTGTTGAGGTCTTATGCTAGCAGTTTTTTGGATTGACCAGACTATATCCTGGTCAGACGAAAAGATAGATGCTCTGGTCTGGCATTCCCCGGGATTTCGGGATCATTGAGGTTCTAGTTTAAAGAATTACTACTTAGATCCTCTGTAAAAAATCTTTAACACCATCAATCAATACTGCTGAAATGGGATAATTACCTACCCATCACTCTTTTATATAAAGACTCTATTGAAATTAAGATTATGAAATAAAATAAAATATAATATGTAGATCATGTAATGTAAGTAACTAGTATATCGTCGTAAGGCCCAGACAGCAGACACAATAGAAAATCAATTGTTTTATGCCTTTTAAAAGGCTTTTGGGTCCTACGGCGTTAAAGATATTATAAACATTGCCTAAGCATAATATTTGATACTTTGTAATCAGTCGCTATTTACGTAACATAAAATATAGAGTCGATTAAATTAAAAAATATAACTTAAAATGTATCATGTAAAACAATAAAAAAATATAAAAAATTGCCAATTTTACGGCAAATCAAACACGCTTGCAACCCATAACCACACTCAAAACTACAATCATGTCCATACACTACGTATGTGTGCGTGCGTCCGTGATGAGCGGGTCGTGAGTGAGCCGCGCGCGCTTGTGTGCGTGACTCACTGTCAGACAAATATTAATGGGATTGGTGTTTTGGATGTGGGTGTATGTAATTATAAGATGGTAATGGTTTTTTAATAAGCTCCCAACTTTTTGCCGCCTGTCATATTTTTTTCATAATCTACTCGGTTACATACGTAGAGAATATGTAGATTAAAGTTTTTACAATTGGATTTTATAATCTTATTTTGTTTTTAAGCTTTGTGAGAATGTACTCATGGCGTCACGCCGTGTTAGGTACCTTTTGGCTTAAATCCGTCCTTATGACTCAGACACAAGTACTATATTTGCACTGAGGGTGTGGTTTAACTCTGTCTGTACTGAACTAGGTAGCAATGTAAAAATGCTTTAAATATATTAAAATAACTAAACTCATGAATGAACTTAATGAAGATATTTCCTCAATGAATGTTGTTAATTTAACGATAATTAGTTTCACTAGCTTGTAGAAGCAGTTTTAAAAAATAATAAAAAAATCCATTCAATATCTTATACATTACTCTATACTCAGAGCTAGATTATATATTTAACATTCAAATTGTATTCTGAGATTCAAGTCCAAAGACTTAAATTGCATAAAAATGTTTCCAAAAACATTATATAGAAAAAGACAACGATATGACATCATCATGTTTACAAACAGACATTCTCGACCCACACTTGAACTAAAATAATATTTTCCCAGCGACCTTACTTTCTAAAAAGCCGTCGTTAAGAATCGTCCCCCATAAGAGTACACAAAAATCGACTCAAAAATAATATCAACCGAGCAAAAACGCAATCCGTCAACGTCTTACCACCGTTCTGTGAACAGGAAACAGGGACCGAACAGAATTAGAAATATATTTTTATACGTCACTCCACCCCTGTAAGGATAAAAAAATCTTTATGCAAATAATAGCACGTGTAAATACAAGGGGAAGTCGGAAAACGCTCGCGTACACAATATAAACGATAAAAGAAGACGTCTTAAGAGATTTTAATGATTATTAATGCGAAAATTGTGTCCCCACAATCGACGGGTAGTTAAGAAACGGTACTTTGTTGACGATGGCAATGACATTTTTCTAAAATGATTCAGAACACATTTTTGGTACTAAAATAGAACAAAAAAACAAAAGTTAGTAATAGTCGGATTTACACAAATAAAACAAAGTAGTTTTAAATAGTTTCACAGCCTCATCAATTATATTTCAAACTTCCATGAGTTTGGTTTGAATTTCGAAAATAGGAACCTTAACATAGAAAATTTATCTTTAAAACACTTAGATATTTATAAAAACAACACCATGTTTTTTTGACAGCTAGCTATTTGTGGCAATTATGAAACTAAAAGCGCTAAGTGAATTAGATAAGCTTTACTGAATGTATGAACCTATATTGAACAAAACATTTATGAATGTCGAAATCATAATAATTTTAACAGTCAAGAGTTCACGGCACTAAAATTAATAGCTTGTTTCCAAACGAAGTTTTTCCCTTGTACGCACTGTAACAATCGGAAACAACGGAGGCGCACCTACTAAAGGAAAAGCAAGGGGCTTTCCCCTTGCTTTAGAATAAAACCTTAGCTTTCCCGATTCGATTTTTTCACCTCTTCGATAAAAGGTAACGATTACAGTAGTCGATAACTTCCATTGTAGCTCGTGGCGTTTGATCGATTACAGATTGTCGGCTTCTGATTGTCGCCAACAAAGGTGTTGAATGCAGCATCAGACCGGGTCTCGGTTCCTTTAGAATTTACTTTTGATTCTGGTATAGATAACGTAATTTTCAGTCGCACATTTGGTAAGGGTCGTAAATATGAGTACAATTCCCTCACTGGACAATTGTTTTTGTAAATGAATACTTATATTTGCTCAGTATCTAGGACTATGTATTTTGAAACCGCAGGCACCACACACGAATTTTGAATTCCGATACCAATCATATTAAGCTTATGTTTGTTGTTGTGCCTGATATACTTAATTAAAAAAGACAAGTCTTGATTTGATTTAGGTATGACTTAGCAGGACTGGCTGAAAGTTTATGCAAATTATTCAACAAACGATTTCAAAAGAGAGCCTTTTAAAATTCACGTTACTTCTACAACTTTGTTACCCTAGACTTCATTTACCTTCCATTGTCATTCATCGCATGTCTAGCTCAAACCTCCCACGCAAATATTAATTTCCTATAGCGAAGTAGCTCCAAAATTCATTTACCCCCATTTGATATACAACCTCTGACTAACGACATAGAAAGATAGACTTGCCAGTCCGAGGTAGGCTCGATAAGTTGCGAATAGAGGTGGGAATGGAAATATAATGGTACCCCATCCCCCTCCTCGGAGCACAATGCCGGATGAACGGCTGGTTACATTTCATTGTTCAGATATCAGCCCTGAGGCCTTTGTTGAGACTGATGATTGAATAGGTATATTTGTACGCGCCTGCCGCCGAATCGCTGAAAAGGACGTGAAACGTTGAGGTTGCAAATGAGTTTCTCTTTTTGCTGGATTTTGAAAGTTGGCTCTTGGTGTGTGGTTTGAAGTCTACTCATTTATACATATCATATCCTATGACAGGATTTCTTTTTTAAATAGTCATTTAATGACGCATTTTATGTGATAGGTTACCACCTAGTACCACGTAGACGAGCAGATGGATCTGGTGATGGTAAACGATTACACCCACAACCTGATATTGCCTCCGGTACCCTCACTCACTCAGTGAAACATAGTTCAGGCGCTGCTTCGTTCTTGTGAATAGTTTAACCTTGCAAGACAATTATAAAGTAATTTAACCTTGCAAGACAATCGTAGCAGAAGATGAGATGGCTATAGAGCTAATTATAATAAGTTAGCTCGTGGATTAGACAAATGTTTGATATTACAAATGCATCAAAATTTCTGTCAGTAAGGGTATTGGAGCCATAAAGCCCTTTGTAACTTTCATGTGATTTACAAATACTAGAATGAACTACTGGAATGGAATAATCAAGTGTCCAAAACTTTAAACAATGGTATGTATGTATAGTATAGCAACTATTAAATGATGTCAAATCAAAGGTTTTTCTTCAAATGTTATTTAAAAAAATCAATAAACTGACTCTGTCTACTGCCAAAGCTTCAATTTCTACTTTAGACAAACTCATTTTCATTTTCATCCGTAACATAAACTTGTGTCCGGGTGTAATTTACGTATTTAAGTATTGTTCCTCTATTGTCTGATATTAGTAACAGAAGTCTCTAAACTTACTTAGTTCAGAATCAGGTCTAATTTATTAATTACTCTTGTAGATTTAAAATCTCACTATCGTTCAGTTGATGTTATTCTATGTCAGTATTTCACGAGTATGATGATAAAGTCACTCGTTTGTAGAATTTCATATGAAAATCTCTGGACCATTAGTCGTAGCTGATGCGCAAATGTAATCGTGAGGCGTCATCGTACTTCTTTCATCGCATATTTAATTGGCCGAGGCTATGTGGCAATATGATGAATAGCAAACGGTAAGCGTTGATATTTTCACGTCTGTATTAGAACAACTTGTTTGATAGGGTTCTTCTTTCTAGAATACTTCGTAGTATTTTTTTAAATACTTGCTTTAGATAGACAACAGATTATGTGTAGATAAGGATATATTTTTTAATTTTGTTAATCACATTCTATATTAAAGACCTTAAATGGTTTTAGCTCCATTCGCTTCATTTGACAAAAAAGAACAGCTTTCCTACATTAATTAATTGGTTAAGTTTTTATCAATAAGTAAGGACGAGTTCATAGTAACATTAGTAATCATATTTTTTTCACAGCACAAATATGTCACTAGATTGGCACAGCGAATCAAAATGAGTTGTAGCTTCCAAAACAAAGAGCTCAATCTAGGTTATTAAAAAAATCTGGTCTCAAACTATTCAAAATTTGGAACGATCACGCTTAACCATCTGCTCAAAGATCACGTACGCACATTATATACCAGACGTATATATTTACGTTTAACACAAACATTACCGACTAGGTGTAAGATTTACTTCCCAATGATTAATGATTCATCTGCTCCTACCCGATCTATTTCAAAACAAAACACAACCCGTGCTGCTATTGGTCGGGATTTTTTACAACATGGCCGCCGATTTCCGAAGATAATTGATGAAGAAACAGTCTCAAGTAGATAACATGAGTAGGAGTTAAGAGAGAGTATTTGCTACCGCTGGTTTTTTAAGTGGCTCGTATTTTTCATTTGCTAAATACGTATTAACGGTTGCTAAGTAACCAATGGCTGTTTTGTGTTACTTTTTTATGGGGTTCGGTACTTGTAAAACTTTTTTCTGTCAAGTATTATCTGACTTAGCTCTGGCGAAATAGTGATATAGGCAGGTACTCGTATTTTATAAGACCGTACTTTTTGTGGCAGTTAACTTATTTTTTGGTTATTTCTTTTTTCGTCATATTTGTAAATTTGTCTCTAATCTACTTAATTTCAGTATTTCTCGTAATCTACCCTAATACTGATGTGTTGTACTTCAATCGGGAAGTAAATTTTAGTCTTTAAACACTATACTTTATCTATTTAAACACATTTGTGTCGACTTTGTAATTAAGTCTAATAAAAAAACAGGCAATGTGACAAGAGTCACTGACACTACATTATCACGTTTATTGATTGTTATAAAATAAACATAGGCAACACAAACGAGTTCATATTAACAATTATCAATCTGTGTCCAATCAATAGCACTACAATGTAAAACAAAAGAAAATCTACACTTGGCATTTGGAAGGCGCGAAACAGCGTTTGAAATGAATGTGTTTCGTCGAATAAGAGAAGGTACCGTGGCCCAATTGGGGGTAAAGGGGGTTTAAATGGTGGCAGGTCACTTACTACAGTGACTTTTCTGGTGTTACGGGTGCCTATAGGCGGCGGCACTCGTTTACCATCAGGTGATCCGTCTGCCCGTCTGCCACCTATCACATATTAAATCCTAAATCACTATCATAGTTACATCACATCAATCACAACTCGTAACATTTGCATCCTAAATAAATCCACCTCAACTAATATCCAAGTTTGAAATTAATTAACGGACCGGCTAAGTCAGATTTGGCACATCTTATCTGGCATCGGGTCTTGGCTGGCCAGATAAGGGTTATGACATGGGTTCATCGAGTCGCCAGAAGTTGTACGTAGTTGGCGGATTGGCTTGCCAACGTAAATGGTAGGGGTAGCAGAGAAAGTTAGAATAATTATTTAATATTCAAAGGGAACAAAATATATTTCATATTTGATATGGTAGTTTGAGCGCTGGTTGAGACGCAAGGGTCACAGATTCTTTTCCCGCACTAAGACAAACATTTATAGATGGAACAGATTTGTGATGGGTGGGTGGGTGTTTGTGGTGCCTTCGTTGAGTACAAGGAGGTGAATGCACTTGCACATAGACAAAACAAAAATAATGTAAAAATTCAACTATCGTGTTTCATTAATATGATGTTCATCTTAAAATACCTACGAGTGACGTCAATTCTTATCTAACATAGATAACATTGTACTGCACTATTGACCCGCCCTTACTTTTGGGCCTAAATTTTCTACAAGTCTCAAGATGTACCAATAGATGGCGCTGTGTTTCTTTACGTACGTATCGCGCAAGTAGTTAATTTTTTGGATTTATCTAAGTTGTCTCTAACTAACTTACTTACGTACTCCACTGGCTCAGCGACCCGAAACGAGTCTTGGACTCCAAAATAAGAGAACGGTACTGGTCGATCCTGCACTAAATAGCCTAAAGTTCTAGCAGAGAATTATTGACGTTTTTTTTTCTGATTCATCTTAGTTAATTAGTATGGATATTCGTAGACTATTTTGTTTGTTGACGCCGATAAACTTTTCAAATTAACATCGTTTTTGTTGCTGACGTTACCAATCTACTTGTCAGTGGAGTTTCTGTTATCTATGACAGCAGTTAATGAATAAAGGGCTCGATCGTCTTCAGAAAGTAGATATTCAATTAAGTCTTATCCTAGATGCCTTTGAATTTGTCTCAACCTTAAAGTTAAGTCAAGTTAAGTATCAGCCTACTTATATACTGTCCCACTCCAGGGCAAAGGCCTCCATCATATAAATCAAGTCATCTCTACTATGTTCCTCAATTTATGATACTCAACCTTAAATTGTAATAAAAATACTGACAAGTTCTGACAAATTCTAATTTAATATCAATGACGAATATTTAATAGATTTCTGGCTGCATTATACTGAGTATTGACTCTTTGAAATTAGAGACAGGATTTTAATATCAGATCATTACTATGAGATCTTTTTATAAGAAGTCTAAAACAAATAAGGACATCCTTTTCAACACTAACACACTTTCTTATTCAGATCAAAGGTGTCAGTAATCCCAAAAACAAATATGACTGTACTGCATTGCTACACATTCTCCAGATTTCTTTTTGGCAGGCGTATAATGTAGGCAAAATTAAATGCACTGGATTTCCTTAATGTTTTTTTATATCCACGATGAAGTGCCAATAACTACTGTCTAACATAGGCTTTTCGTGAAAATGACGATGTTATGTCAATGGCATTAAGGTCGATTTCTAATGTTAGTTCAATTTATAAGATTTTGTATTGGCACATGACCGACGAATATTGGGTTATCAAATAACTTACCAAATGATTTGCCGCCCTTGTACTTAAATGTGTATAATGAACAATCACTTACTGAATCAAAATTATGTTGTACGATATGGTACTCATCTCAACTCATGCCTGAATTTCAATGATTTTATTTATCGTTAAATGAACTCACATATTTATCATACAAAATTCTAACACTTATTGTACTTGAACTACAACACGTTCAATAATTGGTATCGATTGATTCGATAAATCAGTAATAACCTAAACACTAAACTCACTGCCGATACGACGCGAGTAGCCACCTCGCAAAAGTACGCGCCGAACTAAATCGAAAACTTGCAAATTCCTTGCAAAATTTGAATGATCTCAATTACAATGGAATCCTTAAATCAGGCAGCTCGACCATAAATTAGATCTCAGACAAATTCAAAAACAGTAGGAGACGGTAGCGTAACTCGAGGGCGCATTGTTCGCGGGCGTCAGCAAAACAGAAGGTGAGCGCTTTGTGCTCCAAGTTGTAAATTTTATGAAAAGTGAAATTCCTTCTGAATAGCTCTTCGGCCCATAAATTATCCCCGAATAGAAGCCCATTGTTTCACCCACTTATTGTTCCGTCAATGAGCACGTGGAGCGAAAGTGTTTTTGCGAAAACCTTTTTGCTACCTGTACTTGTCGTTGTGCAAATTTACCTCTATGACAGGAATTTGGTTTCACTTTCGAAATGCGTGATTTATCTCACTCAGCCAACTATTGTATTTCGCACTTTGCAAATTTAATTTCGTCACCAACATTGTTCAACTTTGTTTGGACCCAGAAAATATGACCCTCGTTAGAAGGGCCTTATTTATCGTAGCTACTTGTTATATTTCTAAATACTCCAATAAGATGATAAAGTTACAATATCACCAATTCTATCCCGATACCTAATGTATGTGATGTTGCTTATCTGATTGACGTGTTTTAGGTTACATGTTTGAATCTTGACTTTTTTGGGTGTTGTAGTTGTAAGAAATAAAGTTGATGCTTACCAAATTGACTTCTCATCCAGGGGTATAGTGGACTCGGCAACGACGCGTTGGTGTTCGGCGGCGGCTGCTGTGGGGGAGGCTGCTGCGCGTGCATGGACTGTTGGTGCATCGGCGGCATCTGCGTCTGATGCTGCATGTCGTCCACGGGGTACATGAGGTGCTGCTGGTGCGGGGGCACCGCGTGCTGCACCATATGCTGCTGCGGGTGCATGTGGTGCGGCATCTGCTGCGCCTGCTCCAGCGGCGGACTGCCCGGCACGCCCCCCGCCGTCGCCGCCGCCGCCTGCAGCTTACACGACGTGTACACCGCCGGCGTCGGAGGCTGGTGGACCGTTCGGCCCGTACCCGTCCGACTTGGGACCCATATTGTGCCCCATCTGCGACGGACTGTCCGGCCGGTACCCGTTCTGTTCCATCTGCTGGTAGTACCCTAGTCGGTCGTAGGGTGGAAACCGCGGGTAGGGCATCCCCGGCGCCGGCTGCGCGGGGTAGTGGTGCTGCGCCGGCCTGAGCTGCTGGTCGCAGCCGTCCATCTCGTGACCCTGCTGCGGCACCGCGCCGTAGTGCGCGTGCGCCTGCTGGTGCTCGTGCCCGCCGTTCCTCATGTCCGGCATGTATGCGTTGGAGAAATATGTCATGCTGTCGCAGTTGTTGGCGCTCATCGCGGGCCCGCAGCCCGCGCGGCTCGCGTCCGTATCTTCCGTCGCAGCTTCTCGGCCTCGAGGGCCGACACTATCACTGTTCAGTTCACAACACGGACACTTCGGATTCCATTCACTACACGACGGCGTTTGGTTCCACTGGTCGGTCACGCGGTGCCAACGGACGGTGTCTTCTCATCGGTTCCTCGGCAAATCTGAAAGGGAGAGGTTGTTCCACTTAGTAAGGCTATAATTAAAATTTATCAGAAGATCAGGTATAGACGTCTCTCATTGATCGGGTGTTTGTTTTGGCCGGGACGCGGAATGTTGCGCCAGCGTCATTGCGCGCCTGCGACCTGATGGTCGACAGAGACTGACACGTGTCCCGAGGTTGGGACACACACGAAGTCATAAGTTCTTATGTTATGAGTAAAACGCCTATTAGCGACAACCTGTCTGCGATAGGGGCCCGCCGAGATAACTAAGCGGCACATTCTTGAGTTCGGAGTCTGTCTTTGTCTGATTGTTGGGAGGAGGTCCTGAGGAGTGAGACGGCGAGATGAAATAGTGTCACGTTTGGCTCGACATGTGGCTGACCCGGCGTCATATCCTCGGGTACCAGTTGATGGAGCATGAGTGACAGCCGCCGGCCCGACGACATAACTTTACACGGACGTTAATTTGTGTGCCGAGAGACGAGTGCCGCAGAGACCACGCTGTTATCGTCAGATCTTGCTCAACAAGTTTTAAAGTAGAGAATTTATAGCGTACTTAATAGGACAGCTACTAGAATTTACAAAGTTGAAGGAAAAAATAAATTGCTCTAACATAAAAAAAATCGCGTTTAGACTTACTTGAAAGAAACTAGTCTATCAAATGCCTACATGGTAAAATGTTGATGCCTAACTGGGTTGTTTTGTCGAGGAGTGAATGACGTGTGCGGAGGTGCCGTCGTTTCAAAGTCACATCGGAAAGTTTTCGATATGGTCTATTAAACTCATATTTAGAGTAAAAAATCTGTACGTCTGTGTACTGCTGTGCCCGCCCCTTGCAAGCTATTTAGGGCCAAAAGGCAAGCTTCATTAGCGACAGTTAATGATGGCGGCGTTTGAGACAATGTGCCCCTACAGATGCTCCTCTTTGTCTCGACGATGTACTTTGTGAGAAAATATTTGGGCTAAAACGTTTTCATTTAATCTCTCTATCTCGTTTTGGATTATTTCCTCCTGAAGAAAACTTTGGACAAAGTACCTACCTAACTTGGGTATGCCAGGTCCATAGGTAGAAGTTATAAGACAAAACAGCTTTTTCAATTATTGTTCTACTTGTGACCAAACAAATCATTCTTTGTAGTGAACTTAGAAAGACACCACCAATTCGATGTGTTACTTATTGATAGAATCAAAGATAGATAATATATTGGATTCTGATTAATCAAATCGAGTCACTCCAGTTGAATCCAGTTAGATGACTCCCACTTCTTGTACCTATATGTATCATTTTGTTTGTGGTCAATAAATATTTACTTAGTTACTTAATGAAAACTAAATAAAAAAATATCCCAAATATGTAATTAGTTTCTATTTTCATAAATTCAGTTTTCTATGTGGTTATGAAACCACAGGAAGTGACATTTAATTTCAAAACGTGCGGCCATATTGTAGAAAATAAATCACACAAAACCAACTCAGTATCAGTGCGACCGTTTCACAAGTCGAAACATTCATTGCAAATGTAATTAATTCAGAGGACAGAACTCACTGCGTATTACACGCTCTAGATTGATCCGTTCACACGTTCGCTCTTATTTGTACACACTTAAAATTCAAAATGCAACACCGTCCAACATTAATAATATGGTTGGCCATACTTACTGGATACAATTGAAAGGCATGCTCGGAAAATTTGCATGTTGAGGGATGGACAATTTAAATTTACGATTGGGCTTCCCCTCTACGTGGTGCGACCCTCGCATTTTTTTAATTTTCAATTTCCATTTGAATTCCAGCAACTATAGGTATGTAGGCGAAGAAGAGTAATTTATTAGATTGTTTCTTTTATTTGGTTCAGGGTATTTACATACAACAGCACTCATAGTCGTGTCGGAGAAAGTACTACACATTTTATTTAAATTAATAAAAAACAGACCTCTTGAAACCACCAAAAGATTATCTAAAACATTTTTATCTCTATGTTAAAAGTTTTAGAGAAATAGATTTGGTCAATAATCTACTATTGTAAGAAAACTGATCTGAAAGGAAGTTTTGCACTTGAACATTAAGTTTCACTAGCTTTATTAATACCTTAAATGTATGATAGCAGTGTAGCAATTTAAACTAATTCAATTTCCCTCAAACCCTGGCATAATTCCAAGTAAGACGCTTCATCCGAAACATCTTCTCTTTTTTAACTTTCAAAGTAAAGTTCCACTATCGACTGATTTAGCTTCTACTGAGAATAAACTTTAGATAGTTGAAACTAAGCTATTAAGATGTCTGTGTGCGTCCCTAATGTATTCTTTAAGTTTTAGGTCAAAAGCTTTTGCAAAGTCATCAAGTTTATCGAATCAAAATTCAAGGTTTGGTCTTTCATTATACTTCCACTTAATTGTTACATCAAATTGCGATCTAAATTCGACATCATGACTGTGACTTTTAGTTCTAGTATTACGAAACAGTAAAACCGTTCCAGCTCTGAAATCTATAATTTAATCACTGTTCTCATAATTCCAAACTTTCCAATAAACCAATTTAGAAGCACATAAATTAAAAACACAATCGCAAAAAAGTTTCTTAGACCGAAAAGGTATAATTTCATAGTTACAGTTTTAATCTTACGAACACGTAACAAGGTAATGTTCTAGCCTGCAATTATGGTTCAGATAAGAATCGGACCCCGGTTCAAGGTATGCGTCTTTAGACTGACCGACGCGACGTAGAAATTAACAGCCTCACGTGCTTTTGATAATTTGATAACGGAGTACACACGAGGTGATTTATATCCGTGAGTCACTAGTAGTGATGCGAGTCAAGTCAACTTTTACTGAATACAAAATTGTATCGACACTCCAATGAATACCCATGAACTTAGTGATTCAAATGCGCCTAGTCATTCCATTTTGAATTCTATTCAACTCGTTTTGGTGTATAAGTAAAATTGTAAAATTACTCGAATGAATCGAGTAGATATTTAACACTAGTCGCAACACTAATCTCTAGCCTGTTTTCTTCTCATGCCCTCGTCTCAGGGAATTCTCGGTAAGGTTCAAGTAATTAGCCGCCTTTAATATTAAACAATAAAAAGTGTGGCCGACCCGGGTCGTAGTTTAGAATTTATGTGTCAGTAAATTTTTTAGTGCGTCAGGTTGATTTCTTGTTCTGTGACTCAGTTTTTCCTGGAAATAGTTTTACTTGTTATATTTTACTTTTTCTAAGTTGTTCGTCTTTTTAGAAATGCCAGAATACGTGACTCACGCAATTTAAACATTAATTTACTAACAATCTGTGAACATTTTCATCCCTTTAACCACGTCTTCTATCAATCATTCTGAACAATATCTTGTTTTATTACTTTTGAAAATTCGCATTAAAACCACTTTTCATACAAAACCATGTCACTTGTTCATTTTGTAAGGGGAGATGTAAGTAATTAAGTAAAACATTTGAACAAATATTCGTAGAGCAAATGTTATTCCGAATGGTTAGTAGAAGACGTGGTTAAAGGGATGTAAATGTTTACAGATACATCTTGTATACAAAATAGATACCTATGAGTTCCTCAAAAAAGTCACCATAGAGAACCTTGGTTGTGAATGTGTCAAAAGAAGAGGTACCAAAAATACGCATAGTATATGTACTGATCTCAAAATTTTCAAATCAACAAGCAGCTAGGAAGCTAAAATTTCAATAAAATAGAAAACTTGGATCATTTCATTAAACCGCGCGATTTTGAATATGAATCTGATAAAGAATCAACGTGAATAATTCTGTCACGATAGTCATAGTGATTTCAAATGACCATGGATCAATCACCCCGAACGTGCTAGTCAAAGAAGAAATTTCGCCTTCGTCTAGTTAAAAATGTCTCAATGAAGTTCGTACGAGTATAAAGATGTCTCCGCGACAACTGATTAATGCTACGAATGCTGAAACACACTCGCCCACTTTTCTCTCATTGACTGCTACATATGTAAATCACACGTAACATATACTATCAACTGTGAAAAACCGCGGAAAACACAACTCGACCAGGCCAAAAATAAATCATACTAAAAAACATGAATAGATTAAGGACTAAATTAAAAACAATATTAATATCGTTTCGCCAGACACAGTCGGTAGTTGTTAATCAAATAATGATCAAAGGGTGTATTTTGGGAATTTCCCAGCGTGGATATTTATCATTTCTACTATTTGTCAATTAGAGCGCTATTGTGGGGCCACAAAGTGGTCATGATTTATCCCCACAGTTCGGTTTCGGTGCGATATTAAAAGACACTTCTCTTAACGAACAATATTTTTCAAATCTATGCTTGTTCTTTATGTCTCAATAAATTTTCATAGTTGCCATAAATTATAGAAAAATCTGAATTTATTTCAGATTTTTGTAAGATTTAATGAATTAACACAGATATTTGCAAAAGCTTTTTAGTTGTCTTTTGCAGAAAAAATGCTTATCTATTTTCCTTTATCCTTCCCTCTTTTCACCTCTACTACACCTCTCATAATATACAAAACTTCTGGGAATTCGAAAAAGATAAAGAATTAGAGCATTTATTTTGAAAATCTAAATAATTATTCATTGTTATTCCAGTAACTGCAAGGAAGTGGAGCATTCATTAACAAAAGCAAGAGGTAGAAGATCAAAGAGGCAATTATGAAAATTAATTTAAGCGACTTCAAACAACGGGCTCAAGACGACTGCGTTCCTTAACTTAGGATTGATGAGGATGGTAAAAACCGCGAAGAAATCTATTACTTAACCGATCTATCAACTAGTATTTATGAATTAGCATAAGTGCCACGAAAAATTAGGAGCGGAAAATGCAATACTAACATTTAACAAAAATATTTGACGAGAGATTTATTCATATCTTCTGAAAAATCATCACTAGTGGAGTGACTCGTGATTCCCAACAACCTATTTTTTAAATATTTTAAATATGTAGGTACGCTATTTGAAGCGGAGACGAACATAAATTGCTGGGACAAATTCAAATCGAAAGAATGGTGTAAGTGTAATACGATTTCGTTTTGTTTTTTAGCATACTAGTACATAATTACAGATATTGACGTAAGTTTAAAGTGTTATTATATTTTAGGTATTGGTCCCATCCTTGATAACTACACAATTTTATTAAAAGGTCAGGTGTCTCTAAGCATCTGCTTAGATCTTTTTAACGTATCTACGTTCAAAAGACAATTGAAAGAAACTGATGTTATATTACTCTTGATATCATTAATAAGAGATGTATCACCAACATTAATATAATACAGCTGTATACTAAATACCTATGCTTAGTAAAAAAAATATATGGTATTTTCATTTTTCGGTATTAAAACAAATTTATCACTAAATATGTTTCTCTCTACAATCAAAACTAAGCCATCAAAACACTTATTCACAAGAAATTTGCCGAAAAAATGCAGCCTAAATATATTTTTACACTTAATTATAACTGTCTTCTACTCAGATTGTTTCTGATAATACCGCTCAATTATACAACAGGATATTTATAATACATGCTACTCATTTTAAGGAAATTAGCCGTAAAACCGACCAAGGCTTGTTCCAATCTTAATTTCTCTACTAAGATTTGTCTGATAATATCGCTCAAATATAACAGGTTATTTATAAATTCTAAGATAGTTCCCACCAAGACACACGAGTCGCCGAGTGCATTTATTATAGAAGGCACCGCATTAATAAGAACACGCGTTCTTCTGATCTGTTGTCGGTCTGTCTGTCCGACTGTTTTTAGTATAATTAGATTAATTAGTCTGACACCTAGCGGTATTAATTAGAGTATCTTACGTACTGATGCAATTAGATAATGAAGTTTTTGGATTATGTGCGTAATTACTTGTATTAATTGTTGATAAAATATTTAAGAGTTTAAGAAAGTCCACCTAAGTTCAAAGACATTTACCTATAGAAAATGGTTTCCATGAGGCAGTTTAAAATATATAATGCTTTTATTTTCAGATACGTCATTCCCATATCATAAGAGAGTCTTTAAGTTTAGACGTGGCGAAGGAACGTCTTTCTTTGTCTGTAGAAAAAGAAAAGTCAAAATTAAATCAAAGGCATTAACAGTCTGTCAATCTATTCGCTGTTTTTTCCTCTAGATCCAGGTTGTGTACATGATCCTATTGCCTTCATTTTGCTATATAAAAATAGCATTAAGTTCTGCAACCTTAAAGTGCAATAATGAATCTATCTCTGTCCTTCCAATCTACTACATACTACACATACTCTTTTAACTCCCCGATGTGTCATTAGCTCCTCTATTGAACAAGCCTTTTTTACGTCATCAAAAAGTCTAACGGCCCCCCTGGGAAAATCCTGGCCTAAGCACGCCCTGAGTGAATTGCGATGTTCCCGCTAATTACCCAGAGCAACTTCTAAATTTAATCAGACAACTTCTGTAATTCCGCGGCGGAGTTCATAATTTTTTGTGACGTTGCTGTGTTTATGTTGGTCACTGTTTTGTGGGTTGAAATCTGTTTAAAATGGTAAGCGACTTGTCCGATGTTTTAAACAGACTTTTTGCATAGATATTATGATTGCGTTACATGAGAGAAAGATGGGCATTGCCAGTGCCTTAGAACTTTTCCATCTATGCAAGAGATCGAGTAAGACATGCGGACCTAACTGTCAACTCTCACTAGTTGGAGAAACACCAGAACTGGTGATATTCATTTCATTATCCGCAATACCAGCTAAGTCAACAGTGCGCTGCCGAACTTTAAACTCCCTTTCCCACCATATTATCAAAACAGCGCAGGCGTTGCTTCACAGCCGATCTTCTGTGAGACCGGTAAGTATATTATTATATAGAAAGCTATCTTTTCCCAAAAAAAATTTAAAGCATTTTTTATTTGTAAAAAAGATTCAATCGAACTACAGAGGGACTTTTCGTAAAATACTTGTACCCACACATTTTCTGGCAGGTAACAGTACAAAAATAAAACGTTTGTTTTCTCAGAATGAATTGTGATTTCCGCCAAATTCCTTTAGAAAATGTGTGGTTGAAAATATAGATCTATTAGAGTGTTATGCTTGGAAGATGTATGGCTTCCTGAAATTCGCTATGTCAAAGTAGAGCTACTTCTTTTTAACAAAATATATAATAAGATATTAGCACTTCATCAGTAAAAAATGTGTATTTCTTATCTACTGGAATTCTTACTGTCATCAAATCATTACTAAATTCTACATTGGTGATCGTTATACATCTGACCCACACTCCTGTCGTATCTTTGAGAGACGAAAACGTAAAGCGACGTCTTGTTACGAAAAGTGAAACGAAGAAGTACAAGGAAAATACACGGTACCCAACGGGTACTATAAAGTCTAAATTACCAGCTATTAAATAAATAAATATTTTTGTATGTTTCCTTTTATTGTCTTTCATACAATAGTTCTTTACCAGATCAATAGTGCCAGTAAATTGTCTGTATGAAGAGTTGCCTCTATAATCTGAAAGCTGATCAGAAGAAACACTATGAGTGGCTGGTATTATAAGGAGAAGTGCGCTAGGCGCATCTTCAATATCATAATTTAGTGTACAGTAGCGTGCAATAAAATGTTAACACGTCATCTCTTGTGCCAAGGACTATAAGGTTCATATTTAAATGAAGTTGTATACTTATTAGTGGACGTGACTATACGTAAGAATGTTCGACGAAACACCTAGCACCTAACATACAACATACGAATGTTTCCATGCACAAACGTGGATCATTAAGATAGCCGGGCATCCTTTGATGGCCCCGGATCGGGAATGCCGGCCATTTTGATTGCTCTGCAGTAATTGATTGCGTTCGCTTTGATTAACAGATTCCTGGCGTCACGATGCATGGGGTTGTAAGTCAGGTAGGTATGAGGTGAATACCTCTGAATGGACTGTAAGACTGGTCATTTACATTTACGGAATGGTTAAGGGTGTAAGTTCGATGCTCTATTGTCGCCTTATCATGATTTCTTCGGTTATACCTGTTAAAAACTATTTCCGTACTGAAAGCGTTTGGAAAAGTGATGCCAAATAGCGCTGATATGTACTTAATGCAAAATTTTAGTCATTGGGACAGGTAAAAAAACCAAATGCAAAGTTTTACTGACGAAGTGCTAATCTTATTATATAATATTTTATAAGCTTAGAATAATAACTCTATAGAAGGAGAGTCTCCATACTAGAGCTCTGTCAAAAATGAGACACAAAAAAATTCACGCAGCCTACTGCGCACCGTACTGACACAACTGACACACCTTTGTAATGTTGCTAGTGAAAGTGCAGTTTCCCCGAAAACAGGGAAATAAATCGGACGCCTCAATAGTGATTTCTAATGTGTCGTAAAATGTTGGTCGGTGTGGTATGAACATGTAATGTAAAGTTTATTTCGAGATAGATCTAATAGATATGTTCACAAAAACTACGACATAAGCTAAGCACTAGGTATTATAGAAATTTAACGAACAATTTCGGTGGTACATACATATCACACAACCTTCAGGCAAACACATTTAATAATAGTGTTGGTTGGGGTAGGTAATGTTTTTATGTGGTATAAATAGAATATTATTAAACTGAAATGAATAGAAGAAAACAAAACGATTTTTTTGTATAATTTATTCGAGCACTCGACATGATATTTCATACATTCGTCAATACAAATACATATCTAATTCGACTTCAATGTCGAGCGCACGAGAAATGCCCCTCAGTCGACTGTATGTCATAGTTACTTACATTAGGGAAAATAAGTTAGCAATAATTGTTTTAAAAATTAATTAGCTTGATAAAAGTCAGGAAAAATGGGAAAATATTTTTCTCAATTGGGCAACACTGAACATTGAAAATAAACGTTTCTATTTTGGATTAAAAAATTACAAGATACAATGAAATATTGAAAGCTTCCCTGTGAAAAGTGATAATATTATTCTTATTCTCCCTTTAATTTTTATTGTGACACGATCTAACCGCACAAACCGTCATAATTATTTTTGTTTCGGGAGACACGTTCGAGTCGCCGTGACATTTGACACTAGAAGCGAGTGGGTACCGTGCGCCAATTAGGGTACCACCTACTAAGCTGAAAGCGAGCGGACGCATTAGGTTTCTATAGAGTTATTATTCTAAGATTTTAAGGTAAAAAAATAACTTTTTGTGGTCAGTATTCATCCGGGTTATAGGCACTACTCTATGCTTCAATGTACGAGTATATAAGCAAGTTCACCTATAAATTTTGTATCACGCAAAACTAGATCTTTCAACACCCGCTCAAATATTTATAATTATAGTCATTAGCCAAGTATGACATGTTATTAGGCGAAGCAAACATGCAATCGATAAACAGGCGATTATGCCGGTACGATTAGCTATAAATACTACAACCACAATTTAACATGTTAATTTATTAACAAATTACTTCCAGAGGATATCAATAATAATCAATTTCCGTTTTAACGTACAGGGCGACCAGGGTCTTATGGCGCGTGGCAGAAATTAAATTTCGATCTTCCTAATGTTTAATTAGACATTTTTATATTTGTTATTTTTTCCATGGACATTTAGCAGTATAACGCTCCGATAATAATGGCTATTCCAAGATCGAAACGAGCTATGTCGCTTACCTCGTAACATTAGTTCCTAAATTCGCCGCGCGGCTCAGCGGCGCTGTCGAGTTATGGCCGTTTAATTAACATTGCTATCATAGCTACTAATTGTTATATCGCGCAGACCTGATTTATAGCAAGATACAAACGCCGACACCTAAGTAATTGCCCCACGTGATTCAAACATTTCATGCATACGTTCAAACAATAGCGGCGGGGGTGAAATACGACAATAGATAAGTAGGTGTTGTATCCTAACAGAAATCTTGTATTCAAATACATAATTCATTCACACTCCTACTTCATTACTCAACCGTAAACACGTTTAAAATATTAATACAAAAACAAGAAATTCTGTACAACTACAAATCCTGGATAAGCGCCATCTATTAAAACGCTTAAGAACTTTTATATTAACGCCATCTATACAAATGTAAACGAACTAAAATATGAGTCAAACCTTGCTTAATAGCAACAAATTCTAAGTAGATTTTTTATAATGATGTCTGCTTAGAATTTTTGTTTATCGACTTATTTCCAATTGGAACAAGTTCTTTGATATAAAATGTTGAGTAGACTTTCGAATTTCCTACATTATTATGAGACACTACGATAGTGTGAAAATGGGAAAGCGTTTTTAAATGTGTTTAAAATTCTCAACACTATAATGCTTCGGTTTAGTGAATAATATTATGTGACGTATGTATACTGAATACTGATCTGTTTATTTCCCTTTCGCTTCTACACTCATAGGTAGATTTTAATGTGATAGGTGGCAGACAAGTAGGTGGATCACCTGATGTTAAGCAATTGCCGCTGCTCACGGAAACCTTTAACCCCGATTGGGCCTCCAGTATTCGCACTCATTCGGGAAAACACAGCGCAGGCGCTGCTTCACGCTGGTTTTCTCTGAGGTTTTGGTTTCACTCCGGTCGAGCCGGCCCATTCATGCCGAAGCGGCTATCCAACGGTCAAATGTCTAGCTATCAGTTTTTTAAGGGCAAGCTTGCGGCTAGCGTGATGGTAGGCGGCTACCATGTCCAATGGACACCCTGCTTACTCCAATGGACTCGCATACGTGTTGCATCAAAAACCATAACACGCCTTATTTGAAGAACCTCATATTACTGTATTTCCTAGAGAAAATCTTCCGGGTGTCCTTAGGCTGCGGCCATAGCTTACCATCAGGTGATCCGTCAGCTTGTCTGCCACCTATAACATAAATAAATCTTTGGCTGTTTCTTTTTTAATGAAATAGGTGGCAGACGAGCAGCGGGATCACCTAATGGTAAGTGATTGCTGCCACCCATAGACACTTGCTACACCAGTGAAGTCACAAGTGTGCTGCCAATCTTTTGACCCCCTTTCATACTAATTGGGGAGAACCACGCCTCGGCATTAATTGGCCGGTTCGACTGCCTCACAGAAAACCGGCGGGAAGCAGCCCCTGTGCTGTGTTTGGCTGAGTGAGTAAGGGTACCGCAGGCCCACCCAGGGGGAAGGGGATAAAAGGTGTGACTCCAATGTTGTTACAGGTTTTCATGGGCGGCGGCAATTGCTTACCATCAGGTGATCCGCTTGCTCGTCTGCAACCAATCACATAAAAAAATGGGCCTCTGGTACCTTCACTCACTCGACGAAATACTTACAGCCCAATTTTAAGATTCGTGAAGGTGAAATGTTTGACTTTTACGAATGTTAAACTTTTGAAACCATTTAGTAGGTGCTTGTAGATGGTTGAGGGACTTGTTCACCATCTCTGAGTAAATTTCCAAGTAGTTTTCTTGTCAATTAAAGTGGGTTTGGAGAAAATTGGCCCCTGGTCTTTGTATTGAATATTTTTTTTAATTGTTAACTAGGCCGCGGACCAAGGAACGGTTTCTTCCAAACCCACTTAAATTGAGGAGTAAATTACTTGACACTTTACTCAGAGACGGTGAACGAGGCCCTAAATCTTATTAACTTCCAATAAAAATAGACCGTTAAACTCCCACAGTATCAAGGCGAGTTTAAAGGCGGTTTATTGGAAGCAGCGTGTTGTGACCGAACTTTGATGAACGACTTTCATCGCCGCTGCCGACCGGAAGCGCTCAGATACCGCCCGCCATGCTGCCGCGTAAATTAACTCGCCCGACATGTCGCACTTCCGCTTACATTTATGCTACAATATCTAAAATGTTTTAAATAAGAAGATTTGAGATTTGAAACATACTTCTTTCGAATCTCAAAATAGATTGATAGGGTTCAGGGAGCATGGGGGCTAAAAGGTTGGCAGCGTACTTGTGACTCTGCATGTGTTGCCAATTATCAGATAAAAATACGCAATTCGAACTGAACATAATTTAGAAATTTAAGGTTTCTCGATAAATTTACTGCATTTGGATCTATTTGGATGGCGGTTCAGTATCCTATGTATTTAAACCCGAACCTTAGTCTTGTGGAGTGAATATTTCTTGACAGTTATCAGTTATCACATTACAGGTTATAAGTCACCTAAAAATTTTATTCGTTTTCGTTATGTTTTATAGATCATATATCCAAATGCAGTAAAATTATCGAGAAACCTTAAACTTCTAAATTGTTGTAAAAAAATCTTAATTGGTACTCTTAGTTTTAATTTATACGAGGAAACTTTGTTTTTTATGTATCTACAAATGTATTATATTGTATTTAAAAGAATGGGAAATTAAATAATATAAATATATCAACGTCAAACCTTGCCACAAAGTATTATTTTCTCAAATATTCACAAGCAAAATCTTTTGTTAAGCCATCCGTAAGGTCATATTTTGCTAAATACCTTCACGAACTATTAATTTAAGGGTTGTCAGATTTGATAAGGGTTAAATCCTTGCGATTATGGAATTCAAGGTTTAGCATCGTAATAATAGTATCATAAATGGCATTTCTAACAACTTCGAGCCATATTTGTAGTTGGAATACACATGACTGTAGTTTTTTTTAAGAGTAACAATACCTAAAAATACATTATTACATTAATTAGGTAAACATTTTTATTTAAATTTTAATAATACCTGTCATAAACTATTTGGAATTATTTCTAGTAGCAAATCAATGTAAGGACATCACTAGCAAGTAAAATTTACTAAGTTGAGCTTTTTCTAATGAGTAAACAATATAAAGTGTTTAATAGAAATAACTTAATAAAATTATGACCCAAAACAAGTACGTTGTATTAATTACGTCAAAATTATTTAACCACTGTCACAAAACTACTAATTAGCACCATCTATCAAAAACTTAAAGAACTAAGCTGTCATCAAAACTTCAATAACTTCCCCACTAGTGACCCCTACCGGTGAGTAGACGAACTAAGATGACTTGTTGACTTGACGCTTGGCGCGGGATGCTACCTGTTGATAGATGGCAACTCAAGCAGTATAATTTAATAAGTTTAAGTTTTTATTAATTTAATATTGTGGATAATATTTGCATTGTTGGTGACGATTTCAATTTATTGTAAGTCAATTTTAAATGTTAAGTACCCATTAAAGTTTTTTTTTAATAAGTGTGTTGTGGTTAATGTTTACTTATTTTTATTATTAACAAAGCTGGTACAGACAGTCACAGCAGTTTACTACAGTCTATAAAATGTTTATTTTGATATTAAACCAAACTTAAATGACATAAAGGTGAGAATCAATTGAAGAAATTTGTATAAGTAGGTACCTGAAATGGTGTGTTTCTGTCAGATAATTTTAAATAAATACTTACAAATACTTAATTTATTTCACATAATTATTTTAATTCAATTCTCCGTTACTTATTCAACTAAGTACTTATGTGAATAGGTACATATTTAATTGGAAGGCTCCAACTTACTAATAAGAAAATAAAGTTACTGTAGATAGGTACCTACGTAATAATCCAATAAGAGTGTTTGTCTTTCAGAAAACATCTGTGACCTTCTGAAAGGTTTGTTTAAATTATAGCTTATTTTAAAAATAACGTCTATTCGAACTTGACTGGTCAATAAAAAAAAATGTAAAAAGTGTTGAGTAAAAAAAAATAGGTAGAGTACTACTACATAGGTAAGTACCTACCTATCTATGTTTTGTCTAGGTCTAATTTGTATAATTATGTACGTATATACAAATTAGACCTAGACTAAGCCACACATCAAAGTATACAAAACTGACAAATTTCTTCAATCGACTCTCATCTTACTGTCATACACATTAGGTTGAATATCAATTGAAAAAAATTGCCAGGTTGTGGTGACCTGATGTGTGGCTGACTGTACCTAGTTCACTTACAAAAAATAATAATATAGCGTTGTTAGGTACCCAATAAGTAAAGATTTTTTTCTAACAAGAAAGAGTTTAGGGATATTGAGCTCATATTCATTCCTATAAGAGATTACTATGTACCAACTTGTATTATTCCAATTATTATAAAAGGTGCTTTATGTAAATATAAAAAAACACGCTACTTAAGTACATACTCGTATGTAGTCTGAAATTAATTTTCTTTAATGTGATAAAAAAATAAACAAAATTACGTAAAGCATTCACAAGTAGGTACAAGAACTGGCCAGTATTTTGAACTAGAAGAAAAAAATCGTATATTCAAATTTAGAATCCGAGGACGAAATCGAAAAAGGTCCGCCGATAGGGATGGGACGAGCCACAGCGCGTCTGTCGAGATTTTTTGTGCGATTTTTTCGACGTTATTATTATGAGAAAAAAATGCGGAGTCAGTAAAGCGGAACGTGGGGTGGGGGCATGACGAGGGTTCCCCGGTTTGATTGAAGCGAGGAGGTGGGGGGCGGGGCAGTGACGTCATGCTCTCATAATAGGCCGTGGCGTGCAGTGATGGCCGCCGTTTATCAAGAACGAGCGTTAGTTCCCTGCACTTGGACTATTTCTAACTTGCCGTTTGTGAAAATATTGTTTCTTTACCATGTTTATTTGTTTAGTTATGCTTGCAGCTACAACTATGAATATCTTGATTGATGTGACACTTACAATTGGCGCGTTTTGTATTTGCCGGTGTGTTTTACAAGCGTTACAAGAAGTGGTATAATAAAGTCCAAATTAATGTTGCTTAGTTTCTATTTTATGTTTAACTTTTTCTTAATACAGAAGAACAAAAATGTCCACCTATAAGTAAATTAGGTAGGTACTGTTGGTTACGTAGTAATTACTTGTCTAAAACGTTGGTGCAGTTTAAATGTTTTATCACGGATTATAAAAGTATTGTTTCTAATTATTTAAATTTGTTTTAAATGACTGTTAAATACGGGCAGCGTAGATTAATATAAAGACAAATTAATACCTTAATTTTTATAAGACTTTTCAACGCAGTTGAATACAAGACCAGAAGAGCTATTTTCTATGACTATTAAATCAAGTGGCACGTAAATTTAAGGTCTGCATGACCAATTTTGAATAGCAGACAAACAACTCCTAGTACATAATCAGTACAATCAAAAACACTGCCGAATATGATTATCGAAAAAATAATTTACATACAAAACAAAAGTACGTGCGTGCGGATGGGCGGAGCGGTCGTCGCGTGTTACCGCGCAGTTACGGAGGGAACACCTCGCCAGCTCTAGCAACGCCTATTGTGGCGGCAAGACATTGGCAAGCACAATAGCTAGACTGCTGACGTCAACACGAAGACTTCATTTGTTTCGAACGGACAATTCGGAAAGTTGGGTACATCACTAGTATTTAGGTACATTTGACAATAAATGCAAGATGTTTTTTTTAAGTAGAAACTTTTTCTTAAATCTCTAATAAGGTATAGGGTAACCGAGACAGTGATTGCCCAGTGTACAGTGAATGCCCGAATTAAGGTTAACATACATTTTAACATATTTTCAAAGGTGTAGTTTTACATTAAATCCATTAAATAACACTAAGATACTGTTTACTTGAGTTCTAAATAAGACATTTGGCAAAATTTTCGGTAAATAATATTGTAAAGACAGTTTTTGGACAGCGGGTGTCCGTCACTTCAATAAATGCGAATTCCTTACAGAATTTGTTAAGGATACATTTTGCGGTTTTGAAGTTTGTATCACTTTAATTTTCGTTTTTGACCGTTAAGGCACAACGACGTGTTAGTTAAAGCTTCAATGTTTCATTTGAAGCAGTTATCGTAGCGTAATTTTATTCCATTAAGTATTTTAAGGGGGTGGGCAATCACTGTACCTAAATTAGGAGAAATTCAGTAATTGCCATACCAGAATTCAGTTATTGCCATAGGCATGAGACAGTGATTGCCCGGGTAGGTATTTACTAAATCACGTGAGGGATTATAATAATCGAACCGAATATTTTCTTTTTTATCCTGTAATCTTTCTTTATATTATCTATAGTCTGGTACTTATGTACTTCAAGGAGTTATAAAAAATACTAATATATATTTTACAAAAAGTTGACCTAAAATAGGGGAATATTTTATCTGCTATCGTAAATCTTGGTGGAAAAGTTAGTGGTAAGAAAAACAACCAATAATTATATCGTAATAATTATTTTATTAGGTATTTTACCCATGGGAGAGCCACGTTTCAGAATTAATAAGCCGGCTCAAACGGAGTGATTCTATGATCACAGAAAACTAACGTCAAGCGGCGATAACGCGATGGGGGTTACCGGAGGCTCAATGAAGGAGTTAAAATGTCGGCAGCGCATTTGTGATTCCACTTATTGTTGCGAGCGTCTATAAACGGTGGAAATCGCTTACCATCAGGTGATCCGTATGCTTATGTGCCTATCACATATAAAATGAACTATCAAGGTATGGTTTGCAGTTAGTAATAATTAGAAAAAAATATCGAATTTTAACTGTGGGAGAGCCACAATTCGGCATGAATGGGCCGGCTTGATCGGAATCTGCTCTACAAGAAGTGGTATAATAAAGTCCAAATTAATGTTGCTTAGTTTCTATTTTATGTTTAACTTTTTCTTAATACAGAAGAACAAAAATGTCCACCTATAAGTAAATTAGGTAGGTACTGTTGGTTACGTAGTAATTACTTGTCTAAAACGTTGGTGCGTTTTAATGTTTTATCACGGATTATAACGTATTGTTTCTATTTATTTAAATTTGTTTTAAATGACTGTTAAATACGGGCAGCGTAGATTAATATAAAGACAAATTAATACCTTAATTTTTTATAAGACTTTTCAACGCAGTTGAATACAAGACAGAAGAGCTATTTTCTATGACTAATTAAATCAAGTGGCACGTAAATTTAAGGTCTGCATGACCAATTTTGAATAGCAGACAAACAACTCCTAGTACATAATCAGTACAATCAAAAACACTGCCGAATATGATTATCGAAAAAATAATTTACATACAAAACAAAAGTACGTGCGTGCGGATGGGCGGAGCGGTCGTCGCGTGTTACCGCGCAGTTACGGAGGGAACACCTCGCCAGCTCTAGCAACGCCTATTGTGGCGGCAAGACATTGGCAAGCACAATAGCTAGACTGATGACGTCAACACGAAGACTTCATTTGTTTCGAACGGACAATTCAGAAATGTTGGGTACATCACTAGTATTTAGGTACATTTGACAATTAAATGCAAGATGATTTTGTAAAGTAGAAACTTTTTCTTAAACCTCTAATAAGGTATACCTGTTTTTTTTTATTTCAAAAAGTGTCGGCGTGATTTAGCCTAATTATTTAGAGGTGGAAAAGTTTTTACGATCATAAATTAAATGTAATTGTTACCATGGTAGAAAGTACATTAACATGGCATATTTTATAATACGGTTAAAACGGTGTCTTCAGTTATTAAGGATTACCATTGTTTAAAAATTTAAATCATCGTAACGGACGAACCAGTGGTAACCAAGCACTAACTCACTTATCATTCGTATAAGTATAATCCCGTTCCAGGAATCCTTCAACCGACGATTGCAATCAGAACGCATCCATCGGGTCCTGCCCTAACTGGGTCGCATTAATATACCACTCATCTAGACTGCATGTATGTCGTTACATGCTCTTTATACGAATAGGATAGGTATCCCCAAAGACTAAAGATATACCTACCTAGAAGGGCAATGGGGTATTCCACCCGTAAAAGAGTGATAGAGATGAAAGAATGCGTGGGTCTCCCATGGCCAAAGATTTTGGTATGAGGTTCTTCAAAAAATAGTGTTAAGTTTCTTAAGAGGTCGGCAACACGTATCTGGAGTTACAAGCGTCTATATAGGCTGCGGTAGTTTCTTACCATCAGGCGAGCCGCACGCTTGTTTGCCACCGACGTTGTATAAAAAAAATCGAAGCTTGTGAAATGTCAAAAATTTACAGATTGTAATAGGTAGGTAAGTACCCTTATGTCCTTTATTGTCTGATAATTCATATATTTCTTTACCTTACATTAAAGTAAATAATAATACCTAATCAAAACTTCAATATAAAAATATTAGGCAACATAATTGCTACTAAACGTAAACTTGAACGTTACGAATGTTAAAAAACAAACATAAAACATATGTCAGCGAAGTGTAAAGAAATATTTGATCAGCTGCGACACAGTATTGAGGATAATGAAGAAATGGTTAATGTACGTATTAACATCTAATTGGTTCAGTAAGGTCATCTGAGACGTCGTGAAATTTTGTATTTTATTAAAAATGTAGGTATTAAATCTTACAAAATAAAAAAAGTTGACGTAGTTTTAACATGAAACGCATTTTTAGTGATAGATTTATTAGCAATAATGAATTTAAAAAATAAAGGTGCACGCGAAACTGTCTCGGAGAAATTGACAGTCAGTTAATTCTAAAAACTGACTTCACATTAGTATATTCCCAATCTCTTGAGATAAATTATAAAGAGTGTAAGTAGGTACAGCAAGTAACCATAACGCTAAACTTTAACACATAAAACTTCATAAAAATAACAATATTCATTTACTATGCACAACCTACGTTTCGTCAATTAACACGAGCACGAAAACATTAATTGTTATAACCAAATTTAATTGCACCAATAAAAACATTAGCTATCTATAGGCAATATGTTACTGTTGAACGAATGCCGATAAATCATCTACCATCGAATAGAAACAAGGCCACGGACCAAAATGCAGTTGAAGATCGGACGGATAAAAGCGGCCATGATTGAGTAATAAGAGGAGAAGATGGTTCAGTACATTATCAGAATTAATAGTTAAATAGCAAGGAGTTAGTAATGCATGCTTGTATTCTGGAGGGTAATTCTGATGTAGATATGATGCGATACGACGCCAATTTGGAGCACGACGGTCAAGAAGAGCAGATGAGAAGACTTCATCCTGCTTAGACAGACGCTTAAGAAGCAACCATCGTAGCTCACCCTCAGTACACTATGGACCCAGGTGGGGTCAGATGATGATGGGCCACTTTCGCTCCACGGTGAAAATGACCGAGAAGGAAATAAAAGTTACATTTGCCTCATATGTGTCTAAGCTTATTTACTGTCCCATTGAAGAGTAATCACAGGTCTTCACAATAGAAATTAAGTCATTGCTACTATGATGGATTAAGATTTATCACCACGCTTGGCTAATAGCGAAATAAAAATGGCGGCAAAATCAGGCATTGTCTTTTTTATATTACACCCAGAATAAACATGAGTAGGTAGGTATTCTCACACGAATGTTTTTCCAGGGTGGGGATCGAACCCTAAGAAGTGGTTCGATTAGAAAAGTGTCTAGATATATTTTGGGGATCATTCATTTTAGCACTGAACCCTAAAAAAGAAAAAGCAAGGCCGAAATTTTATTATAGTCAAGCTATCGCTAGCGGCTAGCTTCGCTTCGGCATATTCAAAACATATTTATTGCTGTACTCTTCATGTTAGACCAGTAATTAAAAATAATCTTAAACGTCAACATGCAACGGACTTGAAGTTGTATGTTCGTTTGTATCAACGTGGGCTAGCATGGTAAAACTGACGCCCGTTCCCTTTCCTAGGCCGCAATGGGGATATCTTTATGTGATCACCATGGTGATTATATTAATCTGTGACATGGGAAGATGTCATTGCAAAATGTATGCTGGATGTTTGGAAGTTTTTCTATTTTTATACGAAAATCTTAATGGTTCATATCTCATAGTTTTTGAAAAAAATGGTTGTGATATATACACGGACAGACACATAACAAATCTATAAGAGTTCCATTCTTGGTCATTTGGTTACGGAACCCTAAAAATAAAAAATGTTCAATAAAGGGAAAAGATCAATTAAAGATTGATTTAGATTTTTTTCTTGGACGCAGGAGTCTAGTTTTATACGGGTTATGAGTACTAATAGACCATGATCCAGTATTTGGCAAGTCTTATGATTACATTGACCCGTTGCCTAGTGACCTTCGCAACCCTTAGACATAGGACCAATTAGATCAAGGGCACAAATAGATTCAATCAGACCAATGTTGCAAGGCATCGCTACTATATGCACACGTAGCGTTTCAAGCCAAGTTCAAGCAAACAGAACTGACGTGAACCAGTGTATTTATTAATACATTTAGCAACGTGCAAAACAAGGAAAACCAAATGCACCGCATAACCGCTTGTTTATACGCAGCACCTGCACATTTTTAATCCAACCAATGCATGTTTGCAAACTGTCTAAGGGTTCAACTTCTGGGTATTCTCGGTGGAGTCTCAGCTTCAGAGAGGCAATCCGCACACTTTGACACCGTCGGAAATTCCCAGGTTATCTGGGATCGGTGCAGTATGTTTTCTTCTTCCATTCGTCCGTTCCGTCATCGTATCCACCCCCGGAAACATCGTCGAAAATCATTACACTAATATTATAAAGGCGAAGAAAAATTCATACAATTCTGACGCGAACTCCGCTCAATAGTGAGTAAAGAGTACTTTGATTTTGATCATCTACTTTTGCTGTTGACTGTACCTACATGATTTCACGTGTGAGAAATACTTGAAAAATTGCTGTCGGATAATTCATGATACGTGCAAGACTGCAACATTGATTTATAATGGTGGACTTTGCAAAGTTCTCTTTTTATTTTATCGAGATAAAACCTGTAACTTTATAATATTTGATTCAGATATGGTAATTGTATCAATAGTCGTGAAAAATAAACTCATTCAAAAACAGGACTTTTTTGATCCAAGGACAATTTTTAGGGACACCAGGACCAACAACTAAATGGGTCGATTCCTTTCAAAACGGGACATTTTCACGTATGGTAATTCTGTAATCACAGGGTAATTACGACTAATTTCAAAATTAAGTCCCGAAATGAAAAGAGGGCAGGCAACAAGTAGAGTATAATTTATGTAATTTTAGTAAACATGTGATATACTTCCTTGCCAAGGAGCAGTCTTATTCGTAAAAATCCGATGAAGCATTGAAACAAGCATGCGCCGGAGTCTCTGTCAAGGCTAATCCGTTGCGCAAGTTGACTCGGTTTCATTAATAACAATTTATATTCGTAGAGGAAATTATTCTCGAAATAGTTTACATCAACAAACATTCCCGCGCGGTGTTAGCGATATCGACAGCGCTTAAAATATGGAAACATCGATCAATTGTCGATCATGTCTCGTCACTATTGCATCGCATTCTTATGTAGGTATGGAAGATTAATGAGAGCCGTCTATTAAAGTGTTTTGAGTAAATGTGCCGCGTTTTATTTTACACCGTGGTAGGTCGTAATTAGCGTTTTTGCAACAGTGTACAATGTAAATAGTGCTTGAGAAGTACTCCTCACCTTTTTAGGATTCCGTAGATAAATAGCAAAAAACGAACCCATACAGATTTATCTAATCGTCATAATATTAAATCGTAAACCGGAATTTACCTTTAAAATTAAATTTTATGAACTCAAATGTAAACATAAATGTAACTTGCTGCTACTGAACCCTTGGGCGAATCTGACTCATATTGACCGCTTTTTACTAAAGATTTTTAAAATGTAGTCATGTTTATACTAAACTTTTTGATCAGTTCTATTCCGACTAGCCTGTTTTGACCGATTTATCACATTGAAAATGGCTTTATAGTTACTGAAAATATCCCATAGAGAAAAAGCGAAATACAGAGGCATTAATGTAACATGATTTAACCTTTTGCCGATCAAAACCAAGCACGTGGTTTGGACTAAGATTTACGACAGAATTGGCCCAATCTTATGAGTCACTTAATAAAACGATTAGAACAAAAATTTCCGGTTATTAGCATTTCGTCAAGGCCGCTATTGTAAAGCCGCCAGTCATCTTTTTGCGGGGTTTAAGGCTGCTTTACCACCAGAGCTTGGAATTGTGTTGGGTTTGATATATAAGTTACTAGAGGTCCCGTTTTGGTACTTTTTGCTATTAGTTCCAATTTTTGCCAATAGATGGTGCTGGATGTCAATTACATCGCGCAAGAATTTTGTCTTTTCGGGTTGCATATAAGCCTTGTGGTAGCCTATAGAAATAATCTTTAAAATAGATGTTAACCGTGGGAAGGAAACCCAAAATTTTATATAATAAAAAAAGTTTTCTCCATCTAGATTATACTGGTCAATAACAGCAGTCTAATGAGTGACAGTGCTTTCTTCACTATGCTTGCCTAAATGTAGTCTGAAATTTTGCGATTTTGGTCGCCTTCAAAAGAAAAGAACATCTAGACGCAAGGGTCAAAATTTTAGAGTAGGATAGTATTGCGATGCTATCTCAATAAAATCAAATTACTTATTTTTAAAAGGATTTTTGTCTTTGTCTTTCCATGAAAAGGTCAATAAAGCTTAGTTTTGACCTTACTCATATTATTTCTGGTTGAAAAGCAGCCTTAGGTCAAACCTGCGCTGGCGCACAAGATTAATATTCAAATTGGCCGCCCGATAATTTCACGAATTCACCCAACTAACGATCGGGTGTTACTAACTCGCCCTATAATACACATCAATTCGCCCGACTGCGCATGTCAAATCGCCAATTCATGTTAGGGTTGCCATGGGGAAAATTGAAAATGTTAGTTTACTTGGAAAATACAGTACTTAGACTCCCCAGCGATGGTCTGGACTGAATATGAAAAAAAAAACCATGTCAATTCTTAAATTGTACTGTCAGCTACAAAAGAAATAAAAAAAAAAAAACGATTGCGCACAGTGAATTAATTGAGACATCCTACTACTATTATAAAGGCGAAAGTTTGTATGGATGTTTGTTATCTTTACGTAAAAACTACTGAATGGATTTGAATGAAACTTACCACAATATAGCTTATTACATCAGAATAACACATAGGCTACAATTATAAAAATATATTGTGTGGATTGTCCAAAATATGACGGTAAGTGTCAATAATTAACTCCACGCGTACGAAGTCGCGGGCGGCCGCTAGTATAAATAAAAAATAACAATAGTAAATTGTTTGAGACATGAGTTTTACATGTTTTTGACGAACTTTGTAGCTTAACGGATTTCTACAATAAGAACGGGAGCGATTGTCACTTACTGCACAACATGTTTGAATCAATATCAATTTAAAAAGATGAAGATAATTCGACACGAAGTCGTAACTTGCCGTACAAGCTGTCTGTACAAGCGCACAAGTCCGCACAACCCTACCGATGCGATTATCTTTATTTAGCGCTAATTTATCAAGCAGGTTGTTATTTCTTGTAAGACGAGAGTTTTTTTGGCGTAATTTAATTATCATCATGTTTTCCTTATCAAAATACAACCTGTTTGTTTGATTTTGGGGAATTAATTTTTTTCATGTAATTTAACATGTGTTTAAGTCTACTTTCTTGCGTAAATTGCTCTGAAAATTTACATTTTAAACATCCTTAACTTAGTTGCGACATTATTTTGTTCAGAAGGTACTATCGTGGGCAATTTGTAAAATGTTGGAAAAGAGTCGTAAATTCGACAAAATTGATAAGTTTGTCCTAGAAAAAAAAACTTACCTAAACGTTTATCAGACTTTTATTGTTATTTAAAGCGCTCTAATTTTATGACGTAACGTGACAGTATCGACTTTTATTAATTACCCGTTTATTCGCAAACGAATATATACATTCTAAGTAGAAGATATAGTGACATACTATTAATCACTAACTAAAACCTGATAGTGGTAACCTGATTACTTGAGTTGTACTCGTTACGACAGACATACAAATATTTCCAAAATGTAAGTCATAAAAGTCACGTTTCCGTCCGATAGTTTATCTAGTTTTGACACCTGGTTTGACATAGAAGATTAATAAATTGACGCAAGCATGTTACGATTAAGTAATTTATTTCTCATGGTATTATTATTAGTCAATATAAAATAAAAATAACTTTACTTACTGTATTGTTTAACAATAACAATTTTAGTAAAACCTCATCTCTCTCTCAAGACGCTAACAGACAACAACTCTCACCTACAGATTTTGGTTTAGTAGATAGGTTCTAATAAAAAATAATAAAATACTTAAATGAAGCTATGGTAAAATTATTAAGTTTTAGTCATTGTTACATTGTAAAATATTACAATTTTAAAAATTTTGTAAAGGCACACACTAACTTACATTTACCTTACGAAACGGTATAATTTCTTCATTAGTTTTTAAGAATTACTTTCTAAGAATTAAAATTTTAGTGCTTAGAAACAAAATCACCGGATATAATTTTGTGTTGCAATTTCAACTGGAATCCATAATTGCAACAGAAGACCAGCTTTAAAGCTTGATATTACAAAAACATAAGTCATAAAATGTATGTAGGTATGCATCCGGTCGTTTATCTAGTTTTGACACATCATACAAGACCACCGAAAGTTAATTAAAATATTTAATGACACGCCGGTCTGTTAGTCGAGCCGATGACACGAACAAATGATATTAAATTAACTATATAGGGTAAAGTGGGCTAGAATGGGCAAGTCTACTGACCTGTAAATATATATAAAATTTAATTTATGTACAAGGAAAGAATTGTTATTTTTGAAAACTAGCCTGGGAAAATTATATGTGATAGTAAATGCCCAAATTGTTAATTAGTACTATAAGGCAACAATTTCAAATAGGGAAGTATTTATTAAATGCCTACAATTTTAGTAGGAAGGGAATTTCCAATGCCATCAACCGATTTTATAATAATATTTTGCTTCAGTTAAAAACATAACAAGAAAATTAAAATTGAATATACAAAATGATAAAAACGTTTCAGAACTATAATTAAATAAAGCCACTATAAGGTTACTTATTACATAATCAACTTTGTCAAATCTTTAAACAATCTATCTATCTAAAAAGAAAGTATACCTTTTCACTATATAAACTTTTCGGGCTAAGTTACAATTTAACCCACTCCACCAATCGACGCGACTGGTGGGCGTAATCATTTCGTTGTGAGCATTTAGGTAATGGCGAACTGAGCACAGTATATTTGTAATAATATATAGTTATCTAAATGGTAGTAATTTATTATTGTAAACCATTTTTGTAATAGCCGCTTAGCTTCTTGTGTTCGTACTTATGTACTATAATGTCTGTTTAACAGATGTAGAGATTAACAATAGACCTTGTAACTACAACGGGTTTCTTAACAAGTTGAACTATTCTTGTTTTATGGTTGTCATAAATAGGTATTTTCTGAAATGATATACCAAAAAGTATGTCATTCTGACGGAACCAAGACCCCTTTAAGTTTTTACTTAAGTTATGATGAAATTGGGTTACATTTCTGACCGGCCCGATTGCTCCTTAACTCATGTGCTTAGGCAATGAACGGAATCAGCGCAATTTATGAGATGAGATTTTGTATGTTTTTTTATTGCAATTAATTCAATAAAAAATATTTAACAAAAATTTGAAAAAATGTGTTTCAGTAAAATCAATGAAATGTAATGAAAAAAAGATCACCTTGTTCGACTTTAGCCAGCTCTACCCTACTATTCACTGAAAGCACAATCACAAGCGTGACCCAAAACATTAACTCCGCAACTTAGAAAGCGGCCAATTTTCGTCAATAAAAGTCGAGATCTAGTACTGACCTAGCATCAGGCCATTAAAACATCATCCAGTCCATTAAAACATCATCTAACATCCGATTCGTGGCCAAGGGCGAGCCGTACCGAATCGTATGAAGCAGCCGCGAGCCGCTTTAGTTTCTTTAGACAAGCGGTTCTCAATCTTTTTGTATAAGAACCCCCACTGTTTTATAATCAGAGGGGAACTAATCAGTCGCAATATTTTAGTCCGTATCGTAAGAATGAAAATATGAACCTATTATAGAATCACCCATGCGTATAGCAAGTCCGTTCGTCTGTCTGTCAATTACAAGTTGCAAGTTGATTATACAATTTTTTTGTTTTACTTTGGCAAAAATTATCAAGACTAGTTAATTGAAAATGATTTTAATTAGTAAATAACTACTAGTTTTACACTGGTTTAGGATAAATAAGTGATAGTGTCACGGATAACTTACGAAAAATCACATCAATAAGTTAGTATTAATACTATGTAGGTACATACTATTCCTTAGACTGCAATTAATGCAACATGTAATTAATCACTTTGCTATAATATATTGTGTCAATCTTTGATGCATGTTTTGATTACGACAAAAAAAGATTTGTCGGAAAATAAATTAGTTGTGGGTAATGTTCATATACGCTTTCGCTGTACCAAAGTTTTCAAATATCATGTTCGTAGTAGTAGTAAGTGAGATTAAGCCTAATCCTATCATAGTAAGCGATGACTTGATTTCTATGATGGAGGCCTTTGCTCTGTAGTGGGCAGTATATAGGCAGATACTTTTTTTCTTTAGTAGTGAGCGATGTTAGCTCAGTGTTAAGAACGTACTTTCCATATGGGATCCGATGCACCACTGGATTTTTCAAATTTCCATCACCATTAGCAACGCGGCGAGGGGAAACATCGTGAGGATAAATCTGTACAATTCGGATACATTCTTATATTGCTTGCTCCATAGGTAGATACGGTAGCTTTGGACGGATGTAAAGCAAAAATGAGATGAGATTAAATATAAACATTTTATAACTAGTCTATAAGTAGATATGAGCCTATAACAAAAAGGCGGTTGGATGGTTTTCTAACCCCACCAGTAGTAGCAGCGATCCGCTTTGAGAACCACCGCCTCATAGAAAGTCGTGCGCGGTCACAGCGCATTATCGCAAGTCAAATCTCCGCGCATTAAAATCTTATATGCTGCTCGCTTTATTAAGGCAGTTTAAAAAAGCAGTTCAGCTGATGGTCATCAGATACCGGTGAAAGGGACCGTTAGTATAATAGCCGTCTGTTGCCGTACGTTTGAAATTTATGGAACTAGTTTCGGACATATCAATTTTTTATCGGACCTTCGATTCATTGGAGCGCATGTAATTGCTTGCGTACATATTTTTAATAAATTAAATTATATAAAACATGATAAGTGATCATGTTTTAGGTAGGTACTGCTACTGCTACTACATACTTTAATTTTGATCAATCGTAGAATAAGAGCTTTAAGTGATTTTAGATTTTACTGCGCGTATTGTCGTTTCAGCATACGAGCTTACACATAGGTGTCCATAGATGTCGGAAATCACTTACTAACTGGTGATCCGACTGTTAGTCTGCCACTGATCACGTCACAAAAGAAATAGAAATCCTTTTTTTTTCCAATCATATTCAACAAAACGTGGCTTTAGTTTCAGGTTCTATGTTATTTTCGATAGTTGGTAAGTAGTACAGAATTCCATACTGAAGAAATAATCCTAACAGCGCGCTGTCTTTAGTAGTTTTACAGCTATAGATATTTTGAATTTAAAACACGCCGTCGAAATCAAAAATAAAATGTACTAATTGTTTTATTTTCGACCCTAATCCATAGTAATTGATTTTAAATTCCGATAATGCCAAATAACGCTCTTTCCCGAATCGAGCCTTTATTGGCGGCGATACTATTTTTGACCCATTCACGCTGTGTCTATGGTTTCTATGATGAGTCGGCCGTACAAAACAGCTAACAATTGCTAGCGCTCATATTATTTAATACTTACTTCCATGTGTACACGATTCCCATTGGCTAATGAGACAATTATCGTTTTTAACAATAGCAGAATGAACGAGTGACGTCAGCAGTTACAATTACGTTTTTATGATTGAACTAAGTACAATAATAGTTAGATTAATGACCTAGTTGAATAGATTACCCTATTTTAACGTATAATTTAAAAATACACTGTTTGGCCGAGTGAGTGAGTGTACCATAGGGGGAAAGGGGTTAAAGTTTGGCAAAGCAGCGCATTTGTGACTCCACCGGTATCCTCCGCTCTATACGCGGCCGCACTAGCTTAGCATCAGGTCATCCGTCTGCTCATCTGCCACCATATCACAAAAATAAATTGAAGTAGATTTGAAATCTATTTCTTTCTGGCCCGACCCGGGGATGAACCCGGGACTCTGCTTTAAAGTCTTACTATAGCTGGAGGCACGAAAGTATAGCGATGACCGTTATTTTGCGCACTTGTAAAAAAGAAGACTTTCTATCAAAATTGGTTTCTGCGCACTCAAGGTCATAACTACACTTTCTTGCCTCGGACTATACCCGCTGCGCCATCGAGGCAGTCATAAGTAAAAAGGATAATGAAGATTCTAGCTTTTTCTATTTATATAAGTATAAGTACAGTAATAACGTTTCTCCATTCATGCGAAAAAGATTAATGACATGATTAGAAATAAATGTTATTATAAATTCATAGACAAATAACACCTTATTAACATTACATATTAAGTTACTTAACCATTGCACAAGTCATTAAAATAAACTGTGGCTGGTAGAAAAGTGCCTCCGGCGATAAACTTGCCTTTTTGCAAGGTGATATTAATTGCTAAATTGCCCACATACAGAGTTCTAACGATGCAATAAGTTTTATGAATTAAGTGATAATATCCGTTTATTATTAATAGTATGCTGTTTGTAAATCTAATGGACTGCATAATAATAAGTAGCTTTACCGATATAATAAACCTATTTAAAAAGTCGAGAGACATAAAAGTGCACATGAGTAATAATGATACACATATTATAATATCTGATGATCAGCTATAGTCCGAGGCAAGAAAGTGTAGTTATGACCTTGAGTGCGCAGAAACCAATTTTGATAGAAAGTCTTCTTTTTTACAAGTGCGCAAAATAACGGTCATCGCTATACTTTCGTGCCTCCAGCTATACGCAGGATATTTTATAGTGCACAAGTGTGTGAGGAAACACAAGTGAACTCTCTTAACATAATTTCGATAATGACTTAATTCAAATTGATACGCCGAAGAGGGATCAGGCATGGGGTTACAACTTCCAGACTTCGGGCTGACATGACACTGAGAACTTCTTAGAGGTACAAATTGTGCCCTGACCCGGGGATCGAACCCGAGACCCCAAGCGTAGCCGTCGCTTTATAGTAACAGAACGTGGTCTAAAGTTTGTTTAAAATTAGATGCTGTCTCTTTTTATTTATTACTTTTACAAAATTAGTGACAGAATCATTTTTGAACCATGACTAATTTTAGTGTCCGTTTTGTAATAAAGGTGTAGGTAGGTATTATGTTTAAAAAAGGAACATTAACTAAAAAGGTGTGACTGTTGTTTATACAGTAACCAACACCAAAATCAAATAGGTACCAAAAGCAATTACCGTGTTCTATAAAATAACTGATTTGAAAAGTATAATAACTTAAATAACATATTTTTTAAAGTGTGCTATGATGACAAAAACGTCATAAATCAAAATCTGTTAAAATCACATAAGACGCAACTTCCGTTTACTAAAATGTTTCGTGGCCCATTCTTACTTGTATATAGAAAACGCCTCAAATACATTTGTACTAAGAAAAAAAATAAGATAAATGATCTACTAAGGCGGGGTCTCATCATCGGATAGTCGAAACGTCTCTATTTCACTTTCGTCGACTCATTTAAAAGGATAACAGCAAGTTTTGATTAATGACATCGGGCCCTTGGTCCGTACCTGGCCGCCTACAAAAGGGCCGAACTCGTATGCAAAGGAAACAATAAAATGTATGCTTATTTGTGTTAATGTCTCTATTAATCTTGACGACGTGCACCTTAGTCGGTTTTTACGAAAAACGACTTTTTGATCGTTCCATCTGTTTTGTTTTTTTATGCCAAATACCTAATCATGGACACAGCATATTTATCTACTGTGTCATGGCTTTGATTTTTTTCATATTTTTTATGACTTGTAGCGCGGCAATGAAATGATTAATTCTGTCAATATCAAATGATTAAACGGACTTTTCCGTTGGTTTGAGCTGAATATTTTTTAATTTAGTTATTGTAATTTCTTGAATGTAGCATAATGACTTTGCGTATTTAATGGCAAATGCAGTAGCGGATATCAAGTCTAGCTTTTTTCAAGTCTAAACATTTGCTATCCAACATGTGTGTCTAAGTCAAGACCAAACATTTTATCATTTATTAACTCACTTGAAATTATAAAGTATTTCAGTCAATCAATGAACATCTGTAAAAGTACCTACTTCTAAAATCTAACTTTTTCTTTAGCAGTCAAACCGCTCTATAACGTAATAATGCATTATAATAATATTAAACAATATGTATGTAAATTGTCTTTATAAGTTTCTTATCAGTAAGCTTCCATTCCATTGAAGATTTCAATGTCACTTATGAATGTATATCTTTGCTCTACGGCTCTACCGAGCGTCGTAGTCGTAGTCGTAGTCTACGAAATGTAGAGTTCAGTTCAATTCAGTAGAATGCCTACAAAATATAAGGAAGTGATACTTTAAAAGTGTTACAGCTGCATTGTTTTCTAACGATTTCACTGTTATAACATTAGGTTATATATAAGCTATATAATAACTCACCAATTATCTCATAACAATCCACATATAATAAGTCCAGAGAACATAACTTGCACTTCTTAATCCTCATAATTTAATCACTTTGAAATGTCCAACACTGTTCTTGTCCAATATGAAAATAATTACTTATTAAACTACGTAGAAAAATAATAAAACTTTTAAAGTTTCAAAAATATATCACCTCTTTTTAGTCATAATTTATTGTTGTACTCCTAACGAGTTTATTTATTTATGTTCCCTATAACCTGGCGCATGTTTTCGTTCCGTCTAGTTGATGCCACAAAACCGCAGATTTTTTATCAACACCAGAACACCCCAAGACGAACCACCCGTAACTAATTGCTTGCATCGTTACACTGTAAACATGGCACAAATCACAAGTTCAAGATTGGCGCGAACGAGTAACACACTGTCATAAAATGGTCGCGCGCGTATACATGTCAAGTGGTATACGAAAATTACATCGGTCGCGTTTAATGGACGTCTGAACCCGCATTGAGCTAGCTGTCAAATCTACGAGCCGTCATAGTCCGCTGGCATGAGTGGGCTCACGCGTACACGTGCACTCATGGACACCACTACACTGACAGGCTCCAGCCGAGCCGAACACGCACACGGGCGCACCGCATGATTCATACACAAGTGGGAGTGCGAACATGCAGCTAGCTCTTAACGCGGCCGCGCGAAAATGATGCTTAACCGCTGTGGGGAGTGTGTCGTGTGTGTATTTTACAAAATGGCCGGGTAAGGTGGCGTGCACGCGTATCACATGCGAGCCGATGCGAGATTAGCGGGATGCGTGCGAGTGCACAGACGCGCCACGGATGGGCGGAAAACGCATCGGTTTGCTTGCACATGTTTATCGAGCTATCTTGATACTTATTAATTTTCTTGGGCCTAAGGCGATCTAATACGAGACGTCTTGATCATAGGCTGGGAATATTATCTTTCAATATTAATTACATATTTTAGCAATTATTTATTTCGAGCTTTGTTAATAAGTATTCAACTTTCTAATTTCATGTATAACTATTTATATAATTTTTTATTTTATTTTAACTGACAACACAGCAAACGTAAATATTATGCAAAAAATGCAGACATTTTATTAGATTTCATGCTTAGTTTAGAAGACCTAGCTACAAATGTTTCACTAAATGTAAGGTGTTTTTTGTTCTAACAATTTTCAACACAGTCGTAGAAAACAGGTACCCTAACAAAAAAATACTTAACACAGTGCTCTACAAATCGTACAAATGAAAACAATGATAAAACATTCGAAGCTTTTAGTTACAGTCGAAAAAGATATGTGTCATATTTTGTTTTTTATCTTGCGCATAAGAAAATAAAATGTCAAGGTCTTTTAATCACAATTGGTTACTTATTTAAACAAAATAGATCAATGACCTGAGCGTGGGTGTTTGGTCTCTTTGATCTTATTAAAAAATTAAAAACGGCACCTACTACGTATGCGGGTAATATCAGCCCACACGTTTCTGCGAATGTAAATGATGTAAAAACATTTATGGTTTGATTCCCACATTTTGTTAAAAACAAAACATTTTCCCTGTTATCTTTCAATGTCGCATTCATCATCGCGGCGATATTTTCATGGACAAAGGAAATTAAACAGCCGAATATCGATAACTACCCAATTCGGTCTTAAATCGTTTCGTATTCATGATATTCGCTTTAGCACGCCAAAACGAGATAGAAGGCTTCCCTCCGATTTTCAGCTGTCGTTTATCCGCACACATGCACTCACTCCTCGAGCGTGGGGGCCGCGCGAAATTGAAATACGACTTTATGTAAATCGAGATTGAACTGTTAATCGCGTGGCGGGCACGTGACAAAACACAGTCGAGCGCGCACACAGACGGCGGGCCGCGATTCAAATTTCGAACTCATTTCCGCGGACTCCGTAATGGCGGGAACTTACCTGGAACAAAAGACAATCAGATTTAAAAATGGAACGATAGGGTGAAATTTGAAAATCGGAAACAAAAGAACCACCGAATAAACAAATACAGAGAGTCCAGTTTTATTTATTTTTAATTTGATATTCTTTACACGTGGACTTGTAATTACAATGATTGCATTGTGCACTATTATCTTAAATCCAGGAAAAAATATTTTCAAAAAGTCGTTGGCTCTTGTACTGTGACCCGCGCTATCTGCGCCGATACGAAGGCAGGGTCAGGAAATGTCCTAGTGGCTGATAAGTGGGCCAGTGCAACTGAATGAAGACTGCCTATTCTGGTCAAGTTCATATCAATCGTTAAATAAAGTGGCACGCAAAATGTGCCACATTGATGAGAAAGAGCGATGGTTTGTGTATAAAATATGACTGCGATAAAAATACGTATCTTAAATACATAGTCTCATAATATTTGTTTACAAAATTTTCTAGAAAGATTAATGAGAACATAAATTTAATTAATTTCACTTAACGATTGCATTTAATTGACTTCTTTGGCAACAAAGTAATTATTTATTTTTAATCAAAATATGATTTCGCTAATAGAGATTGTGCCAGCAATAAATTATTGAAAAAATATACAAATCACAAAGAATTTATCATCAGAGAACATTAAATAAATTGATAAGGTTGAAAAAATAGGTGAATATCTAACCAGTTTTGTAAACAAAAGTTGAATAGAATAATTAATAAAAATTAATTTATTGCATTCGCTATCTGGTTCGCTTGAGAGTTATAAATAATTTTAGATAAAAATCCGTACGTAAACATTGAGGTGAACGATTTCTGCAGAATGATAGACATTCTTATTGGCGGGACGGAATTAATAGACTTCAGCAATTGTTTGTTTAGTCTTCAGACTCAAATATTTATTTTGGTCTGAGAAACAGATATTTGGCATTGGTTGATAGAAACATAGTCTTGATAGTTCCTTAAATACTTAATACCTACATAGCACGTCAATTATCTACCCAAAAGGGTAGAAAAATCTATTCATACACAGCTTGTATTTTAGTCTTCTTACTAAAAATCAAATCTTTGTAGAGGTGCTTGCTCAAATTCGAACCACGACTACATGTAGGGAAGGCGCGTTCTTATCCACTTCTATATACTTTTGACATGATCTTTGTCTCTTGTGTAACCAAGTATACTCGTATTATGTAAAGTCAAACAGTCATCTTTACAAAAATTACAAATGTCCTAAGCCTACATCTAAACTTCAATTGTAACAGACGCAAGTACGTAAGACTGAATAATATAATTGGTTTAATAGTACCCAGTCAAAATCAATTCAATACTTTGTAGGTCCCAACACAATCGTGTCATACGCTTCTAAAAGTAGACAACACGTCAAACGGTACTGTACAATTGAGACGTCTATCACAGACATACCTCGGACATGCACGACCGAAGTAGGCACTAACTACCCGCCGACGCCGACTTGTACCTACTGACAATCCGCCGACATAACAACTTCGTTAGCTACGAGTAGTGTTGCTTACGCGCGGTCTTGCATGTTTGCAAGAACTAGATTGAATATTTCTTGATTGTTGAACATTTTTGCATGTTCAGAGTCTGAGTTTTATATTATTTGTGATTTCTTTGTGGTCTGATAACCTGTAACACAAGTTAGCTTAAGCTTCTTAATACGGAGTCAGGTCAATGTATAGCGAAAAAGATTCTTGGCCTCGGAAATAAAAGATCCCCACTTCGATCGGTCCTGCACCAGACTACGCCGGACCTGGAGTTTGCATAGATCAGTCTCAATGGCGTCTTTCCAGTTTTTTCTAACGCTAGTAGGTATAACCATTTGCCTGATATTAAAAATAATCTACAATCTCTACTAACCAATATTTTCCGACCTGATCGGTATGGGTCATTTAAATAGTACTTATATGTAGACTAGGTATAGATTTAAACAAGACTAGGATCTTGTTTAAATTGAACTCTATACCTAATCTACATACCTCTAAACATCAAAATACTGCGTCGTTGGTTTATTTGGCCATAAATATCAGCAAAGCAGAAGTTGCTTCACAATATACTAGTAGGATTTTTTTTATTTGCAAGACCTAACAGTGGGTGTGTGTTGCCTCAGTCTTGCATCTGAACAACTCTAGCTAGCAGACCCGACATTGTCGGGACCCACTTGTAAAACCACACTCGACACAAATGAAGTCGTCAAAATTTTCCACAGACTGACATAATAATATCCACCGTGAAATTTCTGAAAAATAACCGTACAACTCCCAAACGCCCTCAGGGAATTATTACATTAATATATTTACCAAACACGCTCCTATTATTACTTTTTCATGTACTCGTTTGCGCATAAATTAAAAAGTTGTCAGTTTTTCTTTTGTGCCAACCCTTATTTGGTATTCATATTTGATATTTTGATAATACAAAGGGACCCGGCGCTTTGAAAACACAAAACTCTGCGTTCATAACTTACACAAGGAAAACCTGTTTCACGAGTGGAGTATGCTAAAGATACAAATTGTGAAAGAGGCGATCGTTCATGCGAGGTTTCTTATCTGCGTCGCATCTGCGAACTATTATGAACCCTTCCGCTCCAGGAATAAGCATTTCATTCTAATGACGCTCCACCTATCACTTCAATTATGGTCATATTGAATGAAATATGAGTTAAGTGAGGGATATCAAAGGGCAACGCGGGGTTGTTTATGAAATGTGAACTTTGAAATATGTACTGCAACAGAGCACCCTTTTTAATTTGTACCGAACTATGGACCGTAGCAAAAAGGGGTCTAAAAATTAAACCTCTGTGTTTTTTATCGATCATTTTGCCTGCATATAACCTAGTATATTATTGGATAATTTCGGGCGGAATTTTCGTGTTTCTTATTGCTTCCGCAACGAATTTCGTGCGACCCAAAAGTCGAAATGATTGAACCTATCGGGCATTCGCCGGCAGCGGCCGACTCCAATTTAGTTTTTCGGATTAGATACGGCGAACATAATAACATAATTGGTCTAATAACAGAGCGAGGAGCGGTGCTCGCCGTGCCTTACAATTCACTTTCCAAATTGGTTTATTTTTTTTATCTCTGCTCTGTCTAAAACTATTATGATTTATTATCAAATTTTCGTGCAGGCAAATTACGGGCCCGTTTTTCGTGACTGTCCGGACACGTTTTCTCTGTCTAACGCATGACCAAATTTGGCATTAGATAAGGATGTAAGATATAACCATTGTTTCCTTAAAAGCCTGAGGCGTCAGGCTGGAGGAGTATGATTTAGATGTTTTTTTTTTATAATTAACTCGTAGGTACAATAATTAGTTGGATTAACATGTTTAATGCGGATGTATATTTTTCAACGTCTTGTGAAGGCTGGGCTTATTATGATTTTAATTATAAATTAGGAGCTGCTCAGGAAGCCTCGCCATAGGAACAAAGCTTGATAAATTACCCTCTGTTGGGTTAGTGAGACTATGTCAGCGTTGTTGCTACCAGAATCTCGGAGCCTTTATGGTTTAAAACAGTTAAAACCATTATTTTTGAAACTTAACACGATTAACGTACATAATCTTTGCTCCGATCATAGACACCCTTGATATAGCGTTAACGCGCTAAAAGTGTCTCCGCCAATGATTGCCCAATTCGCAAAAGAGCGCTATTGGGCATTTTCAGAATTTAAAACCGAATACCTACCTACTTATGGATTACGTATATTCTAAATTCATAATATTTATCTAAGTAACTTTCAGCTAGCCAATGAAATGAAAGAAAAATTATAAAATAATATTTTTTTAACATACAGACTATTTTTTGGTCTTTTTTGGCCTCAACTAATAAATTTTACCCGATCGCGACAAAACCTACCAGTAAACCGTTACGTCCCAATGAATACTATTCACAATTTATTCGCAATTTTTATTGTAAAAACAAACCGAACAAGAAGTAGGAAAGTTGAAATGTGCCACCGACAAATGTTCAAGACAAGCGGCTGCATTATTCATTAGATCTGTCACGGCCATATTTACATATAAAACCATAACTAGGCGGCGAATGCGCTGCCTTATATGGAATGACCGTTGCATCGTTAGTTTGTCAACTTTTGGTGATTTAGAAAGTAGTGAAGTATTCTTTTTTATGTGATGGCAGACGAAGCAACTGATGGTACCGGATTGCCGCGGCCCATAGACACCAGCAACACCAGTGGAATCACAAAGCTCTGGTATCCTCACTCACTCGGTAAAACGCAACGCAGGCACTACTTCACGCCAGTCTTCTTTGAGGACGTGGTATCACTCTGGTTCAACAAGCCCATTCATACTGACGCATGCTTGAAATAAGTTGATACCACATCTCCTACATTGACCTGATTCCTAATTCTAAAAGTACTATATGAAGGGTATCAGAAACTATAAAGGGACCTCAAATACAAACTTAAATACTTATTACTTAGGACTCGCAGACATTGAACAACCTCATTCTCAGTGTTCATTTGACGTATTTTTTTCTAGAATCGAAGCCACGAACTTTGGCGCACGAGACAGAACTACCAAATGCGTCATCAGGTCAATACATTAGTAAAGCCTTTCCAAACTAATATAAAGAACTGGTGAAGGTCACAGAAATTTCTTGAATCTGTGTAGAGAACATTGGGGGAACATTGGGGCCTATGTCCAGCAGAGGACTAGGTATATTGGCTGAAATGATGATGTACAAAGAAAAAAAATAGACCCCTTGCTGATGATGAATAAGCACAAAGATTCTTAAATGATAAGTAAGTATCCTCGATGCATATTCCCAACACATTTTACATTAATGCAACCAACGAAATGACATCATAATTACGATTTGCGATGGTACTGATCTCTCCCGACCGACAATCAAACATTACTGATTAAATCCACATTAAATATCTGTCCGCATCGGAACTAACCGATCCACAATCGAAACAAAAACGGTACAAAATTAAATTACCAATATCCAGCGTCGCCGCAAAATATTTTTGCCAATGCGGCAATAATTTCAGTCTCGCATATTGTGCGATTTTGCCTGTAGATAACAGAAATAATGGGGTTCAAAAATGAAATTAATTCCAGGTTGATGATTTCAAATTGAAAAGTCACATCGGCCCGCGCCATAATTCATGGCCTGAAACGTGTTCGGACGGCTGCGAGCCGCAGGGTTGGCGACACCTTTATTTATTTACTTTTGCAAAGTTTTGTTCTTTTACAACTACTGTTATGGCGAATTGTTGAATATGAAACGTCTTTTAGGTGTAATGTTAATAAGCATCGTCTCTAAAACACGGAGGCCATTGGATTAGAATTCCACGGGGGACATAAGTAAGTGTATGCGACCTTAAAAGGTAAAATAAAGCAATCTAATCCAATCAAGGTATTTAAACCTAAACTTATAATCTTGCCGTATACCTTTGAATACAATAATTTACATTTTTCCCCATTCACTTATGCATTATGTCAAATTTCAACCCCTCAACTTTAGCCACCCTTTGATTTTTATTGAAATAAGTTGATGTATATGAACATAACTAAGCCTGTTGTAATGATGTGAATAACATATTGTCATTTAAACAATAAAGTTAGTTTTGTTTGTTATGAAAATGCAAATACGTTATTGTTCCAATGCAAACTTTACCTGTGTTTTGCGTTTTTTTATGATGGCGGATGATTAAGGGTACATATTTTATTATGAATTTGAAATGTAAAAACAGATACCTATGCATGATAATCCTACATAAAAGGAGCGTATACAGGCAAAAAAGGTAAGTTCTAAAATTAATTTCGAGTGTTTGAATACAAAATAACACTAACTGATCTATGCTGTGTCTGTACATTGAATATACTTATGTCAAAATTACTTCGGGCAATCAAAACTCAGTAACAGACCAATAAGTAATTTTATTAAATTGTTTCTGTATGTCTGTTTGTTTGTGCAACTACTGAACGGATTTCAACTAGCTACTATTGTATAGCCGTTAGGGGTTATGTAAATCTTGAAAAATCTTTCAGTAGCAAACAAAACTCCTTCGGGAGCTTCGGGCATCCACCTATTTTTTTAAAAACAGAATCTTCTTTTAAAGTGACACGATTAATATAAAATTTGGTTTATTTATTTTGTCATTGAGAGCCAACCCTACGAGATAGCAAGCTTACTGTCGTAGTCCTCAGTTCTTTGTCGAGCTCCCTTCCGCTTAACTGCACGCGTTATCCAAGGTAGGTCTCATTCGAGAACATACATATAAATTCATACAACATCTCATACATTGACCTGATTCCGTAATATACCTCATACACTTGTGCTACGGATATCAGACAACAGACAGTAGGTACAAATACTATAATTAGATACCTACATATATTACGCCCCGACACTGAATAAACACCAGTGATCTTCACGCAAATGTTCATTCAGGGTAGGGAATGGAACCCACAACCTTTGGCGTATGAGGCAGGGTCACTAACAAATGCGCCATCGGGCCAAGCGATCTGGCAGGTCATACATAACACTCGTACACTTTACATCTGTACAAGTCTGTATATATCTGTAACTTACATCAATGTGTAAAAAATATTGAATGAAAAAAAAATTCAAGTTTTAAATGTAAATGACTAGTCCGTAGCAGGGTTGCTACGAAGAGTTTAGGTTACTAATATTTTTATCATACAACTCCTATTAAATTAAAACCGCTGATGCGTCTTAAACTTACTTTATTTTTTACTTATGTAGATGTTTATGATTCGCCAAACTTAATATCACTTCATTATTTTGGTCAAATGAGTGAAAGTATATTTTTTTGGGTTGACAATTTTCTTGCTACGAAACCAATTTCCCATTTATAATATTAGTATGGATTCTTAATTGTCAGCCCTACAACCCTGCTAGTTTATTGTCACAGTCCTTTGTCTAGGCTCTTCCGCCTCACCACGCGCCTATCTGAAGAGGTGGATCTCCTAGCCGAATATTCATGAACATCCGTACCTAGCAGTGGTATTACAGACCTTACCATCACGAATGTTAGAATATAAGTAATCAGAAGTGTAAAATTGAAAAAAAAAGTTCTGAACAGAGATTTCAGATCCAGATGGCAGGCTCCCGCGCAGCATTGCCAGGCCACCTCGTTTACTCCTGACAGACAGATGACAATATACTAATGCTCCAAGAGATCTCACAGAAAAGTGAGGTACCAGAGGCCCAATTTGGAGAAAGAGAAAGTGTTGGCAAAGCATTTGTATGTTTACTGGTGTCTATGAGCGGCGGTAATCGCTTACCATCAGGTGGTCTATTTGCCAACTATCACTTTAAAAAGAATCCTTAAGGTCCTACGCAAGACGGGTCAAAGACGAGCGAAGCATCGACAGAGCAGTGTGGACCAGTAGCACTACCATGAGTTTGAAATACTATCCTCGCTATCGAAAACTATCGCTTTGTCTCTTTCATTGTGATGCATTTGAAAGAGACAGAGCAATAGTTTACGTTATATCAGTTTTCGATGTCAACTCATGGTAGCGCTACTGACCGACTCACGATTATCGATCGAATAATATTATTTTAACGTCGTAAGACCCAAAAGCCTTTTCAAAGGCATAAAACGATTGATTTTCCATTGTTTTTGCTGTTTGGGCCTTACGACGATAAACTAGATGCACCCCGCTGTTTCACCTGCCGATAGTTAAGTATCATCAAAATGCATTTGGTTGTTTTTGCGTGAAAGAGCAAAAAACATAATACGAGTACATCGTCACAAATAATATTGGTAGGAATCTTGAATTCTTGTAAATTTTCTTACAGTCCCCTTTATTATCCCCACTTATCTTTGCCATAGCATCCTGTGCTATTCTCGCCCAAGTATTGGTATTTCCCTCCATTATGATGTAATGCAACAAGCGGATGTCCCTACTTCGCCTGTCCTCGTCGCCATTGTTTTGGGATCATGTGATGTTATAGCTATGTCGGTATGTCGCTAAACCACCGTATCCTGGTAGTGTCATAAAAATGATGATAAATAAATTATTAAAATAATAAATGATCCTATCAAAAAATATTGTATAGTACGTAGTACAGCTACACATTCAAGTATGCAAAACTGTCTACGCTTGTTTTACGTTGGCAAGTGTTTCTTAAAGAATAGCATTGACATAAAATTTCAATGGTAAGAAAAGCCCGTCGTATAAATACTGCCCTTGAATCATGAAGATGTTTTTATTAATTTTATTTTAGCCACTTATGACGCAATTAATAAATGTCACTTCTGTCACCTAATAGCTGGAAAAGTTGCCTAGTTAATCTGTCATTGTACGAAAAAAAACTTCCGGACCCACAAACGTGTAAGACACAAATCTGTCACTGCGCACACACAGAGCAAGTCCCGTTCGCACTATTCATAGTCCGACCGAAGTTTAGGCAGTAGCGGTGACGAGAAACGAACCGAAATAGATGGTCCCACTAATAAATTTTATTCAAAATAACGCACCGATGTGTTAGACTTTTTATTTTTTTTCTACGTCTATTATGACTGGGAGGGAGTTTTTCTCTGTTTCGATACGCGGCGGGTCGACGAACCTAAATTCCTGTTATAATTTAGTGATACACTGATTTTTAAACTACAATAGACGCTGGTAATTGAAGACTAGTTTAAATTGTGAATTCTTATCAGATCTGTTTTTGATTATTAATACAAAGTTGATAATGAAAGCACGCTTTCAAAGTAGGTACTTTATCATTCTAGTGACTTTTCGTTGAGCATTGACTTGATATATTCAGATTAGCTTTGCACTTAGAAAGATTTACCTGTTCAAAAACAAATTTACCTATTCAAAAACCAAATGCAAGTTTCAAATTGTTACGAATTGTAGAAAGTAACAATCTTGTCACTTACTCAAACACTCGTTTCATTCATTCACAAACATCCCAACGACACATTCAGTAGAAAATCGATGCACCTTAAAGCGTTTAGATATCATAACATTGCAAAAAGGCACTCCCAAATCCCAGAAGAGGAGCCTTATAACAAAGCTAATATTAGACAATCATTTCCTGTCAAAAAGGGAGGGGGCGCACCCCCCTTCGTCAGGGGGAGACATAGCTCCTCGTCTCCAGATTTCACCCGTGTTTGGGTGTGAATCTGAATTTTTTGTGTGAGTGTGATGAATGGATTTTTAATATCCTGCCAGACGGGTTTAGGGACTACTCCTTTGATGAAAAACGCTTTTCTAAATGCAACGCTTTTGCGAGATTTGCGTTTGAATAACGGCTTTTTACTGGTAAAAGAAGAATATGTAACCCGAAATTCGATTTCCATTTTCTGATCTCTTTTACGACGAGTACCTACATAGATGTAATGGATGTTGATTTCTGCTCAAGTATGAACATTGAAAAAGATAAGTTTGGGAAGACAATACCTAAGTATAAGCAGTTTAAGGGTATAGTTTTACAACATAGATTGGAAATATTCACAAAACTAATGAAATAGTAATTTCAATTCTCGTGAAATTCCCTTAAACAGCAGCGTATTGCGAATCCAATAAGCCATTTAAGAAGCAGTCGATAAAATATAAAACAGAAACTAAAAAAGTAGCGTTAGTTTTGTATGCGATGCGGTGTAAGATAAAGCGAAAAAAAAAATGTCTGCAATACCACTTCGATTTGCCGCGTCGCCTATGACGGTGTACATTACCATACATTGTTTTAACATCACAAAAAAGCAAAATAAATTTAGCCGTCATGTCGAAAGTATAGTAAGGACAGGCAACAAGACATCAGCATCCACAGACGTCTCAATACAAGTCGGGTACGTACGGCCAGCAAAAAACGTGGCGGCCGCTCTCACGGCACAACTCTATTACGAGTGCGCCGCGAATAAATAAAACATGACGATGGCCCTTCTCACGTAGACATATAAATATAAAACATGCGCCGACCAACGTTAACAGATCCCGATTCGGCGTCTGATTTGAGACGCTTTCTCCAGATGTACTTTAGAACTTATAAACAGTCACGATTGGCTATTAAGAAAAGAAAGAAATAAAATATACCTATTTATTAATCTGGACACCACAGCACATAGTATAAACAAACAACTAACAATGTTAAAATGTGATCTTAGTTTCCACATAAAATATGAGTTTCATAAATACATCGTTCCTTAAAGAAAAAATCTAAAATATAGCTTGTACTATTTACCATTGTTCTAATTGAATACGCATGTACTAAACAGCGGTTGTCCTGCTAATGTTCTACAGAATAATGTTAAAAACAGTTTTTTTGTGACTGGTAGCAGACAAGCAGGCGGATCACCTGATGGTAAGCAATTGCCGCCGCCCATGGACACCTGCAACAGTGAAGTCACAAGTGCGCTGCTAACCTTTGCAGTAGGTACTTCGTAAGTGTAAAAATAAACGACGCTTGAATCTTAAACGACCTCTAACTTGATAACTTCGACAAATTGACTACCCTTTGGTTGAAAAATATTACTTGATATTGTTGAAGTTGTCCTTATAGATTGTCCTTATTATTGAAAATAAAATGTGCAAAATAATTTTGGAAAACTTAAAAGAAACGCTCTTAACAAACTAAGAGGACTTTTGGAGATTACTTAAAATATTATAACCGTTTGCATTTTTAATACCTACGTATCAACAAGCTTGTGTCCGAGTGGGCGGAAAACGTTTTCATTTGTCAAGATCTCAATCGAGTGAACTTCTTGATACGTCCGACGCGCTTGATAAAAAGAAACGCAAAGTTTCACAGCTTGTACACGTGGAGAGATTTATAGATAAACTTCGCAAGTATCACATTGCAGTGAAAGTTCAAACAACTACAAGACAAAGGCCAATTACTTGATTTTTTGCACTATTGCTTTTGGAATAAGCAGCGCCGTACCTTTATAGATTTCTTGACCTCACGATCTCACATGAAACTAAAACAAGATGTGGCATTTAAAGTTTAGTATGTCAGACGATCTCCTATCGCTATTTCACCATAAAATAAAGTTTTAAAATTCTTGAAATATTTTAAACAAAATCAAAATTTCACGCGCCGCCGCTATCTGTACAACACATTAAAATAGAATGTTTTATTTCTTTCTATTTGCGTTTCATTCTTATTCACAATTTCGTAACACCAATTAATGTAAACTTGCTATTTAATATATTTCCCCGCACTGTGTGTGGCGAGCGTCGCATAGTCGACCTAATAGACCAGCGGTTCCTGCGCCGACAATAAGAAGCAGGCGCGCGGCCACCGGCGGTATATTAACGCGCCCGTCATACTTGGCACCACGGAGACCCCGCCCGCTGGCAGCCGCCTCGCATCGCAAAACATCGATAGTGATGGATAAAACACGACAATCAACTGTCGATAGAAAAGTATGCGATGACGCATTTAGAATCATCTGTCAACGCGGTGTGAACATCGAAAAACTGAGTGTTGACGAGACAGCGTCAATACCAATACGTTCAATCAAAATGTAAACAGAATTTGTATTTTAAATATAACTGTCTGATAACCATTGAAGCGCGAACTAGTTTCTAAATCAGCGTATTAATCAGCTCATTGTAGCATTAAAGTAGCTGACTGTAAAGACGTCAATCAATAGATCTGTATTACAAACAGTTTCTAGATGAATCGTGTGATAATGAAGTTAGAAAGCCCGTCACTAATAAGCGATGTGAAGGATGCTTTTTACTGATGTCCGAGTGTGATTCTATTGTTTTTCAAATTTCGGCAACAAGACAGATGGCAACAGCGGCTGAGAATTCGTATCACAATAGCCGGTACAATCCCACTGATGATCCTTGGCACGGCGACTTTAATTCCGCCGACTAAGTCCACTTGGCACTCAATAACTTTCGCTGGTAGCAAGTGGCAGTATAATTTGTTAGCTCCCTGTGAAACAATGTTGATTAATTAATTGGATCTCACCCGTGGATATTGTCAAATCCCAATAGACGCAACAAACTCGCTATTAATTGCTCTTAAAATAGTTCCTGAATCTAAAACTATAATCGAGCGATGACTTTCGGTTTCAAAGGTGTTTCAAAGCTTTGTGTAGTAACTGCTAAAGTTAGCCATTAAATTTCCAACGAAGGATCTGTTATGACAAGCCCATACAAGTGGTGGCACATTGTGTCAGAGAGGATATAGTGCACGGCGACGAATATTTATTTATTTATAACATTGAGGGGCAGTAAATTAGCAGTAAATTTACGGCGAGCCGGAGGAGTGATCGCGCGCTATTTTGGGCGCAGGCGCATGATTTAAACAGTTCCCCGCGCAGCCGTTAGAAATTGAATCCGAACGAAGATTTGTGGCTAAGGAAGTGTAACACAATGTATCTGATAACGTGTCAGGAGCCAATTAAACATGATCTATGGCTTTACAGGGATTTATCATATTATTCTAATTCTAATAATGTAAATTCAATTCTTTTAACATCTTCACTAATAGAAAGTGTATAGTGCTTATGAAGTTTTTTGTTTGTAAATAAGCTTAATTAATATTTTTTCATTGTCGGTACATATTGTCTTCCTGTCGCTCAAATGATGCCGCCTGACCAGACTGGTGGTCTGCCAACTGCCCGTCACCCTATTCTTAGATGCCTCTTAGTTACTGCCTTAGTTCATTTGCTATTGCTTCGTCTAAATGTCCAGCCACTTCGATAATCAAAGATAAATTAGATTTGTCGTATTCTTGTTTTAATTTAATATCAAGAAATACAAACGCTAGGAACTTTTATTTTCTACAATATTTATTCTGCATCAGAGTCATCGCACTCTGTCTAAGTCACGAAAACCACATTTGTGTCCATTTTATATTATCCGAAATACGTGACCTTAATCCTTTTGATCTGCTGTTTTCGACTGGGATTTATTCCACTAAATGATGTAGTAACAAAATAGGTAGATTAAAATGTTTTTATAAGCTATGGTTAGATCTTTTATCACAAACTCTTATAATGTATATTGACTCTGCTATTGAATAGACATGAGTTCTATAATGGTAATTCCATGAAATACTACGTCAAAATAATGTAAGGTGCATTAATGAATCCTCCCAACTTAAAGTCAAAGCCATAAAATTTGTAATTAAATGATAATTTTGAAATTATAGTCTTTAAAACCAAACTAAATAGCCCGTTGTTGCCATTAAAGCTTTGACAAACGAGGAGATAATTTATACTCCTCAATCAATAGTTAAATATTCTAACAGTGTAACATTGACAAATGGTTAAAAAATGCAACAAAGTGGTGCGTAAATGTGCAAATTAATAGTAATGACGGTCGATTATGAAGGACGACCTGTTGTCTGTTTGTTTGTTGGATATACGTCAGCATGGCGGTTAGAGCCACTGGATAATACACCACCTGCCATTGTAAACGGATGGGACGGCGTTAACATTTAAATAGTGCCATTGAAAGTTATTGGTGCCCGCAGCCGCCTCGCAATTTCTAATGATATTTTATGAGATTCTGATCAACGTGGAAAGGGCAAATACGAGGGTCTTTTCTATGGTGTTTATCGGAAATTTGCAGAATGCCTTTTGAACGTCGGTTGATGCGAAATTGTCTTTTGAAAGGTCTCGGTGAATTATTAGCATTCTTTACATAGTGTGGCGGTGGAAGCGGAACAAATTAGATATTGTCAAGTGGCACAATGGTTTTCATGTCAGTGCCTGTGATGATGATGATATAGGTAGTTAGAATATGAAAAAGAAAAAAGTCTTTATTTTATGAAAGAGGTTGAAAGATACTGTTCATTGGATGTTAATTTTTACTGCGTTACAAGCAGCTACTACTGATTTTGTTCTAAGTAGCTTAAGCACTTGTGTTACAGATGAATTAAAAATGCAATACATTTATATATGCACAAGCACTAAACAAACACAAGACCGTAATTATTAATAGCAAATTAAATAACAGCTGATATAAAAATGAAGTGATTATAATCAACTTTGACTTCTTCAGCGTCCATAATTGTTCCTTTAAAATTCCATCCTATCCAATGACGTCTCAAGCTTTTACATCTACAAAAGCGAAAATTCAGAAATTCCAGTCCAAACATGAAACCTTTTATCAAAACAGCAACAGCACCGTTCAAAGCCATTGTACTTGTAAACACAAAAGAATATTCTAGCAAATTCTGGAGCGAGGCGAGAACGGGCGCAGTGACACGCCATCCTCGGGCCACGTCCGTAAGGCATAAATCACCCTAGCGGCTTGTTTTACCAATAAAATTGATTCTTTCGCGACTCACGAGCGAACTTGAACGTTAGTTATTTCCAGCTGAGTTCTGGTAACGGAATTCTTGCTTCTTGTATGAGTCTAGACGGTGGAAGAATCAGTGGGAGGGCAGGTTTCATGAGTGTATTGGTTAAACTAAAATTGGCTAAATTCTTGATCCAAAATTAAAACCAGCTCCAATCACTAGTAAATAAATACTGATTTGATTGATGTACATAAGACAACCACAGGTTACTATAATGTGTCTTTCCTCAATTGCTATTGAATAAAACGTGTATGACAGTGAAATGATTATACCCACCAATTGGTAGCACATGGTTTCTAGAAATGGTTAAAATTCAAATGATATGCCCAATGTGCAAACACAAAATATGTAAGTTAAAAGTGAGAATGAGTTTTCCATTGAATTTTCTTTGTAGAAAGTTGCACACGCACATATAACTTGCGCGCGAGTTGAATTCAACGCTCTCCCCTACTTTCAGTATGATGACTGCGAAATTCAACTCGCAAGCTAAATATTTCCATAAAGATACAACATCAAACTTTAGTTGAAGGAACTATACAAAATGATGTGATACTTTTTCTCTTACAATATATGTAATTATCTAGTTAACAATGAAATTCCTAACCATAAAAATGTCAGTGAGAAATGTCGAAATCGTAAACTTGAAGTAAACAATGCAGTCTTTTTTCTCAAAACTTAATAACCATGCTACATTGTAAATGAATTCTTACGAGCAATTTGTGCTCATTACTATAACTCAATTAATATGAATATTTATCATACGTCAAAGTTAATATTCATAGCTGCCGTCGCGTCAGTCAGTCGACGACAGAACAAACTAACTACATGTATTGGTTGAAAGCATCTTTAAACATACTTACAACGAACTTTATTTACCGATTCTTTTTTATACTGAGGATAATCAAGATGGCCTCACTCCGCCTGCATGTAAGCGGCCGTGAGATTCAAATATGAGGTTGACAGGCACAAAATAACAAACTAAGTACCTATTGAGTCTGTCATCCTAAAAGCCTGCTGAGATCCCGTTTCACTCCCTGCCTAAAAAACCTGATGTTCGTTGGCGAGTTCATGCCAATCTTAAGAGTCAGCTACTTACGCAGGATGTATTTATGTGTAAGAGCAACCTAAATCATTGCCATAGGACATCTGGTCGGAAATGCATCAGGCTCAAGATGTAGCGCAATTATGCATGCAGATGTTTCAGATCCCTTGGGTGACATTGATAATTTGATCAGAGAAAGTTTCTGATTGAAATTATTTAACTGACCCCGAGACCTGGATATTACAGCAAAATAGTCGCGTTAAAGTGCGATACCTATTTAGCCAAACAAAATTTATTTGGCTGCCTCGGAATTGAATCTAAGAAGACAGCATTAGGTATAAATTTCACCACTGGTTGAAAGTTCCTTTATGCTCCTTTTTACTGGTTACTGGAGTAGGTGTGTATGTAGTAACCAGGTACTATCAATTGTTTCTCTCTCTCTCTCTACCTATAATGATATTGACCTTCACAATATTTATTACACCCATATCGATTCCCTTTTTTAAAGAGTTCGCTGTTTGCAACATTTTATGTAGAAATAATCGCCATATTTCATCAACGGCTCATCGAATTAGATCATAAAGATAGATGATTAAAAAAGTTGTTTTTGAATCGCGAATTACACGGTCAAAACATAAATCAATGTATAGAATGGTAGTATAATGGTTGCGCCCTAGTGTGGCCTATTTATCAGAATAACGTGAACGCGTGCCATTCGATTCTTCATCGAAATCGAATGACAGTATCGCCCTTCAATCGAATAATGATATATTGGGTATATAACCTACATCTATTAATCGTATCGGGTGTCACATTACTATTAGTCATATATACGTGGTTAATAGAATATTAAAGTGCAATACATCAAGCCGCTCACTATAATCTGCATTTTATCTGCATTCATTATAAAATTGTGCTGTGGTTATCGGTTTCACGGTTGTTTTGATATTTTTAATTTACGACCAGAATTTAGTTTTAGTAGGTTTTTATAAACGAATTTTGTTTCTCGGAAATTGATTATTGATTTTTTAACTGAATATATTAAAGCGTGGTTTTCCAAGGCAGGCGTCATACTAAATGGTTGATATTTCCCCTTAACTGTTTGGTTGGTTTATATTATGAAAACTTTATTCCTTTTTTTGGAAATCCTTCTAGTATTTTGAAACACATTATAATGTAGTTTCCTTCTTCAACAAGAATATCATTTATATTATATTATGTGATATGAACTACTAAAGATAAGACTTTACAGGGAAATGGAACGATTTACTTGTTTGAAGTTACAAATGAGTCGAAATTCTTATTACGAACTGCACTTATTCTTTATCCAACCCTCCTGTGCTAATGTTCAACGTATACGTATTCGTGGAATGGCTTTATTATTTATTGTACGGAAAACAGAACAAACTAACCAAAAGTGTCCACGGTACGGAAGCAGCGGGACGCAACAAAACAGAGTGGAGCAAAGAAAATGGGACGACGTGTGTTGTGTAACAACAAAACTGTGGAGATGGTATTATATTTGACTGTACACATTACACACGCGTATACAAACATCCGGAAACTACTTTTAGTATGAATAATGTTGGTATTTTAATAAAATCAAAAACAACATGTTCGAGAGTAATAAACTAAACTATTTTTTTTTTCAAATTTTCACACGTAGACCCCTCTCTATAGAATTCGTTGAACGATAGAGGGAGACAGAAACATCCGAAAAGGTGACAGGAAAGACAAGACAAAAATGTGGGTGGCGCGTACTCGACTCGGTGTTTGAGTCCCGTGGGCAGTCTTGGACTTAGTCCGGTGCTTATGTTGCAAATGTATTCTTTCTTATGTTGCCCTTAGTACAAGCAAAAATGTGATTATAAACTGTTTAGATGTAGCTATTACTCTTTTGATTTTGCAACAAAGGCCTAGTAACATAGATATAAAACTGATTCGCTATTTATACCGGTGTGGACAGTATCTATGAGATGTAGTCACTTAGAAGTTTAGTATTCTGTGGCAATATCGAGGATGTAGGTAGTACGAAATATATTAGTTTAAATGTGTATTATATTGACTATAGACTAACAGTTGACTATGATCATTGATCACAAACTGGGTGGAAATGACGATGAGGTCAAAGTTAATAATTTACGTTCGTGAAGTCTGCCTTTTATTAAGTTATTTAATTGTCAAGTCAGTCTCTGCTAAGCAATATGTTGTTGTAAGCGCAATCAATAATGTGAGCTATAAAATCGCATTACAAAAGTTTTAATCACACATTTTAATCACATTTCATTTAACTTAACAGACCTTTAAAGCAATGAAGTCATTATGATAGAGTTGTCAATTGAAATAATTATAAAACTGCTATAAATATTTATTAGTCTATTAAATTTAATAATAGCATTTAATGCTTACGAGGTACTTATGAAACCAGTTTCACGCAGTCCAATTAAGATTGGCAAAGTGGTGCAATATAACTTGTAACTGTAGCTTCAGCGGATTTACCAAAGAAAATGTTTTATTCTTTCTGACTTTCTAAGATAGTGATCTTAATTATTTTACTGCTGAATATACATGTTCTTTATCAAATCACCAGTACAGGATAAGTATCGTGTAAAATAATCTGTTTAAACAATTAATGTAGGTACTTATTATGTCGAAACACTTTTAAGCTTTGTCAGTAGTTTCATTGAGATTGGAAATCTCTTTCTATGACTAAAACAAATGAGAATGTAAGATCTAAGAAAAGAAGAACAACGAAACAGTTAAAAGCGTTACTAATCCAAATGGCCGGCCGTCATAAAGTTAAAGTTTCTCGAAACACATATGTAGCCGTTTCACTCTTTTTTCCCGACATTTTCCATTTCCACTAAAGCGAAAGCGACTTTCCACGGCGACTTTTTTCAAACAGAAAAGCTGCGCGGAATTGTGGCAAAATAATAAAAAAACAATGAACGAAGAGAAATGGAAATAAAAATTTGCTTTGTCATAAATCATGAAATGCTTCCGGGTGGTTGCTTTATTACAAAGAAAGTTGTATCAACGTTATGAGGGTTTTATTCTACGGAATGAGAAGGACAGCTAATTATTTAGCGTCTCATATCGATCGGTTTACTTTAGGAAATGTTAAATCCGTTGTCCTGAATTTGAGAGGCGTATTTCATTTGTTGGAGGAAAATGTTTGGCAATTCCGATTCAAGAGAAAGAAAATAAGCCTATACAAATCTGGAACTATGGGTATTGTGAGAAAGCGGAAGAGCTTAACGCATCGCTCGACACAAATCCCAAGCGGAAAGATTCCATTAAGAAAATCAAAAAAGGTCTGCTCAGTTCACGGGCCGCGACTATTTTCATTTAGCAAAAACAACCCATAAATTGTCATCTTAACGATATTTCTGTTTTTGCAGTTTCGCACCCTCGAGTATTCGGTGACTAGCTGCAGCAGTTGGCTGGTTCTTATCACATGTTATTATTTTCTCTGACTCACTTTGACGCACTTTTGAATAGGAGTTGTATCTCAATGTAACTTCGGTTAAGTAACTTAAGGCGTTAAGTTAAGAAGAAAGTTAGTACCTGCACTTGTAAATCGTGCTCCTAAATCCATACTTTTAGGATAACTGCTTTGCTTTGAGGAATTGCGTTATGAAATCTTAGCTATGAGGCTATGCTGAGATGTAGCATGCCATGCCTAGAGTTTTTTGGAAAGATGTTATTAAATGAAGTTTACATTGCTCACATGATCAACATGCTGAAGTGGTATAATTACGGTGGAGTAGTCGCCACGTTGGGAACCGCAGGGAAGGAGGTCATGCAGGATGATGGATGATGGGCGAGAAAAATAGCTGATGCAAGATGAATTAGATGCAGACTGCGTAGAATTTGGAAGATTGCTGTTCTTAGAGGAAGCCTACTTTCAATTGTGGACACAAGGAGACTGTTGATTGATTAATTTTAAGATTATAGTAATAAATTCTTATTAGCTCAATTGAATGATCCTTCCTACTAGTGAATCTGATAGCTAGGTACATCTGGACAAATAAATAGGTATGTGAATGCTCTTTCAGCTAAAAACTTAGCCTTAAATATCTGGCTATAAAAAAAACTAGCGTAACTACTGTTTAAAAATATACTAATACAAAGAGAAAGGGAACATATAGAAGCCTTTATTACTCGTTCAAACTGCTCAACGATCTTTTTTCGAAAGCTTACCTCCTTTTTATTACGCACATAAAATGTTATGGATGTAGAATTATACCAATTAAACCATTGTTTCAGAAATTAAAATCGGTTAGAGTGTGGAAATATACCGATTCCATTAATTTCCACATCAGTGTCGGATAGCCTGCGTAGACGCATGTGCTTTGGCACGCTAAGCGGCGCGCGCGCCGAGACATCAGTCGCTGCGCGCGAGTGCGTGCAACGGTAGTTATTTATTGCCCCGCCAATGAGTTAACTTTATAGCACCTTTCGGTTCAGGGTTAAATTTGTAAAAAGTTTATAAATGGGTTGTTAACCCTATCTTTTTTACACTTTTATATCATTTTGTTATAGACAGCTTGTTACGACAAGGACAAGGGATGACGTAGACTAGGAAGTAAATTGAATAAAGAATTTTATGTACAATATTTTTGTTGGACTGGCGAAATGGCAAAACACCAAAAATTTTTCTAAACAGTTAACAAATTGACAATATTTAATCTTCTTTAGAAACTATGTTAGATTATTATTATTTACTCCATGGTCGAAATAATTAATACATTACACAAAAGAAGGATATTGATTAAAAATACTTCATATTTTGTTTATGAACCAAGGGATGATTGTATTTACATTATTGTTTCATGATTGATATTACAATAACAACAAAGCTAATATAGTTGACGGGTTAAGTCAATATAAAATGTACAACTAGATAATTTTCAAATTACCTATGTAGTTGACAAGACAATGAGACATTATTATTAACTAAAGTTTACGTTTAACAAGGTTGTCTACTAATAAAACAGAGACAACATCGACTCCAATCAGCCAAACTAAACAATAGCCCAACAAAACAACTTACACCACAATCAAACAAGTCAAAGCTTACTCGACTAGAACTAACTCGTAGAATAAACTCGGAATATCATAATTAAAGTGCCGTTTCACAGTTCGCCCCGTCACACGATACCGTTGCCCAAATTATCCGGGCCTCGTGTCATCTTGTCCCAATCCAATATGGCGCCATAAATCCTGTAGGGGAGGGGGTAGCGGTGGGGGTACGTCACTCAAACTTTCTCTGTACTCCGTCTTACGCTCTCTCGTCTCGGTCTGGGGTGGGTACGGACAACCCCGCAGACATGCATTTTTCATTTTGTTTCGGTGCGCACGGTGACGGGTTGGCCGTTGTTTAATTCATTGTAAATGACATTTGATTGTATGTTATCTATTGGACAGATCTTTTTTTTTAATACAATTAATTATTTTGGTTATAGCAGGAGAAGAATGTACTATCTGATCTCTATCAGCGACCTCTCGGTACATGGCAATTCATGGGCGCTGGTCCGTTTTGCATATTATAAATTGAAGCTGTATTGATGTTTGACATTATGTCTCAAGGGTTTTAAAATTAACATGTAAGCTCCTACCAGCTACTTTATATGTAAAATGGTTTTTATACCTAAATTGACTGTGGCCAGTCAGTCAAGTTAGTAAATAAAACAACATTTTAGAATGTAAAACTTAAAACCGTGAAAAGGGTATCGAAATCGTAAATCGTATAAAACATAAAATCTATTAAAATGGTCATAATCTTCACACCTAAGTGCTTTAGAATAATAATTATTATACGTTCTGTCCTTTAGCTAACTCTTAATTTCCATCAATTTAAATGGTAAACGTATAGTTTTATATAACTGTTTAGTGTTTACTCTATTTACATAAATAATTCTTAATATGAATATAATAAAAAAGTCCATGTACTTATTTGCTATCGCTACTCTCCCCAAGCGGTGGCGCGCTTCAAGAATCCTCAGATAGAGTTCGAACGGTAGCATGAGTAATCTCTTTTGTTTTTCTAAGAACATTGGACCCACACGATTATCGGCTTGTTTCCCTTGCTTTTAGCATTTATAAACATTTGCATTCGTAATTGGGAACAAATGTTTGTTTAGCCAACGCGCTATTTACGTTACTGGGTTACCTATTATAGGTGAAACTTTGGGCACTATCCAAGAATTCTCTTAGATTATAATCGGAATTTCTTGGAGTTTGTTTGAATTTTTAAATTCACACTGGAGTGTTGAGATTCTTTACGTAAATGTGTTATGTAACCTAATACGTTGCTACTAAATGAAAAGGAGACTATTAATAATAATGGCGAAGAAAGGACATGACCCACTTTACAGAGGACTCTGGTACAGATATGTAGGTTCTTTGTATAGCAAAAATAACTACTTAAACTATATAAGAAAATGATGGTAAAATACTGGTCTGATGGCACATTAGGTAGCGACCCAGTCTCACGCTACAAGGCTCGTGGTTTCGATTCCTAGTTTGAGCAAACATTGGTACGACTTGATTTCGTCATTGTTTGGGTGATACAAAATACCTTTATGTAAGTTACTGCAGAGACTGTGTTATCTTTGTTGAGAGAGTTTCAGCTTTTCAGTTCATCTCAGTGATTCCCGGTTCCGGTTCCGATTCGGAGCACGAGGTACGCTTAGACTATGATTCAGAGTATGGTTATTAATCTGTAACTTTAATGGGTGAATCTCACCATCTGAATCATGGTTATACGTGATGTCCAACTTACCCATATACAAAACTATAGTACGTACCTACGACCTTCTGTCATACGCATTAGGTTGAATATCAATTGAGGAAAGGCAGGTTGTGGCAACGTGATGTGTGGTTGACTGTACCTAACTAAAAAGTTAATTACTTAAATAACTGTTTACAGTTCGTGTAGTCGTGTAGCTACTTATTATTACATCCATAAAAAAACAATCAAAAAAATTATGACCTTTTCATTACTTAAAACATAGGCCCTCAATTTAGCTAATCAAATTGTTGCCCTATAATCCTCTTACGTCGCGTGACCAGTTCCTATAGGGCTACTCACATATTAGATTTCAATATACTGACCGTCTATCACCCTGTCTTAGCTCACCGGGGGGTGACTATATTAGAAAACCTTTGTCAGGGTAGCTGGAGTACCTGTGGGGAGGTAATCCAAGCGCAAACGCTCCTAGATATAACGACTTGGAGCTAAATCTTTGTACATTATACCAAGGTGATCGTAGTTTATGAACGTATTTGAGTTTTTTTTATGTAATAGTAGCAGACGAGCAGGCGGATCAACTGATGGTTAGCAATTGCCGCGGCCCATGGACACCTGCAACACCAGTGGAGTCACAAGTGCGCTGCTAACCTCTTATCCCCTTCCCCCCGGTGGGCCTTCGGTACCCTCACTCACTCGGCGAAACACAGCACAGGAGCTGCTTCACGCCGGTTTTCTGTGAGTTTCAAACTTTGAGATTTTTGCTGACGTCACCGTCCATTATAAGTCAGATGAAGGTTTTTACGAATGGATAATCCGTTAAATGACATACGTAGACTGGTTCCATCCAGATATGTCAAGATGGGTGGACGGTATCACCAAAATTGGAGGTGTTACAACTTCTGCGTAACGCCATTTATCGAAATATCATTTGCAAAGCCCTCATTCTAGTGAACTTTAAGAACGGTAATTATGATTTGTACCTAATTACCTATATAAGAAACGTCTCTCTTATTTTACAGTCAATTGTTGTAAGTAGTAGTCATAACGTGCCCTATACCTACTATAAGCCTAACATAAGCCTTTCAAAGGTTGTAGGTATAACCTGGTGCTGAAGATTCAGCTTATTAATCCTGAACCTCTAAACTACAACTATTATTTAACCTCTACGCTTTACGAATCTTGATACGACTTTTTGATCTCATGATTATAATGGGGGCCACTTTTTGTTAGATCATTTAAATCACAGAGGATTCACTAATTTGGAGAAGTACCGTTCAAAGCGACCTATTAAATCACTTTTAAAGCCACGACCATAGATTTTCTGCCTACACGAGTCAAGATAAAAACTATCTCCAGTAAATTTAAAAATAAAATGATGTTCCTAGCAGTTAGAATAGTGGTGAAAAATATATTATCGAATTCAAATCTAGACAATAATTTATTATGTAAATCATAATTTCAAAGATAACAATGCCCGAACGTGGAACTAAAACACCAAAAATAAAAAATACGCAAAAAATTCCAACAGAAAAATAATGAATTGTATTTTAACAAAACAAGAAGGAATAATGGAGAAGACGTAATTATACTTGTAATTTTGTAATTTATAATGAGTATTGTTTTGTCTATGTGAAAAAATATAGTAAAAAATACGTTTATTATACGACCAACTGATCTAGATTCCAAGTTCTAAAAAGAACTCTACATGTTCCTAAATAAGAATCATAATAGCTGTTCGGATATTTAAGAACAAGTTTGGTTACAAAATTATTTCCAAACTTTAAAAGTTTCAATTTGAACTCTTGCGCGTTTGGAATAGAGTGTTTGTGAACACCACGTGTTAAGTTTGTTTACACATTCGTTTACGAGTGTAACGGTACGTACGGGACCCGGGCATTCGGGTGTTCGCCAGAGTTAATTATGCAAACAAAGCCCGGTTATTGTTTCCGAAACCCGCTGTTTGGACATTTTGCGTAATTTCGGACAAAAATGGAGACTATAGTTCCGTTTTTGTCATCTAATGCGTTTATGGTCGACTCCCCTATGCGACAGTGTCTTGGATTTTTTTATGTGATAGTTGGCAGATGAGCTGACGGATCATCAAATTGTAAGCAATGCCGCCACCCATGGAAAAAATATAAATTAGATATAAGTAGTAGTAAGGTGCCCTTTCTCTACATTCGAATAAGAATTTGTTACGCACGACAATACGACAAAATTAAAGTAGCCGAGTAGCACTATTTAAAATCCCTTATTATGTTTATACATAGTTCTTGAAACAGAAATTGATTCAAGGTAAGTTACGAAAACCATAATTAGTTGTTAGGTTTTATTAATTTAATAATGAACTTTTTCCATAAGCAAAAAATAAAAAAAATAGGTATCAGGCATTGACAGAAAACTATTTCTTTGTAAAACATATATAATCTGTGGTTTGTAAAACGGTTTGTTTTCAAAAAAACTAACCAAATGTGGTCAACTGTGCGTGTCGCCTAATTTCCCATTATGGACATCGCTTTTGTTCCTTAGTAATTTATGTGGGCAGTAAAAATATGATTAGCGCAGCAGCGTATTGAGACGTCACACAGCGGGACTTTTATGACCTCATTTGAGCAATTCGGACCCACTTCCTCGAAGCATGACCGACCAAATTAATAAGACCTCTTAGCTATATGAATCCCGTGTCCGACAACGGCTCCAAAAACAAATGCCACCGAACGCCGTAGACAGAACCGTTTGATTCCAAATTTAAAATGGGCTTGTTATAAAGTTTATTGCCGTCGTATACTGCGTGTGAATATCTGAACCCCTTAACCATCGAAATTCGGCGAACGAAACGCCAACGCCAATCTAATTAAACTTAAATGTCGTCCCAAACGAATGATACCTAAAAGCGTACCGAGAAACAAGAGGTGGCGGCTTTATAGAAAAAAAGACCTAATATCTCAAATGTCAAAATGTGACATTGAGTGATTTGTAGCTAAGCTCCGCCTGTCCCGTGTTTCAAACATCACCGCTGCGAGCAGACAGCTGAGCTCTAAGCTTTGCAGGGCGCAACCGAGTGCATACGGCCGTCCCTCTCGCGCTCCCTCAAGTCACCTATCTCCATCTCAGACGGCGGATAAGACTCTATCCCATTCTATAAACGGCACCTACCTATCGGTATACTTACCTGAGTGCTTTTGTGTAAAAGTTCAACGCTTTTTCTAGATGCATTTGGTGTCTATAACGTTTTGTGAAAACCGTATTGCACAAAGATTTCTCGCTCTTGTTCTGTATTCAAACAATTTTTGTATTATTTAACTTTGCAGAATATCTCACGGTGAGTTTTGATTGTAATATTTAGTATAGATATACGGTTTCCGTTTCTATTGATTTGTAATATTATACTTACGGCTTTATTCATGCAAAAATCCGCGATAGTCATCTGTATAGGTAGAAACTGTGAATGATGCTTTGATACATACCTGAAAAAAAAAGAAAACAAATTTTTAATTTACAATTTTTTAAAAAGATATTTAATTGAAAATCAATCCAAAGTCAATTTTCAATTACAAAACAGTAGCGCACATAAAGCATAAACGCGAGAGATAACAAGTATCAAATAAACTCATTTATAGTTCAACTTAATTGCCTATTCGGCATCTGGTTTCTATAAATGGATGTCTACACAAGTCTTTTTAATTGCGTGTGCCACTAAATTATATTAGTTGGCATCAGTGTCAGATGCTCTCAGAGTCTTTTATGACGTCCGTAATAAGCTAATCCAGTAACCATATTCAATGGAGACTGTTTTCATTAACTAATGGGTGTGAAAAGTGAAATGAATAAGCCTTTTACCATAATTGAATGTAAACTTAAACTCCGTCAAATACGCATAATCAGTAAATTTTGTAAGTTTTTATTGTGTACACAACTGGACGCCCACATACATCTTTACGTGTTCGTTCGTTTCGTGTGGCGCATGATTAGAAATAAATTAAAAAATGTCCTTTTATATATACAGTAAAAAAACATTAAAACCCGTTCAGTAGTTGGTCTGCTCGTCGGTCAAGATCACATGAAAAAAAAATGTTTTTGGCTTTAAAAAGGACTTAATTGTTTTTTTGTCGCCCATGTTATTTTGAGATATGTCGGTATTCAATGTACAGATATATGTAGCTTTTAAAATTATAATTATTAAGTATAAATGAAATAATTGCATGTATGTAAGTACTTATAGAATTATTAAGTCATTACTCCCATTGCTCACTCCACATTCGACGTTCGTATTTCAAATTGAAGCGAACTATTTTTTCTGCGGGCCAATTAGATTCGAGCCAGACAGATGCTAAGCTTTGTTCGCCCGATTCGACGTCTCAAGGGTCCACCACCACATAGATATAAATAGCTCCTTTAAGTGGCAAAGCATGCCGACTTGGTCCCTTCTTCCGTCCCTCGATAACATCGCATTAGGGAACTGTGGAAAGAATAACCGCCAGCTACTGTTTTGTATCATATTAATGTATCTATTAGGTAAGTGGTGGGGTTTGTTAGTTTTTTTATTGCAAAAAATAATCGAAACCACGTTCTTAGTTAGGATTTTAATTACTCAATTAATAGCGGTTTACATCATTATAGGTAATGAAACGTAAAAATAAAATAGAGAGTAAATGTGAATTACGAAAAAAAGTGTAAATTTAAATTGAAGACTACTAATTACTAAATAGTCTATAATTTTATATAATACGTTTTTGATGAGTAAGCGTTTTTAATAATTTGTAGTGTAATCAATAATCATGTATAACCGTTTTTAATACACTCGGTGATATTAACATGTGGTTTTCTTTTATCAGTGTTGATACTAAAGTAGATTTTTTATATTATTTAAAGAAACAAATTAAGGAATCAATTGCATTGGGATATACCTCTACTCGTAAATATGACATAAAAAATACACAAGTAAAGCAATGCGAACGATGTCTCTCATCCAAAATCAACAGTTGAAAATCAACGCTCTTATCTTACGCTTTCGAGTTAAATTCGCACCATACATTATGGGGCGCAATCTAAAGGAATTGGCTCTTCAAATTGGTCGGTTACCAGTGACTAATGTAATGGCTGAACAAACAGTACAGTGATAAAGAAGTGGCCGGCTGCCTCGCTGTGTGTGGTAAGAAATTATTAAGTGACTCGTTTGTAGATAGATAACGGGGTTTCATGTAATTAGTTTGGTGTAATAGCGGTCTGCTGATGCATTTTTACGTCGTTTTATGAGATGTCATTAATATTTTAATAGACGATTACATAAACTTTTGGTTTTCAAGGAGTTTGATAAAATCAAGGAAGCGTGCTGTGTTATCGATCATTGATATTATATTAACTGAGTTATTGAAATAATACATGATAATTCTTAATTTCTACTTTCTATGTCAAAATAGGTAGGTACCTCAGTCAGAGGCTAATCTTTCATACATAAGTGCTCACTTCAGGTTTCATAAACTGACTCTTAGTAAATTTTCTTTTAGCACGACCCCCGTACATACGCGTATTTAACAAATAATTGATTTCCGAGAAAATGTTTCAATTTGCCTAGTAAATTAAATATTAATCTATTTTTATGTTCTGTCGAACGTTACATTTTTAGGCAAACTGGAAGAATTCCTTTATTGTTTGAAATGCTTGATTAAAAATATTATGTATCGTAATAATACCAAGCCGCAAGATCAACAATCTTCTTAGTGTACAGACGTTTTGTAGCAATTTACAGACTTTTTTACGTCAATGAGCATCGAATGCGTAATTCTTTGCGGGAATCTTCGCTCGTAGATTATTTTAAATCATAAATGAATAACATTAATTCATTAAGCATGTGTAAATAATTTTAGTACTGTTATTTAAATAAAAAACTTAGCAGTATATTTCCGGCCGAGTGTACTTTGTACTGGTTGTAATACTTGTATATAAGTGTTAGTTGGCAGACGAGCAGACGGATCACTAGATGGTCCGAGATAGCCGATGCTCATGGATACTCGCAACACCTGTGGAGTCACAAGTGCGCTGCCAGGCCATGCAACGAGATCTTCATTCACTCGACGACAACGCAGGCAGACAACGCTGGCCCATTCACGCCGAAGCCTTGCCCCACCAAGGAACAAGAAAACGCAGGCGCTGCTTCACGCTGATTTTCTGTGAGGCCGTGGCATCCATTCGATCCGGCCGTTTCATTCCAAAGCGTCGCTCTCCCACGGTAATATATAGTTTGATGGGACACTTCACTCTTTTAATTTATCTAAAGGAAATTTCAAATCTTATGTAATTATTTAAATCTAGTTATGTATACTATAACTTATCATTATGTTAGGAAGGAAGACGAGGCTAAAACCAATAATATAATCGTTCAATCTCGGTATTTCACATCGTGTATGTCAAGTATCATTTGCAGCTAGCATATACGTAGAGTTTATCGCCAAGTATCGAGTTACGAATACATCTAGTGGGTATCCGATGGTGACGACATAGGATGCGATGTGGGCGGATATGAGTCGCCAGTGGGCACGCCTTGTATGTCTAGTCTGCTGGAATATAATATATATCTACTATATATCATAACACAGCTATGGTTACTCAGCAGGTAAGACCTACAACACTACGACTAAGGGACTTTAATGAGAAGAGTGTCATCAGTATCATTTCAGCCAATAGACGTCCACTGCTGGACATAGGCCTCCCCCAACGTTCTCCACACAGATCGATCCTGTGCCAGCCGCATCTAAGGGACTCCCGCGACCTTCACTAGATCGTCGGTACACCTGGTGGGGTGCCTGCACGGCTGCGGCCTCCTGCACGCGGCCTTCACTCAAGGACCTTTCCAACCCAACGGCCTTCTGTTCTTCTCACGAAGAGCTTCTAGTTGGCTCTTTTTTCTAAAAAGGTACCCCTTAAGCGATATATCTGATCGCGCAGATGTTCATGGGCGGCGGTGATGACTACCTTCAAGTAATCCGCTTGCGCGTTCGTCGCATTTAGCATAAAAATAATCCTACGCCTTCTTGAAGAGGTCGCAAGTTCATACCATGTCCCTACCTCTGGATTTTTCAAATTTATATTTCTACCATTAAATTGACGGTGAGGGAAAACATCATGACAACCTGAAATTTCCTAATATTTCTAATTTTCGAATATATTGAACGTGTAACCAAGATTCAGTTGATCTGGTGTGATACCTAAGGGGCCCTTAGTAAGGGCTATGATGGATAGTGGGAGAGCTAACGCTTTATAGTAATTACCAGAGCAGCAAAACTTTGGCGCATGACCCAGGGCCCCAATAACTCCAAATCGACAGTTGATATTACGGATAGAGACTATAAAACTAACTATAGGAAAAAAAAACTCTCTTGGATAAATAGGCTACAAAAAGCATACATATGTAAGTACAGAAAGTAGTTTCTTACGATATCAATCAAACCCCAGATCAATTATATGTTTTTACGTAGTTTTTAGAGTACCCGGAAGCTATTCTTGAGTCGGTTAGAACGCTTTGTGCTCTAATAAATAGTTATCAACCGATTGACGCATGTAAAAAACTATTAGATGAGCACTGCAAAGAATATGTTCGCAAGTACATCACAGAAAGTAGTTTCTATATTAATTAAAACGTAGACCATTCATATTATGTATTTAAGTAGTTTTTTCAAAGCATTCCCGGAAGCACGATCTTTAACAAGTAACTTTTTACTCAAAACAAAATATGCCATAAATTAGTCTTATAATAAAGGCTAGATCGTAATTTTCGAACTTAACATTTAAAATATAATGATTATCAGTCCATAACACAAGTAATTAATTGACGACATGAAAAAATGTTTACAAGACTGTGATGATACATAATTAGTTTTTTAGTTCCCATGCCTCTAGGAGGTCCACCGCAGCACTCGTTATAACTGAATCAGTAATTTCTCTAACAAATGAAAAATGTTATATTTTTAGGGTTCCGTAGCAAAATAGCAACTATACTCTGATTCATAATCATGTAAAGTAAAATGACAAGTTTCTTTGCATTTTGACATTTTGCATGTGTCAAATTGAGTGATAATGTATGGGGATGACACATTGATATCTGTCAGTTTACTTTACATGATTATGAATCAGAGTATAGATGCTACATAAAGCAGCGGTCCATGACGAGTGGATTTATAAAGCATCAGTTAAACTTATTATCAGTAATATACAAATAAGTAGTGAATCTCTAATGTTTTACGAGTATATAATATATGTACAACAGAAAATCTAATTTTGGACACTTAATATACGTAGTAGGTACTCATGTTAAAATAGTATTTATGTCAACTAATATTGAACAAAAGGAAGAAGAAATTTCATAAATTCTAGTACCTAACCATAAATACCTAAATAAGCCTCTACATCTCTATAGCAATGTATGCCAGTCAAAAGGTAATCAATAAATATTGCATATTTATTATCAAATAAAATATTCAAAAGAGATTACACGAATAAACACCTACGGGACCTTAACATAATTTATAAATCGTGACACTCTTGACCAAACTTTTCGACTACAACTGTACATTTTCATGCAGAGTTCTATTTGCAAAACCGTAAACGATATTTTTATTAAAACGGTTCTTGTACTTATAACTTATTAGTACAGCAATCGTTTTAATAATAAGTTATTGAACGGAAACACGTAGGTAAGTATAAGAATATTTTTTTGTGTCGTTTTTTTAGATCATCATCACATACTTACAGGTTGTATCTATAAACATTTCCATCCCTTTAACCGTGTTTAATATTATGGTATGCAATAATAACATTAGTTCTCCTTTTGTTGCACTAGGTACTTACTTATCTTGCTACATAACCCAAAAGTTGACTCTTGGTATTAAGTTAGTCTTTCAAGCTTTTATATTGGACAGCAATAAATTATAGTATACCTACTTTAGAAACGACAATTTAACATTTTGCATCAAAACAGATACTGTTTAATAAGGTGTACTGGTGCTGATTGCTTGTTGCGATAAGTCTGTACCGCCTACTTCCTACCATATGTAGTCTCTGAATGACCACATGAACAATAACATTTTGAGTTAAAGCAGGTGCCCGTTTTTATAGTTAAATATTTGTAAAAAAATACTTATAAACGCGCTACATTATTTATGTAGTAGATACTAAGGCTGGCAGTTATATGTAGTTTGGTAAATGGATACATTTCTTTATTTTTTTGGGGATTTATTATTAAGGTATATGGAACAATAAAAAAATATATATTAGGAAAACTGCTCTAGTTGATTCCTAAACTTGATTTTTTATACTATCCTGCGTACAGAATACTTGTGAAAAAGGTGGACGCACCCGTTTATTCACCTAGTAGGTACCTAATAGGAAAAGCTATATACCTAACTAATGGCATGAACAGTGTGGACATTTAAGGTTGTTAAAGGTCGTAAATTGTGAACAAAGATATTCGTTTTCTGTGACCTGGTAAAGATATAGGTCAGTTATGGATTAGAAAATTCCTAAAACAGTCAAGCGTAAATGAATTAATAATACGGGCGAGTCTAGACAAAATAAATTAAGGTGAGAGTACCGCGATCAGCTCAGTATTTCAGTAATGGCATGGCTAAAGTTCTAGAGAATATGTTTTTCGAAACTGAGTATTTTGTTTGTCTACCTACATTTTTTTTTATTAAAGTACATTAAGACAATAAAAGAAACGGCAACTAAGAAAAACGAAACCGAACGTATGTTTTTAATCGAAAGATTAAAAAAACAAAACATTACTTTTCGATATTTTATACTTGCTCAAGATTATGCGCTTACGGACTAATTAGTTGAACTTGACGAGTTCTAACTCCTACGCCGCCATCTTTAGCTGTCATATATCATAAGAAGACATAAATAGACAAAAAAGGTTCAACCAATCAGCGCACATGTTTAGATCTGCTTTTTCTTATTCATTTGACAAAACTTTTTGATTTTGATTATACGAATACAAAACAGTACCAATAGCATGTTTTTATGTGATAGATGGCAGACGAGCTGACTGATTACATAGTGGTAATCGACTGCCGCCACCCAAGAACGCCACGCAACACCAGTGGAGTCACAAGTGCGCTGCCAACCTTTTACCCCCCATCCCCTGGACTGACTCGGCGCAAGCATTGATTTCTAATGTTTTTTTGCGAGACCGAGGTATCACTCCGATCGAGCAGCCCTATTCTCGCCGAAGCATGGTTGTCTCAAGGACAAAAGGATAGACTTATTCATTGATATAAAGTGGCAAACTTGATATTTCTTTTCCACGAATCCAACGTTTTCACGCAATCTGGAAACTATAGGTGTCCCCGCCTCATACCGAATTCCGAGCACACTCCGATCAAGGGTCCAATTCTGTAGGCGCTAAACCCACTAATACATTTCGTTCGACACCGCGCAAAAATCAGGGCTGCCCGCGATGCCTTGCATAGCAAGCAGTGCCGCGAACACCCAGTATTACTTATTTATGTACCGACTTGGTTTGTGAATATCGTCGGAAATTTGGCGGAAGTTTAATAGTAGTTTGTGTGACTGGCACTGAATAACGGTTGTGGGAACATTAGTGAGATTTTAAGGAAACGAAAACATTTGCGAGTCTAATATCAAGTTGTGAGTAGTCCCATACTAATAGGTACTCTACGTTTTTCTTTTGAAAATGTTTATTAATTAATTGAACGCGTTTATTAGGTAAAAATATTATACAAACAGACGAATTAAGAACCTCCTCCTTTTTTTGAAGTCGGTTAAAAACTACTGAATTGCAAGAAATATTTAATAACTATTGAGTAAAAACATCATTCCATAAATAATAAAATTTTTCGCCGATGTTAAAGTTACAAAACACATCTAATACTTCATAAATTATATCCATCTATGAAATGGAATGTAAACCTAATTTTACGATATTACAATAATAACAAGTAAACAAATACAAAAATATGAAAAAATATATTTTTATTCCTTTTTAAAATAATATTTTTTAAGATTTTTTATGGAAATTATTGAAATACTAGTAATATATTACAAGGTCACTTACTCTACAGTTTCACATAAACACATCATCACCTGCATTAAACAGAGACATTCAAGTACACTAACACATACAAAAAAACTGTAGGTAGTATTTATTTAAGGCCTATTCAGAAACTTATGAATGTATTTTTTATCTATTTAATTTATGGCCTCGAAAATTAAAAACTATTTTTTTAGTCAGAAATAATGTCTAACCAGAAAAAAAAATGTTGAATAAGAAACCAATTTTATGGCTAAAGTGAATTAAATGTGCGGTAAACAAATGACTTACTTGTAAATGCTAGATTACTCGTTTATATAAAATGTTAATACACATACTTCCCTTGTAATCTTGGGCAATAAAATGCGTTTATTGGCGAAATAGCTCCGGTTAGACTCAGGTACTACCTAATTAAAGCATTCTTTAACTTTACGATGTTTGATAGAGATGTATTCTAACATTATGACCTCGTTAGTGCGAAAAGTGAAGACATTAAAAGAGTGACGGTAATAAATTGTAGTATCACAAATTGTACAATGTACGTCGCTTCTGGCTATTAAAAGGCAAAGTATAGTTGTCACGCAATAGGTGTAAACAACAGTTGTAAATATGACATCATTAGTAAACAATTGAACACGATTGTACCGCCAAGGATGGCGTAATACCACAGATACAAGTAGATAGCTGACAAGGAAAAATGAAAGATATAAAATTACTTATTATAATGTAAATGGTGTTCTTTTATAGACAGTTTTGTATAATTTTTACATTCAATTTTTATGAGTTGTTGTAGTTGTCACGACGTAATGACATTATATAAAATATCGGAACAGTGATAAAAAAATATCACTCTTCATTTAGTTGAAAACAAAATTTAACGACAATACAACTTTATGAGCAATGATGATGAATATGTACTATCAAAAATAATAAATGCGAAGTAATATTTCGATTGCTCCTGCTAATAAAATAGAAAACATTTAAGTCTCAGTTTTCAAAACGTCTGGTTACGTTAAGTTACGTTTTTACTGGCAGTTGAATTAATGTTATGCGAAATTATTACGTAATCTATTTCTATTTTAATAGAATACAACAAAAATAACATACAAAACACAAATTGACTTTCATCGGGAAACTGGAATTCTGATGCGAGATTTAGAATTATGATATTAAACATGAAGCTTCGCTAATAAGACACGATACGACTAACGAGTGCTCATAATGAAGTGTGAACTAATTAAAAGTAGCTAACGATTCAAAGAACGGGTAGAAACCCATCTACCGTGTATAATTGGGTGTTAAAATCGACAGGTCCCTTTGAAACAATCTATAAAGCGGCAATTACACCGTTTAATCTCAATATGCCAATTAAGGCGGCATTACGAGTGCATAAACGGTTGTTGGGCCATGCCGTAAGTGGATCGTAAAGTCGGATTTAATGGCCCCACTGAGCGGATCGAACTATCAGTTGGTGATTTTTTAGCTGTAGTGATTTTTAAAATACTTGAGCCAATTAGTAGAAACATATTTTTTCCAACTTATAATTTACTACTCGTACCTAATTTTTTTATTATTTTACTATTATATTATTTGTATCTATCTATCTCTATCCTATCCATATAAAATAACTTTACATCACATCATCACCAAACACGAAATCATAATTTTAGGATTGATAGATACATATGAATAGTATTGTGGTATTACGTACTTTTTATTACGAAACAAACATACTCGTATCTAATAGGAAAAGCTATATACCTAACTAATGGCATGAACAGTGTGGACATTTAAGGTTGTTAAAGGTCGTAAATTGTGAACAAAGATATTCGTTTTCTGTGACCTGGTAAAGATATAGGTCAGTTATGGATTAGAAAATTCCTAAAACAGTCAAGCGTAAATGAATTAATATACGGGCGAGTCTAGACAAAATAAATTAAGGTGAGAGTACCGCGATCAGCTCAGTATTTCAGTAATGGCATGGCTAAAGTTCTAGAGAATATGTTTTTCGAAACTGAGTATTTTGTTTGTCTACCTAAATTTTTTTTATTAAAGTACATTAAGACAATAAAAGAAACGGCAACTAAGAAAAACGAAACCGAACGTATGTTTTTAATCGAAGATTAAAAAACAAAACATTACTTTTCGATATTTTATACTTGCTCAAGATTATGCGCTTACGCACTAATTAGTTGAACTTGACGAGTTCTAACTCCTACGCCGCCATCTTTAGCTGTCATATATCATAAGAAGACATAAATAGACAAAAAAGGTTCAACCAATCAGCGCACATGTTGTCTCTATCTGCTTTTTCTTTTTCATTTGACAAAACTTTTGATTTTGATTATACGAATACAAAACAGTACCAATAGCATGTTTTTATGTGATAGATGGCAGACGAGCTGACGGATTACATTATGGTAATCGACTGCCGCCACCCAAGAACGCCACGCAACACCAGTGGAGTCACAAGTGCGCTGCCAACCTTTTACCCCCCATCCCCTGGACTGACTCGGCGCAAGCATTGATTTCTAATGTTTTTTTGCGAGACCGTGGTATCACTCCGATCGAGCAGCCCTATTCTCGCCGAAGCATGGTTGTCTCAAGGACAAAAGATAGACTTATTCATTGATATAAAGTGGCAAACTTGATATATATTTTCCACGAATCCAACGTTTTCACGCAATCTGGAAACTATAGGTGTCCCCGCCTCATACCGAATTCCGAGCACACTCCGATCAAGGGTCCAATTCTGTAGGCGCTAAACCCACTAATACATTTCGTTCGACACCGCGCAAAAATCAGGGCTGCCCGCGATGCCTTGCATAGCAAGCAGTGCCGCGAACACCCAGTATTACTTATTTATGTACCGACTTGGTTTGTGAATATCGTCGGAAATTTGGCGGAAGTTTAATAGTAGTTTGTGTGACTGGCACTGAATAACGGTTGTGGGAACATTAGTGAGATTTTAAGGAAACGAAAATATTCGCGAGTGTTTTAATATCAAGTTGTGTGTAGTCCCATACTCTATTTTTTGCTTTTGAAATTAATTAATTAAAACGAACTCGTTGATTGCAAGAAACATTTGATAACTATAGCGTCAAAACATAATTGTATAAAAAGTAATAAAATTTAATTTAAAGTTACAAAATACATCTAATACTTCATAAATTATATCCATCTATGAAATGGAATGTAATCATATTTTTACGATATTACAATAATAATAAGTAGGTGTATACAATATAAAAATATATAAAAAAATATTATTATTCCTTTTTAAAATAATATGTTTTAAAGATTTTTTTATAAAATTTATAGAAATACTAGTAAAATATTACAAGGTCACTTACTCTACAGTTTCACATAAACACATCATCACCTGCACTAAACAGAGACATTCAAGCACAGTCGAGGTCAAAAATATGTTTACACTTTAGGACCTTGTCACAGTACATATATAAGAAAACGACTTCCACTTTTCTACAAATATGTATTGTGACAAGGTCCTAAAGTGTAAACATTTTTGACCTCGACTGTACACCAACACAACATAGGTACAAAAAAACTGTAGATAAGTATTTATTTAAGGCCCATTCAGAAAACTTATGAATGTATTTTTTATCTATTTAATTTATGGCCTTGAAAATAAAAAACTATTTTTTTTAGTCAGAAATAATGTCTAACCAGAAAAAAAAATGTTGAATAAGAAACCAATGTTTATGGCTTGAGTAAATTAAAATGTGCGGTAAACAAATGACTTACTTGAAAATGCTAGATTACTCGTTTATATAAAATGTTAATACACATACTTCCCGTGTAATCTTGGGCAATAAAATGCGTTTATTGGCGAAATAGCTCCGGTTAGACTCAGGTACTACCTAATTAAAGCATTCTTTAACTTTACGATGTTTGATAGAGATGTAGTCTAACATTATGACCTCGTTAGTGCGAAAAGTGAAGACATTAAAAGAGTGACGGTAATAAATTGTAGTATCACAAATTGTACAATGTACGTCGCTTCTGGCTATTAAAAGGCAAAGTATAGTTGTCACGCAATAGGTGTAAACAACAGTTGTAAATATGACATCATTAGTAAACAATTGAACACGATTGTACCGCCAAGGATGGCGTAATACCACAGATACAAGTAGATAGCTGACAAGGAAAAATGAAAGATATAAAATTACTTATTATAATGTAAATGGTGTTCTTTTATAGACAGTTTTGTATAATTTTTACATTCAATTTTTATGAGTTGTTGTAGTTGTCACGACGTAATGACATTATATAAAATATCGGATCAGTGATAAAAAATATCAATCTTCATTTAGTTCAAAACAAAATTTAACGACAATACAACTTTATGAGCAATGATGATAAATATGTTACTATCAAATAATAATAAATGTGAAGTAATATTTCGATTCCTCTTGCTAATAAAATAGAAAATATTTTAAGTCTCAGTTTCTAAAATGTCTTGTTACGTTTTTACTGCATTGAATGAATTTATGCGAAATAATTACTTAGTTTATTTCTATTTTAATAAAATACAACAAAAATAACATACAAAACACAAATTGATTTTCATCGGGAAACTGGAATTCTGATGCGAGATTTAGAATTATGATATTAAACATGAAGCTTCGCTAATAAGACACGATACGACTAACGAGTGCTCATAATGAAGTGTGAACTAATTAAAAGTAGCTAACGATTCAAAGAACGGGTAGAAACCCATCTACCGTGTATAATTGGGTGTTAAAATCGACAGGTCCCTTTGAAACAATCTATAAAGCGGCAATTACACCGTTTAATCTCAATATGCCAATTAAGGCGGCATTACGAGTGCATAAACGGTCGTTGGGCCATGCCGTAAGTGGATCGTAAAGTCGGATTTAATGGCCCCACTGAGCGGATCGAACTATCAGCTGGTGATTTTTTAGCTGTAGTGATTTTTAAAATACTTGAGCCAATTAGTAGAAACATATTTTTTCCAACTTATAATTTCTAGGTACCTAAAATATATATTTTTTGATTAGTTTGTTATACATCCTACTACTATTATAAAGGCGAAAGTTTGTATGGATGTTTGTTACTCTTTCACGTAAAAACTACCAAATGGATTTGAATGAAACTTTACCACAATATAGCTTATACATCAGAATAACACATAGGCTACAATTTATAAAAATATATTGTGTGGATTGTCCAAAATATGACGGTAAGTGTAAATAATTAACTCCACGCGTACGAAATCGCGGGCGGCCGCTAGTATATAATATTTGTGTGCATACCTATCTATATAAAATAACTTTACATCACATCATCAACAAATACGAAAATAATTTTAGGATTGATATAATTTAAGGTATAGTATTACGTAGGTACTTTTTATTAGGTACGAAACACACGAACCTAATACATAACAAGATAATAATGTTTAAGTTCCGTGTGCGTTTAGACAGTCTTACCGCTCAAATTAATTTCCAGATAACTTGTAGATAAGTCATATCAGATAGAATAGATAAGTATCAAACAAAAACCTCAGAAAAAAAACAATTTCAATAAATCTGTACACAAATCATTAACAACCCATACTTTGGAATAGCTATAAGTGAGCCAATTATAAGCGCTTATAAGATGTTTATATGCACTTAAGGTTGTTCGGCAACCCGTAAGCGAGTTATGCTCGTAAAGTAGCATTTAATAGGCCAGCTGACTGCGAGGGATGCCCGGCTCCCGGCACTCGGCGGTTACAACTTTTTTACTACAGACTCATTCTGATCATTTGCGGTCGACTTTATACCGTTTGGGCGAGGATACGTATGATATAATGCTTTTAGATTTTATTATTGTAATACCTAATTTGAGGCTGAGGTTTAGGGTTGAGGTTACGCGTTCAAACTGGCCTTTTTTTAAACAGATTTATCGATGATTAATTTTTAAGGTTTTTTTTTTGGTTAATTTATTCATGATACCAGTTTGTTTGAATTATAGCGTAGGGCTATTGAAACATTGTGCATTAAGCAAAGGTGGTCTTCAGTATTATTGCTTGTCATAGAATACTTCATACACGATCTAAGAATTTCTACGTATATAGATTTCTGTATGATGTCTGCCTTCAATGCGGGCTAGTAGTCGGTAAGTATACACACTTGTTTGATATCTATCACTATTGTCCCCCTATCATAATCACGCCTATTTTGGATGCGCTGACATCAAATCATTGTGTTAACGTCTCTCGCACTTGCGTACGCACAATGACGTCCATTACCGCCATATTGGGCTTGCCGTTAATTATTTCCATGGTGTCCAAAAAACAGCAATAAATTCCGCACAAATCGCTCGCGAGCGAATTGTGTGCAATCCACAACGATTTCCATATTTCGGCGCGATTCGCGCGATATCATTTCGTTTCGCATCTCTCTGTGGCGAACGGTGGTCGGTGATGCCAGGTGCCTCCACATTATTATACAAAACTAGTATCATGCCCCATTTGGATAAAAGTGACATTAGAGATAAGATAGACACAAACTTAATAGGGAATGAAGAAATGCACCAGGGAAACAGCCCTTATCAACCTGGTGAGCGTCTCCCAAAATTCGGTCCGCATGCCGAGACGGCAGAAAGGACTAATAATAATAATAAATGTTAATAGTCAACAATTAAGTTATTGAGAAAATGACTCTACTAAAAATCTTGAACAATTTTTGGCGTCATATTGTCTAAGTGCAAATTATGTACAATCTCAAAACGATTTTCATGTTTTTACGCGATTTGTGCTATATTAGCTCTACATTTCTAGTATAATAATAATAGTTTGAATAAGATTTGTAATTTTATCAGGATTTAGGTGGAGTTTTTAATCACATCGAGAATATAACTCTAAAATACCCATATTTTAACCCAGGATACGTTAGATATTTTGAATGAGTGGGACTAACGTTACAATAAAATAAACTAATGTCTCACTTTCTTAGAACCAAACCATCTGGATTGTAGTGAATATGGAAACACTAAAAGAGTAGAACTTCAGGGTTATTTTTGCCAAAAATCGAAAACCAATTTGGTAATTCCACCTGGCAACATCACTGGCGCGTCGCTGCGAATTCGAAACGCCTGATTCTGGCTCACACAGTATTTTAATTACTCGTTTCAAGAATGATTTATGTTGTACCCAGACGTATGGCACTAGCCGTGTTGTGGTACTGCTTGTTTTTTTACTAAAATACTATGAATATTTGCATAGATAGGTACGTTTAGGTACGTTCCGTGAGGTTTTGTAGAATACGCAACGATGTTTCGTGAGTGATAAACAGTGATGGGAATTGGTTTATTACAAATTTGTGATCTACAATATTAAACATGCATTATATACATTATTATACATACGAACGTTCTTCTTGAATCACTTTATTTCATTGAAACAAATCGCATGATGAATTTCAAGTCTATATTGGGATAGACAGCGGAAGCGACTTTAAAGTGAAGAAGAGTCAATGATCTGAAACGTATATAATAATATGGATATCCCTCCAGGTTTGATTTGTTATATTTATAATATAACTTTCATAAATATTCTGCATAAATAAATACAAACAACTTAAATTAAGATTTTTTTCCTATTTATATTTCATCTTATGGAAAACTTACCTACTATTGAATTTTCTTAAATCTTTTACACTCACGTGTACTCTAACCAGAACTATACCGTATTTAGGACCTAACCTATATCATAAAATAATCTACATAAAATAATATATTTCAAGCTTAATGCAGTTAATAGTTTCTTTTTTATTACAGTAGAAACATGAAACGGATTCTTAAGTTGTAAAGTCGCGATTAAGGTCGTAAGCATGTTGGATATGTTTCCTTGCGTTTCAAGATGTAGATATGCATATTTAAAAACGAATTAGCATAGCCAAAATCTAGCTCAACATTATCAAAATGATCTAGATCATGACTGTTTCGGTGCATTTCGTAAAAGCGTGCGAAATTGACCATTTCGAAAGTGTTTCGAAATATGGAAGTCGTTAAGATGGAGTTTTAGTTACGGTCCGAAAGGAAATTGGACTAGAAAATAAAAATAAACGCTCATATTGAGGTCACGGCTCCGACGTTCTCAGGCCGAGGCAGCACCGGTTACAAAACATGTATGTTGGTGGTACAGTGCGAGGGGGAAAAGGTTGGGGGCTTCCTGACATCTTTTGGTGCATACAAACATCGACACTCATAACATTGAATTGACGAAGTCATTTCTTACTTCTTAGTTGCTCCTTCAAGATAAATTCAGAAATATAAAAAAGTTTTCTGTATTTTAGATTTTGATCTTTAGTGTTTGTAATATTGTTTTTTATTTCAGTGTTTTTTATCAATGGTTATAGAATTTAAATAGCGTGCAGCGGTATCATCAGACCTATTTGTTACTTTACTGATTTTATTAGTGTATACAAAAGGAGATTTTAAATTTTGATCACATTTTGGTTTATTTTGTTTTGGCTGTGATTGTACTTTGCTATCAAGATAAAATTTTAATACAAAAATAAACTATGATTTACAGTTAACTAAGAAACAGCTGAAATTAATACTCTGTGAAGAATTTTGTAAACCCGTAAATTTTACATCATAACCAAAAATATAAGTTTAAAAATGCTTTTAAGTGTATAAAAAGCTTCTGACCCACACTGTACGTCGGAATATATAATCACGCGGTGACAATTCTGTGAGAACGCTCGTGCGATTTACATATTACTAGAATCTGGTCTTTATTGCCCAGTTATATTTTTGTACCGCTATTGTGTTAACTCGTCATTGGTATTATGAGCGCAATAATTTTCCATTGCGGTCGTTGAATTAATCCGCTTTAAACATAGAAGTAGGAGTTGTCGTAAAATATTTTTGAGAGGCTAAATTGATTTGTTTTTGTTATTCTGCCACACTAACTTTCATGATTTCTTATGTTAGTTTAATAGAGAAGCTTGAATCATTCTGTACGAACTAACGAGTGGGATACAGACTAATCTTTTTTGTGCGACTTAGACTAATTGCTTTTGCACTATAAACGAATAAACTGGAGTGGCGTACTGCAAATTTTCTATAGAGAATATATCAAAATCCTCTCACAAATGTTACTCTGAACAGCATAATTCTGATTTCTGCTATCAGCTTTAATAACTTGTCGCACTAGCTATGTACTACTCTTAGTAAAAAATAATGAATGCAAAGTTGCACTTTTTGAAATTATAGACAAGGATCGAATTTTTGTAAGTTTCATAGTAAAGACATTAACGCGCTCTATGTCAATTTCATAAAATTCTATCTCTGTTTTGAAATGCACCTGTATATGGAGATACATCATTTTGACATTTTTAAAATTCACATCAGAAACTGGTTAAGTATCCAATTTCAAACTGTTTATAACACACAGGGAACTAAATAAAAATTACCAAACAATTTTGTAAACAAACATTAAAAGCGACGTAGTCACAATTCGTAATAAATCTTTTACGAAGTCCTGTACAATATTCGTCAAAATCCACTTTCACCGACCACCCTCATCATTGTCTCCAAATCGCTTTGCGCTATTCACGAAAAGTCGTGAAGAGAACAAAACACAAATCGTCAACTTGCGCAAGCCATTCACGCACAACACTATTATTATACTTCGGACCTTAACATTGTATACCGTTAGCCCACGCGTCAGATAAAAACTAGACTAGTTTCTTTTCCTTTGTAATTTCGAACAAAAGATTCCAAATATGATTTAGTGCTTTTCTGTTCTTTTTCGAGCGACAAAGGTAATGTTTTTTTCGCAAAACGTCATAAAGAGCTAAGTTTTTTTAATACAGTTTTGAGAAACGTTGACAAGTTTATGATGCTGTTAGCATTTGAGTAAATTTTTGATAAGAAACATAGCTTTATCTTTGCAAGACTCCAGTAAGGGATTATAAAGCTAAGATGGTTATGTTTGTTTTCACGCTCAGAACAATGATAGAAAACAACAATGATACGTATCTAGTAGAAGGATTCGTTTTTCGTGAAGCAACTCTAGTCGGCCATGATTTTATGTTTTTTTTTCCGCCGAGAATTCCCATGAGCATAACTAATGTAACATTAAGCTGCAAATTAGGTAATGTGTATGTGAGAATTCAAATTTGTATGCATTTTCCTAGTTCGGAATCATGCTGCTCGACGTCCGTTTTATTGTTCAAATAACGCTATCTCAGTTTATTTATTGCCTCAGTATAAGAAAATACAGCTTCCGTCTGTCATGGAAATCCACTAAGCATCGAAACGAGTCTCACATGTAAATGGAGCAGGCCAAGAGTTCATAAAACGATTTATTAACACAACACATTAGGCGAAACATGAAATGTAAACCCGTAAGCGAACAACGGACGATTAATCAAACTTTCGGCGCGATAGGTACGCAGCATTCATTGAATTCTGCGCTGTTAAGTTTCGCTGCCGTATTCAAAACAATTGCGTTCGATTTACCATCGGCATTTGTTCGTTCTAAATTTAAATTGTTCGCGGGACAAACAATTTGAGTATTGGTCGGCGGAGGCCGGGCTGTCTCGAAACGGTCGCCTCTGCCACCTATCGTGATTTAGGAGTTTGCCGCTAGACTTAAATCATAGCTCTGTCGCGTACGAAGGTGGATGCGTGTACTTTTTGCATTCGCGATGCGGTGTAGCAGATACTGGAATCACTTAACACTTCGCCTGCAAGATATATTGTTTGTTTTGGTTCTGTTTAGACGTTCGCTCAGCCGAATTGATGAAGTTGCTTGCATTGAATAAACCGTGTAATTAGTTTGCTGTACGAATGCTCATTTCGTATTTTGATATTTGTTTTTTTTTTCATTTGTTTGGACGTATTGGTACATAATGAAGATATGGTAATACAAATAGAAATGCATAATAAACATGCTGATTAGGTAAACACTTACCTAAATAAGAGTGTCGGTAATCTTACGTAAAGCGTATGAACAGTAGCGATCTCGATACGGCGACTTAAACTACAATCACATTGAATTCATACAAAACTGACCCTGTATTTATTCGTATGTACGTTAACTAGAGACGCTACGGTGCCGCTATGTTACATTATTTTGTACTTTTAAAAAATACTAATTAACTACGCGAGATATTTTACAATTTTGTACTAATAAAAGAAAGAAACACTGCCGTCACACGTCCGTCTATGTAGTGGTCCAGGTAGGACGTGGATTTGTCGAACTTATTCAGTTTTGGGGTTTTGAGTTTAGTGGGCGATCGTTCGCGCGTGCATCATTGTCGTATAGGTGTGGGTACTGTGTGTCGCGGGGGTCGCGAGTCGCGTGGTCGCGCGTGGCGGCATGGCGCGGCGTGCGGCGACTGACGGCGGGCGGCGCTTGGGCCGCGCGCGGCGCACTGCCGCGCCGCCGCCGCGACGCCGTGCGCCGCCCCCGCGCCCTCGCACGGGAAATTCTTCGGAAACTTTCTGGGCACAACTTGAAATGGCCTCTTATAGGGACGGAACTTTTGCATCTTCTTAATGAATTTAGAGCGATTTCCAATGGTGATCAACGTGACGGGAGGACTTACCCTTTGTATTTATTTAAAGTCTTTGTTTGTGTGTAGACGTCTTTTGTTCCCTAACTTATGTACATGAATACTAAATGTAAATTTTATGTCATCATCATCATCATCAGCCCGTATCTTAATTCCACTGCAGGGTATGAAGCCTCCTCCTGTGCTTGCATTTACAACGGTCCTGTCCTATGCAGTTTTGTGTAAGTATGTAAAAATAGTTAAGATTCTTATAGGTAGAGAGGTATTCGTATTGCTCGTTTCGGTAGTATTTGAATTGCGATTCTTATCGATTATACGATTTTAAGCCTGAAAAATCTTTTAATCGTCTTCAGATGGGATCTGATCTGAAACCTTGACTTAACATGAACCGGGTGTTCCAGGTGACTTTCTACAAAATTACTCTTTACCAACTCTATCGTCTTTTCCAGTTACTAAGGGTTGACATTCCTAGTGCTGAGGCGCCACGTACAGTCGAGTTCAAAAATATGTATACACTTTAGGACCTTGGCACAGTACAGATGTATAAGAAAACGACTTCCACTTTCTTATTAATATGTATTGTGACAAGGTCCTAAAGTGTATACATATTTTTGAACTCGACTGTACCTATTCCGCTCTTATGCATCGTCATCTGATAGCCCCGAGAGCAGTCAGGTATTAGAGGCGGACTGCCTATGAGAGTAAGGGAATAGACATTGCAGTTGTGTCTGCGCACACACTTGTTCACTATAAATATCCTTCGATGCCTGATCGTTGTGGTAGGTTGCCGAATTATAGGACATTGTGTTATAGAGAATCCAGACTCCGCCCACGTTTGGTCCATGTTTAATCTATGTACTTTTTTCCTCTATTTCGCTTGAACTCCAATATACAGGGCGCGCTGAAAAGCTTTTTGATTAAAAATTCTTCGGAACACTTCGGATACAAACTCCCGTGAGTTCCTTTGAGCAGTCACGGAGCGTTTCCGAATGGAGACTGGTGAAGTATTTAGTTTGTAGATGGAAAATAGCGTTCGCTCCACTATTATTGTAGCGGTCTAGTGATACTTGTACAGGTTTTTGGTTTCATTTTAAGGTGGATGGCTTATGTAATAGAAGGCATTAAAATTGTGTTTACTTTAATTGTGGGAGAGCCACGCTTCGGCATGAATGGGCCGGCTCGACCGGCGTGATACCACTGCCTCACAGAAAACCGGCGTGAAGCAGCTCCTGTGCTGTGTTTCGCCGAGTGAGTGAGGGTATCGTAGGCCTATCGGGGGGGAAGGGGATAAAAGGTTAGCAGCGCACTTGTGACTCCACTGGTGTTGCATGTGTCCATGGGCGGCGGTGATTGCTTACCATCAGGTGATCTGCCTGCTCGTTTGCTACCTATCACATAAAAAAATACTTGATATTTTTGTGTTTTGTGTGAGTGATCGGAAATTCAGAAACATTTCTAGTGATAACAGCAACTATGAGGAATTTCGCATGCAGGATTCAAAAAGGCATATCGACGGTTAACTGTCGATTTCCATTATACTTTTTCTATAATGAAAAAAAAAATCGAATTTTCAAACTTTGAGATTCCCTAGTTGGTGATTCGAATTTATAGAATACTTGATTTCGATTTTAGTTATTTTGTCCGGCATTAGGTTCATAAATATAATTTTGGGACAAGATAATTTGAAGTTTCATTTAATAAATAAGAAAATTGTATAGGTTATTCAAATTTAACAGTCATTCTTTCTTAATGAAAAGTTTATCAGTGCCGAAAAAGAATTTATTTCGAAAACACGTGATTGTTTAAATTGACTCCTTAACCGACGAGGTTAACCAAATTTTCTGAATTCTTAAACTGACTTTGATAAGGCCACACCGGAAAAACTCCTTCGCTCCAGACGCGAAGTGTTAAAGTCGATCTTGATAACACGAGTTCATTGTTAGGCCGCGTAGATTTAGTTTTACAAACGCGTAAATTTAGTTTTAGTACACAAAACTAACTAAAATGCTGGAAATCCGTATAGCGACCGATTGCCCCCACAACTTAAGTGCCGGTCGGATTAGAAGCGGCCGGTATGTGTAGTCGAGGTCTTTCAATCGGCGAGTGCTTTTTTATTAATTAAATTAACGCAAAAAACTAATTTTTAAGACGTAGTCTTTTTGGCATTATTGTGTCATCGCAAAATGTGACTGCGCAATGTTATTTTGAGGTTTGGTTTTTGTACCTGTTTTCTAACTAAATAATATAGATTAATATATACTTATATTATAATAATAGTTAGGTAAAAATTTTTATAAAACACTCCAACTGAGACGTGGTATACCGGCAGAATCCGTAGGTCGATAAAACGCTTAACACTCGCGATTTATTTTTTGACTTTTGCTGACTTTGACAGCTCACAACCAAACATTATTAATTATTTTAATTGACATTGGTAAAGATTTCCATAGTCAGTAGTTGGTAGAACTATACTATAGTAAATAATATCAATCGATAAGTACACTATCTTAAAGCACGTCTAACGTAACTTATTTCCCAGCTACACATAGATCCATTGGACAATAGTCTTATCTAGTTCTTTATTGTTTTTTTAGTGAGTGAGTGACTCAGTATATTAACTCACCTCAGCCTAATGATAAGCAAAAGGAGAGCCCACGTTGCAGTTACAACGGATGCGATGGCACGTTAATGTTTTGTTGTCAGTCTTACACTTTAAAGATCCATGTTTTCCATTGTCCATGTGATTAGGCGGCGGTGTTCACATAACATCAGGTGACCCGCTTTTTTTTTATGTGATAGGTAGCAGACGAGCAGGCGGATCACCTGATGGTAAGTAATTGCTGCGGCTCATGGACACTTGCAACACCAGTGGAGTTACAAGTGCGCTGCCAACCTTTTATCCCCTTCCCCCCCGGGTGGGCCTCCGATACCCTCACTAACGAAACACAGCACAGGGGCTGCTTCACGCCTGGTTTTCTGTGAGGCAGTGGTATCACTCCGGTCGAGCCGGCCCATTCATGCCGAAGCGTGGCTCTCCCACAGTTAAACACACACACACACACACCAGTCTCCCGCTTGCCTCCTCTATTATAAATAAGTCGACTCACACAAATATATTCGTTTCCGTCTGATCGCGTCCGACTATGAATACCCTCCCTCTAAGGGGCCCCTCTAATCGCCCCCTCCCTCGGAAAAGCGTGACGACCCACAAATATAATTTTAGGTAAAACTTTCCCCTATTGTTATGGATGCCTAGTGATTCCCGCTGCAGGGCCCGTTGTTTGATGTGTGAATTTATTATGCCTTTTGTTACATGTGTTTTTGGAATGTTTTTGATATGTGCGCTGTTTTGTATGAAGATAAACATAAAAAATGCGTTTTCGGAGTCAATTATTTTACACACACATATAAGCGCGGGTTTTCATTGTAGGTATCACACGTTTTTAAAGATATCTAATGTAGACTTTACTTCATTTAAATTTTATATGAATTATTGTATGATCGAAAACTTATATTGAGAAAAACTTATTTTTATCTTATATTTTATAGCAATAAAACCTCTAGCTCACTTAACTTAATTTGATAAATATTTGACAAGATATTGAAAAAAAAATGTGATTTGGATCTAAATCTACGATACGAAAACTTTTTGACCAAAGGCTTTTTTTCCAAGACATTCTGACGTTGTTGTAGACTTTGTGGTAAAATTGAAACATTCAACTTTTGGAAAATATTTTCCAATAGAACATAGAACACCATCACGTTTCCCTCTACCATTTTCAACGCTATAAAATCGAAGCTAGCACTGGACATTCCGCACTAAAAGCCACCGACCGGGCGCTAACTGAACATTCCTAAATCATTAGAACGCGCCAAAACATGGGAGCACCCGAATATGATACGCGACGTAGACCGACCACGTCACAGTTCCACACAATCGCAGCACACTTTTTAATTTATTTCGTCCACAAAAACCGTTTTGCCGTTTTATTTTCATTTCAACGAAGACTTGCGCTGTAGCGGGATCTCTATTTTTATTTATTCCAACTGGCCAGTTATTTTTTACCCTTTTTCAATTTCGAATCGGCGACGAACGGATCTCATTTTTAAATTGAATTCGTCTTTGCTTTCTCCTTTAGATGCTTTTAGCGTGCCGCGTCTAAAGTGCATTATTCTAATGTTAGTTACATACATTGTACCTAGTGTTATAAAGAAAATTATACTTTTCCACAATAATTGATGAACCCACTTCAACATGAGTTTTTCATAAGTAAAGTAATAATTTCGTAAATTATTATAATTTTGGTTTAGCTGTCAATAAGCAATAGGTACATTAATATTGAAAAAATGAAACAACAATAGGTACTTAGTTTCTCTCCACTACTACTTTTATGTGTGGATTTGCAGGTGTACACCTACATGTAGGTATTTTGCAGGAAATGTCTTAATCAATGCAAATCGTTTTCTTCAAAATCATGAAGTAGGTAGCCATATTGATAGGACATAAACCTAATTTTCTTATTCGAACTGGCCAGCATTTTTTCCTTTTTCAATTTCACATCGGATCCGTTCCAATTTTAAATTGAATTCGTCTTTGCATTTTTCTTTCGCGTAACAATTCTAATTGGTGGTATTTGCATGTGATCCCCCTATTGTGTGGTTTGATTAGGAGCGGGAAGTAAGTGAACGATGGTGATCGATATGGTCGCGTGATACGGTCGTCTTGGAAGAAAAAAGCTTTTTGCAAATTAGAAATTTTCTTTCCGTGTTGGTCGGTGAGGTCAAAGTAGGTTGAACTGGTGTTTATGTAACGTTTCTGTATTTCTTTTGTTCACTGCCGCAGTTTATTTTGTGCTAACGATATTTCGAAATAGGTGAATGGACTCCATAATAAAAATATACATACTATCGTTAAGTTTAGGTTATCAAACGACAAAAATATGTTAATTTAGACAATAAAGTTGTGAATTTTATGATTAACAGATCAATAAATTCAAATGCAAGGTCAGTTTCACAGTAGCAAGCATGTTTTTTTAAATATTTCAGTGACATCACCGTGAAATTTTATTATTCAAAATTAAAAAATCGTCCAGCGCCAACCAAAAAGGATTTAATAAAAGTTCAATTAAATGTTGCAAATGGCGGGCATCCGGATTCGAAATTCGAATAGACTGTCACGTTGTGTCGGGGCGCGTCACGCGGAGGACTATCAACTCTGTGGCTATGTCAGGTAAAAACAACACGACGTACAGTTAGTAACAGCATAAAACGATGTATAAATTTTAAATAAGAATAAACTTACATAAATAAAAAAAAATATCTCGTCATTATTTACATATTGTAAGTAAATGTATATTTTATTAGATAGTAAATGATTCGTACATAATAAGTATAATTATCTATAAATCCAGAATCCATTACCTATCATTCAAATAAACACCACACCACTGATTCAAAGTAAGAGAAACGTCCTTTTGAAATATTCCTATTTTGAAATACACATTTTGTTGCTAACGCTACAAACGTAAATGTAATTTTAAAAATTGTTTTCATTTTACCTAATTGAGATATTAAATTTTGTATGGAGATGTGTTTTTAATGATGGGCTGTTCAAATTAAGATCGCTTACTCTATAATTTTAAGCTCTAAATGCCGTAATAAATTCAGTTTAATATTAGACAGAATTCATTTTACTATTTTGAAGATTGCTCATCAATGTATTGTTTTAATTACAGGAAACGCAAATTTAATTTCAGATCGTCTATCTTTGAAGTCAGCTTAATAAAGAAATTAACTAACTCATAACTTATTAATGAATTGACTTAAGTATTCTGTGGTTCTACTAGGTATACAAGGCAGCTACTTGCAAGATTCAAACCAGATTTTTAAATAAAATTCTTTCCTAAAAATATCTTGTCCTTATTTCAAAAATGTGTGTCCAACTGTACCTACATTTTATTCAAAAATAGAATTCCAAAGATAACCATCACGAAATAGAACAAAAAGAAAAAAAACAATGCAAATATCAAAAAACTGCCAGTTCCAACGTCCGCATTCGCGAAAACAGTCATTGATAGTGACTGCTCACCGATACCAACTAATGAATATGTATCGGAGCAGGTGCGTATGCCATGATTAACTAGGTGCCGCCAACGATTTTTGTATCGATACATCGAAGGATAGCTTATCGATGCACGTGCGATGTTTATCGATTACGTTGGAATAATTGCGTAGGGCTGCGTGTTAGTGAATTAGAATTTTCAGGGTACCGTTAGAATGAAGAATTTTGTATTGTCATGTTAATGGAACCGTTGGCTGTGATTAATTTCTTATTCTCACGTCTTACGGAAATCGGCTTTGAGAATATTTTTGTTTTAATTATAACATTGGGCTACATAACTTTAAAAGTGTGCTTTGATTCTTTACGAGCTATAATTGTGAGAAATATTTTTAATGGCTTTTAACACATTTAAATGCTTTTACTGTTGGTTCTTATATGGAAAACTGTTTTCATATGTGTACAAACAAGCCCTTTTTAACTAATTAATAAACGCATATGAAGTCTTACTTAACATTAGCATTGATTTAGTATTAGATTAGGCATATTACCTAGAAATGAGGGCAAATATAGAAATCAGTATTTTTTTTGCTTTTCATAAAACTTCAATCAAGTGAACAAACACTGAAAAATAATTTCAATGTGTTTGAGTATCTATTTTTATTTTAGAAAGTCGTAGAAAGCAATTTAGCTACAGTTTTCAAGACAACCTTGTATACAGATGATTTATTATAAAATACCAACTCAGTTGCTAAAGAGCAAAAGCATTGTATACTCAAAATATGCATTTTCAATTAAACCAGCGTAAAGTCGATAGTTGCATAAACTTGCATATTTTACAGGAATACGGAACCATGTCAACAAACTCTAACACCAACCCGGATATAAATCAACCAACCGACTATATCCATTACCTATGACTTTTTATTTTCCATAAGTTATGTAATTTAATTTATGTTAATTTTCCAGAAATGTTTTATAAATTAATTATAGTAGGTAAACAACCTTCTTTACGATTGTTGTAAACGTTCAATAATAGTTTTTTTATCTTCGTTACATTTTCATTTTATTACTCTATAATAATTATAAATATGTGCAAAAGTTACTTCCACTACTTTTTTCTAGATCGATTCGATTCGAGATCTTACCCCTTATCACAAAACGGAGACTTAAGTTAGTTAGTCATGGTTTAAAAATGATGCTGTCACTTTTTATGAGTAACAAATAAAAGCGATAGCATCAAATCCTTTTTAAACGAACGTGGTCTCAAATTAGACCACTTTTCATAATAAGGGGCAAGAAGTTTTAAAGCACACATCACACTATCTTCTTTTAATTGTACTTTATGATAGAGAAAACTAAATGTTAACAAATAATGAATTATCTTCTCTGACAATTTCACTGCTACGTCATGTACGATCATAGCAGGAAAATCGTATATTCATTCGTAATTATACGATGACAAAGTAAAAAAAAATATATCCGGTAAATTGACGAATCAGCCGCGTTAAAAAAGTGAACCTTACATTCCTCAAATTAATTTAATGCGCGCGAGTATCTTAATTACTTTTCACTTTACCGCCATATGTCAAGCCAGTTACACTTTTCAGACGCCATAAAGATATGCCAAAAAAGTCTCCACCAAGATTTTATCAAATACTTTATTTTTCCTCAACTAAGGTCGAAATTTGAATGTAAAAATTTACAGTATGCAACCGGTATGATGTGATTAATTAACATGTATCTCCTTTACTGCACTAATTAGATCGGTCAGTCAGAGGCGTTTAATCGCCAGATAAGTGAAGAAGCGAAGACGGATTGGCGCTTTAAGGAGATAACGTCGGTTACACTTAGTGTTGGCAGTTATCACTTGTAATTGCAGGTGTAAACGACTTGTTATGGGATCCGATTGTTATAATGAGGTGCGACTTGTCATTGTAATCTTTGCTGACGATTTATGAGTTTTGCACGTTGTTGCACATCAAAGGTAATTTAAATAACGATAATTTGGTTGTAAATGTAATCAGGGTTAATAATCAAGATTTCAATAGTTTTATTATTGAAGTAATTGGGATTAATTTAAGTCTTTAAGCCTTTCTTATAAAAATCTATCTATATTAATATCAGACAACATCACATACATCAACCTGACTCCAAAATATGGAGGTAGATATGCGTTTACAAGCCTTTTTTAGGCTATGCGCCTGAAAATTCATATTTTAGCCGGGCGTTTTACAGTCACGTTTTCAAAATTGATCCTGCCAGAGCCCAAAATCTTCCTTGAGTGATGAGTGATGACAATGATGAGTCACCAAGTTGGTAAAAGTCCCACCTAGGTACCTACCTATTGCAAAAACATAAACTATGATAAAGGAAGACTCGTAGACTGTCGGTTACCGATCACTACTATAGATAAGTGGGCACGTGTAGGGCACGTCTTGTAAATTAACTGCAAAGCCTGTTTGTGTCATTTATTCTGTTTTACAATAAAAAATAAATAGAGCTACCTGTTACGATAGTATACTTTCAAGGACCTGAGTCAATTTATAAACCAACGAAGTTACTTTGGCTTGCCGAAAGTTTCTAAATTTCTACGAATTAGAACAGATAGTAATTAAATCCAAACAAATGTTGTAATCTAAACAAACTTTAAACTTAATGTCATGTCTGGCTGATATCTCGTAACCATAAATTGGCTTTTAAACGTTTAAATTAACTTAAAACAAGTTTTATTTGCATTTTTTCGTGAATCAGATTCCCACGCTCGGCCGTAAATGGTCGTTTGCCGCCAAAAAGCCCCAAAAGCTGATAGAATAGTTTAGTTAAAGGAGATCTAGAGCAGCAACAAGTCTAAACTAGTAGCTATGCGTTGTAAATTAGGGATGTGACACAGTCCAAATCGTTCATTCGATTTCTTTAAGTCACTTTTTGTGGCGAGCTGCTGCGAGAGCTTGCAGCTCGATCGCGGACACTCAATTGTGTAGTTGGATAGCATCGATGATATACAAAATGTATGACGAAATTAGTGCATAGCTTATTGGTCTCGTTTAGTGGCTGCCACCAGTGCCTAAATATGACCTCAAAATTTCACTCGATTCATTGGAATTATTGTCATGTAATGTGTGTTCATGTGTGTCGTTCCCGGTTGCGTTAAGCCGGCGCTTGAGAGCTCGGGGTGAGCTTAATGAATCTTGAACCATGCCTTGAAAATACTGTCTATTACTGGGGTAAATAAAATTGAAGACGTCTATAAATCTGTTACACACACGCACACGCACACATTTATGGAATCACGTCGTCAATATTTCAATCTATCTTAAAGATACATTTATATTTATGGTAAAATAATTATGGAAACCAATTCTAGTAAACGCACTGTCACTCGTACTAAGCAGTACGAGTGACTCGAGACCAATCATGTTAATTTTATCGGATGTTAGAGTTACTCAAGCACATCACTATATGCATCCCGTGTGGGGTTCCATAAAGGGGAATGCCCAAAGTTCAGAATAGTTTTGGCCGAAAAGCGCACACCAATAATTTTATGCGTAAAATATAGTATATAATGTAATTATTGTTGTGAGGTAATGATCAGAAAAGTAAAAGTCGGAATTTCATTTAAAAAACGTTCTTTATTCATCGTCATAAACAATTAAGACGTCATCCAGAAATTGCGCAGGTACTGCTATATTACTTTCATGGCGAGCCCATCCCAAATACCAGATCACCGACAAGAAGTGGGCACAGCATCCCACAGTTCGACGGCGTACAATACAATTGCAACAGTACCTATTGTTGTATTGCAGCATAACCAGTATTATTACTGTTGATCAAGATCAACACCGATCAGATTTATCAACACAAATAAATGCAACCTTAATAAAGTCAAAAACTTACCTCACGAGGTGTAATTTGACGAGTAATATCTTGTCTAATACCATCCACACGAGGTGTGGTATTTGTCAATGTGTGTGATCTTCTTCGTAAAATCTACCGTCCATAGGAGATGCATACATGTGTATGACCAACAATTGGTGCACTTTGTTGATCTGCAGAAGTAGGCTGTCTTATTTCACTCCAAGCTGCTGTCCAGCAAGAATAATTCTTGTTAATACCTTAATACTTTAATGTCGTCGCTTGTTAATACCTGTTGCAATGAAAAAGCCCATATAATACAATCATATTGTCCACTGTAAATTGTTAAACAATCAAAAGATATTACGATAATTATTTACCACTGAATTAATCAATCTTTGAATGAGATTTTGCACCTCAGCGATAATGGCGGGCGAGTGCAGGTTGCGGAGGAAGCGGGAGCGGAATCCATGTTCAAGCCAAGGTCTTCAGGATTAGATCGATCACCGGAGTCCATTTTTATGCAAATTCGTTGTTTTACTTAATAAAAATATTATACTCAATTTCAAAAGTTCAAAACTCGAGAGCTAACGTGAATTTGAATTACGTAAAATGACGTTTGACGTATTGTAAGTGGGGTTGCCACTGCAAATATAACAATCGATACCTATTGAATAAATGAAACAGTAATCAATATCGATTGTTTCAAATTATTAAAAAAAATACATTCATATTGTTTGTTGTGTACCTAATTGGTGTCCTGAGATATTTATTTATTATAATTTTTTATTTTTATTGACTCCATTCAGCCTGGTGGTAAACAAAATGGTAGCCAACGGTAGACAACGGATGAAGTATCCTCAGGGTATCCTATCCGTTGGCATCGCCATACTGGCCCGCAAGCGTGAAGCAAGGAATCTTGCACGACACTGGATAAAAAAGCGCGAAAGACGGTAACCTCTCTCTCTTTCTCAAATATGGTAAACCCCCGCTGAGTCTCCGGCCCCCTTACTTACTGAAAAAAACACAGCAGTTAGGCTGCTATTGACGTTTGGCATGTTGACATTTTGGGAAATTATGAGCTGCTATTAATTTGTTCTATTTTAAATAAATAAAGAAAATAACGCGTCCTTAGGTACTTTTATTTAGATCCTTAAAAATCCGCCCCCTTGAGTGGTGGTGCGTACTCTAATCGATAAGAATCGATTTAATTGACGTTTGGCTCTAAAATGGCAACTCGGCTCTGCACTTCCAGGAAAACGATGATTCCTGTGCTAGTGGGGTCAATTCAAAACTTATTTAGTGTGATAAATTATTCTGGACTTTAGGGGTAAAACGAATATGTTGACCATTAAAAATAATTAAAACATAATTTTTAACCAAAATCTTTTTTATGGGCGTGCTATGGCCATTTTTGGGCATCGTGCTTTGCATTAATTTTAGTCCGATACATATCAAGCGTTAACATTCGCATTGATTGTGACAGAGATAGTCGACACAGTTTTCTAGGTTGTTGATATTTCGATGATATGTGATAAAAATATATTTAAGTTGATGGAAAGAAGAAATAGTTTTCTTTTTATTAGCTGCCTGTCTTGTTTAAAGTTGTAAATAAGTTATGGTTTTTACGTGTTTTCTGAGGCACGGTGGTACAAGACCGCCATCTTCCAGACTTCGGGCTGACGCTGAGTATTTCTGAGCAGAAAAACTCAGGTACGAATTTTCGCCCGGTCCTGGGATCGAACCCGGGACGGGGACGTTAAGTACAGCCGTCGCTTTAATGTGTGTCACACTACCAACTGCGCCACCGAGGTAGTCAATCCATTGTCATCTATGTAGTTCTCGTGTATAACTTAAGTAATTGAGGAGGCAAATTGTAAGTCCTCATTTTACAGTCACGTGCACTAATAAATATAGAGGTACAACCTCATTTAAATATGAACCTTATGGCCCCGGGGCATAAGAGTCTACATTTTCTTGTTGTAGGCAACTGTCTGTATATTAAGTAGTACCTACATACTTATTATACAGACAATAATAATTGGGTCTGCTTGTGAAAACACCTACGATCTGTCAAATTTCTATTTGGTCCTTTATCATTTTTGACTCCTTTTCAAGAGGCAACGTCCAATTAAAGACATGTTGACATTACTTATCAGGACAATCTTTGCATTTTTGTTAATCAGAGGGGTTAAAAAGTACGGATGCAGTTTAGTTTTAGTCGTCAGTGAAAGTGGTTGCAAGGAGTCATGATGTGCGACTTATTTCTGATTTTTCGTTTGAGATTGCTTAAATAGACTGGGATTTATGGACGGACGGAGCGCTATTTCCGTCCGACGAGTTCCGTCGAGATTTATTTGAATTTAGAACAGGGCCCAGGACAGAAGTCGAAGGAAAATTTTAATTGGATTATTAACTCATTGTTGAGTGTGACTCAGCTTATAGAAATGAGAATAGATGACATAAATCATGATTAAGTTTGTTGTTCGAGAGGAAATTTGCTGCGAATTTTCTCGACTGTGACGGGGAAAGTGCGTTATATTTTCGACTAAATTAATGGTACCAGTGAATTTGAGTCGAAGTTTGGATTAAAGTGAAGTTTTGTAGAGGCTTTTGCGAAATCTTCAATTAAAGTGTCAAATAAATATGTTAATTTTCGCATAATCTATACATAGTCTATCGATATGTATAATTATTTTAATAACTGTGGGAGAGCCACGCTTCGGCATGAATGGGCCGGCTCGACCGGAGTGATACCACTGCCTCACAGAAAACCGGCGTGAAGCAGCCCCTGTGCTGTGTTTCGCCGAGTGAGTGAGGATACCGGAGGCCCACCCGGAGGGGAAGGGGATAAAAGGTTGGCAGCGCATTTGTAACTCCACTGGTGTTGCAAGTGTCCATGAGCGGCGGCAATTGCTTACCATCAGGTGATCCGCCTGCTCGTCTGCTATCTATCACATAAAAAAATGCAAAGTACCTACTTAGAATCTTCTCTCATCTCAGCGTTAAGTACGAATACTTAGAAGTTAAATACGAGTACACAGGTCGCAAATGCAATGTTTTTAGAACATACGAATATCCCACCATAAGGTACCGACGTGACGTAACTCTTTTAATGTTTTATTCGTTTTAGTTTTAGCGGTGGATAGCGTGGCTAAAACTAACAGGGAAAAGGTAGCGCGGGGTTCAGTTTCAAACTAATTGTTTTTACTGGAGGTTTTTAGTTTTAGATTTGCTAAGAATATTAGGTAATGTTTGTAGGTACCTAGGTACCTACATATTCGTATTTTTATGTAGTAGGCGGCAGACGAATATACTACGACCTATATAATAAGTGAAACTGTGTATAATCTACTAATTTTTGTTTAAGTAGTAATAGATTTTTTAAAAAATATATTCGGCACAATTTATTCTTTGTTGAATAGTAAATACGTTGCTAAACAAACCTTTCGGAATTACGACAAATGTTTTTTTTTTTGTTTTTTATATATTAATTGTTTTTTACTTTTTTATTTCTAAAACAAAAATCAATCTTCTAACACTGGGTGAGAGTGACAACGCTTAGAGCTCGTTTAAAACAAAATAAATTTGAACGAGCATAAACCTCTCGACACCGACATCCACAGAATCCGAGTCAACTCGCGTAAATCACCAAGTTGGGGAAAAAACGCCCAAATAAAGAGCTCACGTGAAAGTTCAAAAATATCAGCCGTGAATATAATTATGAGACTGAACACCCGCTGGTTTCCGGGCTCCTATTTGGACTACCAGTGGAACTCGATTTAAAGTCGCATCGAATGCACCAAGTGGGACGAAAGTGACTTGCGTGACTCTAAACTCGGCAACGAAAATGTCTCTTATGGTATACATTGTTGTACTTTTCAGTCATATCGCTTGCTTGGGTTTGTGTTCAGATTCAATTTTGTTTTAGGTACGTAGTCCAACATTTGTAGTCAGTCGAGATAACGTATTTACGTTTGTATGGTTTATGCTAACAAATTTTATTTCTTAACATCTTTATAAACTCTGTGTCTAGAAAATTAAAGACCATAATAAGACGTAAATTAAATACTTGAAAAACCTATGTCAGCTCTGAATGGGTAAAATTTCTATCTTTCAGGTTGAATTTTATACAAATTGACTTAAGTGATATTATATATGTTTTAAATAGGATATCTAATGAGAAAGAAGAACCGACCAGTCAGTATTGAACGCCAGTACTGCTTGTACACTTGATTTTTTTTAATGTTATTCTGCTCTCAAATGACGAATGACGTGTTATTCAAAATTTGATATTAATTTTATTACGACTACGCAAATTCTTGAATAACAAGATATGAGAGAATTTCCTTTTCCAAGATCTAGAGTTCTCGATCAAGACGTAATCGTAAACAAATAGTAGGGTTAGTAGAGAGGGACTCTTTACATAGTTATAAATAAAAGATACTCTGAAGTCCTACCTGCCGAGCGACTTCTGTCTGTGAATTGCAAATACCAACTGTCTCCAAGGCAGGGATATAAAGTATAAGTTGTATAAGTTCGAATACTCGAGGCGTCAAAGTTTTTACGCGGTTACTTTGAAGATGTTATGATTTCTGATCTTAGTTTTTTCTCGTATGAAAACGGTTTATGTTAAATAACTTTCTTATATTTTTTCATCGACTTTTATATCCCACTGTGCGATTGAAACTCAAAGTAGGACGATGTCTATTATTTTACTTTCATACTTTGATTTCTTGGGCAAATAAAAAGAAAGTTATTTTAAAATTTCAAGGATAAAAGCAAACATTTTTGTTAGCAGTGCACTTGTGACTCTACTGTGGTGTTGCAGGTGGGCGGCGGCAATCGCTTACTTATCGATGATCCGTCTGCTCGTTTACCACATATCACTTAAAAAAAAACAAAACATCCCGATATCCGTTCCGAATCAAAACATCACTAGCTAATCACATCACCCAAAAGCTTAAACTTTCCCCAATCAGCGTTTGGTTACCAAATTAATCGGACCCAAGATAAAAGTACACGTTTTTCTTATTGCGGAATCTAAACAATAGTGTTTATAACTGTGATGGTTATCGGAGGTCGTATAGCAATTAAGACGGTAATTAAAATAAGTAGGAAGCGTAAGTCGAGTCGGCTGTAAAAGGTAGGCGCGGGCGAGCGGCTACAACCATAAAATTGTTTATGCCGGTACAGGGTAGCTGGATACAGAGATCTCATTTAAATTAAGTTAATTGAATTAAAATTAGCAAACTGAAGTGGCAGTGGGCTGGTCACATTAGCCGCAGAACTGACAACCGTTGGAGCCATAAGGTCCTTGAGTGGAGACCGCGACTCGGCAAACGTAGTGTTGGACGCCCTGCTACAAGATGGGATGACGACATTCGAAGGCTGGCTGGAGTGAGCTGGATGAGAGTGGCCGAAAATCGGGAGCGGTGGCGTGCATTAGGGGAGACCTATGTCCAGCAGTGGACGAACGTGGGTTGCTGATGAATTGAATTAAAGAAACTGTTCACTGTAATAACTTTTTTTATCTGATAGTTGGCAGACGAGTAGACGGATTACCTGATGGTAAGCGATTGCCGCCGCCCATAGACCTGAAACAGCAGTAGAGTCACAAGAGCGCGGCCAACTTTCAACCCGCTGCCACCGGTACCCTCACTCACTTGACAAAATACAACGCAGGCACATAAAACGTGTGAAGCGATATCGACACATAAAGTGGACACATTTATGTAACTTATTATTTTTATTCTATCTTATCATTCACAACTCGGATTTTATATACAAGGTATTTATATACAATATTATTATGAGGTAAATTTTAATGGCAAATACGGGGCATAAAATTCAACCAAAAAAGCGAAACATTTGCGCCATGTAATCAACACCGAAAATTATCCATTAGTATATTTTGGAATTAATAAATGAAGCGCTAAGAGAAATCCAGAAATGAAATGACAGTGGACCATTGTTTTTTTATGAAGTCTCTGTCTCTACCTACCCTGTGCTTTTTGAAAGCTAGTTACTTCACAAATGAAGTTGTAACGTAAATTCGTTTCTATAATAAAAAGTGGATTAAATAGTCCGCCAAGAGTTCTCATAACGTCATTAAAATATTCAGATCACTCAGTGACTGGCCTTTCACTTCAGCTATTATAGTCTGGCAACTTTATTGTTTTTGGAATGAGCTGTAAATCAAGTTAACTATCTTAGGTCATTTGGACTTTTTTCAACAGTATTTAGTATTTATTTGCTCTTTTTTGCAAATAACGACAAAATTAATGAGAAGGGTTAAAGCATTTATAAGCTTAGCAATCTGGAGGATTATCAATATTCTATCTCTTTTTAAGCAAATTTTATGACAAAGACAACAATATATTTAAGCAGCTCTCAAATTTAAGAAACCTTTGAGTGGTATTCAGACCTTATTTTCGTTATGGTACAACTCCAAAAAATGCATCTTCACTATAGTTTCATGTAACAATATTATAGAGTATAGATATATAAGAGTATAACTAGCCATTATGAAAATATAGGTACTAAAGTGTATCTATAGACCTTTTTGGGGTGAACTGTGTATGTTAAAATAGCGAAGTATGTGGTTAAGTGTGCATCGGATACTTGTAGAGTCAGCTGCAATGAAATGTATAAACTTTAGTACCTATTCATAATTGCTAGCTATCTGACGTCTACTTTCTTATCCGGGAGGTACCGTATACTTTACTAAAGTTTATTTACTTTTTGCAGCAGATTTCAATGTACAATCGGTTGCAAAGAGATTTATCTATACTATTTATAAAAAGATAACTTCTATAGACAACGACAAGGCTTATAGGTAAACCGAAACGCTTGCGCGATGTAATCGAACAGAGCGCCATCTATTAGTTCATTTTTGAATTACCGTTCTGAAGCGAAGTGAGGGCGGGCCACTAGTAGGCAATAAAAATGTTATATTAGTAACTATAGAAATTCATATAGTATGTATAGTCTACTGAGACAGATGTATAACTAAAATCGAATTCACAGACCACAACTTAAAGTAACACCAAGCTTTACCCCTGGGACTAAACCTCGAAACAAACAAAATTTGCTCAAGTTTTAAATGCGTTTTAAATCTTCTGTATTTTAAAACGCTCGCTAAAAGCCGTAGCAGTTTGTTCGAGAAGAGAAAAAACCTAGGAATAGGGTTGCGACACGATTCGTGTTGTGCTTCATTTTAAGGTTCGATTTAATCGATTCCTTAAATTGCGATACAAGTAAATAAATAGGTAGTTTTAGATTTAGGGATATTGAATTAAATTATTATTTCGAAGAGTTTAAGTAACACTCAGTAGGTACTTAACAACTTAGTAACGGATAATGGTCAACATATTTTGTATTAGCACTTTTGAATACTAAATTAAGACGAAAAGAAATATGACCTTTTTAATATTTCCAATTAGATTCCAAATCTGTTTAAGAAAATTTTATGAATCGATTAAAGAGCATGATTGATTCAATTAATCGATTTTGTGGATTGTGTTAACAAAATCGATTGGAATCAAGTTGTCGGTGTGCGTCCTTATCGCTTCGTCCAGGGTATGGGAGCGATAGACCGGGTTCCTCGAGACCGAAGTTAAATATCCATTTAAATCTTCGGGTCGCAGCCCGAGGGAGAGCGATGCAGCCGGCAAAGCGCTTGTCTCAGTACTAACTTTGCTGGAATTGATTAGCGGTTAAATTTTGAATTTGGAATTTGAATGTTCTAATAATTGATAGTTTTTTTTATTGCACAAAAGGTGTAATGCTATGGCTATACCTACCTATGTTACAGATTCAGCGGGCATAAAGTTAAAGATTTTGATTATGAGACAAATGCATAGATTAAATTTAGACCAAGAGTAGAAGGTTGGCATTTTGAGACATTTTCAAGGCTTTAAAATATAATTTAATTAGCGGCCAAGTTGTAAACTTCTAATTGATTAAAGATTCCTTATAAGCAAGGGACTTCACTTTTTACAATAATATCAAATGAGGTCTAATAAACGAATAACAGCAACCATTGTTCAAAATGACAAAAACTTTCAGACCTAAAGCAAATTTCTGTCCCGTCAAGAGTTAAAATTTTTGATTACCTATGTCTAGCATCAAATGAATGATCGTTTTATTTATCTCTAACTCTTTTTTAAACAATTTCATAAACTATGAAACTAGATAAATAAATAATATTTGTTTGTAAGTTAGTTAGATAATCTGTAATTGCTAAACCGAAAACTAATAATAATTGTCTGTCAGAATTTGAAAGGCCAATAAAACAAAATTCATTTCTTTATAATTCCGTTCCATTTTCAAATTCACGGCTCGCAAGTGTCAAAGCGGCAAGAACGCTATTGCCGCGCGGCTAAAGAAAGCGCATCAAGCGACAAGCGATACTCACCTACCTAACAGTACATAGCTTCGTCGACGACGGCACTAAATCAATACGAGCCATCACGCCCCGCACCCCACCCCACCCCAAGCCGCTTTCGCGCCGAAAGCAGTACCACCCTTGAAAAGCTGAGCTCCTACTTCTGTTCGGCTTTGTAGAGGTGTAGCTCGCGCGAGCACCCTTGGGATTTGTCCCGATCGCTCGCAATTGACAGTTCGAAATTTGAAATTGGTTTGTTTTTAAGGCAACAAGTTAGGTGATGGTTCGCATGAACTGTAAACTATTTGCAAATCAAAAAGCAAACTACCATACCTACCATCGTAGGTTCCTACCTCAGCTTCATAATTTTAACTTAAAAAAATACAGCGAAATGGTAAATATTATTTAGTTTTCCGATATTCGTTAACGAATATCTACTAGGATGTTATTAAGGTAGATTAAAAAACAAAATTAATGCTAAACGAAAAAGAGTTTTCGAGTAAAAATAATAAAGGTAACTGCCGAATTATTATCTGATTCTAAAATATAAACAACATGCGTGACTCGTGCGAGTGGTTGGTACCTCCTAATTGCGATGTTAATAATACTCGTTGCTGCTTTTCATAAATAAACTCTTTCTTATATTAAAAAAAAAACAAAAAAAGTAAAATCGCAAAAGCATTAATACCTTGTGGTCCTAGTATAATTATCCGTAATGTTTCTACTAAGCGACTGTATAAATCAAACATGCGACGCTATTGTTCGATTCGTGTTAGATTGATAAGGTTATTCCCAAGTGTGAACGAGACAGATATGCATTTAATGCTTTCTGTTCATAAGTGATTGTATATGAAAAAAATAAAGACAAAATATCACTTTCGTTTTTTACAAACAACTATAAAGTTTATTGACACAACTCAATGTGCGATTATTATTTTTTTCCTTTCAATTTTGTAATTATACAAAATCATAGTGTGAAAATCAAAAATACTTTTGAAAAAAATAAACATCAAAAATGATTTTTTATTTTTTTGCAAAAAAAATATTAACAATTTTTCCTAAAATTTTGCTTGTACTACAATCACACTGGAACCCATCAAAAAGTTTTTGCGCGCTTTTACAGTTAGAAAACGATTTTCATTCTATTTACATAACGTTTTAACCCTCTCAAGTTATTCTTGTTTGGAAACGTTCAATCCATTAACTCCCATTCGCTTAACGTTCCGAAATATTTTAAGGGTTGAATCACTATGTTTTGTGGAAAAACTTTTGCAAGGGGAAATAACGAACCGATTTCGTCTTGTAGTGTTGTTGCTGAATCCATTGACAAATTACCTGAAACAAAAAGTTTTTTATTGTTAACATTTGTGAGAAGTACATGAATCAATTAATTAATGCAAATAAAAAAATACACATTTAATAATTGTCTACTTAAAAAAAAAGTTATCAACACCCTTTTAAAAGCGTATCAAAATTTATAATCCCTGATGCATTTGAAACGGGAACATTTCATTTAGTCTTTTGTTTAAAAAGACTCATTAAAAATTCAGTCATGAAAGTACAGGCCTAAAAGAAAGTATGCCGACCTAGGTTATCGAAAAACAAACTATTCCAAATTCAAATTTTAATAGGCACGTTCGGAATCCGAGTGGCAATAATGAAATAAGCGCAGGACAAATATAATAAATCTTGCCGCGAGACGCGAGGGCGGGCGCGGCGACTTCCTCTTTCGATATTTGAATTTAATTTAACGTTTCGCATTGTCAATTCGAATTAAAATTTCGAATTTGGAATTTTCGTAGTTGCTTAATTTTAGTTATCTGCATTGTTTTGCTATCAACGGTGAATATGTAAATTACAGAAGGTAAACGTCAAAACAAAGATCTTTATTCATTGATATAGTTTTTGAAATTAGATTAATTTCAATTAAACTTTATCCCCCTTATTACGACAAAGTCTAAAGTTAATCATAGTTTAAATAAAAAATGATCCCTTTAATGAAAGTAACAGCATACATTTTAAACCAGGAATAACTTTAGACCACGTTTTATAATAAGAGGGTTCATGATAAAGATATCGTCACAATATAATAATATTTTTCCTTTAGACTTTTTGTAATATGAGCTGTTGAATACAAGACACAAGAATCTGACAAGGCAATTATTTTAATATGCGTTGCAAGTGCGGTATGTATAAAAGTGTATTATTATGTGTAGGTCGGTGGCGGGCGGTCTCCGGGTGGCGATCGTGTTTCGCGTGTTTACATCCAGGATTATCAGCCGGTTTAACTCACGGCCTGGAAGTTGCGCCGGGGTTGCATTGGGAGCAAGACGCTTGACGACGTTATTACTTTTTGTCCAATATCTTTTAATACTAAACTAAGCCCAGAGACTTAATGTAAAAAACAGTAATTACAGTAATAATTAATTAATACTGAATGATGTAATAAAAGTTAAGTTTTTCAAAATGAGCAGTAGATTAAAAAAAACTAATTGTTATACTCGAGTCAAAGATTCATTCATTACTAATAAATAAATTACTCTACTTCTAGTTCTTCTCCGTCTCCACGAGCAACAAATGGATTTTTTTTTCGTTTGTCGCCAATGGGAACTTAGCCACAGGTGACGACTAGGAATAAGGCCAAACCCGAGTTATGTGCAAATAATCCGAACCCGGAATCCGGAGATCACGGCCCGGTACTTAAAGCACTAGACCAACGGGGCGTTAACCTCGTTTTCAGAACCGTACCTATATTTGGGCCATTCTCATAAATATGTCACTACCGTGGCAGTCTTAATATACCTTGGAAATTGACATCTGAATCTTAAAATTTACCGATTATTATAATACCTACAGAAACTTAGGCCTCTTCTATTTAAAATGTGATATTTATAGATTCTGATGTCAATTTGAGAGGAATATAGATTTGAAGACTGCCACGGTAATGACATCTCCGTGAAATCGACCCATTTCCCTCCAAGTGTGGCGCAGCCTAACGCTCGGACGATGATCAGATTCCCCCCGGTATCTACTCATCGCGCACACACGCCTACAGACGACTAGGACTCCAGTCCTCCAGATAGACCGCGTCGTGACTCGCTGCTCGCCGTGTTATAATTACGATAGATCACAACGCAGATTGCTGACTAATGTTACCCGGGATATTGTTTATTTTTTAGAAAGTAGACGTTGACTTCTCGATGAAGGCTTTGTTGAGCCTATTAAAAAAAAAGTAGTAGTTAGAGGATTTATTTATTATCAACATGTTGTAAGTACAAAGTTTCGATAGGTACCTATTTACTCTGTTTGTTTCCACCCTGGATAAACTTTCATGTGATAAATTAATAGTCTTTTTTTAACTTATTTGTGTAAAATAAAATGTATACTTTAATTTTCAATATTTTATTAGTGTTACGTATCTTCCTTGTTTTTCATAAGCTAAACACGTTTTTTTAATCAGGTTCGTTTATGTGACTTTGTATGATGTAGGTAATATGTAAACTTTCAAACGAGTGTCGTTCTGTACTTATTTTTCTTTTAACTGCTATTATAGAATTTATAAATGTTTTCTTAACACTATTAAAGAATTTATAAATGTCGGCTCAAACCAGTTATTTAAAATATTGTTAAAAGTTTAAAAAAATGTGCATGCTTTTGACGCCAACTGTGGGAAAATAATAGGAAATTGCATATTATTTAGGAAGAAAAGTTTTAAAAAAGGCCACACGATTTCCTTTGGCGTACCTACTCAATGTGCCGTGTAAAATTTGTAGCCTAAATGGAATAAGCTTTAAAGTATTTTGCTTTATTTTCAAAAATATTGAGTTTTAGGTAGTAAGATCAGTAATAAGTAAGAAATTTTTTCCTTGTTATTTAAAAACTTTTTTGGCAAAATTTACTAAAACTTAAAAACAAAGAAATAGCGCCCAACATATCAGTAACCAACAAAGAACGCCGACCGAATCCACCAGTCCGCGCTCAAAACGCGTCGAAATCCGAATCAAGAATATCCGAACGCAGCAAAAAGCGGACGTCGGATCCCGGCACAAAAAACGGACAAAAACGCGCTAATGCGCGGCATGGCCGCCGGCGAGGGGTGGGGGCAAAAAACTAATAATAACAGTGTGTCACCCCATCACTGCGGGGACATTTTGGATTTAGGACGCCATTGACTGAGTTCGGGCTGGGTGGTGCCTTGGGAGATTTGGATGAAGTGGACAGCGACTTTAAGTAAGATAACGTACTGCATTCTGAACAACAGGACTTGAATAATGATGAACTGTTTAATTTACTTTTTTTGTATACAACTTTTTTGAAGACAAAGGATATTGGATATTTTTTATTGTAATTATTTTGATTAGTTTTTTTTCAACTAACTTTGTTTTTGTGCTATATGAATACCTATAAGTACAGACGAACGAACATCAGCTATTGTCACCCCCCCACATTGCAAAATAGCATTTGTATGTCAAACATAAAACCTATATACCAAAGTCTGAAAAGAGTAACTTCACGCGACAAGTTTGTATGCAGATCATGACTATTTATATTTTTTTAAATATTTAATAGCAATGCTTATAGTGTTACTCAACTATATCAAGGTATTTTTCTATATTTTTGCAATCTTACTTAAGGTATTTAAGCAATTTGAATAAAAATATTTTTGAACTTGAGCTATTTGAAAAAAACCTCAATTAATGTCAGCCACGTCATGTTATCTTTATTCTTTTTTATTGAATTCTATAATTTTAAAGTATTATCAACCCACAACTTAAATTATCACACAATAACAATATCGACAACCCGGCAAATTGCAAACAACAACAATATCTTACTCTGGCCATTAAATCTCACCAATAAAACGCGCACAATTAACTTTACTCACTCATAACTCATCCAGAAACACTCATCACCTCATAAACGTCAACCGACTCGTAAAACGGACAGATGAGTACCGCAGGTTGTGAACTAAGATATTATAAATTATCGCTTCTTTTATTTACAACCTAAAGCTAATCACTTTATTGGATTGTAAAAGTGACAAAGAGAGACAAGATGGCAATGTATTAGCGGAGTTCGCAGTATGTGGGAAGCAAGTTTTTATTACCATTCACGTTTTACTGTGTTACGTTATGAAAAATATATGTAATTTAATGATAATGGTAATACTGATGGTAATAAGTACTGGTTAGTAATAAAAATTCAATTTTAAAACTTGCTTCTTGTAGAAAAAAAATATTATAATTTATTTCTAATGTTATTTAGATAACCTTTTGCCAGACATTTTCTTGCAGTAGTTATTTACGCAGCCATGGTTAGTTTTTTTTTATTAACGCATTATTTACATTACTTATCTACGCGCTTCTATCAAAATGAAACCTAAGTATATACATTTTTATACTTAAATATTTATCCAAAGTTTATAATGAATACATTGGGACAACTTTACATACATAATTTTAGAGAGAGTTTTTTCTAGTTGATACTTAGAGTAGACAGCCACTGGAGATGCCCTAACGTCCGCGCTTCTAACATTTTTTTCACCATTTTTTGCGGGGGACGAGGTAAACACGTACAGCACACCACCAAAAATTTTAATACTCAACAGTTCACAAATTTTGCTGTCACGATAAACGCACACTACAGAAAATTTAACACATCAAAAAATACACGCTCACAATAAAGATTTCACGTAACTATGCAGCATACATACGAAAAAGACAGTGATGGGGACACAAAGAATGAGTCAAATCAGTTTGGTGATGAACTTATATATAAAATTGTAAGTGTAAAATTCTGCACATTGAAGATAAATAAATATTTATTTAGTCAGTTTGTAAAAATAAAAACCGGCCAAGAGCGTGTCGGACACGCACATGAAAGTGTTCCGTATCCAAAAGATGGGCCTTAAACCTTATTTTCATAGTTAAGTTAGGGTATTATTTCCATACATTACCATTTAGTTAGGGCAACTGCACGTCATAAGTTGGTCAAGTTGTATTAAAAAATACTATGTATGATACAGAGTCCGCTAAAGTTTCGTTAAAAGTACAGTCAGCCACACATCAGGTTACCACAATCTGTCAAATTTCCTCAATTGATATTCAACTTAATGTGTATGACAGTATTTACTGTGATGTGTGGCTGTACGTAGGTACTTACTTGGAGGTATAGAGCATATTTTTTCAGAATTATTTTAATAGTATTTCAAAAGTTGGGGGGGGGGGGGGGGGGAGAGGAAGCTCTAATTTAACTTTGTATTAATATATCTCGAAACTGGGGGGTTTGATCCACATTATGTCAAGGCAATTTTTGTTGTATTTAAAGATACCTTTTTAACGATACCGACCAGACGATGGGGTAAGTCGAATTTATTTTTCGAATTAACTTTTCGCTGTATGGAAAGGGGGGTGAAAAATAATTATTTTTCAATAATGTTAAAAACCAATTTTTGGATTATCAGTATACATCTCTTTACCAATTTTCAGTGGCAATCGGTGCAGAAACGGCGGAGAACGAGCCAGGACAGACAGACAGACAGACGGACAGACATGACGAGTAGACTACGGAACCCTAAAAAATGGTGAAGTTGTGCAATACATACTAAAACGTAAAAAATTACAAATGTGCGCTAGTTTGGGGTTAAACATTTAATAGCAATGCTTATAGTGTTACTTAACAATATCAAGGTATTTTTCTATATTTTTGCAATCTTACTTAAGGTATTTAAGCTATTTGAAAAAAAAATTTTTGAACTTGAGCTATTTGAAAAAACCTCAATTAATGTCAGCCACGTCATGTTATCTTTGTTCTTTTTTATTTCATTCTATAATTTTAAAGTATTTTCAACCCACAACTTAAATTCATCACACAATAACAATATCGACAACCCGGCAAATTGCAAACAACAACAATATCTTACTCTGGCCATTAAATCTCACCAATAAAACGCGCACAATTAACTTTACTCACTCATAACTCATCCAGAAACACTCATCACCTCATAAACGTCAACCGACTCGTAAAACGGACAGATGAGTACCGCAGGTTGTGAACTAAGATATTATAAATTATCGCTTCTTTTATTTACAACCTAAAGCTAATCACTTTATTGGATTGTAAAAGTGACAAAGAGAGACAAGATGGCAATGTATTAGACGACTTCGCAGTGTATGTGGGAAGCAAGTTTTTATTGCCATTCACGTTTTACTGTGTTACGTTATGAAAAATATATGTAATTTAATGATAATGGTAATACTGATGGTAATAAGTACTGGTTAGTAATAAAAATTAAATTTTAAAACTTGCTTCTTGTAGAAAAATAATATTATAATTTATTTCTAATGTTATTTAGATAACCTTTTGCCAGACATTTTCTTGCAGTAGTTATTTACGCAGCCATGGTTCGTTTTTTTATTAACGCATTATTTACATTACTTATCTACGCGCTTCTATCAAAATGAAACCTAAGTATATACATTTTTATACTTAAATAGTTATCCAAAGTTTATAATGAATACATTGGGACAACTTCACATACATAATTTTAGAGAGAGTTTTTTAGTTGATATCAGTATCAATCATTGATATAGGTACGAAGTACATGATTAATACAATGTAGAGCTGCGTGTTAGCTATGATTGTGCTCTTAATATCTCCTAGGTTGATCTAAACAAACAGCCAATTACCCAGGTCCTCTAATAGAGTACAAGTGTTAGTGCAAACACTAGAGCACACTTTACGTGTCGTGTATTGAATTCGTTGACGCTGATGCTCTAAAGATTTGTAAAGGCCATTGATCTGAAGCTTAAACATTTGTATGGAACAAACGAATGTTGCACCAAAATTCGACACGCACACAGTGCACTCGACATCGACAATCGGCAACCTTGAAGCCTGTTTATAAACAAAGAATGTTATGCAAGGACGTCGTAAACGCAAATGGGTGTCGGAGTGACTTTTATGGCCGCATTATGTGGAGGAGCGAGATAAAGCGTTTGTTTTCGCTCGTAAATTTATACGAGCCGCAACAGGTACAGTTCACAATCACACGTACTTTCCCTTTCGGTTATCTTTGCGCATTGATCTTTTTGACTCCTGTTTGAAGTGCATAGTTCGGAGTGGTGCGTCTGTATTCGCTGACCTTTGGTAAAGTTAACATTTCTATTTTCACGTAGTAGATCTATCTCATTCTCATTGGTCATGAATAGGAATACAAGTATCTTTTATACTATCAATAAAGAGGTAATTTCTATAGACAACGACGACGCTTATATGTACATCGAAAAAGCGACACACATGTGCGATGTTATCTACACCCACCGCCATCTATTGGTTCAGATTGAAACTAATGTCCAAAACGAAATGCACACCCAGGTGATCTTAACAATACCTGTAATGAGAGATATTAACATTTTTCATGGATGACCATCATCAGATCATAGTTCGATCAATGGATGCTATGGCGTGTAAAAATCCACTAGATGGAATTTCATCGTCATTAGTTGTTTAGTGACATTTAGACATCTCACATCATGACTTCTCAGACGCGATAACCTTCATTCCTGAGGACTAAGCTTTTAATACTTATCTATTAGTAGTTTAATTATGTGACCACCACAGTGTGTAAAGGTCTCTTCCAATATTCACGGCTTTCAACACACCAAAACCATGTCTTATAAACCACACATCCGTCTTAAAAAATATTCCCAACTACACCCAACACGACGATCAATAATAAAACCATTATGTAACTATGCCCTCTACCTAGTCCATAATTTGAGGCCTTATGAATATTCGGGCGTCGACGAATCGATTGGTAATTACATGGTGAAAAGGTACCCTACATCAATTTTGTGTCCGCGGGGCGCGGCCGGAACCCATGGACGAACCATGGCGTGACGATGGAAACTATAAGTATAATCCAGACGTTTAAAAAAATAGCAAGTTTATTTTGTACAAGGTTTTCAGTACATTTGATTGCAGGTTCCAAAAAGTAAACGAGATTCCGTAACTGCGTGTTGCTTAGGTACAGTCAGCCACACATCAGGTTCCCACAAACTGTCTAATTTTCATGTGGCTGTACGTACCTTACACAGTGTCACTTAACTCTTGCGCCTAAACACAAGAGTTGAGTGAGCAATATGTAAGTAAGTATTAAGACGATTTGATGCCGTCGTTCTCCAATACAAAAAGATAATCCAGATTCCACTCTAGATACTGCCGGGAGAGTTATACTTTTTTCCCTGAATGCCTACTTACAGTACGCATAGATACGCGCTTACGCATGTCAGTACGTCTTCCTCTTTATTCAATTTTACAAAAGTGACTAACGTTTGAAAATTGCTTCCAGATTTTACGCTACATCCGTTAAAGACGTTAAAATGTACGTTATTATACTGTATGTACGTTACGTTACGGTAATAAACGTATTATAAAAAAAATAGATTTTATGCTTTAAACAGAAAAACTATTATTTTTCTAACTGACGTTAGTGATCCCCCTTTCATATAATACAACTGAGTTATTCTTAGTATTTCTTCTAAACAAAACTATGACGATATCAGATCAAAATTCAAACGATTTGTAAAACCCCAAAAAATCAATTTTCAATCAAAAATATCCAAATCTAACCGTCAAAACTTGAACGCTACGCTTCCGTATTCTACAAAAACGTTTCTATCTAATTTTTGTCCATGTTAGTAGTGATGCCCTGTACCTTTAAGATTATCGATAGTCGATAAATGAAAAGTACGAATAACGGTCAGACGGCAATGGTATCTTTTTATTTACTAGACTCCTCTAATTCTGGATTAGGGTACAAGCGTACCCCGGACTCCAAAACGACGGGACGCAACCGAGAATAGCACGCTGAGATGTCGAACGAACTATCAAACCATCGGATAAGATGTGAGTTTGATAATTTGATGTAAACTTGTGATTGTATTGACTCAATTTATTGTTTCAAATATGTTACTAAGAAAATTTAGCCAATAATAAAGTATTGACTGCTTTGATGGCGTATTTGCAACGACTACCTTACACTTTAGAGGTCGAAGGTTTGATTTCCGTTCTGGTCAAGAATACGTATGATGAACATTTGTGTTTAGTTTTGTGGTTGAATCATTAAAAGTTTACCAACAAGTTGATCAGTGTGATGTTGTCTTTCGATTTAGTAATATAATCAATCAAAACTATTGTGTTCGATAATAAAATAACTAGGTATATAATTGGCACCGTCTTGATATGCAGTGGCAACACCACTCAGCTAAATTTTATGAACACCTCATTAGACATAGATATTAGACATAGATTATTTACCTATATTTTTTTCTATCGATAATTGGACCATCGATAACCCGGCACCCCTATTTCTAACTATCTAATTTCTGTCCACGCAAGCCTGGCATGTCTGCTGGCAGTTAAAACGCGGTTTAGATTAAACCAGTGCCAACTTCCACGAATCATTATAAAAATTGGCCGTGAAATTTCGACTTTGCCACGGAAATAACGTTTTCGATCCGTTAATAAAAGTTCGTTAGTTACGTTTTTGTAGTTAAACGTTATTTTAATAATACCTTAGTTGATTGAATATGATTGAATGATTGAGAATGGTGAGGTACCTAGGATCCTTTTTATGTTATTACGAGAATCACTTTTGGTAGAGACTAAATTGGTAGAGAGGTCTATCAAAATATATTATAAAATATTTAATATTTTTTGTTGAGGATCGACGGTTGGACCAGCCTCCTTTTATGTATTGTTTACCCGTATGTTTTTACTGTTTTTTTTTATAGATTACTTACTGTTTTGTTTATTGTTTATTCATTACACTTGTAGTACTTAAATATAAGTTTCAAATTATGTAGATTCAATCATATTTTTTCACTCAAGTTATAATACAATACAACGCCTTGGGGGCGAGCTACTTCTGTGGGGTGAAACCATTTTTTACTAAGCGGACTCACACTCATCGTCTAAACGTTTAGAGCAAAAAGTAACACAATTATTGGCAATTACGCGTTTGCAATCGATAATAACGAAAGACAGCGAAACCAATTATCAAGCTATCTTGCCCGCATATCAAGGGGTCAAACCACTTAGGCGCGATATTGTCCAATACACCAGTCGGACAAAAACAAAGCGTCCACAAGTATTAGCCATGGGGGTATTTAATAAACATCTGCTTGTAGGAATCCGACATGTCGCATCTGTTGCGCTGGCGTCGATCCTGTTCTTTTTTCAAAATTTCAAATGCGCGCGAGCCGCTTCCATAGGCAGATGTTCCCCACATAACTACCGATTCACAAAAATCAACCATATTCCAGAACGAATAAAGAAGAAATTACAAGGAAGGTGGGGTAGTGAAAAACTTTCAACTTTTTACTTTTTTCCCCTTTTTTAACCAGCCTAAAGAAGTTTGATTATGACATTCGAATTTTAAATTCGCCGGCATTTTCGGTAGGCCGCGTGGTAGCGATTACCATAGATAACGGTAAACGGGGTCATTAGTACGACCCTACCCTAATTCCGAGGTATATTGTAGTAACGCCATACATTTATCATGGAACAGGGAGCAGCTCTTTTTAAATGTCTTGTCATTTGTTTTATTGCTTCCAATTACCTAATGACTGGAAAAATCAATATGGCTGCGACTACTTATCTTTATTGAAAAAGAAATACATCTACGCACTTTGGGTCTTAGCGTCATGGGTGTAAAACAATTTAAAAATAGAGCGGGGAACCCCCATGGGCTTTTTGCTAAGCTCCATTCCCATAAATCCGAAATCGACCACTTATGCGCAAGAACCCCATAGGAAATATTGCCAATTAAAGATAATGGTCTTTATTAACACAATACAAGGTACCTTTTTCAACAAACTGGCTTACTTGATAACATTTTCCATGAGTTTGATTAAATGAACAAAAAAAGTAATTTAATTTTTATTACAATATTAATAACATACTTTTTCTGGTAGCTTTAAAGGCTTGTTGAACAATATTTTTCAGTCAAAGACTTAATAACACTTTACAATTAACATACGAGCATAGACTTGTTACGTTATTCTAACAAAAACAAAACGGTTTTTAATATAAAAACGTTCTAAAATGTAAATTAATTAACATCAAAACATAATTTTCGTTAGGTACTTATCAGCCTATTTGTCTTTCAAATAAACTCCTACAACATCCAAGACTATTGAACTCATCGAAAGTACGATGAATTTTAAATCAATCGCATGTAGACGGGCGTGTCGTATGTGTCTACGAAAGAATTATATCTTTGACCCTCAAATTCAGTAATTTAACTTTCCCCCTCTGGATAGCATTTCATTTACCTCTTCAACCGATACGCTGCGTGGGATGAACTAATCTGGCATAAGGAATGGTAAGGAGACGAACGAGTTCAGTTTTTTTTTGATAAAAAGTATAGTTTCTTAAGCCAATGCTAGAAATCGCATTCAAATATTAAGAAAAGAGCCTATGCTACGCTACAACGCTACAATGTACTTAGTACTTAGACCTGTCTTATTAAACTTCTTCTTCAAATGTTCTCTAGCACACTAGCCTTCTCCACGATATACTCAGCGCCGATAATTCCCTCCACTAATTTGTAACGTCTGCTACGCCCACGCTACAACGCTACAATTTCCCCATTCTTAGACCTGTCTTTAACTTCTTCTCCAAATTTTCTCTAGCACACTAGCCTACTCACGGTACACTCAGCGCCGATAATTCCCTCTATTGTATCGAATCGTCTCCGGCGGCAACAACGCTACAACGCTAACAATTTAAAGCACCATTCTTATTTAACTTCTTCTCCAAATTTTCTCTAGCACACTAGCCTACTCCACGGTACACTCAGCGCCGATAATTCCCTCTATTGTATCGAATCGTCTTCGGCGGCACCACGCTACAAACGCTACAATTTAAAGACCAGTCTTATTTAACTTCTTCTCCAAATTTTCTCTAGCACACTAGCCTACTCCACGGTACACTCAGCGCCGATAATTCCCTCCATTGTATCGAATCGTCTTCCGCGGCACCACTGCGACAAACGCTACAATTTAAAGACCAGTCGATTTTCCTCTAGCACACTAGCCTACTCCACGGTACACTCAGCGCCGATAATTCCCTCCATTGATTCGTAACGCCTCCCGCGCCACGCTACAATGCTCGCGAGTGAGCCCCGACATTTGCCATTGTGTTGTTGTCTATGCCCCGTTTTCCGCTATGTGCTGTTATTTATGTCGCCGATGTTACATATAATTTTATTTTAGCAATTGTGTTGGCAATAGGAAAAGAAAAGTTTACATTTTCAAGTTTACAATTTATTATCTATTTCTTTATTCACTTGTTATCCTGATTATGTTAAAAAGTGATGGTGCAATACTCGTGCATAGAAAATAGCCTCATCATAGACAATAAAGATCTACGAATACCAAAATTGACATAATAACTTCTAAGCGTCCTAGGCAAATAGTAGTGTAATTTAGTAAAGTGACAGTTTGTACTGCTTTCAATTAATACAAATAAAAATTATAAAATGGACAATTACTAAAGGATATTCGAATATTTGAAGGATTTCAATCTCATCCTTTGTGCTGACAGGACATTTTGATAAAATTGAATTCTGATTTAATACTTCATTAATCTACTATCATGAATATAGCGCACAAATCGGTAAAGTAAGATCTAAATGGCTATTGTCATAAAAAATACTCAAATAAAAGTACCTTAGTAATGTTTAAATTCAGAAAAACAATCTCAGAACAGTTTACTTTTTAATTACACATAAGCAAAAAAGAAAAATGTAACTTAATTTTTGGATCCCATATAATACATTCATAGAGCCGGAAAAAACAATTGACATTTTCCTATTAGTTATGAAATTGGCATGTTTCTGGAGTTAGTTAAATTGTTCAATTACCAATCTCACATTTTACATCAAATCACTAAAAAAAATACTAAAACAGTGTAGGTAATATACATTTACAGGCAGCCTCATATCTGTGCACTTTTGTATGAAAATTAGGTCCTAATTTCGAATTTTCGCGACTTAAATTCCACCAATAATACATCATCAAGACCCCATGACGTAGAACAATGAATCTAAATAATCACTAAGGGTGACCACTGACCACTCCTCTCGGCACATAGTCGTTAGTGCACAGCGGCGTAAGTGCGCTGTCGAAAATAAACAATTATTTCCCGTACGGGGGCGCCACAAGCACGCTTGCGAACAGTAGGGTCCTACGGGTTGAGGTGGAGAAGGGCGTAAAGAGAAATTTGTGACAAAATAATTATACAAATGAAAAATTAAAAGAAAAATTTAGGGTATTTATCTAAACAATTTATAAAGGGATAGATTCTTTAATGAATCGTGCTAGGAATCGTCATCCAGCGTCATCTATTGATACAGATTTCAAAATTACTGTCCTAAACAAAGTTAGGGCGTTATTATTAAATATCATATGCTTCTTCTCAACGGTAGAGTTCAGTATGAAGTCAAGGATAAACCCATTTTCAATAAAAAAAATATAGAAGAAAATCTTACAAATCTACAAATGAAATGTTTAAATATTAATAGGATATAAAAAAATGCGTTACATGACAATTATTATGAATATGATATACGAGTATATTGTTCAACACGCGAATAAGTAAATATTTTTCAAATTCTTATCTAATATCAGCGTGTGATTACAAATAATTACCTACACCCAGAACGGCTGCCTACATTACGAGCCACACAGGCTACGCTCACATATATGCACGCATGCGCATACCCGCATATTATAGTAGCGCATATAGTGATCCCGGAGTGAATGACATACACGTGAGGGAGAGACATGATACGCACAACTATAACGGACTCCTCGATCAAGGTCAGCTTGAGCAATATTATGTGACTTATTTTATGGTGTGATGTCCACACAGGCCTAACTATTACAGATAGTTTAAGTAGCATCAAAGGATGTGCCATGGCAGCTACGCTCATGATTGTACAGACCGATGCGGGAGTGGATTACTCGTCTGCATGTCCAGTGGTGATCAAAATCGACCCTTTTGGAGACAAAATGGTACCTACGCTTAGGTCATGATAGATAGATAGATATTGTTTATTGCACAGAAACAGAATACATGAGTGAAACAACAGCAATAAATAGTACAATAAGGCAGTCTTATCCAGGATCCAGAATGTGGTAAGACTGCTAATTACAATGAAGCAACTGTCATCTGAGACCAACATTTTGCAAATCCTTTCTGGAAAAGAAGCTAAAAAGACTTTAAAACAATTATTAAATTTAAAATGCTAGCTTCCAAGTAGTCACTTATCCCATTTTTCTTTTCAAGCGAACGCCAGCGGCAGGCACCGAACGAATCTGATCACTGACCCATGAAGCAAACAGAAAGGAAATTTTCTTCGGCCAAGGAAAATACGACAATATAAATAACTCCATCGGCCCCTCGCCTACATCACCCTATGACAAAAGAGTTATCGGTGCGTTGAAAACAAAAATGGCGCGGTGATTTATTACGTTGCGTATTAGCGATCGAGTTCGGTTACGTTTTGTGCCGAATTAGCTCGGTTCTAGTCGGGAGGTGCCTTAATGATAAAATTTGATTAAGACAGTCGAAAAATTTCTAAACGAAAAGCCTTCAGATGGATTTCACCTAAACGTAAGGGATAAATAATATTTGATTCTTTTGGTAGCTTTACATACATCGCCAACTTCTTCACCAATTTATGACAGACTAGGCAGTGTCCACACTGCCTAGTCTGTCATAAATTGGTTTGTTATCTAGATTTGGCATCTTAAGTCATTACAAGTAGGAGAGGTTAGAAACCATGGTTTGGTGGCATTTTGGTAAAGATGGTAATAATACGAAAACCACAATCCTCAGAACGCTACACTTAAAAGCCAATAAAAAAGAGCATTTGAATTAAAAAAAAACATGTTTTTCCTCTTCTCACACAAAGGGCTTGCCGTAACGAGATCATTCAAACAAAGACATAGATTCCTTTGACGCGATGACGTAACAATACCACCAAGGTGCTATCTAACGACCTGGCCCGATAGCGGGACACTATCGGGACGGGACTCAACGCGATAGCATTGTAACTACGACACTATGGGTTTATTGAATGCCCTGCCATTCACGAGGCGCGACCTGTGAACAATGCTGGTGAGAGTAAAGCTGGTACGGAAGGTGTTTGGAATTCTTGTGCGATTTAAGCCTTTTTCGTTTGTTTTTGATAGATGGCCTTGGATATACCGGTGGAGTCTCAAGAACTCTGTCAACCTTTAAAACTTCTTTCTCATTATTTTCTTCAGGATTAGGCTTCCAGTACCCTCACTCGGCAAAATACATTCATGTTTCATGTAGGGTATGGCAGTTCAACATGAGAACTGCATTAAATTCAACACCCTAACCACAACATGAGTGCAATAAATAATTTGATTTGATTTGATTTAGATCATAGGCGTTACTGCCGGGATTTTAAAGGCTAGGTAGCTAAAGGTTACTCCGGTCGAGAATGAGAAGAAATGAAAGAATGAAAAGGAAAATTCATACAGACTTTACTTAAGTCTAAAGTTTTGATGATATCAATGCATTAGACACAAAACTTTGCATGCAAATCAGGGAAGTTGATATTCGTAAAAAGAAGTAAGGAGTTTGATTTTCATACGCTGTAATAGAAAAAAAAGACATAATTATAAGAGTGATAAGTAATCCTTAAAAATATTGATATAATCTCCTAAACATTTTAAAGTCAGTGAAAAATATACATGATTTAAGAAAGGCATGAATTATTTTGAGAAGCTCTAAGCAAACTATGTTGTGCCCCGGTTGATTTCGATTTGACTAAATTCTCTCCCCAACCAACCGTCCCTCGAGAAGGTTTGAACACACGCTGTGCATTTTTCCGGCATAAAATTGTCCTGTACATTTTTCTGGATCATATTTTGTGCAACGACGGATAAGATATACCCGACATAGGCTACATAGTTTAGAATATAAATATTTGTGGTAAGTTTGTTAAAAGACCGAGACAAATGGCGACATCTCATATCGAGAGCCAAGACTCATTTTGAGGCGTAGAGTCATCGGAGTAAGTAAGTGTGCTAAAAATCAACTCAAGGAAAACACTGTTCGAAAAATATTCTATTTTCCGTAACCGAAACACATACTCCATTTCTCCATACACGTCCGAAACGTGAAACTTTAAAACCGTCATATCACCCCGTTAGCCAAAACAGAGCGAGCAAAAACGCCAAAATGACTAGCACATAAATTTAGTTCGGCGAAAGCGAAGATTAGGAGGCACCAAGTGAAGCCAAAACTCGATATTGGTGAATAATCGTCACCACTACCGGCGCGATGCCGGTCGGATGCCTCAGATTTATACCCGGGTAGCTCTCCGCAGTCCGTACCCGGGCGCCGGTACATTTATACCGGGTTATACTGCCGACTATGCCAGAGTTACTACTGTCGACGGGTCTCTTCATAAAGCACCCGATATGTCTAGCCTTGAGGGCTGCGATTTATGGCTAGGAAACGTCATCGGTCCCGTATTTCGGAATAAATCATACGTGTTTGCGTTGCAAGAGACGTCTATATCCTGCTCTCCCGGGGGTTAAGTTGCAGCCCTAGATTCATTACGGGTGCACAAATTAAACATGTCTTTAACAGCTACTGTGGATGGTAGGGTGAGGGAATCAACTCTCAATGAACATTGAATTATATTACTACCATGACATGACATGGTGTACAGTGTACACACACAGTCAATGTATGAAGAAATTTTAAAGTAGGTACATTTTGGGGTTCATATACAAAATCTATTACACATATACAAGTAAATATTCAACTCAATTAATATATAATCTTGCAATTCATACGCTTTTTATTATTAACAAAAATGTCGAAACAAATGCTTTAAAGTTGTAGGTATTACAAAAAAACGCGTGAAATGAATTTTGAAGTTAAGTAGAGTTGTAATAATTAATCAATCCTTTAAGATCCTTTCAACGCTAAGATCGAAAACAATATAGCTCTGGTGATAACTCAGTTGAACCATACTTAACTCAGTCGTCCTTTAATAGGAAGATTTAATGATAAAACAGAAAAAAGGTACTTAACTTAGCATTGCAGCAGTTCATTTAACGAAACAAAACCACCTTCATTAAAGTTAACCACCGCAGATCGCCTATTGTATATTACCGTTTATACAAACATCGCTTTATCGAATACAATAATAAGTTGTTACATTACTTTATTAACCGCAACTCAGCAGAGGCACACAAAAACGAAATGCCAACGAATGTATTTTTTCGTAATCGCACCTTAATGAGCTATAATGAGATAGGCGTTATAGTTAATGTTGACAGTGAAATGCTGGGACTGTGCTTCTCAAACTGTTGAAAGACTGACCCCAGGTGACGAAAAAGTTTGATATAGAAAATCGTTCGATCGTCGGAATAGCTCATCTTGCTATCGTTCGTTAGTTTTGTTGACAAATGCATTAGCAATATATCGTATCATGTCTATCTTAAATGTCTTTCTTTGTCATTGCATTGGTGCCTAACCAAACTGTGTTCACTGAAGAGTGTACCTATGTAACTTTAGCTCGTGATGTAGGACGCTGGCGTTGTGTCAATTTTTTTTTATGTGATAGTTAGCAGACGATTAGATAAAATTTTGAGCCTAGGTGCTTAATCTGCCCCCATCTTAATGTAGAAAACCTATTAAATGTACTTTATTCAGCGCTATGCATCCGTCTGTCGGGCAGCGGTGATTATTTACTATCAGGTGACCCTCTTATTAATAAGTCAAGTTAAAAAAGTTAAAAATACTATGGAAAAACGTATACGTAGAGTACCTACATATCTCTTAATATTTTTGTTTATTTTTCATACATTTTTTTTTCATAGTAGATGTTACTTTAGGGGTCCCACAACAAGTTGAGCAACCGGTGCTCAAATAGGCATTGTCATTGATAGCATCAAGGAATTGGCAAAGGTCATGTGCAATTTATACTGATAGTGATACCGAGCTTGACACACCTTTTCCAATAAATTGTCTGAATTGCGTGCATCTCAGTTTACGATCGTTTGTTGAATACTTGACAGTTTTGAGCACGGTTCATAACTTTGTAGTTTTTTGATTGCATTCCAAACATCAGCTGCAATTTGATTACTACTTTATGACCAAGTATTAGTTCATCTTTTATGTATGGACTTTCTGCTAACTACTTGTTTCAGGTATTTTAAAAAATGCAGTAATTTGTCTGTGGTGTTAAATGGATTCTAACAAGCGGACAAAGATATCAACATCAAAGTGATTATAACTATTAAAGGTATCATTATTATTTTGATGTCCAAGACTACTTCATAATTTAATGTTATGAAAAATCTATATATAACTATCTATACCATTTATAAAGAGGTAAATTCTATAGCCAACAACAGGGTTTATAGATAAAGTACGCGATGCAACCGACACTCAGGGCCATCTATGTATCTACATAATATAGATTTCGAACATATAAAATCTCAAACCGAGTTGGGGCGAGACTATAGTAATAAAATAAACCTGAGAAATCATGCAAGAGTTTTAAACCAACATACGACATACCTCCCTTCTATCGAGTTCATTAGATACAGCGGGCTCAGTGGGCTTTACGCTATCTTCACAGGCGGGTGGCCGCGCTGCATGAGAACGCTTAGAGTATGTGAACATATAGATATATCTAGGTTTGGTCCAACTTTATCTTATAGGGACCTACCTAATGACAGAAAATCTTGGCTGAATGTCTTCTTCAATGGAACTTTTTCTTTTTATATTGAAAGGCCCGTGGTTCATCGAGGTCCTAGATTCGATTCGAGCAAAAAGTAAGTTTCGAATATTTCGAACATTGCTCGGATTTGTGATCACCTATCCGAATTAGCGTGGTGATTAAGTTTAATTGCATTATAGTAGCGATGACTTGATTTCTATGATGGAGGCCTTTGCACTGTAGTGGGACACACCTTTCAATGAGTCGGTGATAATTATGATCATAACCAACTTACAATACCGGCTTCTTTTAGAAAATTCACTGATTCAGGTACTCATACAACATAAAGTGCACAAACACAAGATAAAAGAAACAACACAATTTCATGAAATGAATCACAACTTAGAATTTTATAGCACTAGTTCGAGTAACAAACAAAACACGCTTTTCAAATAATTTAACACTTTCCATACCTAGCTACAGTTTTATTAATGACCACTAAATTCTATTAGAACACTCAGAAATTCGTATCACAGCCAAACAACTGGAAACACCACGAAACGCGATCACAAACTGACTGCCGCTTCCTAATTCATCCAGGTAGGTAATTCAAGAAACAATACAAAACAATGTAAGGACTTCAACAAAAGGGCATAAATTGGGTCAAGTCTGGACAGAAGGTAATTTACAGCCCATTGTAGTCTTATGCAATTGATGAATTGGACAAAAATCGGTAGCATTCCGTCAGGTATGTTTATGCAGAGCTTAATCAGCGTGACGTACAGCTTTCACTTTCATTGTTAATCAAAGAAAAGGTTGTAAAGCTGTTGTACACCAACCTGCTGACAATGAGATTGTTTTTGCTAGCTTACTTTGGTCGAACACGGTGTTCATAATCCTATTAAGCTTTGTGACAAAACGTTTTTTTTTTATTAGACTATAGGCCAACGCTTCACCACAATCGCACCTGATGGAAAATGATGATGAGGTCTAGGATGACACGCGTTTGCCTAGAAGATGCCTGTTCACTCTTGCCTTAAAGATATCCAAGTTATAGTGGTCGGGAAAAACAGACCTCTTTGACCTCTTTCTCTTTCTGTTTGAAGTATCTTTTCAAGTTATAAAGGAACTGATATTGCGATATGGCTTAAAATTTGCAAATATTTTAACTAAATAACTATTTTGGTTCTATTAAAGAATTCTTAAAAAGATTCAAGATCTGTTGTTTTATGAAAAAGTTCACAATTTATTCAAGATACATAAATATTTCTAGGGTATCTAAGAATGAAAAAATATTAAACTTGTCTTTAATTACTTACTTACTCTAATGGCTCAAGGATCCAAAACGAGTCTTAGCCTCCGATACGAGATGTCTTCAATTACATATGAAAATGAAATTCAAATTGGAAATTGTAAAAATTTACATTTCTGTACATATCTTAAGTTCAATAACCGCTTTCACCCTTCTTGGTGTAAAGTTTGAAAGCTCTATCAAAACTTTTCGCAACGTTGCACGTAGCGCCATCTATTTGCTTCAACCCCTAACGAGTTGTTCGAAGTAAAACCACCCTTGGAACCAAAGCACGAGCCATTGCAACCCCAAAAGCACCCCGAAACTACCCCGACGCGAACCTTTTCACGTTGCTCTGCTAGCGCCATCTCTGGGATGGCGCAGGAACTTTTGTAAAAGCTCGCAGTTCCCGAAAATTCCGTCGCAGCGTCACGATCGCTGGAGCTTTTGAATGAAATGGTATTGCCAGACGAAAAGTTTGCTTCCTGGTAAGAAATAGAGTTGATATTGGTTTGTAGTTAAGTTAATATCATCGAATGGAGTATGCAAATTAACGTGCCATTACATGGTAATTTATTTGAAACGAATGACCACTCTGCGGTATAGTGCATCGGGTTGAGCGTTTGTGCGGGACCATGACCTTATATAGCGTCAATTTATGGCTGTTAGTCGTTAAACGGCTTTACGTAACAACTGTGTGTCTCGCGTGATACCTTAGCACAGTAACCTTATTTTGCATAGGACTTTCACCTGTTTCTTCAGCTGTTTCGAAAGTTAACTAGTAGCGTCCTTTATTAAGTGTTGGTACAGGAGGAAACGGATGCTTTAACACTTCATTTGCAACTTAACGGGTCTCTTTTGCGGCTATACATGTGAATTTAAAATAAAGATCAGTATTTATTTTGCAAATAATTTTTAACCTTATTTCATACAAAATCTATTACAGAAAAAATACTTTAATGAGTTATAGTATCATAAACTTGGACAATTTTTGCATTCAGTAATTTATAGATAATATTTTTCCATCGCGTCCGTTGTAACTGCAACGTGGGCTCTCCTCTTGCTTATCATCAGGCTGAGGTGAGCCAATATACTGAGCCAATATATAAAAAAAACTGAAACCGCCTGCGCATAGCAATTTGCCCACGCATGCGCCACTATCAGAAAAAAATAAAGCCACAGTCTCACGCGCCGATTGAGACCTCTGCTTATCGAATGAAGACGCGCATGTACAGCGTATACTATTTATGAGTTGAAACAATAATATGCGCGACCATGATTTATTCAGACTTTGAAAGTTGCACGCCCATGCTCCGAGATCAGACCGGTTCGTTGTACATCGTGTTATCGGAAGAGGTTAGGTTTTTCATACACTTTCAAATCAAATCATTTATTCGCAATACATAGGGTTTATAGATTGTAAGTCAGTGTTACAGTAGGTATAATGTATAGAGCTTAAGCCCATTTAGTATTTTTGCTAAGATCAATATAGCACACAACTTGGTTTCGTAAAGATTATGAGGAAAAAAAATTAGCTTTGTTATGTCGATGTAAAAAATAAGCAATGTGGTACATAGTACACGAAAATTACTTTTTGAAAATGTTGTTGTTGTTTGTGATAGAGCAGACTATCTATTTCTTTTGAAGTTTTTACACTTGACAAAATTCATTGCTGAACACAGCGCAGACGCTGCTTCACGCCAGTCTTCTGTGAGGCCGTGGTATCAATCCGGTCGAGCCGACCCATTCATGCCGAAGCGTGGCTCTCCCTTGGTAAAATGTTGTTAATGTCTCATGGTAAAGTTGTGTTTTGTATAAAAGGAGTGAAGGTATTAGGTGTTGTCATTATAACTGGTTCAATAATACAATTTTAAATATGAACTAGTGGCCCGCCCTCACTTCGCTTCGGGACCGGAATTCCGAAATGAACCAATAGATGGCGCTGTGTATAATTACATCGCGCAAGCGTTTCGTGTTTTCGGTTTACCTATAAGCCTTGTCGTTGTCTATTGAAGTTATCTCTTTATAAATACTATAGATAAGTAGCAAGTTCTTCAAGATTTTTTTCTCATCATCAGTATCATACGTAAGAGATGCAACCTATGAGTAGAATCTGTGCTAATAAAGTCGCAATGATATTGTGAATTATTTTTAGTTTTTATTTATATTTATTAATGTTTTGGTTATGATCAGTAGGTAGAACCTGTCCATAAATATATTATACTTTAAATAAAAAATTGAGTATTGAATAGGTCAGGTTTGTCAAGGCGTTTTTGCCACCATAGATGCAATACATGACGTGCCGTAATTGTAACCATAAATAAAATATCTGTTCATTAAACACAATTTAAAACGCGAACTAATGAATAGGTCAGGTTCTTTATGTCATTTTTTGTCAATATAAATACGTGAGATGTCCCCTCGGAAGACCAAAGCGACGATGGCGTGATGAGCTCGACGCTTTTCAAAAAGACTGGTCTACTGCAGCCCAGGACCGCAGTAGATGGAAAAAGGGTAGGGAGGCCTTTGCTCTGCAGTGGGACATGACGGGCTTATAATAAACTAGCGGCCGCCCGCGACTTCGTCCGCGTGGAAAATAAAATTTTACCCCCCTTTTCGCACTAAAAAGTAGCCTATGTTCATTCTAAGGGTCTAGATCATCTGTACTACCAAATTTCATATAAATCCGTTTAGTAGTTTTGGCGTGAAAGAGTAACAGACAGACAGATAGACAGAGTTACTTTCGCATTTATAATATTAGTTAGGATAAATAATAAATAGGTACGGGTACGTGATAGCATAGTTATGACTTAATGAAACGTAAGTATATTTTTCCCTTGGTTCTAATAAAATCCTTGTGACTCTACTGGTGTTGCAGGTATATATGGGTGGCGGCGGCAATCGCTTACCATCAGGTGATACGTCTGCTCGTCTGCCAACTATCACATAAAACAAAACAAAAACAGTTTAGCCGCAACGGTATTTCTTGACGATTTTACAATACGATAACTGTAAGAACAAAATGATTATGAAGCGAATAAGACTCGATATAGTTTTTTGTCACCATAGATATCATAGCACGATGCGAATAGATACGTGAAGGCACGATAAATGTGTTAATAATACTGCGACTGATCCATTTCAACGTTCTACTGCACTTAACTGCAATTAACAGCACACTGTATGTGTCGCGGTACTTTTTTACCCGCGGTCCTTTTATTGAAATCATATTTTTATCATCCTTCCAACAACTGGCTGACTCATTAAAGACTAAAATTAGATCATCTTTTCAATAATAAAAAAGAAAAAGATATTGATGAATTCTATTCGCCGTTCTTTTTTTAAAAAATCAAACTAACGAGAATATTACAAATTTGGTCAGATATTATAGATAATTAATATTTTTTACTGCTTTTTAAAACGAAGTTTTATTGTAATATATTTATGAAAGGTTACTAGGTAGATGGGCTACTTAATGGTAATTGGTCTATTCATCGCCACAGAGCGGTAAAAAAGAAGGTAATCAACCACTTACTTGAATAAATACCTAAATATATTTTTTTATTCCATTCTAATCAACAATCAACTGCAAGTAGTGCCAGTATACTGCACAATAAAAGGTTCTTAGATTACTGCACCAAAAAATATATCACAGTCTCTCAATAATAAATTGATAAATTTAAAATATAAATAAAATAAATCAGTTCTAAAACCCAAGCTTTTATTAAAAGAATCAGCCTATATTCTGTCCCACTGCAGGGCAAAGGCCTCTATCATAGAAATCAAGTCATCGCTACTATGATGGGCTTAGGCTTAATCACCACGCTTGCCTAATGTGGATTGGTGTTCACATACTCGAGCTATGTTCAAAAAATTCGAAACATGCTTTTTGCTCGACCCGGGCCTTTTATTTACATCGATACATTTTTGATAAGTTCTTTCATTTATTTTGCACTCTATCTTGAGAGTTCACTGCTATATCGAATTACGTGTTGCATCTGAGAACGTATGTTACTTTTTTATTTCACTAGACCACTATTTTTATACACGATCTCTCGACACGATACGAGAATGCCACGCAAACTGCACGTATTGTTCGTTTTAAAAATAAGTCACCTACTTAGATATCGAGTAACAACCTGGATAAACTTAAAAAGGTTTAAAAAATATATATTGTGTACAAGTTCATGTTCCTTGATCCTGTACAGATGGCGTCAGGTCGATTTAACAATGCAGTGCAAAAATAACCCTTGTATCTCAGTCATAAGGACGGACAGTCCAAAATAAGGGTAACTCCACGTGTAAGTACATCAACTATCTGGCGATGAATATTATTTGAATGATAATTAACATACCATACTATATCATATATTATGATAATATGTAATGGAATTTAACAATATGTAGCTGATTGTAGAGGTAGCTGTAAACACACACACACACACACACACAACACGCGCGCGCACACACACACACACACACCCGCACCCACACGCATACATACATTATTTATCTACTTATTTCGGAAAATACTACCTCCTCGCAAGCATTCAAGTTTTAATGAAAAACACTGCTAATTTGAACTCTGACGCTTCGCAAAAATTAATAAACAGATAATTTTTACAATCAGGTTCATATTTCATTACAAGCAACATGTATCACTAGCAGCGACAATCGAAATCACAATAAATCAACTCTAAAACCGCTGATAGGCGCAATTACAAACAATAGCCCAGTTTTTGCGTCTAGGTAAAACAACAAAACAAAGCATGAGAATCAACAATAGCTAGTGTTACACTTGGGTGTTACAATAATGGTATCGATAATAATTTGCGTGCGATGCGGCCCGAGATACGGGCGCAGGCGACACGTAAGCGACAGGCGGCGCAATCGCGTCGCGATCGGCGCTCGCGCACAATGGCGGCACTATCGTGGCGCTGCCATCGCGGACAAGCGCGCTCGCACCATTACGATTGGTGCGGTCGACGGGAGAGCACCGAGGATGCGGATTAGCTATTTTTAGATGCTAGTTTGCTTGTGGAATGTTTGTTTAGTAAGATCTGATTTTTGCTGCATACGAATAATCATCAAGCATATTTTTTTCAAAATATTTATTATAATAATTATGATTGTAACGAAGATTCATAGTTAATGAATTAAAGGCAAGCAACGTTAATTAAAAATTGCAATACCGATTTTGCATGAAACAGTGTTTACGATGTATCTTCAAATAAAATGGCAATACCTTTTTGTATAGAGCAGTGGCGCCTTTTTCCTATTAATTTATTATTCACAAAATTGTTTTTTTTTGTTTATTATAATGTAATTAATGACTTTTGCTCAACAAATAGGTATATATCTAATCTCGGTCCGAACCAAGTTATACTTAGTAACAATTCATAGTATAATAATGAAAACCGCAAATAAAATTGTTCTCAACGGGTTAACGGCTTTTAGTGATAGGGCGGCAGAAAGAGTGCACTTGTGTTCTTGATATCAGAATCAACAAAGGTATCACAAACAAATTACTTAAAACTTACTCAATGTCGTATAAAATACACGGCCTTCTAAAGAAACCAAAACGCTATAACTCATCAGTCTTTGAACATGTATCAATTAACATAGAAATATTTTACTCATAAATAAATAAGCAAAAAAGGACATAAAAACCATTTCCTGCCATCACTCAAAGTCCAGCACAAATGACGTATGTTTTTTACCCCTACAAACATGGTTTTATTTTAAACGTTAAGTAGATAGAAATTGTAATAAAAATATGCAAAAGTGATATTGTGAGCAAGCGGAATCCTATTCCCATGGCTGATTTTCTACTTAACATTCGTAATTCAAAAGCTATAAAGTGAAGTTAACCGTTTGCTCGGATGCGGTCTAAGATGAAAGCGGACGCGATTTCAATTAGATATATTTTTTAATTTGCATATTTATAATGTTTATTTCATTAAACCTGCGTCTGCGTTGTGTTTCGCCAAGTGAGTGGGGCTAACAGAGGTCCAATAGTGAGGCAGGAGAGTTTAAAGCACTTATGATACCACTGGCATGTCTACTCGTCTGCGACCTACTACATAAAAAATGTTCTAGGATCATAATTTGTAGCACAGCTTAAAGGAGGCCTAAGATCAGCTGTGGATAGACAGGCTTTTTATTAAATGATATAAATATTCAATAGTGTTTGTCTTTTGTTATTTATGATGATAAAACTTGATTAGGTATATAATTTAGGTTACATTATACCTCAAACAAATTTAACTCCATTAATCGTCTTAGACGTATTTATGAAAACATTGACAATCAGAGAAAAGTATCATGATATCTTCTAATTACAAAATGAGTATCAAATCGGTTCAAGAAACAGGAAAAAATATTTTATCACAAAAAGTCGTGTGGGAAACAAATTCCATTTCCATTGAAAACCTTGGCCTTCAAAACTGTTACCCGCACCATAAATAGTTTTCCCACAAAAACGGGAAGAGCTGTCACCGCTAAAGGCATTATCCTACCGTCCCTCGTACACCGGCAGGCGAAACTGTCTCTAGGCCGGCCCAAGAAGGCAGCGATTAATAAACGCGGTCGCGTCAATAAAAGTCACGGTTCGACCATACACATGTCCCTCGCCAGCAGGTGTACGCCGTGAGATGTGCCTGTAGGGTTGGCAGAGGTTGTCTTTAAAATAGCATTACTTTATTTGTTATAATGCATTTAAAAAAATACTATTGAATTCGCGTGAGAATACAAAATAAAGCCTTTCAGCATATTAGAAAAGATTCTTAGTGTTCCTTTACTGCACTAAAAGCTATAGTTTATTAAATACTAATTAGAGACACAATTTCCCAATTCGTATTTTTTGTGTCGGTTGTGTTGTTGAAGTGTTGCTAGTGGACCGAAATAAATAAATAAACTCCTAGGTTATAAAGCCGTGACCTGGTTATAGTTAGGCGTAACTGGTTTAGCCTGATGCATCTTTTCTGTAGGTATAATTAAAACTCACCACACAACTTTCTTCAACCTCAAAATTCTCTTCAAAATATTTGTAAATGCACAGGTTAGTACGGTTAACCATAAAAATAAAAACAGTACCAGTAAAACATAAAAATTACAGTATTTTTGTAGAAAGTTATGACAACAGCCAAGTAAAAATATTCAGTGATCGACTACTACTTTCCAGCCACCATAGCAACCATTAAACCTTCCGTGCCAGTTCGGGCCATTGAGTCATTCCCTAATCAAATTGCAAATACATTCTCACAAACTGGAATTTTTCATTCCATTCTTTACCTTGAGAATTTTCGACAAAACCTGTTCCGTGCCAACCCTGGCACGAACATATTGTATGTACCTACTATGTAAATTCCTTTCGCGGACTGATCCTGTCAACATTTTCATACCATCATACTGAAAGGGTATTTAAATGCATATTCAGTCTTTCATTTGCGCAATTATATTAAAAGTTTGAACGATGATAGCTCTGTGAATAAAATCGTGTGCATTATTTAGTATGTTTGTCAGTTGTTCCATAACTACGGGCATTTATGTCCTTGGAAGTCGAAGGCCAAAGCAAAGCTGAAAAATGTAAACAAAATGTAACTCTACTAATAGCCAACGAAAAAACAAAAAACACTTACGCGATGCAACTGACATCCGGCGCCATCTATTAGTTCAGGTTGAAAACATTTTCCGAAACCAAGTGAGGGCTGTCCACTACTAGGTCAATATAAATCAATTGACGACGTAAGTTCCAGCTAGTTTCTAGTAGTTTCGACGTTTCCTTTTTTTTTATGGTATAGGTAGCAGACGAGCAGGCGGATCACCTGATGGTAAGCGAATTGCCGCCGCTCACGGACACTTGCAACACCAGTGGAGTTAAAAGTGCGCTGCCACCTTTTATCCCCTTCCCCCCGGGTGGGCCTCCGGTACCCTCACTCACTCGGCGAAACACAGCACAGGGGCTGCTTCACGTCGGTTTTCTGTGAGGCAGTGGTATCACTCCGGTCGAGCCGGCCCATTCATGCCGAAGCGTGGCTCTCCCACAGTTAAAAGTTTCCTTGCGAGACTCGCATTCCCGTACATTTGTGAAAACCAATTTTATTTGAACAAGATTTTGCATCTACAGCGCCTGCGTGGCTTAAACATCGATGAATAAATATTTAACTTCTCCTATTTAAGCCCAATGAGGAATAGCGCGGTGATTTCTATCACGCTTAGACTGGATTCCTTGGGTTTAATATGAATTTCCTTATAATTGGTTTTGTGATTATTTTGCGAGATATTTCTAGAAAATATTGTGCGCAAATGTTTTCAAGTGAATGGCGATGGAAGAAATATAACTAGGGATTAAATAGGTAACTGGCGCAAGATAAAAAATAATAGGTATGATAAAACTAAGATTTTAATTTAAAATATTGAAACAGACCTCTGCTAATTTAGTAGTTATAGTTGTAAACATAATTGTGAAGCTTATTCATAATACCTGTTCCAATCATAGAAGCTAAGGACAAATGGTTATAATATTATACCTATTAACTATTTTTATTTCTACAGAGACTACGTATGTTTACATTTTAGTTAGTCTTACTTAGTCACTTTTTATTTGTAAATTTTATAAAAGCGACATCATAATTTATAAACTGTGACAAACCTTAGTCTCCATTTAGTAATAACTAGTGGCCAGCCCCTTCGTTTCGGGAAAGTAGTTCCACTGTCTATCAATAGATGGCGCTGGGGGTCGATTACATCGCGCAAATGTTTCGTGTTTTCGGTTTACCTATAAGCCCTGACGTGGACTATGAGATTAACCTCTTTATAAATAGTATAGAAGATAAGTTAATAATGAGGTATTTGCTTGCTTTGTCTTTTCTTGTTTGAGTCGTAATCTATTACAAAAATCTCAATTTTTAATTTGGTTTTATTCGCATTCTAAATGGACATAACAGGCAAAATTGTCAAGATAGTCCACTTCACACCTTGCTCAAGCCCCACGATAATTGAACAGACTAACGCCAAACGCCAATCAAACGCATCCGGCGCGCGCGCACCGCAGTCAATCCGTCGCGAAAGCTCGCGGCTGGGTGTTTAACGATGCAATCGTTTGCATAGGGGGCCAAGCGTCCGACCTATTCTCACGTCTGTCCGGCAAGTTTCCTTTTAAAGATCATTTTCACTGTGTTCAGAATATTTAAACAGAGTCCAAATTGTCATTTTATGAGAATTTTGCTGTCCGTAATCCGTTATCAATGTACTTCTTGTATGTTTGTATTGTGGGAGAGCCATGCTTCGGCATCAATAGGCCAGCTTGACCGGAGTGATACCACTGCCTCACAGAAAACCGGCGTGAAGCAGCTCCTGTGATGTGTTTCGCCGAGTAAGTAAGGGTACCGGTGGCCCATCGGGGAGAAAGGGGATAAAAGGTTAGCAGCGCACTTGTGACTCCACTGGTGTTGCATGTGTCCATGGGCGGCGGCAGTTGCTTACCATCAGGTGATCCGCTTGCTCGTCTGCTACCTATCACAAAAAAAAAAAGATTGAGCAAACAAGCTAGTGTTACGAATACAGACAACATAGGAATTACAAAAACAATACTCAAAACATACACCGTAAAATGCACAGCTATTCCATACATACCTAATAGTCTGGTGAATATTATTATTTAGTATCGAACAGCGGATTTTTATTTTGTTTAATTTTGATGATCAAACATGCTGAAGGGGCAGTATCCGTGTTACCTATTGTAGCCTTGGCTTTGAAATTAAAACGATCAAGCTTTAAAGGTGTATATCTAAAAAAACTTGATGGGTATCGACCCCGTTGCAAAAGCATAAAAGACACTAACAAAGACGTCTTCGGGATTTGTTCCAATGACTATATCATCAACATTTGAAATCTGTACACTGAATATAATTTATTGCTTTATAATTGTAATAGGAAATTCTTAGAACCAAACGTTGCGTAAAGATTTACCTCCTTTTAAGGAGGTTGGATTGTCCTCTCACCATTAAACACCTGTTCTTGCGCTCACACGCTGGTGAATCAGCAATAACTGTTACCTGAAAAGGAGAAATATTGCGTTATTATTCAGTCACAAACATGCGAGTAAAATTGAATTCGAAAAAAGTGTTAATTGAAATTCGCACACAATCAATTAAGAAGATGTTCACGTGGTGGAAAATGAAGTGATGCATCCGTATCGTCATCTAAAGTCAGTTTAGTGTAAGATTTTCTTGTAATTAACAACTCAAATGTGAAACAAAACACTGTAAGTATAGTAACTGTATCTGTGAACATTTACAACCCTTTAACCACGTCTTCTACCACACATTCTGAACTGAATGTTTATCTTATGACTATTGGGAGAAGCCGTGATTAAAGGGATGTACATTTTCATAGATACACCCTGTATCTTGCGTACGTTTTACGCTTCAGTAGCCTTACCATGAGTTTGAAATACTATCCTCGCTATCGACAACTATCGCTTTGTCTCATTAATTGTGATGCATTTGAAAGAGACAGAGCAATAGTTTAAGTTATGTCAGTTTTAGATGTCAACTCATGGAAGCGCTACAGGAGTGTAAAAAAACCAGCCACAAATGAATATCGCACATAATCAATTAAGATTTCGCACAGTGTAAAATCGAGTGGTACAGTCGGCCGCGCGGGCCGCTCGCTAAACCCGCGCGCAATCTGACATTTATGAGTGCCATAAAAACGCTCAAGCAGTGACTTTTACTACTTGTTTAGTGAACATAAATGTCTTTGCCTTACCCGCGCTCAACGTCGCCCGTATTTAAAAGCGCACAGTTTCGTGCTCAGTTTTGCTCCTTTTGCCCCTTTTTATTTACTGTTACTGTACTGTTATGCAACTGTATAATGCTTTGGTTACTTTTCAGTGACAATTTATGGGTGTCGTCTTTTGTCTTTATTTTACTGTTGTGAGAACATGTTTGTTCGAGTTTTGTTTCTGTGAATATTTTTGAATTGCATACCATGACAAATTGGCTTTTAAAATTCTGCATACTTTCTTGGGGGCGTGTGATTGTTTGTTTTAGTGTTCAAACGTTTTATACGACGTCTTTTATCGCCTATTTATAAAAGTGTTTTGTGTGACTTTCACATCATTATTATTGTAAACAAAAATAAAAGTTTTTGTCTTAACTACATATTATTTTTGTTACAGGAAAGCACTCTGAACTTTTGTTAATTAAAGAATAAATAAATATTCATGCAGGTCCAACTATTAAAATAGTCAACGTAGTTATAAAGTTTATAAACATCGTAAACTTTGGAACCCTATGTTCCGTAATGCCATGTTTATTAATGGCGATGAAGCCCCTAAATGAAGTTTTAGTTTTCCTTTTCTTCTTAAAAAGTTTAGTCCAATTTTTTTCTGGGACATGGCGAAAATTGGCTTGGCTCTTTCATTTTTCTTCTTAGTCCTATTCTACATTACTGAAGGTTGTGCCTATTCTGATAAGCTTTGGTAGATAGCTTGTCAACTCCAACGAGTTCAATACAGTTCACACGTGGTCAAACCAACGGTTTGTGATCATTCTCAAGTCACTCTTCATCCACGCTGCCAACTACAACCCGCTAGCGAAGTCTGTACAGCTGCCTCCGAGATATGCGCCCAAAGTGATAGCATATTTTGGATATTCTAGTCTTCGTGTTCTTTTTTCTACTTCTAGGAACATCTTTATGAGTTCAATTAAAAAATCCTTCATCAAATCAAAGCTAATCACATCATGCGTATCGCGTAGGTTTTAACGACCAGAGTTATGAATGTCGATTCGTATCTACATGTTAACAACGCCCATAAAACTAATTAGACAGTTAGAAGTAGTTAAAACCACCTTTATTATTCTGCAAAGGTTTGCTGAGTAATGTAAGTACACCTTGGAGTTAATCACTTTAATTGAAAAAGAGAAAATAAAGATCAAGATAAAAATCATACATGAAACAATTACAACATTGCAGATACATAATGCAAACTGTTAATGAAATTGTATGAAACTGTAATTAAAAATATTCTAGTTTTGTTCATAGCGGTAAAGCCTATCATGTATGTACAGTTAAATATATGGAATCACAAGTAAATAACTTAACACACATTAAGTAAGTATTTGAGATCTCATGATTTTGCAACAATTAATGATGAATACTTAGACTTTACCTTCTTAGAATACAATTTATAAGTAGGCCTTAGAGTATAGATAAGGTATGTAGGTTACATAACTCTAAGATGTAGGCTCATCGTTTTAATGTAGTAAAATCAATGTGGCGAGTTTTTAACAATCGCTACTGTGTCTGATATCAAACTACTAGACCAATACGAATAGATTCTCATAGTAGATAGGCTGTGATGACTGGCAGGAGGTGGCTCTTATTATTGGAGGCTAAGGCTCACTTTGGGTTGCTGCGCCAGCCTAGTTAGTTACATAGTTAGTAGGGGTCATTGAAATTAAATATCCGCTTGATGGCGCTATATAGGCGGTCCAGCTTCAAAGTCATGTTGTTTTATACGCAACAGTAATTTTACCTTTTAATGGATTTTTTAAGTCCTTCAGAAAAAAAAGCAATCTTCTTTTTGATGGACCTCACGTCGACTAACTCCATAAAGCAGATGTTACAATCGCTGTGGGCCTCATTAATAGGTACTCTCTTTGCCCCCTTTCTTGACATCAAGCCTGCCCTAAACCTAGTTTGGTTAACCATTGATAAATATTCACAAATCGTCCCGACACTACGTTTTGGCAGTATCAACGGCGAACACAGGCCACCCACATGCCTAAGCCTACATACCACCAGGTTTACGGCAGGCCTGTAGAAGAATAATAATGGTGCACCTATGCGGTTGAAGGCCACACGGACAATAGAAACTCTTGATTGCTTTTTGTCCTTTCTAGTTTGTGACATAATCAAACGAAGATTCTTATACTTTTTTAAATATAGCGCATTACGTCATAGTCTCATACATGACCGCTAGTGGCGCTAGTGACGTTGAAAACAAATCCGTATAAGGACAAAATGTCATTAGGTCTATTAAAAAAAAACAAATAAAACTGACCAATCATGATATTGATTGCAAAGTGATAAATTGTTTCGGTGAGACCTATTAAATACCTAAGTACCCACCTTAATGACTTATTGAGCACTAAGATTGATTAATCATCAAAATTAGCAGCCTGTGTCAATAACTTGTGACAAAAATAGCTTTATAACATCTATAGAAAAAATATCTCTTCATGAATGTTCGATCCGAAAGGCAATCCAAATTGATACTTTTTGCAAAAGCATCTTAATTTAATAAGTGCCCATGTATTGGCAATTTATGAACAATGTCCATTTCCATTATTTATACCACAGTTGCCGCAGTGGCATTAGTAATGCCGGCAGGTGCTCATTCGTATTGCGCTATTGCTGGTATTCCATCATTTGTCAACACATCTTTAAAGTCATTAATTTTGTTCGGAGTATGACGGCTTTATCAAGTGTTTTGAATTTTGCTGCTGAATTTTTGCAAGTAACATTGTCTTTTTTCTGTTTTGTTTCTTTTATTAATGGACTGTTTTTGCTTCAAGCATTTTCCCTGATATTCAATTTGCTTGATTCTCCATTTTCACAGTAAACATTAGATTAACATAAAAAATCTTACTGATTTTGTATGCTCTAGGTATTCAAGCCATTTATTACGATCCTCGACGAATCGAACAAATCCATTCACAGACTACCTTACGGGACTTAGATATTCACAAGCGTCTATCGTACGGGACTTACGAGACAGCTCTGTTTATACGAGCAGACTATTGAAATTAGTCCTTAAAACTAGTGGCCTACGTGGCCCATGTCACGTCCGAAAATTTTGCAAGAGAATAATGCGGCCTGCTTCCTACATCATCAATACAAGACCTATAAACCCTGCTTGCTATTCCCGACTGCGCGCGCTTATTTCCCGCTCCAAAAGAAAGTCCTTCTGCATACCATAGTAATATATTCGTCCGCCAAACGATACCTTGTTTTCGCTACAAATTAGACAATTAGGAGTCGGCGGGTGATGCTAAATCTATTCAATTAAAGCTGAATCCGCGCCGGTCACCTACCGCGGTGATTTTTTAATCGTATGTATTCAGCGTGCGATTCGCACGTCCATTTCGCATATCAATGCGTTGGACAAATTGATGAAAAAACGTGGACGCGTGTCCGACAGGAGACGGCGAAGGTGCGTTTTGAAATAATTGCGGGCGCAATGAATAATTATTGCGCTTTTAATATCTGTGTACGTTTGCTGTGGGAGATGCATGTAAATTGAGTGCATAATGAGTTAATTAATAAATGTTGTTTAGTTTTTTTTAAACAATCACCATCAAAGTACGGAATTAAAAAGTTACTGAAAATAATAGACAGGATGAAATTAAAGCTGAACCAAAAGTTTTTTGAGATCTGCTGTCAAGGGTTGGGGAAAAAAATATGCACCTGATTCTGACATGATAATTTCAATTTACAGGCTTACAAGTAAGAAGATAACCTGGTATCATAGTTCAGTGAATCTAATTCATCACGTAGGTAATGGGTGAGGTCTTCATGCCAAATACTTGAAAGGCTCGCCGATTGAAAAACTACATTCATCATTGTAATGCCTTTAAATTCTGTCCGTGTGTTATTTATTATGTATTGTGATTTGATCTATGTTTACGCTTTAGTGGTTTTGGGTGCTTGTAGCCATTTAATCACAACGGAACTAGTTTTGTGAACTGTTCATTCTTGACTAAATATGCTGACAACCTGTAGTTATCAGTTGATATGAAGTTAAAATGGCGTTGAGAAATGAGTGCGGCAAAATACTAAATATTGTTTTATTTATGTGATAGGTGTCAGACAGCCAGACGGATCACCTGATTAAACCGGCACATCGGCACACCGGCACACCGGCAATTGGCCGCCGCTCATAGACACTTACAATAAAGTGGAGTCACAGTGCGCTGCCAATTTTTTTAACCGTTATAATTGTTAATTCAAACCCTAAACGGAAATGGTAAATTATTATATTCTGCACATCACAAAGTTATACATGATATGGAAGTGAATCCCACTAAGATACGTATACAAAGCAATGTGCACGAAAGTTTAAAAAAGTAAAATATAGGGAGACACGAATATAAACAACAATGATATTCATTGAGTTCTAAATATAGGCTAGCAAGTAAAGCCTATGCTTCATCATGTTTAGCAAGCAAAAAGGCAGGAAGATGAAAAATGGAACATCAAAATACATTCAACAGTTTTGGAGCGAATAACTCCGTAAAGACATTTGCAAATGATCGTTGGACACGAAAGATACATCAGTATATTTTTGTGACCTACTTCATTTCTTTTGAACGTTAGGTATTTTCTTCAAAAATTCTGTGTAGAATGATTTACTACTTTTATGCTTTTCTGTAGCTATTGTTAATTTGTAAAGTTTTTTCTTAGTATTATTTGTTGACAGCTTATTTATTTGCAGATAAGCCAAAGCCATGGATTTATATGTTTCGATGTCTGAACTATCTTTACCAAAAGATCTTTAAATATTATCTGTGATTTAAAGCAAATCAAAAATCACTCAGCACATACCTTTGGTTGCAAAGAGAAGATTGAGATTGCTATTATCGTTGATACAAATATAAACTCTGTGTGTGTTTTAAGGTGTTTTGTTTATGAGGCGTGGCAGCGAACGGCGGCAAGCGTGCGCGCCCGCCGATTGACAGTGATCTATCGACTAGCGCACATTCGCGATTGTGACTGAATGTGTCGAATTGAGAACGAAAAACCGGGTAAGCAATTCTAGTGCACTCGACATTGGAGTCGAATTAGAAATTTGCATGGACGAATGTATGAAGTCTCTAAATTCGACTTCACTGCCGAATGCACGAGAGAGCTTTAAATAGTGTAAAATCATCATCTATAGTATTTATAAAGATGTTAATGTCATAGTCCACGTCAATGCTTATAGTTAACTGAAAACACTTGCGCGATGTAATAAAACCTCAGCGCCATCTATTGACGATGACGTAAGTTAAGTAATTAAGTGAGTGAGGGCGGGCCACTATAATATGTTCGATTTCGTATCTGTATCAACAAAAATAACTAGTCATTGATATTTATGTGTGAATTTTCCACTTTCAGGTTTCGTGACGACAGGAAAGATCTACCAGAGAGGAGCGATGAATTAAATCACCAAATATTTTGATAAAAACAACAAATCTTTACTGTTATAATACTAGGTATAACAATAATTAAATAAGGTACATATTTCAAATAGGTTTGATTCCTCCTCCATGTAACAAAAACAATGCTGCTAGCCGGTAAAAAGACAGCTGACGAAAAATTTACACAATTATTTTTAAACAGATATAACAGTGAGAAAGTGAATTATTCGATGACAAACAACTAGAATGAAAAACATTCTGCTTCAAAACTGTTGATCAAAGCTACGGTAGTCAAATGATGACGTAATAGCAGCCATAAATCCAACTCCAAGACTTAACCGAGGAGCAAGTTTCTTTAATCCGCTATAAAGATGATGGATTTCAACTCGGATCTCGTGCAAAAATGTTCCTCAAAGTGTTGACTAGAAACAGGTCCGCATAAATACATAGTCATACCTATCAGTTGCGCTATTAGTTAGATAGTACTATCCACGTACTATCAGTGGCAACAGCTGACCGGTGGCCGCCTATTTATCAAGGCCTACTAATAGACACGACTAATTGTGTACAGACAGATTAGCAATTCATGCGTTTCATTTACAAGATACGACGCTGCTCGATTTATGTCACTGTTTATGGACTCGTGATTACTGGACGAGGATTTTTAGCCACTCGACTCTGCACGCAATGCTTGAGTGGAATTGGTTAAAGTTTTTGAAGTTATTTGAGGTCGACTTTGTAAGGGTTACGTCAGGGAAGCCGTTCTAATTCTACAACTAAGCAACATGTAGGTAACTAAGTAAAATCTTCAATCTACACATTATATAGTTGAAAAGCCAGTATGATATAGACTGCTCTAATTTGAAAGCAGGCTCTGCTTTTAAGATGAAAAGCAAAAACAGCAACTATTGGAAAGCCGTTACTACCAACAACACAATACCAACGTCATAATGACGATGGGATTATAATTTTAATTACTATTTTCTTGTAGAGTCGACAATCAGTAAGTAAACAGTCGCCTATAGACATCCACATCGCTTATTCTATCAACAATGTACCTAGTTTCATAATTGAATATTCTCGAAAATTTATTGCATCTTGTAAATAGCTTACAAAAAGCAACAGACCAATCATCTATCTTTAAATAGATGCGACTAATTGTGTAGCCAGATTTGCAATTCATAGGCTTCATTTACACGATACGACATTCGATTTGAACCTCACTAATTACAAAGTTAATTTATTAAAGATTATGACGTGCTGTTAAATGAGACATGAAATGAGTCTTTACTTTTTGAAACAGTTTTGGCGAGGATGTGATACTGAATGGTATGTAAACTTGACGTGTAGTTACATCTTCATCATGTTAATAAAGAAAAGATATGATACGGCTGATGAAACGTACCTTTAAAAGTAAACTTTCGTGTTGTCTTTACTAGTCGTGTTCTATGGAACGACATTTGTGATTCCTTGCCACTTTGTAATAATCTTACCTAACTTTGTAGTACCTAACTGTTATTCATTGATTGCTAAAAAGACCACGACGATACACGAAAAAATTACACAAGTGATGTGAAAAGTGCAAAATCTTTTTAAATCACGCTATTTAAAGTCGTCAATGTACACAAAGCTTCAGTTCTCACCAGGTGATTTGGACCAATTCCGACGCCGAGTCTGGTTTAAATGTTAATAGCCAAGTGTCGAAATTATTAATTACAGTCAGACGTCACGGGGACGTTACGCATGCAGATTGGTGTGCTAACGAACGATTAAATATGCATATGTGCATGCGCATTTAATAGTTGCGCTGTGAGATTTGGTTCTATCGATTCAGGTGTTTTGGTTTGTTGTGTGTTTTCGCCATTCTGTAGGAAATTTCATTTTCTTTAACTGAAGTAGTTCACCTTGTAGCTTACTTAGCTTTATGGTAAATATTTAAGTAATCTAGTGTAGAATTTTGTTCGGTTGTTTAATTTTAACTTTCGCGCCATCTTTGTTTATTACCCCTAGATTCTTAATTTTGAATACTCAGTGATACAAATCTTGAAAATTATGAAACTTTTTTTTTCACTATTTTTAAGGATTTTAGCTGCAAAATAATTGTTTCCGTGAAATATGCAATCCCATGACTGTAATCTGTTTTGTTTTCCTTGAATTAATAAATAAATGTCCTAATTAGCATATTTTCAATTTCAGAAAACTACAGATGAAGTAGGATATTAGTTGTAAAGTATTTAGTTAAACAAATACGATTATCAGTATCATAAAAACATAAAATGACATAACAGCGCTTTGAAAATATGTAACAACAATTTAACATTCAAAACGTCTGCCTACATTTTACAACATCCATTAGATGTTTACGACCTTATATTAGTTCCAATGTCACGGACAATACAGTAACAACAGCTGTTTTATAGACCAATACAGTTAGAATGTCTAGGTAAAGACAAGTGTTAATATTTTATTAATATAAAATGTGAAAAGTGATTTTCAACATTAATAATGACATGATAGCACACTAAATGACGAAAGAAAAAAATGTCTTGGAAGTCGTGCAAGGAGTACCTACCAAGATATCGGTTGAGATGATGATAATAGTGAAGTTAAAGGTAAGTTACTCTAAGTTGATAAAATCATAAGCAAAGGAGATATCAAACCTAATGTACTTAGTGGAGATGAAAAACGTGCCACTGTTTTACCTTTGAAATTTCTCTTGCGTGATTCATTATAAGCAAATTAAATCTAACATTTACATAACAACACGATTCGGTTACACGAAATCGTGATCTCTCTAGGCTAACTTTCAATGGTAATTAAAACGGAAGATATATTAATTTTGTGTGCTGAAATGAAACCCTAAATAAATCATGCTCAGGCAGTTGACCTTTTTGATAACGTTGTTTGTATGTATATTAAAATTATCGCATAATAATTATGCAATAGTGAAATATGATTTAAGAGATGAAATTGATAAATTAGACTTTTAATGATGTAATCTATAGATTGAAATATTGTTGCAAGTATACTATTTCATCAAAATGAATATTCTTTTGAGTGCTTTCTGCTATCAAAATATTATTAATTTAACATTAGTATGGCAGTTAAATCATAAACTGTTTCTTAGTTTTAAGGTCGTATTTTTTTTTAAAGAACGTTCCCATCATTAAGCCCATTAGTTTTCAACGGAGGTACTCGGAAACCCTTTTAGATACTAATAAACCGAAACAATGTGTCCACGTGCTGGCTCCATTTCATTTACATTTAGTACACGGACCTTTTGACTCTTTATAGAATATAATATCAAATTCAACCGGTTATTTATTGCTTGTCGGCTGTCACAAATAGTCCGATCCTTTCGAAAGATATGCCGGTTCGTAAGTACAGGTACGCATTGTTTAATAATTACAATATAATTTGATGACTGACATAGCACTGCTTTGCAGAAGGAACACAATGACATCATACGGAAGCATGCGTTGGAGAAGAAAGAAAGTCTAAAGAGTTTGTGCAGTTTTCAAGACTTAAATATGCTAGCGTGGTAAGATATTATGAAGGGTCTGAATTGAAATAGACTTGTGAGATGAGAAGCTCTTGCTTACTACGTTTATACGAAATAAACTAAGATTGAATGTGACTATAGAACTGATTTAGATAGTATTCTCAATTTCAATAAATGCATTTATTATTATTCATTAAAAGCAATCAAGCAACTTGGTCAAAACCGAGGCACTCCTTTTTTTTCTATAAGTGGTAATTGATCTAAAATTATAAGGTTTACTGCTAGTAGTCGCTGCAACCATATTTCACTCAAAGGAACAAAACTAAAGAATCACCATTCCTACACTTCCCGGAAGCCAATCGGTGTCACAGCACCAATCGTAGGCCCTATATTAACATTCACTGAACAATGATCCGGGAGTTATCACGTATCGAATAGAATAGAGTCATAATATTTTATGATCCCTTGTGCGCCTTACTCGTCAGGCTTCGGTGTTCGAATTTTAAACGTCCACCTATTGGTATATTGATGGATTGGACTCGACCCGGCCGCGATACCGATACGGTAGCCATTTTAGCATGTAAACAAACGAGTGCCTAGCCAACGAAGTTAGCCACACTAAAGGTGTTCGGCAATTTCGGGCTCTATCACAAAGTGGAAAGACTGCAATTCTAATTTAGTAAAAGAGTGACTTATCTGTAGACAATATTAAACTATTTACGTTGATACCAGTTTGTATGTGACTGAGAATTCTATTAGACTTTGTCAACAAGTGGGAATACAAGCAAGGCCGCTTGTAAGGAGCACACCACAGAACAATATTGTGCAATATTGAATATTCCCTTTGATTCGTCACAAAAACTGTATTGTTAAAATTTGTACAGTATAATTGAAGGCGTGAGAGCGCTAAAGACATTGGTTCATCCTCATGGAAAATTAGGATAGGTGCTTTTAAAAACACTGCTTATTTTAGAGCCTTTGGGAAGTAAGTTAATTTAAATCAATGATGTGACATAATATGTACAGGTAATGCGCCCAAAGACACTCAACCTAATTCTAATTTTAAAGATAATGTTTCCTGTGAAGAAAGGCGCCATTGCGATTACTGAAAGAAAGACGTCATACCAAAAACTGATAGAAAGACGTCATACCCATTCATACTTTCTTGAATTTCCAAACACAATAACAGGGGCTTACAAATATTTTAATACTGAAGTAATACATCTGGGTTAGTCACGATCTCTTTTCTGGTACTATTGCAGCACCCTGGGCTAAATGTACGTGATATCCATTTAAGGAATGCTGCAAGTAGCAATTTTCCTACAAGGGGAGGTCTATGTGAAATTGACGCCTTGGGCAATATCTGTAATAAGAGTAGGTACATATAATACTATCAAACAAGGAGACCAAAATGAAATGGGTCACCAGCATAATATTGTGGTTATTAGATTTCAAACTTCAAAAAGCAAAAATGACGAGTTTCAAATTTAAAATATCGGAACACTAGTTGTCTCCTCTCACTTCGTTTCGGGACATTAATTTCAAACAGTGCCAATAGATGGCACTAGGCGTTTATAACGTGTTTCGCTTTTTCGGTAAGGCTTCTCGTTGTCTATAGAATTTACATCTTTATAAATAGTAAGTATAGATAAGTTGTTGCGGCCTTTGACTAAGTTTTTAGGTGCAAAGCTGATGGCTTATTAATGTTCTGTCACTTGCTAAAATCAAATCTTTGGCTTAAGTAACCAAATCTGTATGTTAAATCGATTCTTACCTTAAATTGGTTATCTGTACCTAGACCAATTGAAAGTCTTTTCAATTTAAAGGACTTGAAAAGTAACAATAGTTACTTTGTCATTGATTCAAAGATATGACAATCAGCAATAGAAATGCATGCAATAAAAACTTTTTGTAATTTTTTTTAACAAATTTGTTTTTATCTACCTATCTCATCAAGCCTAGTTAACGGAGTTTCCAAAATTATAAGCATCCACTCAAATCCAATTTTCAAATTCACGGCTCAGGGCCGTAGTTAGCAACTTTAATTAAAACTTATCTCTGGGTAGAATGCGGCCGGTTCACTCGGCCAGGCTCAGAGGCAGCAATGCATAATGCTTGCGTGTTATACCAAATGCTTATTTGCTGTATTGTTTGTTAGTACTGTGCGCAGAGAAATGGAATGCTTGTTGTAATTAGGGGTTTTAGATCAGAAATTGTACAGGAGTGGAAGCCGCTACCTGATTTTGACTTCGATTTAATTGAAAATGTAGCGCTTCACCTTAAGTGACACTTATAAAATATATGGTTTCGTGACATTTGTTTCACATCAAACCAATAGATGGCGCTCAGTGTCAATTACATCATGCAAGTGTGACGCTTTTTTGGTCGTTGTACATTAAATTTATCACTTTATTAGTTTAAAAGTAGATTATAGCGATCTCAATGCCTCATGTATAGACTCAATGTTTAATTAAAAACTACTTTAAAGATCCGAGACCAATTTTTAGTCATATTTTCTTCGTAACGAGCTCACACTTAATATGTTTTGATTGTTTATGTTACTGGTGGCAGACGAGTAGACTGTTCACCTGATGGTAAGTGAATGTCGCCGCCTATAAACACTCGTAACACGAGTGGAGTCACAAGTGCATTGCCAACTTTTACGCTTTTTTTAATCTGTTCAAGTTCATGAAACAGTTCACTTTATATAATTCTGTGTGATTTAAACATTTTGTTCGTTTTAGGTGTGTATCTGCTAACCCTACCCTGGATTAGAACGTCGCCAGGGAGCTGGCAGGCAGCTTGCATATGTTCAAGTGATTTTTCACGGGTTCCGTACCCGTGTTCAAAGGGCACGCAGCCGGTGTCGCAATCACGATCCTCGATCACGACTACTCCTCTAGTATTTATTTAACATTATCACCACTCCCTCCTTCGCACATTTTCAACCCTAACACTCTCAATTTAAGACTTAAGATCAGCGCAAAAGCGCGCTCTGTTCTCGTTTTCGACGGTGCTTTTTTGATAATAGAAAATGAACTTTATTTTGCACAAGACAAGGTTGGGGAGAATGTAAAAGTACGTTTGCCTGATAGCAAAATGTCTCTAGACCGTGTCGCTACTAGCCTTAAATGCATTAAGTTTGTTCTAAAGATAATAATCGTTGCGAATGCTTTGTTTCAAAGATAGAGTTGTTGTCGGTGATTTATTTTTGGTCAAGTTTTGTTGGACTTAATACTGGTTGAGACAATGCAAATTATTATTTATCTATGCAACGCAATCGTTAACAATTCTAAATTGTAATGTTTGCTTGTTCAGATACAAAAAGATGAAATCGGTATCATAGATTAATTAAATGCTTAAGATAAAAATTAATTGCAATTATGAATATTCATAATGTGTCCAAATGTTTGCAGAACATCTATCATTTGGGTAATTTTTTGTCAAGTTTTTAATACCAGTCATTAATAATACCCAAATTAAGCGATAATATATTTAATTTATGCATTAGTCATAAATGAATGAATGACGTAGTATACGTTTATAAAACACAATATGCTTAAGGTAAAACTTAAACTACAAAAATCTCTACAAGTTCACTGTTCCCACAAATATAAATAGTTTCCTTCAGCAATGTGTTACATAGTGACTTAATACTACTACTTTATTACATCACAGACTTGTAACAATACAGGGGAGGCAACCTGTAGGTCCCAGACTAGGATAACCCTGTATCATGGGCACCCACTTACAACAAAGCGTCAGATCATGTCAAATACATCTTAAGTGTGTATTATTTCTTGTAGGCAATTTGGATTTATGTATAAGGCGATGCAATGTACGTACTTAATACAACATTTACATCATCCAAATGATAACATGAGTGGTTTGTGACACACGCCTATTTTTTCATATTATGCGGAGTTATGTGTCATAAATTAAACGTTATCAATACTAACGGCCAGTGTTGAAATAACGAGTTAGGCCCAGGAAATTCCTTCGGAAAAACGGAAAAAAGAAATCCACGATTTTCCTCGGTTAAAAAAAATATCAGAAACATTCACCTAACCTGGTTTATTAAAATAATTTCGGAGGAGTGCGTGAGTTTTCCCCAAACTGTCCATCGACACGCAATGCCCTACCGGCCAAGTTAAGAGTGCTGTTCTGTAACCAAAACATCTCGCTACTTGAACTTTAGCTGCAGCAAAATATGGGTGATTTTAGGAAACGAGTTTTTGGAGTGAAAGTGAATGTAAAGTTGGTGAAAGTGGAAGCATTTTGGGAACCTAATCAGTAGCTGAACCTGTCCCTCTGACTTATTGCGCCGGTACATTCATAAACATAGATTAGGATTACTTATGTTTAGCCAACACGAAAAAACTAATTAAGCTTTGAAATAAATCAAGTGATAGTTCTTGGTTATTTTTGGTAAGTTTATCTTACTTAAATGTCTCTAATTTTATAATTCGAATAATTTATTCTGTTATCCTATCTGAGCTACCTTCTTAGATCAGTATGTACCTACCTACTTATTTGTTTGAAATATTTTTGGTAGTAAATACTTAACCTTTACCTACCAACTCATAGGTATCACGTTTTCGTATGGTTAAATATTATTTCATATTAATAATGTAAATGTAATCGTGTCTTCCTTGTTTAGGCTAGCAACAAAAAACAATGTTCAATATTTTTCACAAATAGCAAAACAAAAACATATCCGTAATAAATCACCCCATTCCCCGTTTTGACACATCGATTTATTTCACAACATTGTCACTGGCACACCCTTACATCTTTGCCGGAGATATTTCTCTATACCCTCCCCCCCACCGAGGGGGCTGGACATAGACAAATGACGCTCCCTGCGCCCTGCCGCCGAATGAGCTATGGCTACCAATCGTGAGCGCTGCTCTGGCAGCCATTTTTAATTTTTAGGGGTTGGTTACCCCTGTTAGTATTATTAATAAGTGCGTTTTATATCTAGTGCTCAAGTTAGATTGAATAATTAAGGCGTTTGGGAATGCTAAACTTTCTATTGTTTTACTTTTTTATTATAATGTTCTTTATTTAAATTAATACCATATGTAAAATTTTTAATGATCAAAAATTAATAATTTTATTAATATATTCGAACGAATAAATGTCATAAATCTAACTGAACAAGTCTATTAAACAATACCAGTTGAAAATAAAAACAAATAAAATAACAAATCAAATCGGGATTTTACGCCGATTACAAATTCATAACTTATCATTTAAATAATAGTGCACATTAATTTAAAACGGCTGTTAAATCAACACTTAATTTTATTGTTTATTGATATCCTAAATAATATTATGATTATCTCAATAGCCTTGTTAGTTCATAATAAGTTAATAAGCCACCGTTCGACATCGTGTAAACATTTGAGGAACTGCCCATTAAAATCAACTTTAATGCCTCATAAAAATGAATGCGCTCTTAATCGTCCATTCAACGAATTTGTACGAGTAAAGCACGCCCTCTAACGGGCCGGAGCCACACTACGCGTCACTATCGTCTCAAATCTCGCCCGGATGACAAACGACCCGTTTTATTGCGGTCCGGTTGTTTATTTACGGCTTTATAATAGAATTGTCAATAAACAACGCTGATAACGGCAATAAAATAATAATAAAACACAGCCTTTATGGCGTGCGAGTGGCGCTCTGGCGGGCGCGGGTTGAACTATTTTTGGGACAGTGACATCTGGCGGCGCGCGGATGAACTTGTCGAAGCTGCCCAAATTGTGTGACGAGCATTCCTAAACGTCTACGCGCAAAATGGTTTATGTTTTCGTCAACATGCAAACGAAAAAATCCAACAAAGATTTTAAAGTGAATCGGTGTTAAATCAAACAATCAGTTAAGAGCGCGCTACGTAATTTTGGCGCGTCAATAAAAAATACATATTAACATTCCTTTAACAAGTCTAGATCATTTATCAGACGACGGCGCATCAATAATTCATCAGTAATAATAACAGAGGATTGACGTAATTAGTACAATTATACAGGCCCACCCAGTGTTTTCCGCCCCAGCCGCTGGAAGGCGGTAATTGAATAATTTATGGCCTAAGTTAGATAATGGTAAGATAGCGCAAAATGCATCATTATAGTATACAGGGTTAGACGAGACTGATTGCTTGCAAATATAAAAAAGTATTTTCTGATAAGTACACATAACAAGCTTAACTTCTTCGATCCATTGCTATTGGTAATACGGTTGAGACGTTTATAAAAAAATCTTCATAGACTAACCCCTTATTACAAAACGAAGACTAACATTAGCCATGGTTTACAAATGCTGCAGTCGCTTTTTAAGGAGTAACAAATGAAAGTGACAAAGTTAGTTTTAAATCAAGACTAATTTTGTCCTCTTCGGTCATGTCACATTGGTGTCCGATCGAAATATGAAGGTAAGGAGTAGAGAGTGTACTTGTGTCTGCACACACACTTGTTCACTATATGTGTCGATGGCTGATAAGTCATCGGCACAGCGGCTATTTGGCTTGGGCAGCCAATCTTAACGATTGGAAATATCAATTAGTAGAGTCATTATAAAATAAAATGTGCGAAATGTGTCCCAACTTAGCACATCATGTAGATATAATATCCTGTGTTAGATACGAGAGTTCAAAAGCGTGTAATTAAAGGAACGTTAATAGGACAATAGGCTGTGGCCTCTTAAATGATGGCGCCGAAGATAAGCGATCTAATTCAATATACCCACACTGCCGATGTAACCAGTGGCTCTACATAAAATACATTCTCGGAAATACTTTTGTAGCACTTTTTGATCATATTCCTATGAACTCATTGAACACGAGTACTTACACACGTTGATCTAAATTTTGGTATAAAGCATAGAAACGTAATTTTTTTTTGTGATAAGTGGCAGACGAGCAGACGGATCACCTCTTTGTAAGTGATTGCCGCAGCTCATGGACACCACCTACACCATTGCAATTTCAAATGCACTGCCAAAGTATAAACCCCCCTTCCCTTAGATTGGGACTCCGGTACTCTCACTCATTTTCTTACGTTTTTTCCGGTATCTCTAATCGAATAAAAAGTAGATATCAAAACTCACAAATGTATTTATAATATTGCCTAAAATCCACTTGAAATAATCTTTTACTAAACACAACCTTTTACTTACAACCTTTTACTAAACATGTAGGTAAAAAGAAAAAAACTTCAGCCTTAAATTATTGATGAATTGTTAACATTTTTAGTAAATATGTAGTTATTTTGCTCAGTTTTTGGTCCTTTAATTCGTATGCAGCTATATATCTAACATTATCAAGGATCATTTGGCTTTCACTGCTTATTCGGTAAATAGATAACACCTTCAATGGATAAATCAGACGGGTCACCAGTGAATAAGCCCAAATTTTAGAACACGATTAGGCGATCAGATAATTTGAATTCATAGGAATGTAATTTGCCTCTATAACAAATAACTTTATGTGTCGGTTGATTCATGAAACTAACAACTTGCATTGTTAGAATCTCTATTATTTGGAGAATCCTAACATGAATAAAATTTTAAAATACCTATATTTAAATACCGGGCCGTGATCTCGTCTGTCCTGGGATCGATTCCCGGGTCGAGCCAAAAGTACCTATGTATGTTTCGAATTTTCCGAATCATAGCTCGGGTTTGTAATCATCACCAATCCGCATTAGGCAAGCGTGGTGATTTAGCCTAATCTCATCATAGTGGATGACATGATTTCTATGATGGAGGCCTTTGCTCTGCTGTGGGATAGTTTATAATACTTTACTTTATATAGGCGTCCAAATGTGTTAAAATTAATGCTTCTCAAATTTCAGAGTTTACATAATATTATTTTTAATTGTATTTAAAGCATGTTTAAGTCTCCACTTTTGTTAGAAAGACTCTACATAAAATTATTCGAAAAGTCACTTCTTTAATTAAGTTTATAAGCAAATATTGAAATAGTAATCGAAAACCACATTTATTACCTACGTGAATAATACACGTCGGTACATTTTAACACATACTCATGATAAATAACCCTGGAATATATCAGGGGTTCCCTATAAATCAACATTGTTCTGGAACTGGAGTTTAAAACAAAATCCGTAGCTAATCAAGTGTTAACTTTGTACTAAGTTTGCTGCGAGTAGGGTAGAGACGTTCCATGTCAACTTATCGATAAAATAGTAAAATAATGAGATTGTATGAGTGAGATCTTACTGAATAATATAAATCCTTACTTTTTACACTGCATGTTACTATGTTTTCAAAAAAATATGCTTATCCATTTAAAATATGTTGATATAAATAAAGAGTACGTTGTTTTAACATCGGCAAAATATACTTGAGCTCAAATGTAAGGACAAAAGAGTTGTCCTTCTAATATCAACATGCTGTCTTTATAATAATACTCGTAATTGAAAGCACAAGGGGAAAATAAGGCGCAGACAGCAATCACAATCCGTAAAATATCTTCAATTGATTTTGGAACGAACCTGTTTGATATTAAAGTGAGAATAGGCATAAAACTTCTAGCACTGCTGTTATCCGCACAAAAGACGTGCCATTATAAATAAAATATACATTAAAAGTATCGACATGTTTTCATCGACATCGTCACATCCTTATTTCAAGGGTGTATTAGAGGGAAGGGTTGTGACCGCCGGAGGGCCGGAGGCGCAATAAACCGCCGGAGGACTTCTCTGATTAATGGATGTGTAATTGTTCCCACATAATGTACAATATCTGATAGATAGTGTTGTTCAACTGTGACAGCAACGCATCTTCTTTGATTAATATTCCTTGGCATTTTAAATTGTAGATAAATCATGATCAAAATAGTAATTTTTTATATTTAAATGAATTGATTCTATGAGCCAATATTCATAAAGCCTAATAATAAAGAATCGATATCTACTGTCAATATTAGACTATATCGATAATCACGAATCACATCACCAAAGATTCAACAATTATTCGGATCTATTTAACTACTCAGAAAATAGCGAGCTTAAAAGAGGTTAATGAAAGAATAGATACAATCTCCATTTTAGGAACGTCCTTGCAGCAGTATGCAGTTAGGACAAGGCCAACTGAGTGTGTTATACTCTTCAATTTTGCAGCTTAGTATCTGAATTGGTTATCTAATCTTTTTTACAGTTAAATTACTGCTACACTTTTAATTTAAAACAAGACTGTGTAAAAATGTTTTTTTTACAGCAGAAGAGATTGTTCATGTCATCACACTGAACCCTAGAGTTGAGTTGAAGCCTACGGTAGAGCAAGCTTGCCCAGAAGAAGTCTATATACTTTTGCTTTAAGATCAGTTTGCCTGCAGCAGTGCGTATTAAGAGGAAGAAAAATCTCTCTGTGCATAATCGGGAAATATTTGCCATGTAAGAACAATCTGCTATTTGTCTTTTTTTGCTGGTAGAAAAGAAGATGGTGGAATGAGCTCATGCAGCTTAGCAGTACAATCTGTAAAACACAGACAGGCTAGCTACTTAGCGTCGATGGATCGTTTAATTTTGAAACCAAGATGTACGTTGCTGCTTTAACAATAAAGATAAAATAACAAAAGTTCGTAACGGCATTTTAAAGAGCAGTGCACACCCGCGCGACATTAATAATGTCGGCGAAACAAATGACGCCGCTGATTAATGATTTACCGACACAATTCTGTCACTGTGTCCGCAGCGGGTGTGCACTATGCAATAACGGTACAGGTGTTGACATGTATCGATATTGCTTGACATTTATAGTTACAGTTATTTGGCACCTGGCAAAAGTCAGAACTAATGCTGGTTCCCTTACACGTGTCAGTGTTGATTCACGTTTTCCCATAGAAAAATGTTGTAAAATACCCCCTGTCAATGTCACTTAAACTCTGATTTTTAAACTGACAGATGGCACTGTGTCATCCCCATACATTATCACTCAATTTGACAGATGCAAAATGTCAAAATGTAAAGAAACTTGACATTTGCATCGGTCAGTTTACTCCACATGATTAAAAATCAGAGTATAGAGGCCTTCTGATCGTAGTCCTTCTATAAAGGAAGACTAGTGCGGATAGATGGAGACGGGATGAATGGATGAACTACCAAAGTTTCACGAAAAAGCGTATTTTGTAAGAACATGTAATTGTTTTTGTTTCCCAGAAAAAATGTAACCGCGCCGTGACCATAAGTTGGTAAAGTAAGCATTGATTTATATTAAAAGTTGGAAAATAAATAATACCTATATCATATTGAGTTTCATTAACCTACCCACCTGATCATTTGCCATCTTTTACCATACATTAAGGTGTTCTAAGAGGTTGATACTGAGAATGTAAAAAAAAACAGAACTGTATTGTTTGTGTCCAGAAAAGAAAGGCTTAGTTCAGGCGTCCGAGCAGACGGGCCATGAATAATTTCACCAGCACCAAATGACGGTGCTGATTAATGATTTACGTCCACAATTCCGTGTTGTCCAGTGTGTCCCAAGCTTTAGTGATGCAAGTTTAATTTCACTCGAGTGACATCCTAGACTTCTCATAGTCAGTGGTCGAGTGTTAGGCTGTTAGTCAAAGAAGGGAAGTGTCATAATCATCATCATCATTCATATCTTTGAAATAACTTCGAAACCTGTCTCAATGGATAGACAAACACACACATCACACCACACCACACCACACATAGATTATAAAAGGTTGGTCCTTTTATAATCTATCAAATTTCCGTAATTAATATTAAACCAAACGTGCTATTTTTTTTAATATTACTTTATGATACCTGTTTGCTTTGATTGAATGAGGAGAACCTAGGATGGAATTATTCTCTGGCACAGTTCTACGTGCAAAAATGAAATCATAAATGACTTGAGTGACAACATCTGACTCAGGTAGCATCACTACGTCCTATACGCTATGTACGCCTGTCTGTTCACGCGTAAATAGATTAGCGGAGTACGCATTCACGATGCAACACGAAATTAGTCGACAAAATGATGCTACGTCATTCCGACTGCATTTGAGGACTAAGCGAAATTTTAGAAACGTATGATAAACACCTAATTATGTTTGTTCAGTCAAATAACACCTCTAATTTTCAATGCTTTTTACTTATTGATACTTGTTTCTATTCAAATAACCTACCTTTAAGTATCATACATAGTTATCTAACACTAAAATTGTATAGTCCATAAAATTCCCTTAATAGGTAATTATAGTCTACGGTACGAAACAGCGGTTATGACATTGAGTGCGCAGAAACCAATTTTCATAGAAATTCTTCTTTTTTACAAGTGCGCAAAATAACGGTCATCACCATACTTTCGTGCCGCGAGCTGTACGTATCATACATTTTTCAAAAGAAGATTGAAGTCACAATGTCATTGATGAATATGATTTAATTCATGTTATTATTATACTGAACTGATACTCTATGATAAGTACTTCGTTAGAACTGAATGTACCTACTCTTTGAATAAGTTATTACTATAATAGAATACTTAAAATATTAATAAACAATGTTTATGAATTACCCAAAAAAAGTTCGCTATAATAAAATCAACAAAGTAGGTGCTCTACGAAACTACTAAATATTAATTTCGCCAAACTGCAACACCAAGCTCTCCATACATACATAAATTTCATACATATTGTACTCGTATGTGCTTGTCCCTAACAGTGGGTGCAGGTCAGGTGTCCCCCAAAGGTCCACTCCAAAGGGTCGCTGCGAACTAGACGGTTTCATGATTTATAAGGCCCTTATTGATACCTAGCCGTTTTAATTTTGTTCCAATATATAACCATATGGCTTAGTACGTACGCACGCACCCACAGTGTTTTGCCTGGAGAATTTGAGCCGTAGGTACCTACAATTTATTAGGTTATTATTTTTTTTTATTCAAAAGGGAAGCTAGCAACGGAAATACTGATAATGAACACATACACACCGGAAGATATTATATAGTTATGTTTTGCCCACATTTTAAAAGTATAAAGGCTCGTTTTTATGAAGCTAAATAATTTTGTTTTAAGAAGTCGTCAGTATGAGCGAACTGGATATAAATTATATCCTAAATACCTATATAACTTTAATACCATATTTATTTTATTTTTGGTAGGTACCTATATCACTCACAGAAAAGGAATCACAAATGATCTCATAGATATTCAAAAAATAAAAAAGTGCAATTATGTAAATTGAGTTAAATAAAATTACTTTAATATTTATTATGCATTTTTATTCATCATCGATAAACACTTTATAAATATTTATAGGAGGTTTTTGGATTTTATTTGACGATTAATTTATCTTATAATTTTTCTTTGTTTTGATTTACTTGTAAATTATGTGACTGATTGTTGGCTTAAAAAAGTGTTTTAAGTAATAATAAAGTTACTAAATATCTTGAGGAATCATATGAAAAGTTTGTTTACGGACTTAAATAAATTTAATATGGTACCAAACCCGTTATTCAACTTTTCTAAGTCCGTTCTTTAGAAGATTTAGTTGCGGTATAAAATTGGCTCCCATTTAGCATCGGCACCGATATCACAATACCGACTGCCAGCCGATTTAAATTTATTTCGGACGTCGGTAACTTCCAATTTAAACCTCTTAATCCTCTATGATGTATGTCGGTATTCGGCGGGATTAAAAGTTCCACGGAAAATAACCGGGAAAACCTTTTCCGGGGTCGGATGGACCCGGTTCTGCCCGGGATTAGGCGGCGGGATTGGATATACATAAATCTCGGACAAGGCTTTGGGGCTACGCAATTAAGCCTCTCGCACTGATATGTCATTTTGACGAGGAGCACGATACTAATCACAAAGGGTTTCAAAAATAATTTCAATATTAAAATTCAGCCACCGCGTTGCGCTCGCACAATGGCCGCTCGTCCGCCCATGACGTAATAAATAATTCAATTTCATAGTAATAAAATACGCGTGACCAGTGGTACGGCGTGAAAACTTTTCAGCAATTACGGGTTGAATATAACAAAAAGCGTCGGTCGATCCGACACGGGGCCGGCGAGGGCCGCTCCACGCGGCCGTAACTTATGCATCAGCTTGGGAAGGGTTGGACGAGAGTGAGCGTCGATGACCACCTTTGGCTTGAGGTATTACTATTACGTTCTAATTTTGTAAGCACACAATAACTTTGATTGAATCAGAAATCATAATTTAATAAAAATGTAAAGAAGCTGTGTCTCAACATTGAAAATATCTTTTGACTCCTAAAAAACAGTAAGAGAACACGAATCAATGATTTTAAAATGGTTATCTGTCTGTTTGTCTCAAAATTGGTGCGCATAATTTAGGGCGCTTTAAAGTTGGTGCGCCTCAAGGAGTACCTCATCTGAGGCTGGGTTGCTGAAGCTCGCTCGTCGGTTTGCTACGTAACTCATGCTCATCAGCTTACGGTTAAGGGTTGGCGACGAGTGCAACAATAACTAATAATTTATATTAATATGCTTCGAACCCAAATATCCAATGTAAACCACTGATTTGTGCTATCTTTAAAAGTAGTAGGAATTAAAAAAAAGCTTATTATGACAGTTGCATTTTAATATTGATAGTATAGGTACCTATCGAAAACAATTCATTACGTTTATTTCGTTCTGCTTATAGGCACATTCTTCCTATGAATGACTGGTGCATATCGACGACAAGCTTAAGTGCGTTTATCAATATCGCTTCAAAGTTGGTGCACAAATTTGGAGCGCCCGTAAATTGGAGCGCATAATTAAGCGAGCTTCAAAGTTGGTGCGCTCCGAGGAATACCTCATCCGACGCGGGGTCGCTGAGGCCCGCTCGTCGCTACGTAACTCATGCATCAGCTTGCGGGGAAGGGTTGGCCACGAGTGCAACGATGACTTATAGTTTGTATTAATACGCTTCGAACACAGAAATCCAATTTGAATGGGTTTAATTAATTTATGCCGGAAAATGTATTGGGCCGATATGTGCTTAGCACTGGCCGTTTAATCTTATCATTTAACAGTATTGTAATGGAATGGTTTTAAATTGTATCTGGTGACGCAACAAATGCAGCGGGAATTTTAATTGGGCATTACCTAGTTGTACAGATATCGACGCCATTGATTTAATTTTTCCGACGATATGGATTAACAGACTACTAAATAAAACACTTTACTTTTATAGGGAACTCATTAGGATAATGTCACAAACACCCACAGATACGATACTACGACGCTATTAAGAAGACAACGGGAGTGGACGTTTCCAGATGTTGTAGATGTCACCGGATTAAATTTTTCCTTAATATTTTCCCAAGGAATCCTAGCTATCAATCGCTGTTAGAAAAAAAAAGAAGAAATATACGAAAAATATCGAAGTGGTCCAAGGCCGAGGTCATCCAAGATCGTGTTATGCTGACGTCAGACCACAAGGATGTTGAAAAAAAATTGTTTTTTTTTAATTATATTAATTTTAAGGCGCTAACTTTATAGTAGGTATAAATTTATAATAGTTAAACAGTTTATTGATCTTCTCGCATGCTTTAATGAATATTATTTTTTAACACCTGAAATAGAAGTCTAATCACCAAAGGTTTTTTATGAACTAGTACTTTCTCATTTTTATTAGGTAATAACTAATTAGTAAATTATTTAACAACTGTTATAGTAAACAATCCAATAGATTAATAACATAAATCACTCCGTTTTAATACTAACTTAATTATTTTTTCCTGTCAACAGTCAATTAAAAAATTAACATAAAAGTATAAACAGATTAGTTAATACTTGTATCTTAACTAAAACTGTTTTATGTCAACACTTACTTCGTTTTATTGCCCACTTTTACGAGCACTTATCCGTCAAGATATTAATTCTAAACTCATGAACATGAATCTTGAAAAAAAAATTAAAACTGGGGCAATAAATACTAATAAAGTTATAATTATAAGAAAATCTAGTTGGAGAATTACACGATTTGAAAAAAAAAATGCAATGTAACCACATTTTGTGCAGCAAACATCACAAAACTGTAGTAAAAAAATGCAATATTAATCTTTATTATCTGCGAAATAAGGCCGGAGTAAATAGTGTTAGCTAAAGGCGCGTGTACATAAGCGTACAGATTTCTGTCTTCATTGACGCAGAACCTCTAGAAATTAACAAGTGCGAAAAAAACAGTGAATAATTGCCCCTTGTGTGGTTGCCATAACACATCAACCAATGAATGACTGATTAATGGCGTAATAATTAAGGGGCAAGTGTAAAACTCACTAGCGCCACTAACATAAATTTTGTTCATCTCTTTTACATTCATCAGAAAAAAGCTTGGCTTACAAATGAACTATATTAGTTTTTTTTCGTGCTGTTGCTTCAGAGAATCTTTAACCGCTCTACCGTGGATTGCTGCCAAAAGTGGTGGCTGGCTTTAATGGTCAACAAGAAAAAAAATAGGCAATACTGAAAAAAATCTACTCAGGTTTATTTTTGAGACGAAAAAGAAATATTTAAAAATTGTGGCGCTAGTTAACCTCTACTGTGTCTAAAGGCAATTAGATGCGCCTACCGTTGAAGAGCGAGAACAATGTAAAATTATCATCATTCAATTCCTTACGAGTAATCTTATTGAGACGAAAGATAATAACGGGGTTTCGTTGTTTAGTTTCGTTCAATTCAAATGTAGCCAATTAAAACACAAAATTACTATCAACTACTCGACACGAGAAACTAGACACATGTGTCTAGTTTCTTGTGTCGAGTCTGTGAAACTCAAAAGTTGCGAAACCGTTTTTTCATTCGTTTCATTATCTGGACACACGTAAAAATTTAAGTTGTCCAGAGAACCTTCATCAAAGAGATGTTACGACTGAATCGGAGTCTCCCTCCCTTTCATAAGCACGGTGTGTCACCTTTGTTTGGATGCTACAGGTATATTCTCATGCCTTTCTCGTCTTTTGTGTCAAATTAGAGAATAACCCTCAACTGCAGTAGGTCTCAAGGAAAAATATTATCTACATTTATCCGAAAAGATAAATCATATTTATTTTCCAGGTGCAGCTTGATACATATTCAAAAATAACACTTTCTTCTATATTAGACAAGTTTTTTTTTTCATAAATGAGGAAAAGGTAATCATACAAATTTATTAATGAACAGTATATTTGACACCTCTAATAATGGACCAGTAACTTAAATTTAAAATACACTTAAGCGGCGCTAAACAAAAAGCAATAAAAACAAACTAAAGAATCTATTCCATACTTAGTTATCCGGATGTGACGCGGTAAGCAGCCATTAAAATTAGGGTTGGGCCACGAAACTCGCGACTAGGGCAGGGCCGGCCGCCGCGCCCCGGGGCACGGACGAAAAAAACGAAAGAAAAAATACACATACAATGAATAACTGCCGGGTACCGATACAGATGAGATGAAAGATTTCTCAACGTCCGACTGTTGTTCTTGTTACTTGTAACTCAATATTGAACTCGGTATGTTTTCTTTTATTGCTTTTAATATTAATGTTGCTACAATATTCTGTACCGCGAGTCCATAGTAAGGATTTCATTCGTAAATCGATCGTGTATGTCTAATATTTAATGTATTTTTACTATCTTACTTCATTTATTGAATGTGTAGTATTTGTCTGTGATTTTAATCGTTATTCATACTTAGTGTAAAAATATTATATTTATATCGCAAAGTCAGATTCCGATAAAAAACATATCTATTTAAGTACGTAATTAACATTATATTACAAAAATTCCATTCGATCGTTGGATGAAATTTTTTTGGCTAGAACTTTTTACTAAAATATCAATTTGTCAGGATTAAAGAACATAATTCAAACAAAGACCTAAACGAGAATCAGGACGATAAATTAACCCATTCAAAAGGTGCGGTGCCGAATCGCAATCAATTCACTGCACTTTGATGCAATTACAAAGAAATCCAATCCACAATTCCACGATTACATCAAGGGAAAAAACTGGTTGTTTCAAAAACATCTACTTAATAACGGGCACGAAATTAAAAAGCAATTTGGTAACCGTTACTAATTTAGAACGGCACAGCGTGGAGCTCTCAATTTGGGAGGGGCTTGAGGGGGGGGGGGGGGGAGGGAAGGCGCCCTAATCTAAAAGCTGTCAGTTAACAGGCTCGGCAGCTGTGCGCACCGCTCGTGTGTGCGCGCGGCCTTATGTATCTACCTATAACATAATAGGAGTAAAGATAGAACAGTAGAAACACTGCCTACATTAAGTTACTTAGTACCCGTCGTACCAACACACACACACGCTAAGGTGCGTTTCCGAAAATTTGACTTATTTGGTAAATTATTCACTGTGATGACTATAAAGGCAATGCAATTGATTTTCTATTGTGTAGTAATAGACTGCAGAGTCTGGGCCTCACGCCGTTAATTTTTTATCAATTTCAAAAGTTGACAGAATTTTCCACTTATTTACCTAATAAACAATTAATATGAAATTATAAAACATACTTTTTTACATTACCATAGAATAAGAGGTAAGGCCCGTAACAATAATCCTTTTCTTCTTCTTTCAAATAGATTTTACTTACTAGATTTTTTTCTTTAATTTACAGCCTGCTGTCTAGATGCGTTTTATTAATTAACCAACTGAGACATTTTGATTTACCAGCAGAGGAAGGAATCAAGTTGTAAAACCTCATTAGTAAATGTATCGGATGCGAGCGAAATAATTTTAGAAGAGAAAAAAGATCTATAACTCACTGCCCACATAGAGGGACCGATTAAAATCTTTTTACGCGTCTGAATCGGACGCCTACGCTTCTCTAAATTTGAAATTCGAACGTCGAAAATATGACCACCTTTTTGTTGTTTAGAAAAAAAATAGAAGTTTCACAATTAGCATAAAGTTTGTTGAGTGAATTCGGTTTTTCCATAAGCGGAGACACTAATCGACGTATCTATTTTTATGATATGTATTTTCTTGTGTCCATCTGTCCACCGGCCATAATTCTATACACTTTATTACAAGGCGCGCGTATAAACTTGTCTAACACACCTTTGTCTGGTCGCTATCTGTACCTAAATAGAGTCTTTTGACGGGGATTGAACAAAAAGTGCATGTAGGTAAGGTGGCATTTGACACCACTTTGATGTTCTATCGTTATTTTATTTCTTTTAGATTGAATTAAAGCGCGATAAAATGCACTTTATATGCGCATTTTTTCACGCTTACGTAAGATTTTGTTATTATTGTTATCATCATTGAATTTTGATCAAACTTTTTTAAAGTTTTTAACATAACAATTCGATCATTTTTATTTTGCTAACAAAAGTTGTTTGTTAAATAATAATTTAACAGTAACCTAAAATAGGTAAATAGGCGTATTTTATACCAATAAAGAACCAAGAGAATTGGTAGAGCACTAATGAATTACATGGCCTAAATTAAAACTTTGTATTAACATAAAGTAAGTAGGTAGTTAATTTATTTAAATACAATTCAGAATGATAGGTTCTTTGGCTCTATAGTTGGATGTTAAATTTTTATATTGCATTGGAGTTAAAATAAATTAACAAATTCAGGATATGACTTTAAGAAGATCCAATCGAGTAGTGGCAGTAAAATGTTACAAAGTACCTGCCACCTCTGACTAGGTTTGTAATCCTTCGAATTTTATTTAAGTGTTTTTACGAGTACCTATAACTTACTTGCGTTAATGAATACTCTGGTGTGCCTTTGTTTTGTCACAAACAACTTTTTTTATTTTTCTTCAAATCTGTACATTGTGCAACAGTGACATGGTAGAAAATAGAAAAGATCTTAATTATTTACATTTTTTACGCCAAATCTTGAAAATCTCACCAACTTACTTATGGAACTAGATCATTCTATTGTTTGGATTAATTATGCGGCATATTTAATTAGGGCTCGAATAATAGGTAGTTAATAAACAGCGGTAATTCTCTTATCTAAATATATACCTACACCGGACTTTCTACCAATTTATTTCACGCTATATCTTCACAGAACCCGCTACTAGAAAACTAGTTTAAAATTAAATTCAAGTGAAAAATAATTAATTAATTTTAATAAGGCCGTGTGAAGCCATTGTCTAGTGGGCGGTTTCAATTAACTTCTTGATAGTAGAATTGTATTTAATAGAATTGAATGACGGTTTAGTCTGAACTGATAATATCGGAACAAACAATTAATGTAATGTACAACAATGTAATTTCTTGTAATAAACAGGCGGTTAAATTAAAACTACGCTAAAACAACGTTTAAAAATTTCGTTCTTCCATATTTTGGTTTTTATTCTTTTTTATGTTTTTTTTTGCGAGTCTATATTTCACACATATCGGTGATTTAACTAATGGAAAGCTTTTAAATTTATCAATTCCAATCAAATTTACGAGTTCTGATAGATTTAGATGTAAAAGAGGATAATCAACATTATACAATCGACACGCTAGCTAATTAACGATTCATTAAACAAACTTGATTTGATAAGATTGAAGCAAGTCTTTGATTAAAAAATTAAAATAAAAACATGTTCTCAAGAGGCTTCAAGAAATAAAAAGTAGAGTAATTCTATTATAGTTGAATATAAATGTAATAACGCGTGGTCCCAATAACATTACACCTGTTGGTTCAGTATGAGTAGATAGTTTTAATATACCAGAATTGAAAAATAATGTTTTTTTTTAAATCAATTTTAATGTTAAACATAAATTATTTACCAATGAAATATACATTGACAATGATGATATTGAAACATTGAAGTCCAAGTTTCTAATTTGAACCAAAATTTGTGTTCCCACTCTGGTTCTTGAGAGTTGAAGTGAACCTTTTTGACTCATTATTCTTCTTCTTATTTGTCAGTGTTTTACATAACGTGGGTCAAAAGTGGCCAACAAAAGCTGACCGTGACCGGTTTTGACCGCGCCCAGGCACCAGGCTTACATCGATGCTTAGTATTAGAAATGAACATGAATATAAATAACTCTCGGTAACAATTTTGACAATTAAGCATAGTAGCTGGCAGAGTCTTTTACTTTTTTTTACGCTAACGATAAGTAAAATTCATTCGATAGACCTCTAAATTGATGATGTAATATAAATCGATAATATTTCATTCTGCTTATAGGTAATCCAAAAACATAGCCACATAAAACAATATTTACTCAAATGCATAAACCATCAAATGTATTTTCGCCTATTAATTTTACTGTACCATACAAATAAATAAATAAACAAAAACCATCCAGTCATCAAAATTAAGCAAGCAAATTATGATAATATAAATAGCTTCTTATAAATAGATTGATATATATTTATACAACATTAAAATAGTCACGAACAGGTATCTAGAGGTATAATACTTAAGCGTCATTTTATTGCTACTTTCAAAACGAGCCAAAATCCAGTCAGGATTGCAAAAGGTACAGTCGATTTAGACACCTCTTTCGATAACATAGCGAAGAGATTTATTAATCTTGTCCTTTTTTAGAATTGACGCAATGGGATTGCACACCAATCATTTTAACATCCCACAATTCAGACAGCACAACGACAGCAATATCCGAGAACGACGGTGTACAAAGGGCATTTGTATGAAAGGCGAAATTTCACTTCATTATCCGGCGAAGTCCACTTTTTACGTTGCTCAAAATTTACCCAAGCGACGTTTCAATAGAGACTAAAAAATAAACAATAGAAACAAAAACTCGCAAGGCCGGACGGGCTAAATGAAAGAAGTTCGTAAAAAAGTTTGACACATTTTTAGAAACATCAGGCACGCAATGTTCTCCGCTCGCCGATCGTAAATTTCACTGAGCGTCAGAATGAAAAAGGGGACATCATTGTTGAAAATTTTAAGCTCTCCCCGTGATTTTTGATTGTGATTACGTTTTGTTTGGGCCGCGTAAGTGTATTAGCTGTATCGTGAGTTGCCAAATACTTGATCCAGTTGTTTCAGTTTATACTTTTACGATTTTTTTATTGAGATTTTTAACGTTTGTTTATGTAAATTATTCATATACCAAATTTTCCACCCGTGCCGTGTTCACTGCCTCAAGTGTTTTAAATATGAAATGCATTTATTCCTTATAATATTCTTCTAATCATATGACCATTCAGCTTAGAGGGCCTACAGCAAAACCGCCCTGTGACGAACGAGAATACTATCTATCGCATCCAAGCAAAAGCGTCTCTTTTGTGAAAAGGAAGGCGATATAGAGTTTGATCGTGAGTTCTATTTCGCTGTAGGCCTGGTGTAAGAATTTTTAAACGCTCAAAGGGTCTTTCACCTGTTTGGATAACGACCACCATTGATAAAAAGGAAATGGATAAGATGATGACAAACAATCGACACTAAGTGGAAATAATTATGTAGAAAATGGCAAAGCAAGCCTTTGATGATTAACTTCAAAAAGCTAAGAAAATATCAGCTGGTAGTTTAAGAAGAAGAATATTCAAAGACTAAGACTATAGACATTATTACCTCTACTTAGATTGTAATTAATATGGCGGTAGTTCCGGGAGAAGATATTGGTACCGAAAACATTTTACAAAAGGCAATTGAATACGCATCAAGATCTATCTATTCGTAGAAGCAAGTTGATGAAATTGCCATCCCAGGCTCTTCACCCCAAAATATATACCCCACATTTTTAGATCTCAGAGATTTGGCTGATTCCCTTCGACAATCAGACGGTTATTGCAAGCGACTGTACCCCTATATATTTCCGCCACGGATAACAGAAAGAAGTGCGCCCCTGTACACTGAGCCACGATAAGAATTTCATTTCCTCGATCCTGAGAGCCTCGCTATCTAAGGAAGTCGCAGACAAAAATACCTAAGTGATAAAAGCACTGAATTCAGTTCAGGTGCCGCCTGTATTGTGTGTTGGCTTTTTATTTTATGTCTTTGCGGTTTAAGCGTGAGTGCTGGGAGAGGAATGCTCTTAGTGCAAGTTTGTTGATTTTTTGTTCGCTCGCGAAATCAGAGCAAAATGTGTGGAATGATTAAGGATCTGCGTTCGTGAAAGCAAAGCTGAAATATTGTTTTCACTTAATTTTGCAACGGTGGTAGGGGTTTCAATTTTTGGCTGCACGAATACTACTTGATTTTAGGAACTAGAGAACTGAGATAACTTTGCTAATGATGAAGTGTTTGCTTAATCATTTAAAGTACAGCGTCAGTGTCACATATTGGATGTGATTGATTGATTTGATTTTCTTCTGTTGGTATCGCAAACATATTTCTTAATATAGTGAAAAATGTGTGCTATTTTTAAATGTTCAAAATAAGAGCGATAACTATGCCCACTTATAATGAGAGCAATCTATAATTTTATGTATAGTAATAATCTTTAGGGAAGTTTTGCCGTTTGATACTGCATCAGTGCTATAAAATGGGATCTATATAAAAATCACTTCCCATGTTATTCTTGTCCAAGATCCCCGATTTATATTTTCAAATCACATAATAAGTAAGCAATTCGATATATCGGGACCGATTCAGGCTCATATCGAAAAATGTTATGTAGCGATGAAAAAAACAAAATTGACTTCGAGGAATAACAAAGCGACTCAGGGACGGTTTGATTTTATGAATTCCCAAAGCTAGGTCAGAACTTTTGTCTCGGTCTGCGGCAAAAAAGGGCTAAATCGACCTTTGGGTTCGCGCGGCCGATTCTGAACTTTGACCTGGCGCGTTAAAGTCGATAATCGGGATTCGATTTTATCGCACATATGATTCGGTTTTGCATTTAGGACCGGCGATCCGGATGACATCCTTTATCGCGATACATTCCAACTCGGTCTTTAAAGAGTTTGAGATGGGCCGCTGAAGTTCAATTTTATTTTTACTATAGATATTTTGCATGCCCGAAATTTTAAAAATGCGTTCAATTTTTTTTGGCGCGAACAGGTTCCTAAATTTAAAATCGTAAATTATCAGTAATGTTAATAATTATAGTAGAATGATAGAGTATTGGTGCTCTAGTTTTATTATAAATGTTTCATTAAATTGAATTAATATAAAAAAAATCTTATTGTTATAGGGAGTCAGGCAATTTCATTTAAATTTAACTATATCAATGTTCTATAAATAATTCTAAATCAAAATATTTTAAAATAATATTAACATAATTTATACTAAATAGTACTCACAATCAATAAAAATCCTTTTAAACTCTTCAATAAAACCACTTAATGAATACTTGATGACACTGATACACTATAAACAATTTTCAATAACACTAAACTCACTAATCCAGCAATAAAATTCTTCTAAGTTTCTTGTAAGATCACCGGTAATTAATTTAAATAAAATTAATTTTATTATCTCTATTATGTACTCAATTAAGTTCACATAAAATTATTATGGGCTATAAAGTTCGGAGCGCATCCACTTGAGCGATACGTATGGTCTATACAAATCCTTATTTACAACTGACACGGTTGTCCATACTATAACAGAATCGTGCGCATTCACCTAGCGCAGAAGGCATCTGCCCAATACATAAAAACCTATGCAACAATAAGCGGCATCAAAAACGATCCACAATTTTTTAACACAACTTCACGACCCCAGTTTAAAAGCTCGACTGTACAAAAAAAAGTCACGAGGTAGGGGAAAAATTTCGTAAGCTATTACCCGGCTCTATACAAAAGTTTTGACACGAACACTTTGCGCTTGGGCACAGTCTATTTTAGTGGGGTGCGAGACGGCGATAGTCCGCGAGCGGCTAATCGCGTACGCGGGACAGGGATGGATAGACGAATGTGTGTCGCATTTGAATAAAGTTTAGGGGACCGAGAACACGGCGAGCCGCGGGACGCCGAGTAGGTGGCGGTGATAAAGCATTCGTAGCGCGTTCCCAAATCGAACACGATGAGTAATAATATTTAAAAAGCAAGATTTGTTACCTGTCTACCGCCGGGAGATAATGCCCCGCTTTTTTTGGAGAAAAATACAATTAACTAGGCCCTGGATATAAATCATTTTGTTGTTCTGCCCTCTGCGCGGGCTCAGGTTGTACAATTATATCTACCTCCGGAAAAAAGAAAGGTGACGGTAATAGAAAATTGTGGCGGCAGTTTTGGTGAAGCGGCTGAATGGAGCAGATAATTAGAGTATAACCACAGTTTTGTGAAGAAGACGCAATTTGGGGGAAAAAAAGGTTGCTTTTTCGCGTAGCTTCAAATTTAGTTTCGATTAGGCACATCCGTAGTTTGTTTTTGTGTAGTTTCCAATTAGGTAGATCAAACTGGTAATGTATTTTTTTTCTTACTTTATCTTACACAAAGGTCATGCGCAAGAGTACTGGTTAAATAGCACCTACATTATGGACCGTTTAAATGTTACGAGCAACAAATCGTAAACTAAACGCTTTCAAGTTTCTACAATAAGAGGTGAGCACTCAATCGAGGTAATTTTAAAATTGCGACCTGCCCCAAGCCTCAATTACGATGTGGGACTCGGGCACCTCGTCCCTCGATCGCACCAATCGAAAATTGCCCGACAAGACGTCTCGGAAATTGTCGGGCGAGCGTTTTCAGAATTGCGGCCCGCCGACAAATCGGGACCCGACCAACGCAAATTACGGATCGTACAACTCGAGCTGAGACGAAAATTGCACCGAGCGGCCCCGCAATCGGGAGGTCGTGCACGGCCTAATGAAGACGTTAAGCTAAATCGTGGCGCCCTTTATAGAATGTTATTGTGTTTATATTGATTTTTATGAGAATATAATTTTATTATGGGTTGCACGCCGCTTGCGCAGTGTGGGCGTCAACCATCCGCGGCCGCGTCGAAACTTAACGCACCTTCATTTGTTTCTCCAAATCGAAACGAGAAACAAAAAAGGCCCCGTAGAAAAAAGGCGCGTAAATCTCACATAAAAAGCGGTGTCACAATAATCAACACCAGCAATTTAATTTAAGCGACATAAACACGAGACTATCTGGCACTGGCATCGATATTAAGGGTGTGTTAAATGACAAACTGCGGCCCGAAGAGAAATGCTTTAAAACGGTGTAATTTTTACTGTTTATCTTGGGATCTGGAAGAAGATTGTACATTAAAAATACCGCCCGATGAGTGTTTAACATACTCCGAGTGCTACACGCGAATTAAGTGCATCTGCATATTAAAATAAGGGAGGTAAATATAAGGCGAGCCGGCGAGCGCTCCGCATTTTTAGCTACATTGATTAAATGCTACAGTCGTTTAGATACGCTCTGCTTTCTTGCTTTCTTTAATTGATACTTGCCGGGCATCTTTCTGTCAATTTTGGTACAGATAAGATTTTTGAAACACAAATTGCATTTTAAGTGGTGATATACGCAGCTATGGTTTTGGTATTTAACATGCAAATTGACAATCATGTATTTCATCTTAATCATGATCAAAAGCTGTCTGTTTGTTATGCTACTCAATAAAAAAATGATTTTCTCTTTATCAAAAAAAAACTTTCTAAATTTTAAACGCATATTTTTAAGAAGAGAAACATACAAAAAGTTGTTTTCAGTCAAATTTCTTACACTAAAAAGTATTTCAAAACAATAGTGTACCCAATTTACAAAGTAAAAAAACAATTGGGTACAATAACTAAATTAAAATATAAAGATAAGCGAGTCCATTAATAAATGCACGTCTTACTATATGCAAGGGTATATAAATAAAGCATTGAAGCAGTATAATCGATTGAACACACCTCTTGATGAAGATATTACTCCGGACCCGGTTAGGTTATTTCTGGAACAGCATGCATATCCTATAAGCTTAGATGCTATGTATAGTGACTGTATATTGAATTTTGAGAGAAGAGAATTGATGCGGAATTGGATGGTATAAAATCTTATTTCATTACGGGTACTTGCGTTTGTGTTTGCATTTTTGGAAGATTCACAGACGGACACATATTGATTATAAGATGAATATTGGAGACAATTCCTTTATGAAAATGAACTTGATCTAGATCAAAGCTCGAATTGCAATCCATACTACAAAAAAAAAACAAAGAAAATGTTTTACTAGTCTGCCAGCAAAAAAATAAAAATGAAAAAGTCATTGGTAAATTTCCCGATAAAAGAGGAAAAGAAAAGAAAAAATATTGGAGGACCATAAATTCATAAAACAGTGACATATCGAATACTTTACAAACTGCTATTAATTCTCTCACCTAATATTTCCAAGGGCCAATAAGCCAACCCTCCGGCGCTTCTGTAATCTAAACGACCTTTTTTAAAACTAATAAAAGAGGTCGTTAAAAATAGCCACCGAAAATCTCAAGTGCTCGGCTCAGGCTTATCGTCAGTAAACAAGAGCCATGTTCTACATCCGTTTAATGATCTACATCCATCAAGTTCCGCAGTATAAATATATTGTGGAATAGAATTGTTTTTACTACGTCATTACGGTCTTTTACTAGTTTCCTCTGTTTTATGCTCTGGTGTGTATTGAAGGTTTTGTTATGTCTGTCTTTCATGCTGCCATCATCAGGCTGTTTGAGTTTTTATGTTTCATTTCGGGATTTGGTTTATTTTATTAATCTGACTAGTAAAATAGTTTTTTTCGTTTACTGCACTTAGTTTAGCATCATAAACATTGTTTTTATTATCGTTTTTATTTTTACGATATTTGACTTTACTTTCTATAACTTTTTTAGGATTATTCTATTACTAACGTTAGACTAATTCAATAGGTCCTTATGACTTTCTCGTTTTTTTATTTTGTTCGTTGATAAAAGGACCACTTTTAAAAATGCATTATCGTAAATAATAATGCTATAGAGTAACTGTCCCAGCTTAAGCAATGAAAGTACAATTCGTCATTTACTTTCATTGGATCTCTCGAACAATAACTCACAAGGGTCAGCACCTCATAGCTCGATTTAAAATCCTTCCTTTCAATGTTTCATTGAGATACAAGTCCGCATTATCGCAAGCAAACCCTGCGGTGCTGGTATGGCTTTATAATTCTGCACTGATTACAAAGGGGAGCCGGCGGCCGCAATTTCGTCTTGTAAGGATCGTGCTGTACATAAATTATCAGTTATTGATGAAGACATTAAGCTTACGTACCGTACAACAATTAAATATCGTTTTTTGGCAGACAGGGCTGGCTGAAAATGCTGTGAAAAAACCTCGGCCCGCTTGTCACGTCCGGCCCGATTCTCGATCTCAATATAATTAACCCAAATTGTTTTGTACGTTTTAAATTAATAAGTGAAGTAATTCATCATACACGTGCAAGAAACTTGACGAGTTATGAAGTAATGAGAAATGAATATAAGTAGCCTTCTGATAATTTGAAGCTTGCAGAAAATATGTTGCTGATTATTTTTTTACATCATGGTCAATTAAATAAAATTATTTTGTATACTGTGTTTTCGGAATTTTAATGATCTGAAGTATAATTATTATTAGCATTCCAAAGAATATTTTGACTTATCTACGATTAGTTTGTTATAAAAAGCATTTGTTTGATGTTTAGCACCAAAAATATTAATAATGGCCCTAATTGTCCACAGTATATTTTCTCTTTAGTAAATAAATAAAACTTAATTTAAGATAAAAATCTTTCGCTTAAAAATTTGAAAGAAATTGTTAATAAATCACTAAATGTAAACACATTTGTATCAAATGATGGGCGCCGCTTAGGCACCTAGCAATTACTAGTAGGACTAGTATTTTGATGTATGACTGTATCAAAAATAACTGTAAGGCCGTGACTGAAGCCTTCAATAATTTTGTTGAAGACAAACATAAAAATGGTTTTAAATACCAATACATCTGTCCTAACAAGGGATCGAATATCTTTGCTAGTCACTAATTCCATTCCAAATGATTCAAGTCCCTTAATTTGAACACCTAATTTAATAAACAAAAAATCGGCCTCGACAACCCTAAAGAGTATGTTTGAGGAGTTTCTCCGCTACGTGCCACTACTGCGCTATGAGCTCTGATTCTGTTTCCACGCGACACATGTTTTGCTGGTCCATTAATAAGCGATTGTTTTCGCGTCAGCTTTTGCACTTCGCTGAATCTGAAATGAGGTCTGAAGTGAAAAAACGAGGCGCTGCCCGACAACCAGTTCTGCCTAAAACCAATGGTAATAAAGACTGCGGAACGAATAAAGATCGATCGAGTTTTGTGATCGCAATTAGCGGTTATTCGAAATTCTTGGGGAGGGTGTGTTCAGATTGGTAGGGTTTTAAATTCTATTTCAATGTATGATCTGTATGTGAAAATAATACATCTAAGTTAAGTCACTATTCTTCAGAAAGTTGTAGAAAACAACATAAGATGTCTACACTTTTTATTAATTTATTTACTTTGCAGGGCGTATTATTTTCTAGTATTCTTGGTAGCTAACGAAACCGTCCCGTAAATGATAATATTCCTGTTGCATCTAAACAAAGGTGATACAATAAACAGCGCTTATGAAAGTTGTCGAATTCTTGACGCGTTAGTTAAAAACTAAGTTGGTAGTCCCGGTTTATTTTACCCCTCAGTGTAAAACAACCCAAATTTATCTAAAAAGCACTATTAGTTTCTTTTTAGATGCTCTAATCTTCAATTGTTTTCCACAGCAACTTACTACTGAATGGGTATTGATAATAAAATTAAATGTCGATTAATCTTGAATACCGCTACATCATCGACATATATTTTTTTTCATATTGATTTAAGATTAAATTATTTATCCTTTTAACGGTGTATTTTTTCACCCTTGTGAACGCTTCCTACTTTTTCAATTGCTACAGTTATATCTTAATTTCCATGATTTTATGACAATTGACACTGAACGCGGCAGCACGCAATTAGGCTCTTATTCCATTTTATTTTTTAAATAAAGCCGAACAATTGCAGTGAAAGACAGCAAATGATATACTGCTCTCGCGCCTTCGGTTTAAATGAAAGATCGCCTTAAGCTTTCAGCCCGGCGTCTACGAATGAGAGTCACGATTGTAATTTTAAAATGTCGATATGGATGTTTGACGATTTTATTATTGCAGGTGTTATTTATTGTTATTAACTTAAGGGTGTCGTCAGGAAGGGCTATGTAGAGAAGTGGGTGACTTGGTGTTTAATAAACACAATTGTACCTATTATAATATATATGGGATAGGGTACAAAAGAAGACGGATCATCTGATGTTAAGGAATTGCCGCCGTCCATAGACTTTAACACCAATAAAGTTTCAAGTCCGCCCTTTTTACAAGGATTTTATTTGAAGATTTGCAAGTCTCATCGTTGTCACTAAAAAAAGAATTTGCTACTTCGTTAGAAAACCACTTATTGGGTGCCTGTCAAATTTCTTCATTCATAATTTAGTTTTTTTATGTTTTAATCTCTCTCAACGTAGCGTGTAATTCCCGGTTGCACCCAAACCTGTCAAAGGTTTGAAGAATATAAGACCATGATTCGGGATTTGGGAGTCTTACTATAACAATGAAGGGACTAGGTATTGTCTAAGCTTCGCTTTTTCTTGTTTTTCTTTTAACAGTGGAACCAGACCAACTGACGCATGGTTTTAGAAACCGTCCAAAACGTGCAGGTTTCCTCACAATTTTTTCCCTCACCGCCGAGGTAATGGTAGAAATACGCACATATATTTGCAAATTCTAGAGGTGCATTCGAACCGTGCGTTCTTGTCCAGTGAGCTACCATCGCTCACGTTGTCTTTTTTTTGTAATATGAATGTCAGACTTTCATGATGATCCTTTAATGCACATGGTGGTCAATAAATATAACGGCTCCATGTCAATAATTCCACTTAACAAATACTTATAAGGGCAAAAATGTACTATCTTTATCAATGAACAATTAGGAATATTTGTCCGCATTTTTCAAACTATTAGACCTAGTATGTCAAAAACATAATTTTATCGATGACATGACGTTAATTACAATAAATGCCTTCGCCCTTGTGGGAATTTAATAAACGATACTTCATAGAACGAGTTTGGTGACTGTTTCACATCAAGATATATAATAATTTCAAGAGGCATGTGTCGGTTCTCTCGGCTTGGTTTCACTAGTGAGGTAAAGGAATCGATTATAATTTTACAATTAAACTTGACCCCTTTGAAGGGGGGCGATTCAAATTTTAATCGATGCCACCTTTAAACCTTTACGAAAAGAGGGCTTCGCTATACGTCAAGGAAGTCGTGAATTCGGATTTTTGGGGAATAAACGAAATTTCCATGTTTTATAAACGATTGGGTTATCTATACCTATGATATAAACGACAGTAGCGCCATCAATGAATTTGACAGTAAATTTGGCCTCGGTACCCTCACTCACTCGACCAAAGACACGCCTGGTCTTCTGTGAGGCCGTGGTATCATGGTAAATGAACGAATAGTTGTACTCGTACATGAAGCTTACGATTAACTTTTTGATATCCAGCCCCAGGTTCTAGGTATGTTTTGGATAGCTTATCGGGTAGTTTAGATAACACATTATTGAAACCGTGATTTAGTAAACTTAATATGCGATAAAAGTTTGAAGAGTAGATAGATCACCTTAAGACAAGCCATTACCGTCGGCTATGAAAACGTGCCTAGCCGGTCTTTTGAATATAATGTGTCAATAAAGTTGTGAAATTAATTGATGGCGCTATGGCGCTACTGCCGCTTATGTCATAGGGTATGGTTACCTGATTGGTTATAAAACATGGAAACTCCGTTCTCTTCTTTTCTCTCTTCTTCTCATCAGCATTCCCCAGCCCACGGTTGGGCAAATGCCTCTCGAAAAGACATCTACTCGGGTCGGTCGTGACTTCGTAGATTATCTGACCATGGTGGTCTATGCTTCTCTTGCCCAAACATTTCCAAGCTGAAAAGCACTTACTCCATCTTTCATAGTTTTAACACATATCGATAACTCCATTAATTCCTCAAAAATCCGTATTCACGACTTTTTTGACGCATCCCACGCAACAAATCGCTCTTTTCGTAAAGGTAAGGTCGCATCGATTACGATTTAAAGAATCGATTCTTAATCAAGCAGGTCACATCTCTAGCTCTTACATGAGACGTAACGAGTACATCTGTCGGCCCTTCTGATCTCAATGGCTCGTTCTCATTCATACGTTGGTGTACGCTGTGGGACGTTCGCCCACTTGAAATAGGAGTTGTCTGTTCGTCTGTCCGACTGTACAAAACAAGGATTAACCATTTAATGTCGTTATCGGTTGGGTGCAGCGATGTTTTAATATTTCGAATGTGCTTTTATAATGGATGTTGAATTAATTTTTATTCTATTTACTGCTGCGCCTTACTATCGTCAATTCAGATTGTTTCAAAGTCAAATTATTGTAGCCTATGCAAGGCTTGAACACAGCACTAAGACATCGTCACATATAAAAAAAATACGTGTCGATATATAAAATAAACTAAAAGGTAAATAAACCCCTTCAAAACTGCACAAATCATTATTGATTCTACTTCAGACGTGGCTAACATACTGTCACTCTAGCATGCTTGTTGAACTATGTATATCAAATCATTAACTATCCTGTTGTGGATTGACTAAAAACACTAAATCTATTGATACTCGTAACTACACTTTTTCGCTTAGCAATCGGAGTAGAAAAGTCGGAAACGAATAAATTAGCGTCACCTTTAACACCTACCTACGCTGATATATCAAAATACGTCATAAGTCATCATGACGTAGAATGAGCCCTGCTTCCAACCAAATCGAGGGCATTATTTATCGAACTCGATCGGGAGATCTGCAGATCGATATCAGTAAATTTATTGTACCTAGGAAACAAATAAATTGGGAGTTACTGGACCAAATGAGTCAAGAAATGAAGACCAATACAAGGTGTATCTATGAACCTTTACATCCCGTTAACTACGTGTTCTCTCAACCATTCTGAACAACATTTGTTCAAGAACTTCTCGAAAATCTTCGATAATTTTTTCCACTCCCCTTACAAAGTGACCAGTGAAAAGTTGTTTTGTTTTGCGAATTTCCAATAGTCATATAACGAATGTTGTTCAGAATTATTGGTACAAGAAGTGGTTAAAGGGATGGAAATGTTCACAGATATACCTACCTTGTATATCAGAAAGCAAGGTAGCCTTCTACACCGCTATGTAGGGATATCTGAAAGAAAGTACGAAAGAGACTGATATGTAGGGCAAGAGACTGTTACAATAAAAGCGTGTATAACCAAAGGACGTAAACCGTATACTAGCCATAACTGCATAAAACCGCAGATGCATTTACCGATAGTTTACCCGGTTCTTATCAGAAATCCTTAGAATAGGCCTCAACTGTCTTATTATAAAGATAACATTTAAATGAATTGACTTAGATGGTAACTAGCAGTACTGAAAGGGAGTTATTGATTTTCAATGAGCATCTATAAAGTATTAAGTGATTCATAATATAAACTAGACATAGGACGTTGCAGACGGGCGACAAGAAATTAAAAATGTATTGGGATTTGAACAATATTATTCAGTTCTAGTTCAGTCAGTTAAATGGACTTATACCACGCGATCTAAAGTTATTATCGTACTAAAGATTACAGCATCTCGTTCCAATAGGTACGTAATGTTAAAAGTGGCTGGCCTGGAACAAGTGTTCCAGAAATAATCTTAGTTCCACAATTATTAAGAAGCTCAATGACTTATTTGCAAACTAAAATATAATTTTCTTTATTATAGGTATTTAGTTTTAAACAAGTCATGGCAGATTTAAAAAAAATAGACTAAAATTAATTCATTAAGTTTTTAACCAGTCTATTTCGATAGTTGAGTCCTAAAATTGCGTTTAACCACTGGCTCATATAATATATTTGGCAAAAAAAGCCACAGATATAAAAACGTGAGTGTGAGTAAGTTATCTTTTTTATCTCTAATTTCCGAAAGCATCGCGTCCAGTCGCAGCGATTAGTCGCAGAGTCGCCCGTCTCTACCTCCCGAGATAGTTTACGAGCGTCATTGTTTGCTCCAACTCTACATTCGTACCCATTGTGGACCAGCGGATCCAGGGCTATTATTTTATTGACTTCCTACCAACTGGTAGGTTTATTGTGTGCCCATACAATTTCACTTTATCATTGTACACCGCAAATTGTTTATGGCGGATTTTAACTTAGCATTAGTTAAAATTCACCTGGAATTTCGTGTGTGCAAGATAAAATTTATGGTCTACAAATAACGAAAACTCTATCTTCATTTTATTTTTTATTGGTACATGTGTAGCTCTGTGTAAGTTTAGATATGCTTTATTTATGAATATCAGTTTATTTATTCAAATCAATAGAAAAAGTTCCTAAAATTTCCTTGAAAGATAAACGCTGGTAATAGTTATGAAAATGTGTTCTGTCTATAAATTGGTATCGGCATTAAGATAAAAACATTTTTTTAAATGTCACTCAAATCAAGTCAACCCAAGCCTTCACTAATTTTATTATGATATTTTCAATAATGACTATAAAACATTTTTAAAACATCCCTAATCGTACAATCACATGCAACAATGTCTGCCCAATTTCATACTGTTATTTAAAACCAATCGATCTTTTGGCTGCGACTGTACAGAATTCCTAGTAATCGTTATTCGTTCATCGACATCGGAAGACGTTTCTACGGCGAATAGTTTTGTTGCGAACCTCGTTTTTGTCGCCACTCGCCTCCGAACAGGTTTCTCGTCAAATCTTATTATGAATCGAACGGGAGAATTTTCGACTAAATTCTATAGGTATTCTGTTTCTCAAACTTCTTCAAAAAAACATTTTATCTTTTAAAGATGTTGAAAAAGTACGTAACTTCTTCTAATTGACGAAGATCGTAATCCTGCCCAGAGAAACCTAAGACATTATATCCATATTTTTATCGCATACCGCACTGTGGTTAGAGGATCTAAATTATTTAAGTTTATTACAGTGTTACGTATGATATCCCGTACCCGGTGTAGGTACGCTTAGACTCAGCTTCAGGATTTGGGGAGTCTGGTAAGTAATTATAATGACGTGACTGGCCGCCAGATCTTCGCAACCCTTTAACAGAGGAACCAGACCAACAGAATTATGGTCACACGTTTCAAAATGTGCACATTTCTCTTACTGAATAGCTGATGGAAGTAATACGTACATAGGTTTGAATAATCTATTGCTGCATGCTCGGACCCGACCCACGACCTTGTATATTGCATCTTATCCATTGCTACTATCACTTTTAAGGGAAACCTAACACCCATCTAATGTAACTTGATTGATTGATGTAACTTAATGAAATAAGCTGCGGGAGTTTAGTAACAATGTCAAATAAAAAAAAATGTTTTTCTTCTTTTTAAAAATTAGGTTCACATAGTTTGAGAACCTTAGCCTTAAAGATACACCGATCATTAAATCGATATTTAAAGCTTCCTCGTTTACCGATCGGAGATAATAAAATTAACTTTATTTACAAAACGTTTTATTATTAGACTTGGCTACTAAGCACTAATATGCTAATCTTCTTTATCCCAGCTTGTATGTAATGCGCAATTTGCATTGAAATATTGCATTGATAAGGTTAAGGAAACAGAATGGACGTACACTGATAATATCAATGAATATTATAAATGGCTTTAACTAAGACTTCTGTGGTTAAATTGATGAATCTGATGATGGTGCATGTGATAACTAAAAGTACATTCTATACTTAGATACGCCAAAGTTTAGGACTTAAATGCTGCGTGGATATGTAGCTTCGCTATGTATATTTTACCATTAAAGCCATAGGGAATACTCTGAGGAATTATTCGGAATGATTCCTGCCGCTCCATTTCGTCATCGTTCTACAAGACAAAGGTCCACCTCAAACATTTAAATGAACTGTGCGTTTCTCAAGAATCTTTCTGCCTCGTACTACAAAACTATGATACCTATCAACCGATTATCTAGTTTCAAATAAGGGTATTATTTTTAGTACTATGTACAGTATTAGAAGGTGTACAGCAGGGTGCATCTCCAAGGGTCCATGTCCCGATAGTAAACTACATTTTTTAACGGATCCTTCCGTGCTTAAAACAAAACATGCGCTATCGAGGTCGAGTTATACCCAAATTATATACATGATATTCGTAACTGTTTATAGTTATTGCTGCACTTATAAATGTTAACATACTATGTATGAGTAACGGAACAAGCATTCAAGTATCTTCGAGATCTCAATGATTGTACAAAAAGAGCCATATTTTCCTATTACAGCGCTGATACCATTAACACTGTCTCGAGTTTATTACAATAGACGGGGCGTGACAAGCACTTACTTCATTTTAGTTATTTTCCCACCTTTTTCTGATGCCATAGCAAATTCATTTATTCCTGCACAATTAACGGAAACACATGGAGTTTTATTATGGCTACCGTCTGTCCGGCAGACGTCTTTATGGGAGAAATTTTCATAAAAATATACTTTTCATAAAATAAATAGCTCACTTAAACGTACTTTTACTTGTAAGCTGATGATGTATGATGATGAAAGGATGTTAGTTTTGAAGGACTATGCGTGTGAAACTCACATTTTGAAATTTTAAGAAAATTTTTAATGTTTACAGTTCAGGTGTGATCAAAAAATATGGGCAATAAACACGATAGATCAGTGAAAAGAGATACTTAAATAGAAATGTTTTGTTTTTTCTTGATAGCTTACAAAATGTTGTAAAACAAAACTTTTCGTAAGTCTACTTATAAATTAAGTTTGTATTAAGCCTTTAACATAAAATTGTTCACCTCTGTTGACAGAATCGAGTATAACAATAATATTAATTCCACGGCAGCAATGAGATATTACATATTTATTACCTCCGAACTTTAGTAAAGGAATACACATCAAATAAACATTAAGATGAGTCACGGTATACTTGGCAATAACAGTATATTACTCCAGTAATTTGTTTCAGGCGTTTTGATTTAAGCGGCTTTTTGTTTATACAAACGAATTAAAAAGAAATATTTGACACTTTTACACTATCCACTATTTTGGTCTATTCCTAATTAAAATAATAAATCTACGACGTTTAAGTAAACAATAAAGTCTCGGTCGCTTAAGCCGATTTTTTTTTGTTTTTTCCTTGGTGACAACTGACAAATGAAAAACAAATGACTACACTCAATAGTAAAAAAAAATGTCTGTCATTAGAGTTCACGACCAACCCCAAAAATAACAATACCATAATAGAAATCGAATAAACGCTTGGTTTCATCGGTAGAGCTGAAGAATTCGGTCTTGGAGAATGCCGATTATTTTATTCTTTTACATTATTGTTAATCAATCACGAATTCGCGATAGCTATTATTCGCATGTCACTAAAATAACTTTACAATTTATGTCTAAGTAATATTTAGATTTCCATAGCGTTTAAGGGATTACTACTAATTTGCCTGTACTAGCAGACTTCTACAAAGCATTCCAAAAGTTGTTAAATAATATCGGTTTGAAAGCCAAAGTTGATAGAGGATGTGTCTTATTTCTTGTATTTACTCTTCTACGAAACATACAAAGTTACTTTTCAAATACCGTTTCTTGTCGGAGTACCTAGTTTTTAAGCCGTCGCGGTATGTTTACCGAGTGTAAATACCCACATTGCGTATTCTTCGTATGTGGGCTATGTCAAGATTACAGGCGGTGCTCTAGTGAATGACAAATACCTGGCAGATCGCCGGACTGATGATGTTCCTGTTATACGATTAATCCCAGACGTAAGTGGTCCAGTGCTATCAGGATGTTAAAAGGATAATTATTGCAACTGGTCATTCGTTAGTACAGACATCCATACACTATGTTATTAAAATTAGCTTTGTATAAATAAATGTATTTTTTTTTCAATCGATTTTTATCTTATGTCGAAAACGTTTGGTTCAATATCAAATGATGAATTGACAGATTATAGTAACCTACAAAGCGTAAAGATAAGCTACAAAGGTTGCAAGCAACGCAATGAGGCTAGCAAATGTATTTTGTAGTTTAGTACAATAACTACAGACTTCATTTAACATAACTCTAGATCCAAATACTGAAGACGATATCTTTAAAGAATAATGTTTGGAATGTCAAATAATGAAAGGTTAAATGCTTGCCACTTTCCCAAAATAATCAACAAGGCAAACAAATACTTGAAGGAATTGGTCGTCATCATCACTAATAGATTTTCACAATAGGTGATGTCGAGACTTTTAGGTGACATCATAACAAGACCAGTTTCAAAGCAGCATATTATCAACAGCTAGACTGAAACATGATCTCTAGGTGGAGATCACAGTAGCTCCAATATGGTTGCAGTAACAAACTAATGCTCCTGATATCTCAATTAATTTTACAAAGCCATCCCAAGCAAACACATATTTTTTTCTGCTTAGTCACATCGAGAAAAGTCGTTTTCCACAACTGCCGGCGACACGTCCATCTAATCGAGAGGCTGCGTTTATGCGGGGAATGCGAAATAGACCTACGTGATTCAACGTGTTAAGTCCGGCCGCTTCCTTAATGTGGAAATGTACCGAGAGTTATTTATTGCTTCATTATACCACAGCTACCGAACGCGGGCTCGCTTACATTAAGTAAGTGTCATGAGCACTGTGTCGCATCACTAACACTCTTACCTTTTTATAAAAACCCTTTTTGAAAGAAGCGTTTCAAGCTAGTCACAGCACGAAGGTTAGAGTCTACCCACACAGCTTTTACAAACAAGAACGTCTCAAAAGAAAATATATGTATTTGTATCGAATATCTAGTCGTTTAAATAAGTTAAAGATAATAAGTTCTATCGCAAGCATAGCATATACTCTTTATTAAATCAATGGCGATAAATAAGAACAGGGGTGGTATCAGTCACATACCCATTTTATTTCATACAAATTTATAATACTAGTATAATAGTAGCGCCTAATTTGCATTTCTCTTTCATTGTATTGTTTCTAACCAAGCATTGTAAATCAAATCCCACGGGAGAAATTCGTTAAAAGTGTATCATTTTCAATTAGGACAATGCATGCTTAAATTTATTCCTCATTTCAGAAAACAAAGAAGAATTCCTCAAGCAAAAAATACTAACGTCCCATTTACTTCAATTTTATCCAGAAGTAGTTATTAAGATGAGTTATTTTTTTATTTATCGTAGTAAAGTCACCTAGTGGATTGAGTTTGTAGGATCTCAACATCATAATCAATCAACATTTCACATCTAGGGCGCAAGTCAATCCTCACGCTACCCTCACGAATGTGTTATTACGATATTTTCCTTCAAGGCAAAACCGGAAGAATACCGGTGATTAAATTCATATGAAATAAAAAGTACATACAAATATGAGGAGTGAGCTATAAGAGTTAAAAACCACTCAATAGTAGTCGTTTAGGCTAAGTTTAATTAATTCCTCATCTTTTGGGTTCCAAAACCAAATGATTAACATTTTTTAACTATTGATTACGTACATAAGACCTACGAGTACAATAACTATCTAAAGGACAAATGAGTAGGTATACCTAGACTGAAGTATAAACGAATTAAGTATTTTTACACGATAAATTAAAGGTAAAATATTCGTTCAAAGCATACCTAGTCATTAATTTATTCAAAATATTTAAATGGCAATACAGGAAGCTACCTATACTTGGAATAGTCTGCAGATAAACCATCCAAATAATTCCATCAAATTGTTAAAATACCAAATGCAAAAACGTTGTTATATTCATAAAATTTTAAACGATTGTAATCTTTATTGCATTGCAGATAACTTACAGTACAGTTAACATGCTCAGAATCTTCGTGGGTGATCTTCAACATTTACACGCATGTCTAGATAATTCAACTGACTTCAGGAAACATTGATATGTGTAATTCGTTAATTTCCTCATCTTTCACTGTAACCCCGATTGCATACAATCAGCGCACCGTCCACCCTGCAATTGTGAACCTTCAATTCCCCACAGTGTACAATCACGCACGAGGGGCCAGACAAAAACCTTTTAAAGTGTACAAATTACTCAATCCCGTTCGACAAACAGCAATTTCTTTCAGTCTTAAACGTCCACCGCTTATTTTTCATTCGAGACAGGTAATTTTAATGCATATTTAATGGGTGACTCTTGGCTTCAAATTCACTAAGATAAGGTGGGACTATAATGCATGCAGTATGCCCTCGCGTTATTTATTGCGCATTTTTGGCAAGTGCGGGTTAGCCGCTGCTTGGCTTGGCTAGATGCACAATCTTCATAATGCATGCTTTTTTGTGGACTATCATGTGGGTATTGTTTTTGACGTTTTCTGTGTCGGGCTTGGGGAGAATTGGGCATTTGTTACTGGAAACTGGCCCGATTTTGAATTAGATTAAACGTTTTTACAAGGTAATGTTTTCATTGGTAACATAAAAGTGAGTTAAAATAGAGAGGGGAGAAACGTGGCCCTAGTATATTTTTTTATGAAAGAAAGTATCTACATAAGGGGTTACTGGTCTTTTTCACCTTTATGTTAGTATTGAAAGACCTAGTGTCAAATTTCAAACTTGCTAATGATATCTTAAATAATTCATGAAGAATTTCCAATTGTCATTGTTTCCAATTCCAATATGTCAGATGCATGCAGAAGTCCTTGACTACGGTATGCATGATTGCTGTAAGGTAATTTGAAACGTCATTGTAAAGCAATAATGTTATTATCCGTCTTTAATAAATGGTGCCAAAATTATCTAGAGCTTATTATTAATTAGCTAGAGCTATTATTTGATCCGTGAAATCTATACCATCGTGGTGAGAAAATATATGTACCGAAAAAACTACAAAACTTATTTTATACTTTTTGTCTTCAATATAAAGCTTTGTTAATATAAAGTGAATAACAAGATCTAAGAGTAATTTTCTTTAAAAAATCCTCTAATTCCCACTGAGACCAGCAAGCGGTTGCCACCTACTTAATAAACACTTTTAAACGGATTATTATGTCTACACTTGCTCCAAATATTTAACATGAACTTTGACTTGCCATATCGCACTGACTAAACATAAAAGATAATAATCAACACTTAGTAAAACAAAGTAGCTTTTAAACCAAATAATTGTTAACCTACTCACAAATTACTGCGATTAAGTGTGCATTACAACTTGGAACGACAGAATATTTCTGTAAAGAATTATAAAACAGTTATAATTACGAAAATGTGACATACCGCCTAATGGCTGGAAATCTTGCTTTCTCCGAGTAAAAGTGTGTAACTTACCTGAAACAGAGAAGGGCTAAATTAGATTGTGTTTACATGTGATTGCTATATAGCGTACCCTTTTAATTAAAAAGCAAATGCAGCATAATGCAATCAGTGTTCCGTATTATGAGTTGTGGGCACAATCTGATTTTGAGAACCTACGTAACGTAACATTACTCTACTACTTAACTTACTCTAGTGAAGTAATATTCAAGCTCTTCTGCTGCCACAACTAGTATCTTTTCAGTGTCTGATTGATTTCTGATCAAACCTTTTAGTTGTCTTCTTCAATTCTGATATAGGTTCTAACAACAGTTTAATATCAATTTGTCAAATTTTCTCAGTTGAAATGGAACTAAACGTAATTAATATGAGGTTGAGAGTTATTGAAGAAATGATTTAATTACAAACATTAAAATGTAGCCGGCTCTAAAAACTGAATGCAAACTTTCAAAACGCTAATAGGAATAATTACGAACTAAATGAGTGATATAAGACTGTAAAACAGTAGGTAAAAATTGCATTTTGACCTCGTGTTATCAATAAGTGGTAAGAATAATAGTATCAGTTTGCCCACCGCACTATCATTACAAAATGTAAGTAAATAAAAAATCACAATATTTTATACAGAACAATAACTTTAATGTGTAAATTAGATTTCTTTCCCTGAAATTTGGTTTGGGATGTCTTTTTCTCTATTACATACTAGTCGTCCGTTTCACTCACTCTAACAGCAGCACCGAAATATTTTTTGATGAAAGAACGAAATAAGTCCAACGTCAAAGGCTGCAATTGTTTTTTATTACTGAAATAGGGAGACCAGCATGCGGCCCATCTGATGGTAAATGGTAACCGCCCTAAAATTAACCCTACCATGAAAGAGAGATTTCAAACCTCTTTTAAAAAAGAACCTGTCATAGCGATCGGGCGCTGGAAGGTTATTCCACAGTTTGCACCAACAATTCTGTCCTTTTTCCCACATGTTTAAGCAAATGATTGTCAGACAGCTATAACACTTTCCACGAATGTCGCGACCTGTACATGTCCACTTAATCGCACAGATACAGAACACTGATTGCGCAAATGCTTTGCTCTCGTCCATTTTTTTTAATAAATCATTCTGAGACATGTCGTCCAACCGGGTCATGAATAATTCGGTCTCCGGTGTCCGGTAAGACGCTTAATTGAGAGACCAGCGAGCGCTGTCGAGTAAGTGTGAAGTTTTTACCGAATTTCGATAACTCAAGGCATATAACTTGCATGCAAACATGCTCAGTTAAAGGTGCAATTGTGAACTATAAATCGTAGATTGATTAGTTCACAATTGTACTAAGTACAATCTGTAGTTAGTGCAAGTGTGCACTATACCATTGATATATATTTATTACTGTTGATAGGCTGACACTTGACAATCGCACCTGATAGAAAGCGTCGATGGGGTCTAGAATGTTGTGTTTACCTAGAAGATGCCTGTTCAAATGTGTCTTGCTTTAAAAATTTAAAGTGGTTTATTTTTTCCAATATTTTTATATCAAATCTTTACATAAATATGTAGATATAAAATGTTTGTCTAGTATTTTATGTATTAATATTTTTTTAATAAGTATACCAACATTATTAGGTTCCTACATATTATTTATACTTAAAATTGTGTTTTTGTTAAATATTATTTAAAATGCTTTTGCTTTTCGCGATCACATGACCCTCTTTCGCCGCCATTATCCATTTCTGTATGACCCAAAGTTAATTTGCTACGGGTTTCCGCCTCCACTGATCCTAACGAATGCTCATTTATAGGTAGACAACCTATCACCATTCTAAAAATTAAAGATAGGTAAAGTAAACGGTGGAAAACAAGATGAGGTCACACATTTGACAGTTGCGAAGTGTTAGAAAAAATATTACTGCTACAAGCGATTACAAAACGGATAAGCATTTCACAAATTTCAGTTTATTAGTATTAAATATTTTATTAAAATTACAAGTTCACTTGTTGAAATCCATTCCGTTTCCGTCAGCCATTTTAATCCCACATTTCGGGAGTCCCACACAACAAATCAAAATAATAAAGAGGTGACGTTTATTGTATTTATGCATTATGATTTATGGTTTTAAATCCGAAATACCGATCGCTAAGCAACGCCCACACAGGGGTCAAACAGATAAATCATGTTGCGACATTTCAAAAATGCTAACTTGAAAAACATGTCCGTTGCCCAGTGTGCCCACCGATGGAAAGACAAGGAAAACAAACGTAAAAAATAAATTACTTTTGTATACCTCCTTTCTTTCCCGTTGTACGCTGAACGAGACATAAATCACAGAAAGATAAGCATAAAAAGATTGTATGAGGTGGGTACACGGTGGAACTTGACTTTTCGTATTCGTTATCTTGAGTTGAGCGGACTACACAAAAAACTTAGCCGCCTACTCCACACCTTTCTCCGAAATAGAGAACGGGCTAGAGATGCGAGTTGGGTAGTGGTACCAGAGTGACTCGAGTGACAGGAAGAGGTTTTTAGAACATTTTTGTTACGAGTCACTAGGACTATTATACTTAATTGATTCTTGTTGACACTTTGGAGTCCCGTCAGGGGGCGGAGAGCTACTTAGAAATCTTGTTCGTTTTGTTTTAGTAGGCCATGTGTAAATATTGATAATAAACTAAGTATTATTTCATTTAACTCATTCTATGGACATGTTTGACTAATTCGCTTTGGAATTAATGTAAACAAATGCATTGTTTAATAATGTACAAATATCATCTTATAATTTTTGTTTGTGTATTTTTTTGAAATTAATATTTTCTTTCAACTTTACGCCCGAATCCCAACTAAACTAAAATGAACAAACTGTTTTGTTTGAGTACTGTGAAGCGTCACATCACTAGTCGAACTAACCGGTAGCTGTACTTAGAATGTAATAAACTGGGAATTATAGGTTAAAGGTTTTATGAGATGATGGAACATAACACTGTCATCAATTCACCTTTATGCCTGAGAACTCATAATGATAAAGAGTATTTCATGACAAGATTGTTGACAAATTCTCTTTGAACTTTTTTGTTTGATAATCGTGGGTGTAAATATGAAGCTTATCTTTTTAATATATGCTGATTCATAAATATGTGACGTATAAATTGAAAACAAGCTATACTTATATATTTTATTAATATGATAAAAATATGAATATCTTATAATTTGTTTATTATTCGACGTCAGAGGATAATATAATAATTAGATATGGACAAAAACGTAGACTTATTTATGTACCTAATTTTATTCTGTGGTAAACCACCAATTTATAGAGATTATATAAAGAACATTAGTTATTACCTATACCCTTAGAGCATGCATGCCATTTACATTTGCAATATCTTGTGATCGGGATCTATTTAGTTAATTCTTCTACAAAGTAGTATAAGTTACAGGTACCACTTATAATTCAACAGCAGTTTGGCCACGAATAGTAAAATAACTACTAAAATTGGGGCAAAAGTTCTGAGGCCAGTAGCACAATATTATACAGGGAACACAAAGTACATAGTATAAAAGTCTCAAAAATATGATTTTAATCAACTTAATAAAATTATTGTCCTGCAAATTGTGTAACACATTCAACTTTATAACTTAGAATCAATATAGGATCTCCTTTAACGCTTCGAACCGCTAACAAAAACCCAGTGGCCAGGTACGAGGTATAACAAACTGCTACGCCACATGAGGCGCTATTAGTCACCGTACAAGCGCCTACTGAGCAATTAGATTTGTTGCTTGTACCTACCCGGGAGTTTCATCACACCCTCACAACAGATGCTTGGACTAATAACCTCTCGAAGTTTCCCCTACCCCACACCCTAGGGTACCCCCCGACCCAACTAAGATAGATTGCGCCACCATTCTTGCAATTTTCCTGTCGTATCTTGCGTCGTAAATTCCTAGTGATATATTGGTTTGGATCTCTCGCGATGCGGCCAGGAGCATACTCGAAATATGATAACAGTTATTTATTATTGTTCTTATTGGTTCTCTATGGGGTGGCGCGGATGTTTATCGATAGATAACGCTTTTTTTACGGGGGTGTAAGAGTTTAAAAGACATAGCTTTCACTTTTGAATGGGGCTGTCGTATTTATGTAGTTCGTTTTCTTATGTACAAAGCAACCAAGACATGAAAGAACTATTGATCACCTTGTTTTACTCTTTATCGGGATTTTACTTATCAGTACCAATAGATGGCGCTAGGGGACCTCATGAATCGCGTAAGCGTTTCGTTTTTTCGGATTTCTTATAAGTTTTGTCATTGTTTATAGATTGAACCTCTTTGATAGATGTAGATAGGTACAGCCGACTAAAGGTAGACCACTATTAATCCTTATATTAAATGCATCAAAATCGAAAAATAGGTCTTAGAAGGAATTTTGTCGGATGTTCACTCGACTCAACGAAGAAAGGCCTGATCTAAAGCATATTATATTATTTTGAACCAATACGATTAAGTAGGTTAATTGCGCATGTATGTATGAATCCGATCCGGGCTCATATTCCATTGGATAAGAGATAAACACAAAAACGTATTTTTCACTACAAAATATTCGTAAATACAGCTATTGCGTTTCCTTCTTAAAAATTCCACAAATTTCATATTCACCATAAAAAATTTACTAATTCGATAAGATCTTAATAAAGTACAAATATCTGTATAAAAGTCAATATCTAAATAACCAAATTCTCATTAATTTTGGATGAAATTAAAAGCAGTCGTTCGGGAGTGCAGCCGGCGGCGTATTTCCATATTCTAATGGCAATAAATTGTGTGCCATCAGATGGCACGAATGGTAGGGGAGAAGGAATACCATAAAAAATAGCATTTTTGGGTGACAATAACGCTCGTTTTGATATAAATGGGTAGGTTTTACATTAATTGCTTCATGACATTTTTGAGTCGTTAGCTCATTTGTCGAATGTCGAAGGCCTTTAGGGAATGTCGAAGGAAGGGTGAAAAGGCAATAGCTATAACTCCTAACGGTCTCAAATTTGAATAAATGTAGTTTGAGATGGTATTATTGATGAATTACAGTATACTGTATGGAAAAACGCGTTAAAGAAACGTATTTGTAACGTAAAGTCAGTATAACGTTATCGTCAAAAAAACCTAATTTATAGTATCCATTTGAATAGTACATACCTTACATTTATGTGTAAACCAATGCATTTGTTCTTATCCTATGTGATATGTTTGATGCACAACTCAAGAAGTATACATAAATACTAAAATATACCTACATAATTTGGATCCAATTGATCGAGTGAATAAAGATTCGCGTTTTATTTGCTGTGGCGAGATCGGTTAATAATCTCAATTTTTCTTTTTACCAGAAACCAATAAAACCTTACCGATTGTTTTGCGATCGCTCCCCAAAAATGTCGTCATAAAACGAATGACCTCCTTGTCATTTAGTATTTGCCGAAGACATAAACAATTGGGAGGAAGCAGTTCCCTCGTAGACGACGGAAGCGAGCCGAGTGTCGGCGCCGGAACTGTTATTGCCGGGACGACTACTGCATCCGGTCGCGGAGACTTCAAGTCTAGGTGACAGTTCTTGTAGGTATTGCATTTACGCACCTTATGGCGAATTCTGAAGTGTTTCTTTTCTCAAACTAAGGTGTTGGAACCAGAAATCCTTGTACTGTGGAAATTAGAAATGAGGAGGATACCACAAACACCCAGACCCAACACAAATGTTTGTTTTATCAAACAACAATTGTGTTAGTTTTCCATGTAATTTCATTTTTTATACAATTTCTCAAGCAATAGACATTATTATAGTGACACCAGTCCTTTGAAAATGACCTAAATATCATTAGCCATGCAAAATCTAACTTTTCTGTGATAAGAGATAAGAGTCAACTTATTCCAGCCAATTGTTTATTTATGTTGATATTACCTATCCTGATTTTTTGGATATTTACAAGCAACATATTTATCTCAGACTAAGCATTGCATAGCTTTTTCTTTAAAATCACACAAACTGAAAACATTTACTTTAGTACTTAAAAATCTAGGAACCCTATAAGACTTTCCACAAAAGAGGGAATCTTGATATTTTCATATGATATCAGATTACGTTAACAAGTACCTACAATATTAGAACTGCTTAGGCGTAGGCTGAAGAACTGCTTAAGTACGAACTCAATTCAATGCAATTCCATTCTCCCTAACGGCAATAAAATACCTACCTATAGAACTTTGCGTGAATACCCTAACGTAAGTTGTACATACTCGAACGAATATGAAAAATACATTTCTATTTTAGCCCTTTTCGCGCAGTAGACCAAATGCAATTGCACATTCCACAAAAACAATTATTAATCACCACATAAATATACCACAGTTTTTGTTTACAGCAGGGGCGCAAAACCACAAAAGGCACAAAATCAAAAACTTTAATTCTATAGGGTTTGTCTTAACACTTAACCCTTCTCCGGGTCATAAACCCGAAACATAATGCCATTTGCATATTTCGTTTTGTTTTTTCATACAACGGTAGGTTTCAAATGTCACCACAGAGGGGTGTGAATGCCGCCATTACAAGGGCGCTGAGTGTATTAAAAATCGCTTCACGTCCTTTGCATTCTTAAGGTTATGGCGTTAGTCTGTTCGACCACGAAACGGGGTGAATATTTATGTGATAAATAATATCGAGAGTAAAATTAAAGTACGGTGCGAATGTATTCGTGTCAGTCAGATGATTTCTTGGGGTTCCGTAGGCAAATGGCAAAAAACGGAACCCTTATAGATTCGTCAAGTCTGTGTGTCCGTCCGTCCGTTTATCACAGCCATTTTTAGTACCCCTGTTCTACATTTTGAATGCGTAGAAAATTTATTCACACTATTTATGAATAGATATTTTCTTTATTCTTTTTTATTACCTATATTATTTACCCAAATAAATTATTTTTCAAAAAATGCGAAACAAAAAATTCATAGTTTTAAGTACTGATTTATCAAGATACATAATATAGTAGGTAGTGTGTATTTTTCGTAAAGGATAAATAATAATATCAAATCACATATCTAGCCTTTCAAACAAAATTAAATGAGCACTTTTTCATTCCACATCTGATGATTATGATTAATATCCTGCACTTCGCAATCGGACAAAAAGATTGATTCACAGAGCTATAAGTAACTTGATTTAACTTACCTGTATGAACAATTGTATAAGTTGCCCCAACAATGTCTTAAATGGTCGCATTATTTATTGTTGGGTCGTTTATCAACTTTATGGTTTAATTTCTTCGATCATATGAACTCCAGCTAGATAAAGCGTTATTTGCTAATTAATTTGGAATTCACGGCCTAACTAATTATTGCAGACAATATAAATACGCGACTGAAAAGTTAAGAGTTTCTTTGATTTCTTTCTTAAAAAAAAAACAACTGAAAACATATCACACATTGACCTTACTCCGTACTAAGTAGGTTAAGCACTTGTGTTACAGATATCAGACAACAGAGGATCACAAATAAAAAAAAATCACAAATAAAATTTAAAGATTAAAACCTGAGTTTAAATAAAGAAGTGTACGAGGATGCACATAATTTGGTATTAATTTTTTGTACTCATGTTTTCACAAATAAAAAAATCTTTATTTTTAAAACACACGCGAATGCTATAAAAATCTCGCTCGTGTTTTGATATCCCTTATTATGTGACAGACACAAACTACTATAATTAGACAAATGCTCGTACATAGGCTATTCATTGCATCACTAGCGGGCTGCCTTTGCAAATGTTTAACTTCCTTGACCCCATTTCAATGGTAGACTTTGAGCTAAGCACGGGTCATAGACATAGACTATGAATAATGTATACTTTTGTCTCGGTCTACTTGGATAGAATTATCATCCATTTGTCTGTAAGTGCTCACTTTTTAAAATTTAAATGAGACCTCTCGGATAAACAACTTACTGTGATGTCAGTGGAAATTTGTATTGTGGGCTTTCTATATTCAGAGACCGAGAAAAGTATTATATGCCGATGTCAGGTAACCTTTTGGGAGAACTATTATCATAATAAGGCTGTGTTACTTTTCGGACATACGGAGCGGAGTGAAATCCATCCAGCTTGCTCCTTGAGAAGTGGAGTTGGATTTCGCTCCGCCCCGCTTCAGTGAAAACGCAGCCTTATATCCTACGTATTTAAGTAAGTAAGTAATCTCATAAAAAATATCATCACCTCCACCAGTACTATTACGTATTCTATGACTCCACATACATGGAATCAGTTATGAATCCTACGGACCAATGGTTGCGAACTACTAGTCTAGAGTCTAGACGAAAAGCCCTAATTGTAGATACTCAAAAGATCTGACCTATTTCATTCTCATTCCTATTAAGCATAATCCCTAGGACCTATTTAGATGCGCCGATATCGTCAACGTTGTCGGCTTTCAAACAATATTTTGAGCTATGACGTGATTGACTTATCGTAAGACGAGATTTCATCAAAGATTGGTCTTTATAAACGGGTTCCTCAATTGTCGCATTGACTTCAGTTATGACAGTTGTCGGCTTGTCGATCAATTTACCCACTTGCAGGGCAGTCACCTATGATCTTATACTCTTATGGAAGTAGAAATAGTCTCTGTAATAGCTCTTGATACACTTCTAGGTTTACAGAACCACGACCTACCAGTGGTAGAAATAGAAAGACTTAAAATGTCTTTAGTCACTAAACTATAGGTCCATCTTATTCTAAGAGGTCCATTTTGAACCTTACAAACTACTAAACTTACTCAAGAATACAAAGTACAGTTATTCACAAATTTAATATTTTTCTATGGATTAAAGATTACCGAGATACACAATCGAATCATAGTATTTATTTCTTTAAAATTTATCGTTGCGTGACTACCGAACATATCTGATCATGTAGTGTTTGGTTAACTTAATAAAGTTACCGATAGCTTAATAAAGTTACATACGTAACTAAGTATAGTTAACGAAGATCTTAACATAAGGTGATAGATCAACACTAACAACTTACTGATAATAAATACAGTAGTACAAGCTTGTTGTAACTAGGATCCTATTAATCAGGCACATACCAAATTAAGTCTTTAAAAAATGTTGTAGCAGAGTATTTTTAAATTGATTAGTGAACTAAACATAAATACATTTACGCGATGTAATAAGCACTCAGCACCATCTATTAGTATTGTACAGAACTAATAACACAATTAAGTCCCGAAACGAAATGAGGGCGGGCCAATAGTATAACGTCGTTAGACCCAAAAATCTTTTAAAAGGCATAAAACAATAGATTTTCTACTATGTCTGCTGTTTGAGCCTCACGACAATAGGTAAGTATAAAATGTGAATTCATATCTAATCAAAAAGCTTTTCTATACACCCTGTATTTCAGCTCTAGTTACCAGCCAGGCAGGAACAACTCAATCTACGTACATACATATTAATGTTTATTTATATATAAACCTACATCGTTTGCGCATTGCAAGCAATTGTCGGCGCGACCAAAGTGCGCAAGAGTTGCGCTGTGGGCGAATCTCATATCGCTCCTGTCATGGCTCGCAAAGGTCTAATTGAAGGTAAGGTACTAACCCGAATGAGGTCATTCGGTGCACAGATAATAGTTTGCAGTATATACTTTTACCTATAATATAGAGACAGTGAGGAAACTGCAAAATGAAAAGGTTGGTATGTAAACCTTTTAAGAGCAAGACCTTTTAAAAGTAAGAGTAGGATAGCAGCGCCTGCGCTGTTTCGTCGAGTGACCGAGGGTACCTACCGGGGACCCATTTGGCGGGAAAGGGGTATAATGGTTGGTAGCACACTTGTGACTCTATTGGCGGTGGCAATCGCTTACCATCGAGTGATCCGTCTGCTTGTCTGCCACCTATCACATAAAAAAGAGTTGAGAACCACAGAAAATCTACCAATCCTAAATCTTTTAACATCAATATTTTAAAAAGGACACATAAGTTTCGGTTGGTATATCATGTGTTCCTTAATTTTTTTGTTTCTACTTTCATTTCATCACCTGGTACTCATAGTACAGGGGTTGTCCTAGTTTGAGACCAGGTTGGTTGGTTTGATTGTTTGACGCATTTATTTATTTTATTTCATTTACTCAACTTTTTAAACTGTTGACATTTGAACAGTTGACGAGTACTACAGAACTGTTCAAAATCAAGAATAGAAATCCATCCACAAATATAGATTAAGTTATAAACAAATACAAAGATAAACAGTTTATCGGGCGCGAGATAATGCGTCCGCGTCTGATTTATACAGCGGCGGCATTATGATGCATTTGCATTTAGTGCTGCTGCGTTCGCTGCGAGATTAAATCAACCTTGTTTTGTGATGCAAATGGTGTTGATTTGACTGCGAGAGATGAAAAACCGCGAGATCATCAACTTGCATCCAGGTTTAGCGTTTATGCTAGAACTGTACATTGAGCTAAGCGTAATCCATAGCGGAGTGGACTTGCTGATGTAGATTGCTGATCTTTAGCAAGTAACTAAGCGTGACAGAGCCACGCTTTGGTATGAATGGTCCAGCTCGACTGTAGTGATACCATGGCCTTCACAAAAGATGGGCGTGAAGCAGCGCTTGCTCTGTGTTTCGTCGAGTGTGTGAAGGTACCGGAGACCCAATTGGGGGAAAGGGATTATAGGATACCGGAGGCCCTATTGGGGAAAAGGCTGGTTAAAGGTTGGCACCAGATTTGTAATTCTATTGGTGTTGCAGGTGTCTATATGCGGCGCCAATTGCTTACCCAAGTGATCCGTCTGCTCGTCTGCCACCTATCACATAAAAAATATCCTTCTAGAGCTACGTTACGTTACGTTAAAACTAGGACTCCCTTATAATTGTTACATTGATCACTATTACACTTCCCATTCTTATTAATTTTTAGACAATACCCAAATCGCCATATGCAGACACAATAAGAGCTTATGTACAACTAATAATAAATTTTCGACTGAGCATCCGAAGCCAATTTGAAAACAGAAAGGGTTGGTTATTATTCGCCGCAGAACGTATTAAAATGGGAGTCGTTTTATGAAAATTAAATACGGGCCCTGTTTGACCCTTTTGTCTATGAGAACATGTGCGGGATATGCAAATGATGTATTGGATGTCGGGCCTACAATACACTTGATTAGGTGCATAGTTTTTGGCGGATTAAATGCGAGCGGGGTATTGATCCTGCTGTTATATGTAAGTTCGTAACTTGATCACCTATTATGGAATTCACATAACAGGGTTATTTTCATAAAAATTACAGTTTCACGTCAGTACCATGGCAGTCTTTAAACCTATGTCTCCGAAAATTACATTAGAATCTTACAATTATCGATCATTCGTACCTGAGTATATAGAAGCTAAGACCTCTTGTATATAAAATACTTATCTCCATAATACGCTTATGGTGATGGATGAGATTAGAAAAAAAGTTGAATATTTTTTATTTAAAACCAAAAATAATATACTTACATCAATTAAAATACAATACTTAAAAATGTTGTAATTTATTTTTTAAAACAGACACTTCAATCCATTTCGGACATACAATTATTTCAATTAATGTCCTTGTGTTTATGCTATACCTCACACAATGTCTACAACTATCCTTAATATTCTTCCTCTACCTATCACTTACTCCCGTTTCTATTACGCGGTATGCTTGAACCATAATCCAGTATTTGGCAACTTCAACCATCCTTAATGCCAAATTGAAATAAACAATAATATATATGTATGTTCAAGTCAATTCGAATTTTCTTTAAAAGCTACCTATTTCCGCTACAAATGTACGCTTGACTTTTTAAAACCACTTAAAATTCCTCATCCAGCGAACCAATCCAAGAATATTCATACTACTATTGGAGGCAAAACATACACCATTGTAAATACCCACTAACTATTTCGGTACGTTAAAACAACTAGCATAAAATCATTAGCAAGATTTCCAAAACGTATGTGGCCAGCATACGTCATCCTGTCAACTAAATGCGATTCGGTTTAACTGAAATTGCATGATAATTTTGATTTTAGAATCCGACACGACCGCGTTGACACATCATGCAAAAATATTGCGCGAATTGTACCTCGGTACGTTCGTGCGATGCATATTAAATTTATCGCGGACTGTACTCCGGAGTGCCTGTTTTTGGATGCGCAAGCTTAATTCGTAAATTCGTACAATTATTTTGTGATAATGGTGAAAATAGTGGAAGTTGTTGACTTTCAAACGGTCTGTTTTGAATGTTGTGAAATAAATTTTTATTTTACTTTCGTTTTTGCTTTGCGTGAAAAGTGTAAGTTAATGAGAATTTAAAATCACAAAATGTGATTAAATCCGATACAGATGCATGACCACTAGTTTGTCCCACTTCTTGGCAAAAGCCTCAACATAACCTCGAATATCGAAGTTAACACAAATAGTAGGTAAAGCTAAGTAATATTAATGTATTGTATCAAATCGATTACTTACATACAAATTTAAGTCTAGATCAGCAAAAATGTAAACTTTATAATTAGCCTTTAAGATAAAAAAACCGTATCATAATTTATTCATAATTCTATACGCGATAAAGTCAATATGAATTTAATATCTTATCTCAACGACTCAAAGCCTACACTCCCTTATGAAAACTTTTTTACGACAAATAAACATTTGTCTCTTAAGCATTACGACTTAAAGTTTCATTTCGTACAGATTGTTTTCCCAGCTCTTAGTAAGCGTGTTCTTTATGTTATTTGGCTTAAAGTTCAATATGGTGCGTGTTTTTTTACAAACAATCGTTATCAGGGTTGCCGATACGTCTGCTGAAATTTATTGACCGCGATAATATATTAGGGGAGACCGGGGATGGTTGACTAATTTTTTACTAAATCATACATATTTTTTGTGTTTTCACCCATACAGACAAAAAAATCGCATTAATGGATAGAAGAACTATTAAACTAATAAAAAACAACAAAATATAGTTCATTATTAAATATCATCATCATAATTAGATGCATTTTACAAAACATCAACTCTTAGTCAATCTACCCCAGTTCCGGGGTAGATTGACTATATGCCCGGGGTAAGTAGACCTACGGTTTAATAAGCAACAAATTATAAGAAGAGTCAAGTAATAAAACACTATTTTCAATTTAATTAAACTTTTTATTCAAAAACAATTATAATCAGGTACATACATCCATACTAATATTATAAATGCGAAAGTAACTCTGTCTGTCTGTCTGTTACTCTTTCACGCCAAAACTACTGAACGGATTTAAATGAAATTTGGTATACAGATGATCTAGACCCTGAGAAAGGACATAGGCTACTTTTTGTTGCGAAAAGGGGGTTGTAAGGGGTTAAAGGGGGGTAAAAAGTTACTTTTCCACGCGGACGAAGTCGCGGGCGGCCGCTAGTCTTTTATAAGTCTTTAACAAAACTATCAACTCTTAATATTTAAATTTTTTAAACTTAAATCTTCTTCAGTTCAGTTAAATTACACATAAATATTTCCATTGATTCTTATGAATGTAACATATTAATTCTTATTTATGTAATATTTCTCATTTACTTTATCCGTTCCTTTTCCATTACCCGTAGCTTTTCCCTTACTCTTTCCTTTTTCTTTGCCTTTCCACTTTCCTTTGCCCTTGCCTTTTCTTGTTTCTTCTCCTTTTTCTATTCTGTTTTTTGTATCTGTCTCTTCTTTTCTTCAAAGTTTCTCTATTGTTTTTCATATCTATAAGATTTTGTTTTTCAGGGAATAATTTTACGTTTCCGAGTATTACTTCTATTATCTAAACGTGGCGCATGCTTTAGGAAATGGTCTTATTTCTTCAAGTACTGCAAATAAAGTTGAGGGCAAGTTCTCATTGTATAAAGATGTGGGCACATAACGGTGTAATGTCTTATAGGGAATGGTATATTGTTTTGCAGTTGCATTAACACTTCTATTGTCAAAAATGACTTGATGACAAGCTCTTTCTACGACATCCTTCGGTGTATCAGCTCGTTAATTTATAGGTCCTCATCGTGCTGTTGCAATAAAAAGAAAATATTTATCAAGAATCCAATAAATGGATTAATTTTAAAGATATTTGAAACTTAAAATATTGTTGGGGTTGGTTGACTAAATATTCAACCAGCCCCGAAAGAAATTAGTCTACCAGCCCCAAACGACATTTTAAGTTTCGATGGCATGGATAACTTACACACTGTCACCTAATAAAGAAATAACACATGAAAGAATATCAATATGGACTCATAAAACACTCTGACTAATAGGCAAACGGTTAACATAAAATGTGTAGGTACCAAATCAAAAAATATGCAACACGAAAATATTACTTACATGTTATGAAAACAAATCACGGGTCACTGCTCAAAAACGGTGTGTGCCCGCGACGCGGCGTTACCGACAGCTGAGCGGGGGGCGGAGAGTGATACGTGGCTGCGCTGGGATGACATAATACTCAAACCGTTGGCGAGTTTTTGGCGATTAGTCTACCTACCCCTATAGTCAACCATCCCCGGTCTCCCCTATATGTTCAATGTTGTGAGCTAAAAGGTGACTGTAATGAATATTAATTATGCCACACCTCTAATTAATGTAATTCCAAGATAAGTTGCATGTCCCCTGAAATTGACATATAACGAGGAAGACTGACAAATTAGGGCAGATCGATTCCGGTTGTTTTTTATTGGAAATATTTTACATTACTGCAAGTACGTTTTCATTCATGTTTATTGTATCGTTCGTTATGTACAGTCAACTCCAAAAATATTTATACACTTTAGGACCTAGTCACAATACATATGTATAAGAAAGAACGAATTCTACTTTTTATATGGACGCATGTATTGTGACAAGGTCCTAATCTATGCGAGTTATTGAACCGATGCGAAATTCTTAGAAAATAAATAAGTAATTTAAATGTAAAATAATAAAATATTAATGCTATAAAAGAAAGAAAAGTTTACTATAGCCTAATTAATTGATAGTAATACTCTGACATGATCTTTTATTACTTTCTTGGTCTGAGAGTCGATTTTAATTAATCGCAGATATTACTTGAACTCAATATTTTTTTTTATGGAATCGCAACACTTACATTTGACTGAAGTTCATAAAAAAAACACTTTTCATTTAAGATGAGCTTGATTTAAGTACGCAACACTTTACATAGATTTCGGATTGCTTGTTCAGCAAAACTCAAGTTATCCTAGTCGTAGTATACCGTTATAATAATGTAGCTGGATTCAACCTAAACAATACGAAACGAAAAAAAAAACGAAAATGTATTCTCTAACCTAATTAGTTTACCCAAAGTTCGCCCGAAAACATTCAATCCACCGCAAAACCACTATTCATCAAGAGTAACATATTCATCACTGAAAACAAGGTAATACTCATCGCGCGGAGGAATTAATCAAAGTTTAAAACAATTCCATGTAGCGAAGCCGCGCGGGCGAGGGTACAAGGCGGGCGCGCGAACCCACTCCATAACGTCTTATGTTCAACATAGTTCAGCATAGGGCTGCCAATAGTAGTTAAACAAAAGAAAACGGGTCATTATTTACTTCAGCCTAGTCTGGAATAGCTAAACATAGTATTTTCCAAAGGATTTCCAAGCAGTCTAAACCTGTGGCATACCTACCTCCCGCATCCACGTAATTCCCACTCTCTGCATCAGGTCGTTGGTTCTGGGTCGTGATTACAGTTCCCAATGTAAGGTGAATAATTTAGTGACAATACAACATTCTATGAGCAACCTTTATGGAATGATATCCGCCTATACGCAGAGTTGACAGCCCTAGTGTCGAACATAGACTAGGAGCTTGTTTGTGACTGTCCAAAATTAGTGTGAGAGCCAGTCAAAGCCACCAGTGTATTCTACGAATCCAGTGCGATATAGAACTAGAGACGTTGCTGGTCTTAACTTTTTTGGGAATTAACCTCAAAAGGTCGCTCTGTTTTATAGCGAGTATTGTTTCTAAGAATACGGTGGAGATAGGACGTAAAATGTGGGTGTGAAACGCAGTGCCGTCAAAATTAGAACGAGTTTAGGAAATTCCTTTGCGTTTAGATTTCAAAGAAATTAAAAATTCTTAAATGATTCACTGTCTAATACATTAGTATTTGTTATCTATTAAGTAGAACTTAAGTAGGAAATCTGTGCTGAACACCAAATTGAAATAGGCTTCACCAATAATGTAAACGTGGATTTTGAATTCCTAAACGACTTTAATTTATTATAAGTAAAATAATAGTTGTAGATTTATGATCAAATTTTTATCTATCAAAGCAATGTCTTTGTTCTAATACTTGATGATCACGAATATACTCGAATCAGTAAAGTATGCTTTCATTGGTTGACGCAAAATATTTGTGTGAAAATATCGAAGAAAACTTTGAGATATTAAAGTGTTTTTTACTTTGATTGATGTAGACTACAGATCAAACAAAGAAATGTGAAGAAAAGAGGATAATTGATCAATCCTTGAAACATTCTTTTTTGGAGTAAAGCAAAGTATTCTTCCAAGATGGAATTTATGCTCTTCAGAAAAAGATTAATAGGCTGTTACTTTTGTTCTTATAACTTTGAAAAATATGTATTTTTCTTTAGGTGACACGGTCTCATAAATCTGTAGACCTTCTTAATGCCAACTTCCAGACTGAAACAGAATTTCTGAACAGAAAAACTTAGATGAAAATCGTAGGCTTGGTTCGAAATCGGAACCCCAAGCGCAGCCATTATTTTAAAGTGCTACTTACAAGCCAATCCACCACCAAGGCAGGCAAGAACAATATTAGTTAGATACTTCCTATACCTAACGCAACTTGTGGCAGACGATGTCATAATTCATCTATTAATAATATGATTAATAAATGATTATGACAGTAGTCAGTAGGTTTAAAGGAAAAAAATAAGCTCGAGCCAAAAACTCGGTGCAGTCGGTGTCAAATTAAATTCTTAACTAACATAATAATAATATGAAATTACACCATCCTACGTAAATAAAGCACTTAAAATAACCTCGTAGAGTTCAGGTGGAACTCGAACCCAAAACCTTCCACGATCCGGGTGGTTATTCTACCACGTGAACTAACCAACTAACCAACCCCGTACTAAGCCCGTAGTAAGTATTTTTAAGCACATTATTTACTTAAGAATAAATTGCAAAGAATTGATATATCTAAACAAAAATATGATACCATCCGCCGGAAGTCTTTGTGTTTAGTTTTGTTAAAGGTATAGATATTTACTAGTCATTTGTACAATCAACCATGAATCTCTCCGAATTCCTCATGTTTACCAACACAAAAGCAGGTGTTACAACGCTCTCTATTTGTCTCGTCAGTTCCCTTTGAACAATCACCATCAATCAACGTGGCGGACGGGTACATAGTTGGTGATCGGCCAACACAGCGCATTATTGGAAGTCGCCACGAGCGTGTATACAGTATAGACGAAGAATATAGACTGGCGCCAAACACAGTTCACTGAGCTAAAAGAGTGGTGCAATGGGAGCTATCGCGATTGAAAAATCCGCTAAATGAGATACTGTTAGAATAAGGTCCAACTTCAACGTCATTGGTTGTATAGATTACATTTTGACATGTCACATCAAAAATAACCCATCAGCGCGTGTAGATGGCGATCTCATGTTGTGGAGGACAAAAGTCACCTGGAGTTATTTAATAACAAGCACTAGACTAATTTGAATAATACCTATCTATATACCTACAAATGTCCACTACAAATAGGTACATTTAGTTCACTCTGATCTCGCAGATGTTCACGGGCGGCGTTGATTACCAAAAGCTAACACGCCTGCTGGTTTGTGGCCTCTAGTATAAAAACAAAACAGAATTAGGTGAACTACCGAATCTATAGGGGCAAGAATTCACAATGAGTGACAGCGAACCTGTCTAATGAACTAGTACAACTGAGCTATGCACTCAGGAACAGCACAAGTATGGACGGAGATGTTTAGCTAATAGTGTGTTGCATGAGACGAATTTTGTCGTCCATCTTTGTACTGCATTGCCTATAGTCGGCGAATTGTTTTGAAAAAAAGTACAGTCACGTAGCACTTATAAGTAATACAAACTCATTCAAATATAAACCTTATTGTCCCGGTATTAGAGTCGGGGTGTCTACATTTTGTAGCAGGCGACTGTACGAATAAAGGAGTAGTCTACATGTACGATAATGCTAAGTATTGCTTCACAATAAAACGCTATATTTTTTTGTTTTATTTTTATCGTATATTTATAACACTGTTGTTGTATTTCTGACATTTTGAAAAATTGTTGGTGCATTGTGCGTTTTGCGACTTTGTTCGGACGCGACAGAACGAAATATGCACATGTTACTTTGATGAATTGCTTTTTCCGTCAATCGAACGTAGGTCGTATCTAGTGTAGTAATCTATAGCTGCATACATTGATATATGTACATAAAATGCGATATACGCGATATTATTTAACAACATAAATATGTTTTTTTAATTGAGAAACTATCGTCAGTGGTTGTTATAGTCTAAGCAGCTGAAAATCGACTAAATTTATTTAAGGTTTTTTTTAATTAGCTGTGTTCCTATGTGCTTCAAAATGGATTTTGATTCGATCTTATTTCGTAAACAAACAAAAGTTATAGCGAAACTCCTGGTTGCATCCAACATGGCAACTTGAAAGTTATCGGCAAGCGGTATATGGGTAAAATTATAATGAAGAATGAATCTCAAAACTGACGCCAAAATAGGTACATACATTGATTTACGCTCCACTAATAATGACAAATCTTTGTAATTGTTTTCAAAAAAAAAGCCACGAAATTAGATCTGTAGCTATCATTAGGTATCCAACCTTGATTTCTTTCAAGCGGCAATATCTACCAAAACAAATCGAACAGGTTGAAATATAATTGCTTCATCTAATTTAATAGTCGGAGCTAACCTTCAGTAGCATGCACATAGAATATAAACAAAACAAAAACCGAACAAGTTTATAAAGGCGCGTACACAGCCTCGCACATAAATATTACGCACTCGCTACGCTCAAATTTCGCCACCGTCTGCTTTATATTGATATATTGTATTGTTTATGGCGCAGCCGAATCAAAATGTGATATATTGTACAACGCGCGCGGCGTGCGAGCAACTTTCATATTTGGAAGGGTTATGGAGATAGGGCGCCTGGATGAGGTATGGCGTAGCATAAACTTGAAGTTGGTTTATGGACTCTTAAATTGTAGTGTATTTATCAAGTTGGGGAAGTTTCTTAGTTTTGTTTATGGTAGCTGAAGATTATGGATTTTGTTGAGACAATAATTAATAGATCTCGATTGTATATTAATAAAAGACAAATTTTAAATGATACAAATACAATGAAAATTTAGGTAAGTACCTATGCTTAGGGTTTTAGAAAACTTTGTAATTTATTTATTTTACAAATAGAAATAAGGGACACTTAAATATTCAAATATTATTTAATTTGATTTTGGCAAACTTATCTCTCAGATTCCATGAGGTTATGACTAGTGACTGTCACATTGTGTCTGAAAAAATGTTTCTAGTTATTAAGTATAACTTAATAGTTTTTAGTCCTAAATTTTTCAAATCCATCTTTTCTATATCATCCTACACTCGAGATCCTTCCAGTAACTCTACTCCATCGTTATTTAGATACATAGATGTATGGTTGAGCCAAGGGAATAGTTGGGATGAGAGGGATAAGTTATTGCTTTCTACAACTATGTGTCTGCACCATGTGTTATGGTACATACTGTTTTAACTTACACCCTGAGTTATGCCTTTTAGCGCCAAAGGATTGTGGTCTCGTCTTCTTCCTGTCTTATGCTAATCTATAAGTACTTAATAAAGAGGTAAAAACCAAGTGCAACGACTTATAGGCTAGCCGAAAAGTCAAAACTTAGGCGATGAAAACGACATCCAGTACCATTTTTGGTTCAGTAAAAAGTCAAGTCCCAAAAGAAAGTGATAGCAGGTCTGTCCAGAATCATCGACGCTTTAAAAGTATTCAAAATTCAAAATATCGTTACCCAAAATACCAAGTAGGATTCTCATAAAACCACAGTAGCGAGTATTAAGAGAATGAAATGTTAATTCTCATATTCCTAAAAATGTAATAAAATTACATACTTTCAGACTATTTTACATAAAAATACGTAGTCGACTAAGGATAATTACTTAATACTAATAATCACTGAGCCCATAAAACCTTTTCAACACCGTATCATTCATAAAATCACATCAAAAATGACTCTTAATAAAGCAATTACTGTGGACATCGGCCCTCCAAAAGCCGAAAACCATTCTTAACAACTTAAATTTGTTTCTTCATAAATAAAGTAGTTAATTAGGCACATTTTTCCGCATAATGCGAATGCCGTGTCCACAGGGCCGGAGGGAACTTCTGGCGGGTCCAAAGTTTTAATGCATTAAGTACGTTAGCTGGTACTCCGGGCCTAACGGGCAATTGACACGGCGTATAGAACATACCTGATCTTTGTTGAAAAAGCCGGGCCGTGTTTTGGGAAAGTTTGGAGAGACGTGCACTGTGATGACACTAGGGCAAATAGGTAACGCCTTCTAAAATGCACAGTAAAAGGTAGATACATACATAATATTATAGGTACATATACACATCATAGGTACATACATTACCGTGGTGCAATATCTAAAAGGACGTTAATTTTACTTGGTTGATATTGAGTTTTCTATTTTGTAATCAATATTTATCTATAACTAATATTGAACATTCATAAAATGTGTACCTTTTCCCCTTCATAATTAAGCCCCAGGTACCCTTTTTCCCGATTGCATCCAAGGTCAAAAGCGGTTGATTAGAGCCCGGGGTCCGTTATTGATCTATTTAGAAACTAAAAGAAAAAATATAGTAACTCACTTACCTGATTACATATTGATGTTCATTAAAATTAGTGCATGGAGCTTACCTGAAAAAAGAGAAAGTTTTATTTATATTAAGTCTATATTTAATTAAACTAATATAATAATAGGTAGTTTGTATTACATTACGTAAAGTAATCAGCCAAGGCATCCATCATAGAAGTCAAGTCATCGCTACTATGATATTTACGCTTTATATTAACCACATTATATTTACCTACGAGTTGCCTAATAAAATGAACTAATTCAATAAATCCATAACTCTATTGAATTTGTCGCCTACTCCTTTTGGCTAATAGAAATACCAGCAAACAATTGTCATTCAAACCTACTGAATTTTGTGCCAAGCTCCAGTTTAGATAGATACAGTTTTTTGCACAAAAATAGGTCTTATGTACTAGGTATTATAGACATTATGGTTAGTTTAGTCGTTGTCGCTACTAGATTTTATCTCTACAAGATGGGGTTATTGGTTTATAGCACGATATTTAATAGAGATACTTGTCAGACTAAAGACTTTATTAGTTATAGTTAGTTTAACAAAATGTGTCACTATTTTAGGTGCTAAAGTCAGTAGGTAAGTATGCTCTCCTGAATAAAGACTTTACTTATATTTGAGAGCATACTGACATATAACAAACAAATAAAAAAGTTTAAAGCCCTTATACCTACATACCTACTTGAGCATACTGACTTTAGCACCTAAAATAGTGAAATATTTTGGACAGAGTTTCCATCCGTGGAGCGTTCGCAAGGTATTTTTATGTGATAAGTGGCTGTAGAGCAAACGGATCACCTGTAAGCCGTCGCCCATGGACACTTTAACAGCAGCGGAGTCACAAGTATTCATATTTATATTCATAGTACGATTACCATACAATTACAGGTAGCAGATAGAATAGTTCTAAGTACATTTATTTTAAATTTGATTATAATAATCATTGTAAAGAATGAAAGGAATAAAATTACGCAAATAAAACGATTCTACAACTGACCAAAAAAGGACATAAACATGCAAAATTCTCATTCCAATTTCCATCACGCAAAGGGAAAATGTTTACAAAATAACAAAAAAAAACGTAATAGAAAACACGCGTTGACATCACGGCCATATATCAGTAGGGCGTTGATTCACTGGCGAATAAACGTCTACGCCACAGGAGGCGTCGCGACGAAAATAATTTCATACATCCAAATATTTTCCAAGCCATTTGTGGCACGATCGACCGAATTAGGCCGCCTAAACAAGCTTCGACAGTTAATTGGGCGAAAAAGTGCAATCTTGAAGATGCTGCGATATTGACAACTGGGACCTTATTCTTGACAAAAAAACTGCGTTTAACTTAATTGTCATCCTTAACATTTTACTCTACTACTTATCACTTTTTACCGGTCAACCGACCATCAAGAAGAAGAGTAGCAAATTTCGCGAAATTACTAATTTATTGTTTAGACAACTAAAGGTTTATTCTCTACACTAATAAAAAAAACAGGTGAATTGAGAATCTCCTGCTTTTTTTGAAGTCGGTTAAAAACTTTAAAAATGGTCTTAATAGGTAGAGAATATGTTTTCACTAAACATCGAACACATAAGAAAACAGAGGTAAAAATAAAACAAAAATATAACTAGCTTAATTGAAACAAAAAGTGAAAAAATATTTAAAAACAAAAATAAACATGATACCAAGTACCTATAGTAATACATTTAAGTAGTAATATTAAAATCATACCCCTCTTGAAAATAAAAATAAGTTCCTCAAACTAATAAATAGCAGGTACGTGATAAATGCCGAACACCTACGTCTAATAGAATACTTCTGCGTGTCCTAACATTCATCACGGAAACCATTTTGAAAAATATTTATTTCCCATCTTATGTCAAGTGTTGGGTCAGATCACGAGATATCTTACCGTGCACCGCCCCTATATTTCTTAAGGGTCAGAAGGGGGGTAAAGCCTAAATGACTCTCAATACGCCCCTGCCCCGAACATTCGGCATGGGGAGGGACCGATAGTGTCAAAAAAAGATAAAAATAATATGAATTGCTCTTTTTCTGAATTTTCCCCCCTAAATTGTATTTGTGTTTATCTATAGCAGACGGCATAATTTAACTATGTTAATAAATGTTGGCTTGTAAAAATAGCAAAGGAAGGAAGGAATAATACTTATAAAAGTATAATCATGGCTATAAAGCTATCAGCTATGCGTAACTTTTGGTGTAAAAATGTGAATTTAATAATCTTTACCAAAATAGTTCATAGGTATAAATAATTAGAAAAATATTTTTGGACATGTACGGTACGTACTTACATACTTCGAAAACCGTTACCTACCGTTGCATTTTTTTCTTAATAAAAATATTATGTTTTTATGTTTTTAACCTATAAAGACACTTTATTTTTAATGACATTAATTTTGACACTAAGAGAAGCGAAATATTTTTTTTTTCAAAAACACGGAAGTAACTTCATAATTCTAAATGCTCACCGAATTTCTTCCTCAAAGAAATGAACAAAACAGATTACGCCAACAAATATAGGTGAAGACGACATTTAAGTACATTAAAATCACATTAGTAAGATCTCTTGGGGCAGCAAAATTATCTCGTGGTTGGAAAAAAATAAATTAATACAAACACAACATTTCATATCTCGTTGGAGATTGTAGAAAAAATATTAAATTGTATGGAAATCGCGATAAAGTATGATGGAGTGCGTTTTTTTATTCACAGGGTTTTTTTGATAGGTCATAAACGTTCAGGGAATGGTGTAAAAATTAGGAGGTCGAAAAAAAATTGAGGAAGATGGAATTTTTATTCATCTTATTTACACATTAAAAAATTAAACTGTTGATGAATAAAATATTATCACGCATACATAAGAGTGGACGAGTGCCACTGTGGCAAGAGTGGCACTCTTATACGCTGTTGATAAAACTATACCTCTAAATAAGTGTATTATTGAACCGTTTTTTTTTTACTAATTGTTTTAGATACCGACCTATATTTTACTAAAATTATCAATGGAGTTAAATATCTTTTGTTGAAAACAAAAACAATGAAAATATTAAATTGTTTTGCTATTGAAGTCGTTGTCATCGTCGTCGAAGCGTGATGTCGCAATAAGTTATTGTACCTATTGTTATATATTTTTCTTCTTTCATTCTTAATTTCAGATACCTGAATACCTTGTCAATTTCTTTGGCATACACTTGTTTATAACATACTCAAACTACGAAAACAAAGAAATCCTAATCTCCCGACAGGTAGATTCATCATTGTCTCCCAATAAGGTAACGTCAATTACCCCCACTCACACAAAACACACACACAGTAATCGCGTCATCAGCGGTTGCCGTAACCACCCGACCGCATGGTCGCAGACAGGCCCGCAATTTGCCGGGGAAGGCGCGTTTAATATTAGAAGTCCTGATTTATGTCCCAACCCGGTAATGAAGTGTCTACACACTACAAACGTGTGCATAGTACTAATTCACTACACACGATTAATAGGGCGCGATGATGGGATTGCTAACACTCTGGGTTTTTTGGTCGATTTTGATTGAATTTTAGTTTGGAATTAGTGTAGGTAAATAAAAGAAATACCTACATCTGTCTATCTTCTTAATAGTGTAAAGAAAAATAACTAATTGATATCTAGTGGAGATTTATTTATATAACCAATTTACTCCACTTTGTTTCAAATCACTGCAAAATATATCAATATGGGATCAAAATGGGAGCTCTAGAAGGATCAAGTTAACCAACCGTACCGTGCTGTAAGCATCATAACATGACAATTTTGTAAGACGGATATAAAATAAAAGAAAAACATTTTGAAAATTATATTAATTTCGAAAGAAATAAAAAAAATACTTAACTTGACTTGTATAATGAAGCCAATGTATTTTCGCAGATCTGGCTGTCTTCAAGTAAATACCTAAAATGTAATAAAACCTACCGAAAATGTAAATATTTTTTGCATGTTTCGTACATTAAGATGCTTTCAAGATGCCAGTTGCTGTATAAACTCGTATTATTTAAAGTAACCAAATATATCTTGACGTTAATTTAATGAAGCATCAATTAAGGTTTGGCATGCACTTGTGTCAAGAGATAGCAATAACGATTTGTTTGAAAAGACATTGAGAACTTATGGGTTAAATGTGTATTATACCTAATTTTATTTGAATTCGTTATTTTGACTTAGACAAAAAAAAATAATACATTGTCTGACTATTTAACGTTTAAATGTTTTGGTATAACACTAATGCTTTCATTTTCGACTTTTATAAAAGTCAGCATCATTATTAAACCATGACTAATTTAAGTCTCCGTCTTGTATATAGGGGTTATAGTAGGTACGTTTTTACGGTAATAACCCTGCCTCTTTAGTATTTTTATACTAGTGACCCGCCCTCATTTCCTTTCGGGACTTAATTTTGCTATTCCAATCTTTGCCAATAGGTGGCGCTGGGTATCATTGCATCACGCAAGCGTTTCGTTTTTCGGATTGCACATCCTAAGCCTTGTGGTAGCGTATAGAAATTCTCTCTTTTAAATGGTATACTTATATACGAGTCAATATAAGTTCTTAGTTTCTCAATACGTGAAGCTATCGCATCGCATTCACATGTCGGAAATCTTGATAGAGTAGGCCTGAATACGATTAATTAATCATTTCTAAAATATTCAACTAAACGGACGGCTTTATCACTACCTATTCATACTACACTTGTGTTTGTCAGGACAAACACCTGTGTCTGTGTGTAATCTATGTATTTGCGAATCACATTTGTAAATATCTTCCCCTGTTGTTTGATATCCGTGGGTAATTCAAGCGCATAAGCTGTTAAGTACATTATGTAGTTATAGATGGTGTAGAATTTAGTTATATAGGTTATTATATTTACAAGTATAGGGTAGGTAAGTACCTTTCGCAACATATGAAAAGAATAATGGCCAAATGATGCTTTTACGTGACCAAAACTACTGCAAAAGCCTGAACTAGTAGGTAAAGAGCCTAAATTACTTTACCGATGAAAACCCATAAATCCGATTATAATAAATCTACGGCGCAAGATTTAGGACTCCGGATTTTCACGGATTCAATTTACTAATAGAAATTCGAAGTTATGTAAAAATACTTAGACGAGAGTGAAAAATATTTACTATACTGTAATAATATACCTAAGGAGAATTAACACGAAGATAAAAATAGTGTTTAGTTTACATCAATTAAATTGTTGATTGAACAAAATCTAGCTTCCGCACTCAGAGACGTAATTAAACCTTAATAATGACTTAAGTAAAAATATTGAACCTTTTATTAGACATAAAGACTATCCATAATTAAGATTAAATGACGTCTCTGATAGCGGCAGTAAAATAGCAACACGATCTTAATAAGTATATAAGGTGACGAATCCATTTTTCAAACCAAAAATGTGCACATACAGAAAAGTTCCTCTTAACGGAAACCCAAAATGCACTCAACATAAAATCCAAGTGAAACCATCCAAGTTTCAGTTCAAGAGAATAACAAATAGTTTGGATTGCAGCCACTGCTGCGATGAACCCGATATATTACTGTCCAGAGAACGAATTGATTTAATACGATCTTAGGCTAATTGGATTTATACGCAACACTTGCATTTCGTCTTAGTTCAGATTAACGTGCGATGTTTGTTCCCATCTTAACTTATCTTGGTGAGACGCCGCTGTCGGGCATAAATTAGGCATTATGTATGGCATTGTCTGGCCTTTGAAGTAAACGTTTAGCTCAGCAGCGTTTGCTTAAATGGTAACAAACAGAAGCTGTAGTGCAAACTTGATGTTTTAGCTATTAATTATAGTATATATATATCATAGTCTCACATGTACCATAGTCAACGCCCCCTTAGTCTACTAGTTTAAGTATGGACGTAGATTCTTGGGTCGAGCAAAAGTACGTTTCGAATTTTTCCAACATAGCTCGAGTTTGTGATCACCAATCCGCATTAGGTAACCGTATTGATTAAGCCTAATACCATCATAGTAGCGATGACAAAATTTCTATAATGGAGGCCTTTGCCCTGTATTGGGATAGTACATAAACTGATACTACTTCGAATATGATCAATAAAAAATTTATAAAATATATAGGTAACATTTGAATAGGTAAACAACATCGCCTTTATATGCTCAATCAGGTGAGTAAAATCCAATGAAGACGATGACTCTATACGAATAACTTGAAGGCTTGCCTTTAACTTTTTGTTAGTTTTGTTAACTGGAATTAGTAATCTTAACATTACATCTACCTATTTAAGTTGGTTATTATGACAGTGTGTATATTTGTTACTTCTTTACTACTAAACGTCTGAAGCGATTTCAATAAAATTTTATTATAAGTTACACTTAAGAATACAGGTGACATAAAAGCAAAACTTTACAGCGGTAAAAAATATATTATTTTCTTTGGAAAAATCTGAAAATTTGTATAATCGTTATATTTACTGTTAAAATTGGGTACCTACTATTTATTTTCCCTGATAAACAGCGGGTAACACCGCGGGGCACATAATATAAATCAAAGCGTCGATAACACAGCATCAAAAACATTACTCATTGACGAAAGAAAAGAACACGGCAACATAAGCGCCAACTCAACGTTAAGACAAAAATACCTGAGCCTTACTAATTACGGTGAGCAAAACGGGCAACATGTTAATCCATCTGGAAATATATTTCTCATTCCAGCCGATTCGATACAAAGGCCGCTGGCCGTTGGAGAAGCCATAAATTAGAGGGAAAGCTGCGAGCCAGGATTTCCCCTGGGTTTATTCTCACTCAAGAGCGCTACACCTAATCCAGAAAGCCTTATTATGCTACCCTTAATACACCGCTCAAGACTACTTGAAAATTTTCTCGGGAAGTAAACGGTTTAGTTCGGGATCCCGCTTTTTTCGAGGCGGAGACTTTTTGTTTGTGACATTAAAAGAATAAAAACTTTTTCGGAATACGCTCTCCTGCTGAAGAGATTATGAACGTTTTGCATAAATACTGGCCGCTTCAATAATGTTCTTATTTTGACTTTGACAATGTTTTTCGCTTGTCTTTTACAACTGTTTATTTATTTTTTAATTCTCTTTTTCTCCATCAACTTTGACTCAATACCGGATCTATTTACCACTCAATTGAATAGCTGTGTGGTAATAATAAATATGTAGTGAGGCATTCAGTAGGTATATTGTAAATGTTCTTCGAGTAGCACTTCACAGCCCAAATATATACAGTCACGAGTTTTAAGACATTTTAGAGATTCCTACTGCGTTTATGAATACAACTTTGTTGGCGCAACATTGAAAAGAGATTTATAATAAGTATGCACCTGAGTTGTAGTAACCTGATGTGTGGCTGTACCTATTTGTCAATACAAACGTCGCTGAAGGTCACAATACGGTATTTTATCTCAGTGATTGTGTTCGACACGCTCTTATCGCGACGACATCAAATTGCTAAAGTGCATCGAGCGCATGAGATTGACAATTGGCACACGGGCTTTTAGCGCCGAGCTGAGTCCACACAATTTATGGCCGTAAGATTCCCCACTCACACCACAGATAAACGAATACAAATTCGTAAACACTCGAAGCCTTGATAAACCAACTTTGGTGGAAGCCACTACATGTTCATTGTTACGACCATTCATCCATTTGTGGTCAAAAGCATTCTTACCAACATTCCACTAATAACATTTTGAATTGTCACCGTAGATTTTTTAAGTGGCCATGTTCGGCATCCTAAGTCTAATGATATATAAATAAATGGATTCGGAACAAGTGACCAAGACAGATTATTTTATCGGATAGTGTACAGGATAAAAACTATACGGTATATTACTAACACGTAGGTCTCACTCTTCTGTCTTCTTCTGTCTCTTTTTTGACGTGAGGTTGTAGAATTATCTATTAGTATTTTCTCTTTAAGGTTTAGTAAAGTATCCTAGGTATACGTTGCATTGGCTAAATCGGCGAAGAAGGAAATAATGATCACTCAGACAATTAAGCAAGACAGCTAACATTATCATGACTTGTTTACTAAAGAGTCAATCAATAACCATAAAGACGCAATCCATTTTGGTTGGATCTTCGTGAATAGACTTCAAATTAACAGCACCCATATCTTAGCTACTTATCGTTTTTGAAAGCTCGTTAACATTTACAACTCCATCATTACGCAACGTTACTTGTTTATCATTGCATCTAATCCCGGTATCAATTACAAATCGACAGGTTACCGTTCCCCCAGTATCTTAGTATCGGCGTCCGTTAATACGAGTTCCTTGAAGCGGCTACCAATTTCTCCAATTTAAATTGTCTATGAGCACCGCCCCGACTGAAGTCAGCCGGCACATTCCGCGGTTATCGGCGCAGGAGCAGCCGTTGAGAGGGAATGGGATGGGTGGATGTGTGAGAGTGTTGAGGGAAGAGGATGGACGAGTGCGTTTTAGCGTTCGGCTGGAGGGAGACTAAACGGAGCCCGTCTAAGACCTTCATGGTTATTTTTATGTGTATGTTAATAAAGTATTCAAAATTTCTTCGGAAGTATTATTAATCTTATTGTCTTGGAACATTGTTTTACTCTTACTAATATTAGAAAGAGAGATTTATTATTAGCTATAGTTCGGAATATCATAATAGACACAAAGCCAGTTTGCATGACAGTTAACCAGCTCTTGAATGCTTGCTCTGTTTTTGTCTATTTTTTGATCTTACAATCTTTTTCTATTTTACGTGATTTTTAATGCTTAGGATGGAGTTTAATAACAACATTTTTTTTACCTTTTTAAAGCAACTTAGACAACGGAATCAATCGTTGCAATAGTCTGGTTAGAGAATCGTTTCAATAACGGCTTATAGCAGAGATTAAACCTACATATATGTTTCACTTACTGTCTTACTTTCATACCTTCCTAGTCCTTCCTTCAATCCTTTTGTACTAGATATAATATTTTAGGGATGTATCTAATAATGGTACAAATCGTGGTAAGGCCTAGACAGCAGACACAAAAGAAATTAAATTGTTTTTACCTTTTAAAAGGTTTTTGGGTGCTACAACGTTAAAGTTTGTACAAGCCTTTAGGGGTGGCCCTAAAATGACTATGCAGAACCCACGCATGCAAGTTCAAGCTGCAAGCGCCCGCTGTTTTTTAAATAATTGAGTCTGGAATGACGATAGGCAGCAGACAATCCGAAGCATTTTATCGAGCCGCCAACCCTAGCGCGGACAGTGGCCGTTTAATTTGTACCCCGTGACTCATACGAATGAAAATTTCGCACAATTGCTACGGGAGTTGCAAGTTTTATTAATTTTAAACGTAGTTTCGGTAAACGTAATTGAGTACGGTGAAATCTGACTGTATAAGTCAGGTTTTTAATCGAATACTTAAATTAAGTTTCTGAATAACATTAGCTACTAGTACATTTGGAAATTCCTCCAAAATGTTCGACTCCCCATATAAAACGCTGGTGTTTATGGGGGCGACGGCAATTGCTTACCATCGAGCCACGTTATCAACTTTTGATGAAACCTTGAATTTTTTATGAAAATTTCCAATAGTCATAGTCAAAAAGTTTCCTCCGGTAAACATAACAACGGTGTATGTACATACATTGAGCAAAATAATATCATTGCACGAGTATACCTACCTATAAAACTTAGTATCTACTAAGCAATGTTTGATTCGCAAAATAATATAATTCACAACATTGTTGCTGCAGCAATGTGAAACTTTGCTTAGCAACATTGTCTATCCATCTTCCTTCTACGAGTTATACTGACCATTAGCAAACGTCGCGTGTTAGAGTGCACGCTCTTTCCTATATCATCGATGTATTGTATGATTACTCATTACTGGATGGTTCTTAGTAGACCTTGTTGCACGTACATAGGTACCTTAGAGATCACTTAAATTCGATTTTGCTCCTTTGACGGTCCTACCTCTCTTTGATCATCGAAATCAATAAGATATATTTTTTGATAATTTGCGTAACTATAATATTATAACAATATATATTTCATTCTAAAGTAATAACAAACTTAGTATGAAGAATAAAAGTGGTTTTGTTCTGCCGTGTCCCCTCCATAAAAATTACGTTGTTGTTGTTAGCTTTGCAACGTTATCAAACTTCTGTATCGTCGCATATAACGTCAAATTTTGCTTCGTAGATACTTCACTTTATTCTGTAGTCAGTAACTCATTACTCATTAATCAAATCAATCACTCTCAAACTCCACAAATGACTCCAATCACTCAATTGTGAGACTCCACCGCAGACACATTACCGACTTCCGCGTTCACACCGAGCCACTCAAAACAGCCATCTCTCAGCAAATAGACGCGTAAGGCAAACTCTTGCGCATAGCCAATCGCGGCCGCGGTAATTATAGGCCGTACAAATTAGGTGCGACGCGCCCGCAGTAAGTGGAAATAGAATTCGCTGATTTATATCTCTGGAGAAATCATTGTCGAAGCTGGTTAAGGGTTAATTAAATAGAATATAACCTGACATAGCTACACGGAATTAACAAAGAAATAAAACAATTTGTCCCTGTAACAAAGTCGTATCTACGAAATGTTTTAGTTGCAGTATGAAGGTTTTAAGTTGCTTGAACCAATTAATATATAAAGAAAAGTAATAAAAAAGTGAACCTATTTATACTGTTAAAATGCTTTGGAAGATCGGATTTTGTTCCTGGGATCTATCGAAAATGGTCTCGCTTATTACATAATATATTGACTGCTTTGCACTGCCTTATCCCACTGGCAGGCAATACGCTGTTTTTTCTTTCCTCTATCTGAAAGGTTGCCTGGAACTGTCTATTTACTGTCTATTACTGTAGTTTTCACTCATGTACTATATGTCGGTGCAATAAAGAATATCTATCTATCTACTATAATCCGTCCAAAATCCAAAACCTCAAATGACTAGTCTATCTTTAAATTTCGCGTCGCGGCGACATCTTTTATCGCGGGTCGCTTCTACTCGTTTTGTTTCCAACGCAGCCATACTGCGCCAGTGAGTTATTACTGGGAGAGATTTGTTTCTCTATAGTTCTATATATCCATAGCTATAGTCCTGCGGCTGCTATGCATCAGCCGCCGGATGTTAGTACACCGCGCGCGATTCCCGGTCAGACCCGATGGAGACTTGACAGGCCATTTGATTGCACCAGATTTTATGGCTTATGTCAATGATATTTTAAACTTCAGATTTATATAGTGACGAAAATATTTAAGCTTCATTTCCGTAAACTGTGTATCTCTACTTTTGAACGCGTGATATTTGCAGATTTGCAGTATAATGTCATTTGTACAATTAGTTAAAATAGGCGCGCTCATACACAATGTACCTGAAAGTAAACTGTGTGTGTCATCGTCAATAAAGATTTGTAACCCAATTGTAAGGGGTGCAGTTAGTGAAATTACACATTTGCCGCCGATAGGCTATTGCAACTTTGCCGGTCCGTGTAAATAAAGCTATACTACATTCTGTCTATCTTTAATTGATAATTAACCAAATGTGTTTGATATAAAGGGAAGAATCGATAGAATACATTTGATAGATTTTCAAATATTTATATTATGTTCGAAAGTACTTAATTAAAATAATAATTAAGCCGCCCATGAAATTCTGCTGCTCTATTGATCAATCTAAGATTGAGGAAATTCCACGGTATCAATACATCCAATAACTCGACATATCACCAAAGGTCAAACTTTAGATCGCTAATTTATTCATGACAGGTCAATTAGTAGACTTAAAAATTACTAGCCCCAGCCAATTACTAAATAAACGCTCTACAATCAGACATGACCTCCAACTTTCATTAGGAAATGAAAAATGATATCATTATTTACATAATTAATGGCACACACACATAAAACCGTTCAGATATAACGTGGTCAAAGAGGTGTTTAATTAATAAATGATTAGTATTTTGGCTCGCGGACAAGAACTAATAACAAAGTCAGTTTTGAATACTTGCCAAATGATAACAAACTGTAAGAGTACCCCAATAAGCTTCGATACCCCAAGATTGAAGAAATCACAGCAAACTAAGTTATACAAATTCAATAGAACTTATTGGTAACTCTTTTATTCCCATGAGATCGTAGCATCTTTTACTCTTCGGCAAACGCTCACTAGACGATCCTAAACGGTTTCGCTTAAGATATGATATAGAGCGGTTAGTACGAAATAAAAAGTATAAAAAATATTTGACGTATAATGTATGTCCCGGGTTGTTTATTTATTACACACTTTGTTGTCGCTTCCCGTTCGTAAATTAATTTATTGGGTCAGTTCATAAATTAACGAAAGCAGGAAGAGGCTAATGCACAAGTATTTATGGCGCCCACTGAATTATTGAATACTGTTACCGAGCTCGGAATTTGCAATAGGAGATGTATTTGAAATTACATTCGCACATAATTTTGTGGGCAGAGTTAGAATACAAAACAAGCATTCATTTATAATTTACTGCTTTTAAATGTTACTGTTAATATTTTATCCCTTTATGAAGAATTAATATTGAGATGATGTAAATATTATATTATAATGTCGTAATAATAAATTAATACTATATCTCTGAGTTAAATACTGGCTAAAGACGACCAAACATATATAATGTACAGTATATGAGCAAATGGTGATTGCAATCCATTCATTTACGGACGTTTACAATCTCTGGGATAAACAAAACAAGAACATACAAACTATGTTATAGTAAACAAAATGTATGCCAAAGAATAGCGCCCAACATTTATCTACTTAGATTAAGAATCATTCTCATTCAGTACCTATTCCTAATATTTAAATAATACTCTCTCAAGATTAAGTTGAACTGTTGTTTTGTTAAAGGCTACAAAATAAAGTTGTTTACAAGATTTTAGGGGGTATCGACAGCTCCATGTACATTTGTCGGGTCGGCACGACTGCGTAATGTTTTACGGTATGGGGCGAGACAATAATGGCCTGCTCATAACATTACTCGTCCTCGAGCCCTCGTACTGAGCAACTCGACCGTCTCACCGCTTTTCGGTTATCTCGACTTTAAGCCACACAAAATCTACTAAAGAACAGCGACAATTTTGCAACAGGGAGTGCCTTGGTACGGGGTTTTCAAGAGCAGTCTTTCGCAGCAAACGTGCTGTTTATTTGGTTTTGAAAGAGTACTAAAATTACACAGAATTAATTTCTGTTTAGGACTCCGCTCTCTCACGTATCGCATAACTCAACGTTGGTATGCGGTTTTTATTGTTGTTATTGTGCCTTGATTTCAGCTACTCGTGTTCAGTTGAAAAAAGCGGCTTCGTAAAAAATTTACGATCGTTTTTACTTTGTTTATTACGGAATAAAATCTCGGGTTACAACTTTATCGATACCTCCTGGTTTTATGCGCGTGAACGATTTTAATAACCGCAAATAGTTTGTAGATTAATAATTTAGATATCTTCCAGTTTATTATTCTTAATAGCTTGTAATTAGATAAAATGTGTGCTTCCGATTGCCATTTATTAATCGTAATTATGTTATCTTTTCAACAACCGACCTTAGGTATTAAAAATACTGAGATAGTACAATCTTGACTCCATGACTCCCGAAATATCTTATCTAATTGAGAATTCCTATCACGGCGTTCTCATACATTTTATTTGTGTGAGCCTACACAAATCAAGATTGCCGCTATGTGGATATTATCATTTATTCAGTGGGCCGGCTGCATTAGCATAGAATGAGATGCACGCGTAATTAGGCTGCGTTCGTGATGCATAAATCATCTAAACTTCAGTGACGTCACGTCAGTCAGACGTTGGATTGTCAGGGAATACGGGAGTGGTCCTCCTGCTCCATATGAAATACTAATGGCCAGCTTTAACTTTGTATGGGTACATTCATTTTCAACAATACCAATAGATGGCGCTGGGCGTCAATTGCATCGCACAAGTGTTTTGGTTTTTTGATTTACCAATATGCGTTGCCTATAGAATTAACTTCTCCGCTGATGCGTCGCCTTGTAAGAAAGAGTGACACTCATCTCTTATAGGTCCTTATTGGATACATTCTTAGCTGCGTAACCAATCAACTGACTCTCTGGATATATATGGGGGAAGCCTACTGATCATCATAAAGATGAGGAAGAAAAAATATAAACATAAAAAGGCATCAAATAAGTCAAAATTTGTCTCTAAACTGGGCGCTAAAGCCGCTTTTATTTTACAAGAGGATCCAATCAATGTGTATTTGTATTCTATAGGATAATAATAGGGTCTCATTGAAAGGCCAAGTAATGATAGTTGTCAGCGCGTTTAATTCCGAAGGCAGCACTTGGTTTGCGCCGGCGCATAGGGTTGCAATGATATCGAAGATATAAACAATATCGAAGCAAAATTACATCGGGAATGCATTATGTTCGTATGAAAAAAAACTTCAAACTTAATCTAAATGGACAGTTATATTCGCGCTAGTTATAAATTAAATAAACCTATGCCATTTATACAGCTTACATTTTTATAGTTTTGAAAATTTGAAACGATATTTTTAATTGACTGACTGACTGACTTTTTTTTGTGGATTTTGTTGACGTCAGTTAGCCCAAACTGAAAACTCTCTCATATTTTTTCAAAACCATCAAATGGTTCATTTATCTTTTGATAGGTCACAAAATATACCTACCTAATTTAATTTAAATAAAAAAATCAAATATGTATAGTATATGGTATAAATTTAAATATCGATATTTTAATCTTAGCAGCTGCCTAGACGCATCCTGTGTAGGGTACACACATTTCATTCATCTATTGCGTGCATCAATGCATAATTTTTATTAAAAAGTATTTGTGTGCCTATCTACATAAACGTCTTAATCAACATACTAAATAAATGTATAATTATTGACAAATCTTAAACCATAGCTACCTTAAGCGCATAGTCTCGTCGTCTCACATCGATCAGCTGGGTCAACAGCGCATAACTTTATTCATAATATGCGTGGGCCCATATAAATGTCGGCTATTTTATCGATAAATTTTAACATCCCTAGCTACCTAAGCCATGGCCCGTGTAGCCTCTCACTCGTCAATCGACTGGATCGGCGTCGTCGAGTAACTTTATTTAAAAATTTGTGTACAATAAATACGAAATGTCCGTTTGAAAAGCTAGTTGGTTAGTTGCACCTTAAGTTAAATATTTTGTTTAGATGATGAACGGCACCACTATTAGTTTTAGGTAGTCGATAAGTGATATGTTCTTCAAGTATGTAGAGACATTTGGGCCAACCAAACATCACGTACAATGAAAATAGAGTCCACTTTACATTGGCCCAACCATACCCCGATCAGCTTATGTGTTCTTATTAAATATAAATTTTAGCACCTACATAGCAGTTCAAATTACTATTTTTTTATTTCTTACTTACATGTGGGTAACTTCATTCATAAACGATAAATTACACCTAGTTTACACGAAATAATTTACAAATTCGAGTATCAGATTGTCGTCTATGCTAGATCGCATCCGGTAATAAATAAGTAAATATAACCCCATAAATATTACCCACAACACTTCTGCGTTTTAGTTTTAAAAATGAATTATGAATTCTTTTTGTTTTATGATTTTAAAAGTTAGGGTTATTTATACACATTTTCTCATCAGTACATTTGTCAGAGTGAAGGAAGCCTTTGAAGTTGCTTTGGAACTGTATCTTTAGTTAAAATTATTAAAAGGTGTCAATTTAATTTTCAATATTGTTTTTTATCCGCCATATTTCATATAAGTACAAAATATAACTTTTTTTTATTAAAAAACGAAAAATACCACACAAAGCCACATAGATCGTCGTGCGGTCCGCCGCGGGCTGGCCATTTCATAAAAATACTTACTTTTATTATTACTCGTAGTATTTTAATAAGAAAATATTACAGGCAAACAATATTAGTAAGCGCTTTTAGTAACGAAAGGCAAACATTCACATTAACTACAGTCTGTACTCATAATTTACAAGAACTATTAGAAACGTTATTCCGTATGTAAATATTTTTTTTAATCTACGTCAAGGCGTTCCTTCCCAATTTATCAAACAATTTGTAGACCACGCTACCGTCTAACATTCACTTAACTTTTTGCATTACCATTCCTCATGCTCTTTACATACAAATTATGCTGTCTGTCAAAATTATTCACGCTACTCTGCCTCTAATATTACAAGCCATGTATGGTATATGGTTCATAAAGTTTCTAGAGTGATGCTATCTCGGTCAGTAAGAGACTATGACTATGATGTTGCCAAGTCGAAATGTATATAATTGGAAATTTTCTTGTGGAATCATAAGTGATAATAACAGTTCTTGAAAGAGAAGCTTGTTCAGTTTGGCCAATTGGTATTAAGTAACCTAGTTTGTGGAAAGATTTTGTAAGGTTTCATTCACTTTAGGATATTTTGATAATAATAAATTTCCTCTTAGTAAAAGTATCTACTAAATACCTACGTAACGCGAAGACATATTTTTGTTAACTTCACATGTAAGAACATATTCAAACAAAGACTGAAAAGATAGCCTAATAATATTTTAATGTAGACAAGAAGACTACCACGAAACGAAAATATAGTATTGCCTAATCTACTATTAATAAAATACGACCACATCTGGTCTAGGCGCTTCACGACCGCCTTCGTGTGTCACGTTTAAAATCCAACAATCTATGATGTTACCGAGTCAAAAGTATTTAATTGGTGATTTTCTTTTCTCCAGAACGAGTCGGGCTGTTTTTAATTTGTGCGGGCGCCCTTTTAGCTATCAATCAAGTATGTAAGCCGTGGATTATTCTGAGCATCGGCAACGATTGACCACTACCCACATGTACATTAAGTACTTATATGTAGGAAATTATCGTGGAGTTAAAAATATTACAGTTTAAGGTTCTTTTTGGAACGTTGCAAAGTTGCAATGGGAGAAACGGCCATGAGACAATGTTCGAATTTTACTAAATGAGTTTTAAAATTGGCTATCTGCATCACGTTTAGAAGTGCACCTTTGAATAGTTAAGAGGAAAGATGTCAAAAACACGTTAAAAAAAGGTTAAAGTTTATATATCTGTAATGTTCAGAAATGGGCTATTGATTTATCAATAGTTAGTGATCACATCTCCTATCAAACAAAATAATCTACAATCCATTTCCGTGTCACAAACGCCATGATTTAGATATAGAGTCACAAACACACACGTCTAACTCATAGACACACATGTCAAACTTATAAACACACGCGTCAAACTAATAGACATACGCGTCAAACTTAGGTATACGTTCGTACATAACCTTGCTTTGGCTTTTGTCGGGTTTCCAAATCTACATTTCTTGAAATAGTTAAGAAACATCAGCATTTAGCTGATATCGCACCCTATTACCTTTGGAAACACTAACCAAGTTGTAACCTATCTCTTGGCGGTCTTATAAAATGTTCTAAGTGCAGTCGGTTGAGCTCCCTTAAGTTAAACAATTTATTGACATACTATTTATTATTAATTCATGAATGCATATTCATAGACATATCAGCTATAACCTAGACGTCAACGTTATCACAATTTTCTTGTTAACGCGGTCTTGATTAGCCATTGTGCTACATTATAAATGCATGCGGTAATTGTGAGGTCTGATACCCAGATAGATAACCCGTTCTGTTCAGAAGGAACTGGTTGGGATTATGGTAATACTGATTTTGTTTGCAGTGTAGGTATTATACTACCACATACTTGTATTACCTCATCCGCTTTAAAATTGATTTTCATGACTTCATGTTTTTCAAATCAGGTCACAAAAAAAGACTTTGACACAGAAGGCTGCCACTCAGCCATGATTTTGAATTTAGAAGAGTTCGTCGACATATGGTAGGGTTGTTGCCTGGCATGAGTACATAAGCGCGCGGCCTCTACCATAGACCTCGACAGTTTGACAATCTTATGTCATAAGTTAGGATTAATGTGGTCGAAAAGGCGTTTTTGCCCGTTAGTGCGCATGCGTGAGTACATGACATATTTTTAGCTCTTAGTGGGCAGTTAGCCTTCTGTCTCAGAGTCTTTATTTTGTGATCAGGTCTTTATAGATATGTCTAGATTGTCTAGGTATGTGCCAAAACGTGTAAGGGGCAAGTAAAATAGCCTTTTATAGTTTTGAATGGACTGTAAATCTAGTGTAAGCCAGTCTTTTACTGTACTACCTATCGTCTCATTTTAGATGAACATCTATCTGTTTTTGTTATAGAACAAAATACAATAAAGTCCTACATCTCTTTTTATGACATCTGTCATATAAGTTGACATAGGTAATAACAACATCGTCTCCAAGTATAAGCTACCAACTGGAAATGACATAAAAGGGGCAAAAATGTATTCAGTTTCAACACCTGTATAAATTTTGTTAGTCTGTACGTGCCTTTAGTCGAGTCGACTCTCTACTACGTTGCACCTTGCCCAAGTAAAAACTTGAAACAATTAGCATTACATAATGAAACGTCCCAACAACCAATTGGTCAGCAATAAAATTTTAACGCTAATTCCTTGTGACAAAGTTTAAATTAGATTGTAATAATGCGAGTGACAGCGATGATAAGGCCCCATGTGGCATTCCAAGGCTGGTTTCTTCACTCCAATGCATTTTCATGGAATTGTCCGAGTTTTTCCAACACCTTACAATTGCATGTTTCGAATTCTAGAAAGCTATATCGGCATCAGTATTTAAAAGGCAGATGTGGGCAAAGACTTTAGTATACGAAACACGTTGTGTTCTCTAGAGAAAGTAACACTAATACTACTCACCTACTGTTACTCATATTTCTTTTTACATTGACCTATTAGTTGCTTTTTCTGCTTTACTTTTGTAATGCCAGAAACCCGCCTAAAACACCTATGGTGATTTCAGAAGACAAGACTTTTTTGGGTCGATTTCGAAAATTGGACCTCTCGTTTTTTAGTTCCAAATTACTACCAATAGATGGCGCTGGATGTCTATTAGCATTACACGTATTTTTTGTCTTTTCGGTTTGTAGTAAATACTTCTTTGTAAATAAGTATACATTACACTAATGCGACACCGGTCCGGGCGTCGTAAAACTAAATACCCCGAGTAATAAAATAACATCATGAAAACTATCCGAAAAAGAGTTTTTGGATATTTTCCAATATACTTGTTTTCTTATCGCAAACCCGCATTTAGGTAGTAGCAAGTTAATTATAATAGTGTCAAGTTACCAACACGATAACTGTATTTCAATGATGGTGGCCTTTCTTATAGACAGCCAATGAGGAATAAGTAGATAAAGATATCTAAGTACTAAATATGCATTTCGGTCGTTATATTTTAGACAATTTTCAGACATAAAACAACAGGTACATTTGGATCATTCTTATAAAAATTAAAGTGCCGTGGCAGTCTTCAAGCCTACGAAGTACCTAGTAGCTACGAAATTGTCATCAGAATCTTAAAAGTTTACCAAAAGCATCTAGACATTTTCAATGTAATGTTTAAAAATTCTCATTTCATATTTTCTTTATTATTTTAAATTGCAATAATTATGATTTCAAAAATGTATTTATATTTTTTTATATCAATAAATCAGTGAAATTATTAGTATTTTAAAAATAAATGTCCATGCTCAATTCGAATTTCAAATTCGAGTCAGAGAAAATTCAACTCCAGTTCAACTTAGGTACATGTACAGCTGTTTGTGGTAGTGAATTTTTGACTTCCATATTATTTACCTGCTAATGATTGGTCAAACTTTTGCAAAGTATCGACATCCCTACCAAACCATTATAGTGAGAAATCTTAAAACACTATAACCGTAGATGCAAACCGCAAATGGTATAAGTAAGTGCATAAATAAGGCGGGGTTTTGTGGGGCTCTAACGAGTAGCGAGTTAAGAGGGAATTCTTCGAGTTTGCAAACTTTGGTGCGGTCGAACCAACTTGGAGCGGAGGTTTTCAATTTCAACTGTTTTTGGTTGCCGTTGGAATTATGACCTATACAAAAAACGTCAAAAAACTGGAACTTGATTATCTGGAAGAGGTCGCTTCGTGTGGTGCAATTTGGTTGTTCGATATTTTTGATCTGTGACATATATAAAGTATAATGATAATGGTAATGGCAGATCTATTGCAGCTGAAACTAATAGGTGCAAATCAGTTGTATTTTGCTTAAGTAACAATGAGTGTCTGTCTTAGTTCCTTTAACAAATATAAATATAAAAGATTAAGTTTCTCAGGTTACAATTCTGATGAATTAGGCATTAATCTTCCTTCAAATTAAATTCAACAGTCTCAATCCAATTAAAGATAAACCTTTTTACACCTCGGTTATCTCAAAAATATGCCCAAACTGGTTATCGAAGTTAGAAATCAAACACTTTACTTACCATCAGGTGAGCCGCTCGCTCGTTTGTTACTTACCTCTGGCATAAAAAAATCTACTGCTGCAAAAGCATAGTTACGAAAACCTGGTAAGAATCAGCAATTCTTTCTTAAAAGAGTAACTTAATAAAGTATTACATTATTATCTCCAAAATAATACCACCCGGTCGGCCACCCCACATCATCACGTGGTCAATGTACATTATTACCACAAACTCATAATTATCATCATTACGAAACGCTTTATAACTTAATTAAGTATTTAAATATTACAATACGCCGTATCTCGGCGACTGAGTAACTTCCTTAAACACACATACTTATTTCATAATCGAGTTTTTTTCACACGGACGATTCCCACAGACGACAAAAGAAGAATTGTAAAATATACGGAATCCTTCATGAGATCACCAGCGCTGGTGTGGAATAGTTAAGAGAATAACAGCGAAGCATCTCTACACTATCGGATGGTATTGGTATCAAAATATAGCGGTGTAGAGCATAACATTGTGATAACATTCAGTGACCAGTTAACTTCTCCAGCCCAGATTGTTATTCATGGTTATTTTTGAATCCTTAAATGTGAGAAAAATACCAGATAGCACGTCATAAGATGTTACTTTCATAAGATATTCATTAGCTCAAATCTAATTAATATCTTATAACAATGAAAAAGAAAGAGCTGTAGAGCAAAAGTAATAAAAAAAACTTGTTATTGTATGAAATTAAAAGCTTGAAAAGAGTATGTTTTCGTCAAAATACATAATCATATTATTTTTTGCAGTTTAAATTGGCGAAATTCCCTATTATTTATTTCCCTGTTGCCACGCTCTTGCCCTTGAGGTTCCTCACTGATACAGAGTCCACTGTGGTTTAGAGGTTACTAGGCCCTGCCGAGACCGGTTTGTCACATGGTCTGTACCACGTGCGGCCTTAGAATGTATGGGCACTTCGTGTCATAGCGAGGGCTGCTTCAGGTGGAATTCGGTTGGATAAAATATATCGGCCGACTTTTGTGTGGTGAACCTACGTAAAATTTGTGAATGCTAATATTTTTACTGGCTAATTGTTACTTAAAGTTACGTTTATGAAGCACGGATGTAGGCTTTCATTTTACCTAATATCATAAGAGGAGCCTAGTTCGCTATAGTAAAGTATTAGTCTATTTACTGTCCCGCTGCAGGGTAAAGGCTTCCATACTAAAAATCAGCACATCACTACTATTATGATATTAGGCTTAATCACCAGTTATATTGCCATATATGCCTATAAGGTGCTATGACAACTGATAACTAGGATAATTTTCCTTAATTGGAGTCATTGGGAAAATCGATATTTTTTAATAAAGCGAGTGTAAAGCTGGTTTAACTTAATGAGATATATTATGCCTGTAGAGCTATCTATCCATACATTAAATGGAGTGATTAATTCGGGTGTACTAACTACAAATATTAAAAACTCACATTGCTTCGGAACTTTATATTATTTAGCTCCAATTTGTACTAATAGCGCTAGAAGTCAATGACATCACGCATGTCTTTAGTCTTTCCGGGTTACCTATAAGATTTGTCGTTGTTTCGAAAATTTACTTTTTTATCAATACAGACGTATTATAATAGAAGATATAAAACACGTATATATAACGAGCCAAATAGTATGCAAAAATATTTGCAAATATTTATATTACTCGTCCTTATACAGGTTTTAAGAGCGGAGCGCTGTACCGTGTTGTCAGTTAAATCTTTATTGGTATGGAGAATACAGACCTTACTGCACCGGCAATTGTATTCGTCGAAGAAATGTATTCGACGTTTTTATTTTATCGAAAGTAGTTATAGAATAGAAAATGTGAACATTTATTTTTGCAAGCATATGAGTAACTGGATAAAACTACTTACTTAGTTAGCCCGCCCATCTTTACTTCCTTTCAGAACTTACTTTCTTACTTAAGAAAGTAGATAAGTTGTTGTAGAAAGTAAGTTGTATAGAAGCTGAGACACCCAGCTTTCTTTACATATTATTATTTTTAAGGGCCCTGTCGTTCCATAGAATTTAAATCTTTATCAATAAGTGTAGCAAAGATATATTCTACATTCGAGTCGCGATTTAGAAACGGCAGTTATAACTTTCTTGGTACAAAACCTAGACCTAGATTCCTCAAACGAATTCTCAACTGGAAAACTTTCCATAATTCATATATTCCCAATCGTCCCATTACGGTCCAAATGAACCGGGCCTGATATTTTGATCCAAGTCAGAACCAGAAGTTCAAAAACAAGTCCGGGGTAAGTAGGCACGCACGCAGGGCTGCCCGCTTGTAGGGTTGCCAACAGCTTATTGAATAACGTCACAAATGGACACTGATTGTGTCATTTTTGTCGAAAATTTCGGATTGCTGCGTCAAAAATGAGAATCCTACATCTACACCTTTCTACAAGTCAGGGCATCACTGATTTCTCTGATCTAGCGCATACTTTTGTGAATGGTAGCCTTCATTGCGATACGCGCCAATCTGCTCAACCAGAGTGATACCACGGCCTCACAGAAGACCGATAAAGGAGCGCATCCGCTTTGTTTCATCGAGTGAGTGAGAGTTTGAGTAAGGGTACCGGAGGCCCAATTGGGGGAACGGAGGTTAAAGGATGGTAGCTCACTTGTGACTCTACTGGTGTTGCTGGTGTCTTTGAGCGGTGGTAATCGCTTACCATCAGGTTATCCGTCCACTCGTCTGCTACTTATCATATTCATAGAAAAAGAAACTTTTAACGCGTTTACGCTGTTTCTATGATCGAATGCTAGAGGCATCAAACGAGCTAGCGGGTCACCTGACTGTAAGTAATCACCGCCGCCGAAATCCTAGCCTATTAATCCACAAATACTAAGTAATTTATTTCCTCAAACTTGCATTACCTAAAATAGACAAGCGTTGATATTTTCTGCTAAGTGCAAGGAGCACCTATGCCAGAAAAAGGCACTCTTCCTCAACTCCTACATAATTTGTTGTCTTTTATCCTTGTTCCCCGTTAGTCTAGTGGTTTAAGGACTAGGCCATGATCCTGGGTTCGATTCCCGGGTCGAGCAAAAGTGTTTCTAATTTTTTGAACATAGCTCGGGGTTGTGATTACCAATCCGCATTTGGTAAGCGTGGTGATCAAGCCTAATCCCATCATAGTAGCGATAACTTGATCTAAATGGAGGCCTTTGCCCTGCAGTGGGACAGTGCTTATACAGGCTGAAGTAAAAAGTATAAGTCTTTTAACAGTCTTATAATCCAAACATGTAGGTCAGTCCGTCCGGTTTCCCAGTTTGAAGACCTGGCAACCCTCGCGGGGCCGGGTAGACCCACCCCGCAAACTTATCACATTATTCAAGCCAACGCGACTCCTGAGTAATTTTGAAATATTACAATTTTCGAGGCGTTCCACCGCACCAGCGTGCTTCGACGGACGGACCAAGTTTCCCCCATAGTTACTTTGTATACAAATATAGGTCCAAAGTTGTTTAATTATTATATATTTTGATTATCAATGAATCAAGTAAAGGTAAGGTATCAGCCTATATACTGTCCCAGTGCAGGGCAAAGGCCTCCATCACAGAAATCAATTCATCGCTACTTTGCCCATCATAGGATTATTACTAATCACCACGCTTATCAATGAAATGATCCAAAAAAAATTTGCTTTTTTAATTCCATGCGTAAATAGTTCATCTTTGAACATAGTAAATTGTACGTTATGTTGTACTTAGTTTAAATGGGATTGGTCGTTGCAGTCTGCAGCAGAGTGGACTGAAAATATTAGAAAAATGCCTGGTATAATTAGTTTGCGTAGAATCAGGACGAAGATTATTATTTCAATTACTTTCAGTGCTTGAAGTTAATATGATAAAGTATTTTAAGATATTGAAAGCATTTGAGTCTTTCCTAAAGTAACCCACTTTTATCATCTACTTTCATGTATAGATACTTGTCAAGTAACCAACTTACGAATGAATAAATGCTACTATAATATTTTATCCTGAAATTAAAAAAAAATCTAAGTAAAAAAGTTAACCAGGAAATTATATCGTTTCCCCGTGCTTATGTTAAATAAAATTAGCTCCCGTGTTTAATAAATAACCCATCCAGTTTTCCCCTTTACGGCGATATTAAACTTCAATATTGTGAAAATTTATGTCCCCTTCTCCATATCTTGTATCTATTATGTATACTGCTCCATAAAATAGAACAACGACCACATTTACAAACTAATTCCTCTATTAACACTCAATAAAGTGTCTCTTACTTTTGTATGGACTAATGTAGCCAATTGATCATTCAAGCGAGAATGCACCCTAAGTGATATAAATAATTGATCCATATCTATAGATAGACCTGACTATGGTGCATGCGCATTAAGGCCGTTACTTCTAATAAAAACATCGACAATTTGTGCCTTAATTTTTTAAGCCACATTTTTAAGTAACTCAAATTTATGGCTCAAAGACACTGACAATAGAATTTTAAAAAGTAAACTAAGCTAAGTGACAAACAGTAGCAGTTAAGAACAATACACACAAAGGTCATCTTTGTTTCAGAGAATAACAGAAGCCAAAACAACGCGACATGTGTTAGCATATAAAAATAACTGTATCACGAGTACCAACTACTGAGAATCGAGATCGGCAACATCTCACAGTTACACTTAACAAAAAACTGCCTATTGTCGCCTATTGTGATGTTAAACAGTGAAAAGATGCAAATGCAAAATTCGCAGGCCCGTTATGTTTACAAAATTCTTTTAAAGCCCGTTAAGTCGTAAAAAATGTGAGAGATCCTCTAAATATGCAACAACAGAAACTAAGTCGGAACACAATAAACGTTGCACAAATTGACAATGGGAGTTTAGACAAAAGCGCATTCCTAACAATTCACCTGCTAAGTAAGCAGGTAACCAATTATTATGCTAATGCCTATGACAATGAATTCGTGCGCAATACTAATGTTTTGGAGAATTGTGGCCAAGAGGCTCAAATACTTATAACACCTTGACGTAATTTATTGTTCAATTCGTGAGGCTTGTAACAAAAGTCCGTTTCCTTGTTTTTTTTATCAAATATCGCTTATCATTTGACGTGAAAATTTACTACTTTGAGCGAGGCGAAAGAGACACGTTGAGAGATATATCACCTTGAGGTATTATTTAAGCAATTGCTAAAAAAAGTTTGAAGTAAAATAAAAGCAGCACGCTTTTAAAATGCCGTAATGCATTATACTGATGAAGTTATAACACTGATGGCCTCATCTATTTTATTTACTATCGTAGTCTTGAACTCATGCAGTTGTACGAGTAAAATGTTGTAAAACAATAATTCACATATTCGGTATTTTAATTAAACAATCAATACCTACTGTTTGTACTCGGAACGAGTTATTGGCCAGATGTGGTGAAGTTTATGATGGCTAATAGAGTTTATGGCTTTTTTATTGACATTAATGTTCTCTTGACTCCGGCGTTTACGACCACCTCATTCATTATCGAACTGTTGAGGTCGTCCATCTGTAAATCATAGAATGAAAATATGGATAAGTAAATTTAGCCGGTTGCCGACTCCTCGGTTTGGGCAACTTGGTGCCCACTTTATGCTAATATTTATGATCAATTAGTTAATTCATTGATTAATTTTAGCTTACGACTTAAATTATAGGTACTGCCGTTTGCAAACGTTACAGTAGAAGGCTGTAATTTAGAACTTGAAGGAAAATATAACCGTTTATTAGCAATTTTAATTATACAGTTTAGCGAGTTAGCAATTAGTCAATGCTATGATGCATCAATGGTTAAATAGTATAGGTGGCTGGTTAGCAAGGTGTCGTTATTCACTCGTGATATTGAATTACCTTTTTGTTAAATTAGTAGCAGTATTTTGTCTTCATTGCGAATATTACTACCTATAATTATAAGCATAATTCATTTTCAAAGAAACGTTTGCGAAAAGCGATTTTAAATATAGATATCTGTCAAAAACAATGGACAATACTTATTATATTGGATTGGATTGGATAATACTTATAGTCGATAAGCACTTGGAGCACAATCAAAATATTTCAAATATAACTTAATAGAAGCTTTAAAAATTGTAGCGATGAGCTGATTTCTATGATGAAGACATGTAAGGCAGTGGGCACATATATAGGCCTATAACTTTATAAGACTTTTTCTACGATTGTGATTGCGACTTCCCATTTTGAGATTGACTCCCTATCTATCCCTCCCACTTACTCCTCATGCTTAAGAAATTCGAATCGAAAAATAGGACCTTTACTAATCACCGTAGACTTTAACATGTCAAGTGATTTGTTGCTCTTAGAACGTTTTACAACACAGCAATTGCTGCAATAGCAACATTGCCGAATAGATCACCACGATCGTGACTATAAGCAAGACAATCAACTGTTTGCTTATTCCGTTTGGTAGCCGCCATAATATGAAGTGGGTACAATTTGTCTTCACCGTATTTCAAGTGAATATGAGATCGTGTGCATTCTTGAACAGTTGTCGGTTTTTACACTTCCCTCAAGGGAGGTGACCGGTCACCTGTTAGTTTTAACACTGGTCTTAGTTTTTTAGCGAAATTAAAAGTTCAGTAGTCTGATCGTGTGGACGTGAGGGGAATAAAAGTGACAATGTGAATGGCGTGCCTAAGAATGATGACGTGATGATGGTATAAAAAAAAACATTATTCCCATTATTATTCTTGCCATGTAGTTTCGCGCAAGTATAAAGTAGTAAAGAATCTATGAGTTGGAATATTTATGACTTAATGCTAAGAAGATGAAAGAATTTATTTTATAATGCAATGAAACCATTGATCAAAATATTATGACAAAAAGGATCACAATGGTGAAAAATATACCTACAATATGGAAAAAAATATAGCAATAACATTGGTTATTTTTTTATTATAAATCAAGGGATCATTATTTATCTAAAATTACAAGAGGAAACCGTAAATTTTTTCTAGATTTTTTCTCACGTTCCGCTTGCAACAGTTTGGACTCATAAATGTCTCCTGACATGTTTATCTCCAAGCGAATATCCGTTGAACCAGTTACAGATTAACAGCAAAGCGTATTTTCACTGCCAATATTTTTGTCAAGCTATCTCTAAATGGAAGGAAGGCCTACTTGTTTAAATACGCGATAAATAAACATGAAGTTTAATCAAATTCGATAAAGGCAGATGCGCGAACGTTTATGGTAATACCAAGCGCGCGGGTAGCATTGCCACTTGTATCCAAGGAAGCAAAAAATAAACTATTTGCGGAATCACTCATTAACTTATTAAGATGATAATTTATGACCGCAAGGAAGACAATTTCATGCTTGCAACAGTAGATATGAATTCACCCGATGTACTTTTTGTTGTAGAAGTGGCTACTGGTAACCCTGATGACAAAAAGCATGGGTCGATAGAAATTTCTCGCCTCGGTTAAGTTATAAATTCAATTTGTGTGAAAACCCGGCTGGCGGGGAACGAGTTTCTAAGGTTTTGTTGATTACATTAACATACTAATCACAGGAAGAAGACAAGTGGAATGAATCCATCAATCAGTTACCGCTTTAATGGAGTTTATAAACCAAACAACAAGGTTATTAGTTATGGAGTTGTAGCATTTGAAGTATTAACTAACACCTAACAATATTTTGCTTAGGTAATGGCATTGACTAATTGCTTTACAAGTAGATTTAATTTATCTTACTTGTTGTGTTCAAACTGTAGATTCTTATCCATTAAATGTTTTTTGAGTTCAATGCAAATAAATTAAATGTCTTATGAAAACTCAGAAAGTTTTATTGAGTTGAGTATGTATGTGTGAAAGAGATTGATTAAAATAATTATCATAGTATCTCAAGTTTCAAGAGTTTGAATAATTAATTCATACTCGTATTAGTGAACATTGAGATATATTGTAGTAGGTATGTATAGTTGAAAAATATCTTGTCAAGGTTGAAACTTGAAAGTAATTTGTTAAGGCCGTAATGACTCAAGCAAAACACGTAAGATATCTAAAGCAAACATCTCGCAAGAATCTGAGTCACTTTTGCCTACAAGGTGAGCTTAAAGTCACAAAAAGCCTCTGGCAGCATCACTGAATAATAAGCAGAGATTGAGATCTTACCAACAGGGTGATGTGAAATAAGACAAATATGGCGGCGCACATGAGTGGAATTTCAAATAGACACGCGCATTGCGCAGACGCACTCTTTGAACTAGTTATTTTTTACTCCCTTTTTTCTGGGCTTGAGGAAGTTGTAATTTAAAATAATACCTGAGTACGACTTTTTGCTGGAATTAAAAAAACTGCATAATCCCGGAATCAAACTAGTTTGCGTTACACGCAGTGTGGCAAAGCGTAAGTGGCTGTTGATTTTAAAGTACCTATATTTATAGAATGTAAGACTAGATTTGTTATTGACTAGTATTAATAACAGACATAATAAATCTTACAAAGTCTAAATACCACTTGCTATTATTAATGATAGTCTTATATCAGTGATTATTTTCAGGTTGCTAAATTGGAGTTTGGTTCCTAAAGAAATTTGTATCGATCATGTTACTAAACTACCTACATTAATTGTGCTATGAAACATTAAGGTGCTCCATCTTCTTATTAACTTTTTGTATAGTTGTCATTTGAATAACGGTTTGAGACATTTCTGTATCCACAAGTAGTTCATAGTTGTTTATTGGGTTTGTTTTGTAGTCATTGTTCTTGAGTTATTGCTGTATTTGATGCGTTATGCGCTTGCACTGACCCTTATACGGGAGTTCTTCGTATTAAAGATGTAATAGGAATGTTAATAGACCCAGCAACATAGTTCATAATTATGACACGTTTTCAATTATCGCTTCGCTAAAAAGTCATTTCGCACTATTAACTGTTTTTTTTCTTTTAAAACAATTACAGAATAAATTATGTTCTTTCTTTGGAATTCATTAAGTTTGTTGGGCATTTCAAATGAAATTGAAAACGGTGAAGTTTTATGCGGATACAATGTGTAAAAGGTCCAGCGGTAATCTATAAAATAATTACGACATTTATGCATTGACTTTAATGAAAACATATTTTGCGGTTTTGTTTTGTATCTATTTTTAAATAGTTTTTTTTAACCCTTTAATAGGAGGTCACGTATTATGATAAGAGTACAATAATACTATACGGCACCAAGATACCATTTCGCTATTCATTTTGACGCTCAACCTTTCCCTTAATATTCATAATCATTAATATTTTACAATGTTTTCAACCAGATAAAAATGTACCTATGGCTATAACCTAACCCATGATTGTTATTTGTAGTCAAAAATATTTTTATATTTATAGTAATTAACACCCGAAATCCTGATCTCGTTCAAATCTTTTATAGGATCCACGAAAATATTGCTTCATCATCATCATCATCATTTCAGCCAATAGACGTCCACTGCTGAAAATATTGCTTATGAAAATAAAAATTGTGTTCAGTGAAAAATAAAAGCTATACTTATGTTAACAATGTTCTGAAGTTAAATAAATATTTCAGGTCCACAGGGCAAGTTTTACTTCCAGAAAAAAATATTTATCATTCATTTTAATGTGAAATTATATAAGGCGTATATATGTAAGGCGAAATTATAATTTTATGATATATTATTATATCCGTTAGATAAATCATCAAATTTTAAAATTATAAGTATAAGTAACTTTAGTTTATACAGTGCATTTTTAACTAAAACAAATTATTAAAATTGATCTATTACCATGTCTACAAAGAAACCATATTCTCAATTAAAACATTAAAATAAAGTCTAAAATTATACTTCAACATATTTGAGTACATTACAAATGTATCATTAAAATATAATCCAACTCCAGCTCATACTCATAGCATGAAATATTTATTACTTGTCTTGAAAATGTTATCTTTTGAATTTTAATCTTATTACCGAATCGAAATAATTAAATTAAAAGACCACATTAAAAGCCCACGGCTATAAATATTACTGTTCACAGGATGTTATTTTATAAGTCAGCCAAGTGTAGGTTCTAGCACACTCAAGTATTATTATCTCCTAATGATCGTTATATAATAATAACTTATCCAAAATTAATTTTAAGATATTAATGTACAGGGCTATTCTGAAAACAAAAGTCAAACTTTATAAGTGAGCGTTATGATGGCAATGATCCACTTCCTCATTAAAATATGTGTCGGATCATCGCAAAACAAAATTATAATTATATTTTTCACACACAAAAAAATCACTTTAGTAGATACATAAGTGGAGAAATAATCAATTTGTTTTTTTTTATTTTTTACACCTATTGTTCAAAAACATTTGTTTATAAATAGATAGAAAAGAGTAGAATCAAACTCCAAAATATGGGTATACGTATGTAGAGTTACAGAATAACCCTATATCTACTCGTGTTTATTATTCCGGTCTCACTAAAAGATCTCCCAATGGTTGTACTCAAAAACAATAGTCTGCCTTACTTAGCTATAATAGTGACTCTTAAGCAGATATTGATAGAGTTCAAATTCCAAATGAAGTTGTGAAAAAATTAACAGCTAATCAACACTGTATTGTTAATTAGAACATAAATTGTTACTACGCTCATGATACTCGCATAATTTTTTTACCATCAAAGTAACTTTCAAACATGCACGTTGAGCTAAAATATCAAAAACAAAGGCATAGTATCTACTTACTTTTTTAGCAATGTGTGTCATAAGTAATGATGATAGTGATAAAATATTTTTCTTATGTCCTATAAAAATCTAGCAGCAGACCTTATCTAAATAAATCTCTTTTTAATTAATCTAAGTACCTATTTAAAGGAGGATTATAGGAGAATATTTATAATGTCTTGCATACAACAACAAAATTAAATTTTTAACTGTTTATTCTAAAAAATAAGTAGGTAGGTAACAGTTAAGCTTGTGATTTTGGCATGTACGATACAAGATGTAAAAATGAGTATTATTTAGGATAAGAATTAAAAATAGAATAAAATCTGACCCTTAAGGTAACATAGAAATTCATTTCTATGTAGAGTTTGTCAGCCGTTGTTTAATGGGATTGCATTGTTTATCATTTTTAAAATGTTTGTATGAAAATTTTAGTGGTGTAATATTGCAAAGTGTGTGTTGATGTACGAAATTAACGACATATATTTTTGATATGTTAATCTCTGTCTGAGATATTTACGTTGCAATGAGTTGAAGCGCGCAATCCGCTCCACGTGAGCGTTTGTTTAGGCTATTCTCGCGGCACTCCGTCAAACGCTTATAAAGCGGTTTTCTCCGCGTAAAAGTTTGTTCAACCAACAGACGGGACCCGAACCCGCCGGGGGCCGTAAATCGGCAATAAACTCACCTTAAGCCGGGCCGCTTGCCGCCGGCGAACGGGACACCGGCATCCCGCCAACTTCACAAGTCACAGTTCTGAGTTTCACTCGATCGAGTCACGTGTCAGCGTTTTAGATGGGGCATGAGCGTAATACGTAATCGGGTGCACGTGGGCTTGCAGGTTCGCGTTGTTTATGGTGTGGCGTTACGCAACGCGTTGTCGCGATGGAGCGCGTCAGTTGAATGTGCCGGCCGATGGTTTACGACTCGCGCACCCCCCGCCGACGACGCCGCACGCCGCGGCGCCGCACTAAATCTGCTACCAGCAGAAAAGGACGCCACCCCCGGTAATCCCGCGCAGTTGATGCCCGGACAACGTTAATCGGCGCGATTAATTGGCCCGGTGATCGCGATTTCGCACCGGCTGTACCACGGCCGCTCCGGGCAAGTGCCGTCGTAAAGTTTCTTCGTGTATCGTTCGATGCACCAGACGTTGATACCAGAACGTGGGCGGTGAAAGCTGCTCTACTACGTTGAGATATTTTTTGTAGGGTTTGGATGAAATTTCGCGTTTTCATGGTAGAATCCTGAAAGTATGACTTAATATTGTTTCTTTTAGCAGTGGCATGCAACACTGTGAAAAGATATGAGATTCACCAATGTTCCAAAACTCATAGGTATTATTTAAGGTTTAATAAACAAATGCCGTAGAACTTCTTTTATTTTGATTGTATGCATTAAAATTATTCATCAAAGTTAAAATCTATCTTTAATAGTACCTATGTCTAAAAGGCCGGCAACACATCAGCGACCTCTCTGCTCTCACAGCTGTTCATGGGCAACGGTGATTATTACGTACCATTAGGCAACCTGTTTGATCGTTTGTCTGATCTAGCCTGAAATATTAAAAATATACAAAGTCATATATTCTTTTTAGTTCACCTTTGCCCAAAGGCCGCCTGAAGTGCTGATTGCAATAGGTATTTCATTCAATCATTATGGGGGTGACCTACATAACAAAGATAAGTTGAAAGCACAACCACCAACCATTATCAAGAGTAGGTAGGTACATGACTGACCCAATGGCGCATTTAGTAGTGACCCTGCTTCATACGCCGCCAAAGGTCGTGGGCTCCATCCCCACGCTGGATAAACATTCGTGTGATGAACACTTGTGTTTTTGAGTGTCTGGGTGTTATATACCATGTATCCTCTGTTGTCTGATATCTATAACACAAGTGTTACAGATGCGGAGTACGGACTTAGTACGGAGTCAGGTCAATATATAAGGTGTTGTGTGAATTTATTATTTTATATATTATTGTTGTTGTTAAAAATAATATTGATTTTTGTTGTACCTATATTATATCTACCTATAATATAACATCTCTTACCATTAGATGATCCGTCTGCCCCCTATATTATCAGAATGTATAAATATAAGATAACAAATTATATATCTCATATAGGCTCGTATCCCTTACATATATTATATAGGTACCCACCCACCCATTATTATAGAACGTAGTTTGGCTGTCGATACCTGAATATCTAATTGCATGATGTTTCAAGTGCCGACTAGTAGGTAGAGCATATAATCAGAAAATGATATTGTGATGATAAGTGTTTATTTAGTAATATCATAATCTGAATTGTGTTCTGCTACTGAATCTGAAACAGTTAAGTTAATTCGTGTGCTGCTGACGTATCAACTTAAATTGAAATAAGTTACTTCTATTATTATTCTTTAGGCATTACAATATTTTGCCTGCAATGTCAGCAAAAAATACTTTAAAAGTGACAAATAATAACTGTTCTTCCTGTACATAATATTTATTTTTAATCAAACGTAAGTTTATATTATTACCTACTTACTTTTATTTGATTTGAATACCTACATCACTTGTTAATAAATTATTATTCCAATATTTTAGATTTTTCTCGACAAGAACAGAGGAGCCGTGGGAGAGCCAAGCTTCGGCATGAATGGGCTCCACCGGATTGATACCATGTCCTTACAGCTAAAGACCGACGAGAAGCAGCGCCCACGCTATGTTTCATCGAGTGTGTAAGGGTACCGGAGGCCCAATTGAGGGAAAGGGGGATAAAGGTTGCGCACTTGCGACTCTAATGGTGTTGCAGGTGTCTATGGGCGGCGGCAATCGCTTACCATAAGATGATTTGATTAGCTGCCACCTATCACAATTTACAAAAAATATGTAAAGGCTCATATAAAACAATAGACAATTTTTTTTTATTCATTTACCTCAAGATATCATTAAATTTAATCAGCCTAGGCCTACAATTACATCTACCAATAAAAATAGTCTTCTGGAAAATTCAAGTAGGTACGTAACTATTTCGATATAAAATTATTTATGCAAATATTTAGACGTCATTATTATGAGTAGGTAACTGTGAAAGGGGAATGCCCAAAGTTCAGAATAGTTTTGGCTGAAAAGCGCACACCAATAATTTTATGCATAAAATATAGTATATAATGTAGTTATTGTTGTGAGGTAATCATCAGATAAGTAAAAGTCGGAAATTCATTTAAAAAACCTTCTTTATTCATCGTCATAAACAATTAAGACGTCATCCAGAAATTGCGCAGGTACTGCTATATTACTTTCATGGCGGGCCCATCCCAAATACCAGATCACCGACAAGACGTGGGCACAGCATCCCACAGTTCGACGGCCTACAATACAATTGCAACAGTATTGTTGTATTGCTGCACAACCTGTATTATTACTGTTGATCAAGATCAACACCGATCAGATTTATCAACACAAATAAATGCAACCTTAATAAAGTCAAAAACTTACCTCACGAGGTGCAATTTGACGAGTAATATCTTGTCTAATACCATCCACACGAGGTGTGGTATTTGTCAATGTGTGTGATCTTCTTCGTAAAAGCTACCGTCCACAGGAGATGCATACATGTGTATGACCAACAATTGGTGCACTTTGTTGATCTGCAGAGGTAGGCTGTCTTATTTCACTCCAAGCTGCTGTCCAGTAAGAATAATTCTTGTTAATACCTTAATACTTTAATGTCGTCGCTTGTTAATACCTGTTGCAATGAAAAAGCCCATATAATACAATCATATTGTCCACTGTAAATTGTTAAACAATCAAAAGATATTACAATAATTATTTACCACTGATTAATCAATAATTGAATGAGATTTTGCACCTCAGCGATAATGGCGGGCGAGTGGTTGCGGAGGAAGCGGGAGCGGAATCCATGTTCAAGCCAAGGTCTTCAGGATTAGATCGATCACCGGAGTCCATTTTTATGCAAATTCGTTGTTTTACTTAATAAAAATATTATACTCAATTTCAAAAGTTCAAAACTCGAGAGCTAACGTGAATTTACGTAAAATGACGTTTGACGTATTGTAAGTGGCATAGATAAATAATATAAGTAAGTGGGGTTGCCACTGCAAATATAACAATCGATACCTATTGAATAAATGAAACAGTAATCAATATCGATAGTTTCAAATGATTAAAAAAAATACATTCATATTGTTTGTTGTGAACCTCCTATCCGTTGGCATCGCCATACTGGCCCGCAAGCGTGAAGCAAGGAATCTGTCACGACACTGGATAAAAAAGCGCGAAAGACGGTAACCTCTCTCTCTTTCTCAAGTATGGTAAACCCCCGCTGAGTCTCCGGTACCCTCACTCACTGAAAAAAACACAGCAGTTAGGCTGCTATTGACGTTTGGCATGTTGACATTTTGGGAAATTATGAGCTGCTATTAATTGTTCTATTTTGAATAAATAAAGAAAATAACGCCTAATATACCTAAGGACGCGTCCTTAGGTACTTTTATTGAGATCCTTAAAAATCCGCCCCCTTGAGTGGTGGTGCGTACTCTAATCGATAAGAATCGATTTAATTGACGTTTGGCTCTAAAATGGCAACTCGGCTCTGCACTTCCAGGAAAAGAATGATTCCTGTGTTAGTGGGGTCAATTCAAAACTTATTTAGTGTGATAAATAATTTTGGACTTTAGGGGTAAAACGAATATGTTGACCATTAAAAATAATTAAAAACATAATTTTTAACCAAAATCTTTTTTATGGGCGTGCTATGGCCATTTTTGGGCATCGTGCTTTGCAAATTGATAATTTTATAGGAGTTACAACTTACAGAGAAGACACGAATATAATTTTATTTTGGGTGTTACTAGGACTTGGACACTTAACATATTAGCAATAACACATTAACTTATTTCTGAGCCAACGTGGATAGACATGTTTTGCTAACCCGAGAGCATTTGCAAACGATGCCTTTGGGCAGTTATTTGAGCGACAAATTTTATTTGTAATTAATTAACGTATTTATTATTTCATATTCTAGCGATGTCTGGCTCTACAATTTTTACTTTACGTATTAATGTAATAACATTAAATGAGTTGAATAACTTAGTTGTTAAATAAGTAAAATTACTCAATTTGTGACACTTAGATGATATTACTATTGGTTAATTGTCTTTATTTATCTGATCGGATCGTTTAGACTTTTAAAGTATTTACCTGATTTGGAGTTGTATCCCCTATTTATTTAAAAAAATATATATAATTTCATGAATGTCTCCAAATCCAACCAGAAATCCAAAGTATTTAAAATACACTCTACCTACCTGCCAGATCCTATACCAAATGCCGTATCTTATAAAAAATACTAAGCTACGTTCGTACGTTAAGCGAACGGACCAATCCCAATTGAGAGGGTGACGCCATTTTGTTTCCCCCACCAACCGCGACGCGCAAACGAGATGTGTCATGGCAGTTTCATTTGTCAACGTCTGGATGCTGCACGTATCAAGAAGGACTAGTTGATAGGTACCTAAAGAATTATTCACTTATAATTTCAATGTTTTTATATAAATTTAATAGTATGTGCAATTTGTAAACCCATTCATACAAAAATACCTACTTATAACCTTTACTACCTAACATAAAGTATGTAGTAGGTAGGTACCTCAAGTTACAGGTATGTCTTTTTTGTTTTTAAATGTGTATTAGATAGAATATTTGTTACCTGAACCTGAATGTTGATTACCTGAATAAACATAAAATATTTTTTTCAGATATTTACTTTAAATACTAATGATATAATAATAATAATACCTGGTGTTTCATTAATTTTTAAAATCACCATTGAAAAGAAAAATACATTGCAAACTTAAAATATGTAAACCTATTATTGTAAATTATATAAATATTAACATATTATGTGTTTAAATTTATTTCGTTCAAACACAATTGACTCTACATGTTCTAAAGAATTTGTTGTTAAGAATATTATGTTGAGGATCGACGGCTGGACCAACCTTCTTTTATAATTTGTTTGTGTTTTTATATGCTTTGTGCCATTTTGATAGATAATTGTTTTTATTCTTACTTGTCAGTGCTTTGCGACAACATTTAAAAATAATAAAAAGTTTTGCCAATATCGGTGCTTTTATCGGCACCACGTGACCTACAGTCCAACGCTAACATAAAGTTCTATTATATTCTCAACAACAAATTCTTAAAAAAATGTAGAGTCAATTGTGTTTGAACGAAGTAAATTTATAAACATATGTTAATATTTATTTATTTATTCTTTATTGTACGAAATAGAAAGTACAATTGGCGGATTTAAAGCCTTACAACATTCTCTACCAGTCAACCATTGGTAATATAAAAATGATTATCTTTTTTATAAGTAAAAAATAATTTCAGTTGTTGTTAAATGTTTGAGTCAGTTATTTTAGATAGGTATTTTGATTCCTAAAAGATGTTATCAGCTACATGTACAAACTAGCATATCTACGGTTATATTCATTATCAAATTTTATTTTCATCTGCGTATGCAGAGAAATATAATAGTACATTTACATTAATTATCCCTTGTCCCTTGTTATTTGTATTTTTGGTGTCAAATAAACGTTTTTCTATTGAATAAAAAATCTTAAGTTGTTTAAAGCAGTAAAAGTACGCTAGTTTAATTGTTATTTTTTACCATTTTCTACCAAATAAGTTAATAGATGATCTCTTTACAAAGTAGATAAATGTATTACTTGCTCTATGAACATTTTAGATCATACCTACCACAATCTCATCATAAGAAAAACTATGTCCCTCAATGGTATAAAATGACAATTAGCATATACAAACTGAACTAATTCCTCATTTATTTAAATAATTACTAATAATAACCATACATTCAATTATTTGTACTTACTGGTTACCAAAAAACATTAGGACAGTCTTATAAGAGCGCTGGCTACTGCGCCGCTTTAAGGAATACTTATAATATTATGATACAATTCATTATAAATAGTGAGAAGGAAGGTTGTGTAAGTAATATGAGATTAAATAATATAAAAACTAAAATGTAATATAGTTAATAGAAAAATTAAAACTGAAATTATATTAGGTAGCTATAAGAAATGAGCTGGACGACTTTTTTATATGGCTACCTAATATAAAAGTTCAGTTTGTATAAAACCCGTTTTTACGATTTCCGAAAAAAAAGTTGACGAAAATTATTCCCAACAACGAGTAGGTAGAATCAGAAGGATGTAACTGTTGACCGTGATACCTTGTCATATTTGTTTTCAAAAATAAAGTTCACGAGAAAATGTAGAGTACCTACTGTATATTTGCAACAGTTTATCTATTCTGATAAATATGCATGTTATATGTCAGTGAAAAATCACACATTGGTTTCTTAATATAAAAAATAACTAAAATAATCAAGATAAACCAAAATCAGAAAAACAAGCAAACAACAAAAAGAGTATTATTTTGAAGTAGAGCCACTTTCAACACAGTGCACCAACACATTTCGTTCGCCACATTCCACAGCGCGTTTGAAGCATGCCCCGAACAGCTGATTTCCCCGGCATACTCCCATCTCCTTTGTCGCACACTGAAACACGCAATAAAACAGAGAAAACTATACTTTATGCGCTCCCGCTAGTATTGCGCGGACGGCGTGCGTAACCTACATGCGGCCATTTCCAGATTTACGATCTGGGAAATGTGTGTTAGAGAGAGATAAAAATATTAAACTCTCGGCCGCCAGCAACTCGAACGTAGCTGATACTCCGAGGACAAGGCTTCCATAGTATATGCAAAATCTTAACATACTACTACACAGCTTATAAATTCGAATAACGCTGCATCAGAAAAGGTAAAGGAGATGTATGAAAACATTTGAAAATCGCTCTACATTTACTCATAGCCAACGTCCATGAGCCGAAGGCAAAAGATTTATGTGAAAATCCGACATATACACGTCTCACGAGTCGCATACTAGCTCATCGTGTCGTGTTTGTGTGCGTAAATTAAACTATCCGCATGGGACCGATGAGCGTTATAGCTTTCCCTTTTGTTGGGCTAAGTTATGGGTACGTTAGAGCGAGAGGTCGTAAATCGCGGCGTGCCGCGTGAAGTGACATGTTTATGGGCGGGGTAGCGTGCGGGGAGGCGCGCGGCAGTCGCGAGTATGGCGCCGCCGTGGCAGGAGATGCGCTGTTTTTAGGTTATTTTTTTATTTATGAAAGTTAACGGTCAAAAATATTATTTTTTATTATTTAATGGCAATTTTCTCTATTTTTATGAGTATTTTTTACTTCATTCAGGTAGATTCGTATTGATGGTATTTAGAAATTAATAAAATATTATTCAAAATAATAGCTAAAATATAGGTAGATATCAAAACATTAATATCTTAGAATTTTAAGATCTTTACAAACATTAATACTAAATAGAAAAAATCGTTAACATTTTTTTTCGATATTTATTTAAAAATATTGATTGCCCACTCAAAAACTATTTATTATTTGTAAAAGATAACCTAATTCCTCTTTTCTCCAACATTTTTTTTTGCATCATATTATGAAAAAAAAAACTATGCTTGCAAATTAAAAAAAAAACTACCAATTATTTAAAAACTGTAAAAATCTCTAAATACTCAACTATAAAATGGTCCGTATCGTTAATCGACTCCCCTAGAGAGTCGAACGAAACCGTAGCACATCATTGCGAACGACCCTTTAACCACATCACCAATGCCTGTCGATTGGTTGATGTAATACCTACTCAACAATATTGATATTGCACAGTGGCAAATATTACTCCAATAACTGGGACAAAAGAAGATTAATTTTTCCATTTTCTTTTTAAGTGTGTAGAAATAATTAACTACCTAAATATAGAATTAAATGTTAAATTTTACGACACCACACCCATCTCCTAATTACCACGCCCCGGAAATCAGCAAAAGCACTAGAATAAGCAATAAATCTATCCAAGCGGATCATTCTACAGGTGGCAAGGTGCCCTTAATGAGAGCCACCCTACGCCCTATAAATTAACCCCGCATACTTCTCTACGAAGTTGGTAATGTGTCACTTCTGCCCACTGTGCACAAATTTTGTTTACACCCGCAGTTTATTTGGCCAGAATTCTTGGAATGCTTTAATGCAAACAGCATTTTTGGGTTACCTAAATACATAAATAAAGATGACAAAATTTATTTAAAAAATAATCCATCTTCATTATGAATTATGATTAAATTCGTAATCATTCATCCATTACAAACTAATAAAGACATATTGACGTAGCTATAACTATTTAACATATACATTTATATTATGTTGTATTATTGAATATTTTAATGGCAAATAAAATACATACCTACAAGTGATTGTTTAGCCCAGTAAACCGATAAATCCTACAGTGGATAAACAATGGTGAGTTTCTTTAAAGGGCCATTATGGAATATGGGTCAAGGATTGCCCGAAATCCTTGCTATTCCTATCGTTACTAAGTAGTTTTCAACTAGTGTTAGTTTAGTTATAAGAATAAAGTAAATTTAGAAGTTAATTAAAAAACTTAAAATGGATAGCAGAAGGGTTTTCAACGAGTATCTCAGTCCATGTACACTTTGCGGACAGTGGGACAAAACTGTTTAGCTGGTGGAATAAAAACATAATGAAATGAAAGTTTAAAAATAATTATGATTGTCACATTTGATTTTTTTTTTAAATGGTAGTAAAATGGCTGAAGTCGATGTTATCCATCGACCAAAAAGCGCTTGGCGCTCTGTAGACTTTTACGTTTGTCCACTATGCACTATTTTGTTTACCTCCGCTCTTGTTTGGCCAAAAATCTTTGAATAGCTCAACGCTTTCAGCATTCAATGATTCATTTCTTTTTATACTTATGATACTCGGGCACCAATTACACACAGATAATAGGTCGAAAGTGGAAGAGCAGAAACTGAAGAAGTGGCTAGTTGACGAAAAATTTTGATGGCGAGAACATTGGAACCCGAGGACGCTTAGACCTTCATTGATCAAGATTTGGTTAGTCTGTGACCATGTGACCCTCTCAATCCTTTAACAGGAGAACCGGATCAAAATTCTTGAATCATATCAACATGTTCCAGACACTATCCGAAACGTGGAAGTTTCCTTACATTGTTTCATAGCATGTAGGACCTATGTTCCGGACCACTTAGCCTCTCCGTTAAAGTGATGAAAAAATCGGCCCATGGAAATCCATGATCCGTCTATGAAATGATAGAATCCATAGTACATGCTCGAATTTGAGCTTTAGATCCTGTTAAGGCGGCGCACGTTGTAACTAACATGAAAAACGAATCATAGACTTTCTAACCTGTAGTCACATATTGGTCACACGCCCTATCTCCACATCCTTCCCGAGGTCAGTGAAACCGACACATTCAAACAAGGATGCCGCACCAAAAACAACGGTACACCATAATCCGTACGTGACGGTTAGTTAACATGCAGATTGGCGCGAGAGGCGGAGGCGGGTAATCGGCGATTCCGCTGCAAGTCACGGCGCCAGCGCAGTTTCACTGACGGAATGCTCGGGCTAAGGTGTCATCGACGAGGTCTTTATATGAGGGCCCTTCAAAACTGTACACGTCAAGGTTTGATTGCTTAAAAATAGTGGCGATATTGAATGTTATATTAAACTAGCGGGCCGACATCGGGAGAGTAGTTCCGAACTGAACCAATAGATGACACTGGGCATTGTTTATGTCGCGCTCTTCTTCTATGTCGGTATCATTCTTGACAGAGTGGTCGTAGTCATCACTTCAGGCACTGGTGGCAAGCTTAGCAACACGTCGCTACTCTTCTCTGATGACCGCCTTCCTAGTGCAATTATTACGTGATGATGAGTCACTGGCTGCTTTTTTATATCGCATCAGTGTTTCATATTTTATCCCTCTTTTCCAGAGGTCCAATCCGGGGGGAATTAGTTTAGTTCAAAACATAGCAACGCCCATTTGACTTTACTGGTGTTACGGGTGTCTATGGCGTTATCTGTCAGGCTGTCTGCCACATTATATCACATATAAAGAAAAATAGACTGGTTAAATTCATTTCTAAAAAAAATATTGAGCAAAAAAGTATAGATTTATCGGTAGGAAAATAAAATGCTAAACAAATTCTAATCCCACAATAAGTGCTCTTAAACAAATCACGTATTAAAATTATTTATTACCGACACCAAGGCTATGTTACTCGGTGATTTAAAAAACATTCAGAAATATAGATCAAATATTTAAATATCAAATCTATTGTGATATGCAATAGCATTATTTATTTCATTTGGATATCCGTCATTATCATAACTCCCTATAAACTACACGACTTATTCAAATGAGACGGATGACATTTGATTTTAAATGTATTTAATAAATATTTCATTTTAAATGTTGTTAGAAAAAGAGTAGGTATGTTAAGTATTTAGAGAACTTCACAAAATACTGCAGAGAAAAAAAGTAGCATGCCTTTATCAACTCATCATTTCATAAGTAGAATCTAGTTTATCAAGAATAAAGCAAAGAGTGACGCTACCATCGATTTTAAATACGGGGTCGTGGCACAAAATATTGTGGTCGTGGTTCGAATGTTTTTGTTAATTTTAATTTTGATCCCACTCCTGAAAAGACTTTTCTAATAAAAATCTAATGTTAATTTTCAAAGAAAGCTCTTTCCTTAGAAACGTAAGATTACGCGATACAAGACCGTCATGCAACATTAGACGGTATATTGTACCCGCCATTAACGAGGTACAAAGCGGCAGGATTTTCCTTGCATCATGGAAAATCTTTTCTCTTGCTCACAATAGGCCGCGTATAACATTAGAAACATAAATATTATTAATAACTGGGCCTCCAGCTACCAGCCTGAAGTTTCATTCGTTCACAAAAGAAAAACTCCGCTCTCTGTAACCTATGCATTGCCATCTATCTTTTTCCACAAAAGCCGGACATTATTGTTCGGTCCAAACACTCCTAAATCTTCGGAAAAGTAATATATATTCGTTTTGCCCAGTGCGGTGTACGGTACATAGACGGCAGTCAGTTCGCTACTTTTCTGTATCTACTAATGTTTTATACATCGCTCCGTCTGACGGTTGGCCGTTGGAAAAACGCACAAAATTTTCACGGATTTAGATCGTATTTTCTAAAACCTATGCAGTTTCGTTTACGACTGTTTCACGGAAACATACCAATTGATGTGAGCCTGCATCCTTTCTGCGACGTGGAATGGCTCATCTGGGTTCGTTGGTGGTGCGAAATTATTCTTTGAATTGAGGGGAATAAGGGCCAGTTTACAATTGCGAGTTGCTCGAGTGAATCTCATCTGGTAGGATGTTTATTAGACCAGTGTCGGTGTGTCCGGTAGGCAAACAGGCAAATGTGGTTGACTGAACGTTATTAAGATTGGTGATTCATATTGCGGGCAGTGTTTCATTGTTTCGTACAAACACTTCATACAATTTGATGTCAACCTCCTCGGAGGAGATTTATGGGTATGCAGAATTAGAGATGGCAGGCTTTCTGACTCGTGTAATTGCTTGCGTTTGTATTCTGATTTGGTTCATTGGAGCTTGAGTTTATTTGTAGAACTTTAAACGTCTTTTCTCCACTAATGTTTGAAAAATATTAATTTGAATCAGTAAGCAAACGGACGAAGTTATATTTAGAGAAAAATGGATGAACTTTATGTAAACAAAATAACTGAGATTTTTAAAACAAAAATAATATACGTAATCTCAGATGATGCTATATTTCATAGAGGCCATTCTTTTTATTATTCAGTGGGCTTCATCAAAGAAATGTTATCTGTTCTACAAGACTAACACTTCGTCTCCTCACCTATCAAATAAAGTACGTGACAATATCATGTTTACTAATAAACAGCTAACCTTCGCCCACCACTCCTGTCGTAGTAACCACCCAAATTAGCCCCAAAACAAAGTCGAAGAACATCTCAAGTTACCAGAAACTTCTTAGTATTACATAATGGACTCGCGTAATTTGAGAATGAGGACCGTAAAGCAGCGTCAAAATATGTAAAGATTTTTATCTTTCCCGTAAAATGGCCTGGGAAAAAACATAAAGAAGGTGGTGTCACCTGATCCCGACAGGCGCGATTTATGTCGTTTGTGTGACCGCGGCCTTAGGTCGAGTTATGACTCTCCATTATAATTTACCTACATGTGACAAGAAATATAAGTAGGTTAACTAATTAATGCGGAGTGGATGAGTCAGTATTATCGCTATGTCCCTTTTTTCACCCCCGACACAAAATAAAGAAGTGGTTTGAATTGAGGAGTGTGCATTTGTGTCCGTGTATTTGTAAAGTTAATGACTTGTCTATGGCATCAGTCTTCCTAAATTACTTATTTTCATTCTTTCTCTTGTTTAGATGGTAGGTCAGAGTTGGACTTGGATAGTGACCAATACTTCAGTGATAGGACTGACGGCCTAACGTCCCATCCGAAGAAAAAAATCGGCTTTTCTTCGCACAATCGGGTGCCAAGCTGCATTGTCCTAACAAGGACCAGTGCTATACAAAGTGATATGTCCCCGGTGGGAATTGAATCAACGACCTCTATCCAGAAATCATAGACAACAACTCTTAACCGTAACACTGAATTAGTATCCTACATGGTGTATCTGTGAACATTTTCATCCCTTTAACGACGCCTTCTACTAATCATCCTGAACAACATTTGAAAGTTTGCAAGAAAAAAGGAATGTAAATATTCACAGATACACCCTGTATATGGTCTTTAAGGGTTACTAGATGTTCGATAAATATTTTTTATGCGATGATAGGTGGCAGACGAGCTAATGAACACCTGATGGTACGCAGGTCCCACGCCCATGGACACCAGTGGAATCACAATTCCCTTGTTTAAGGTGAGTATACCTACTATGCCACTATAGGACAAAAGGTTAATGAATTTCATGCGGATGAGTCAGTAGGTATTATCTCTTTCTCTTTCCGTTTTTTCCGCTGATTCTAGGGGTTGATTAATTACTTGATTTATTAGGTGAGCTTTTGTTACCTTGGGGTGAATAATGGGCATTAATTAAAAGGCTATTTGCTCCTGGTCAGAGGTAAGAAAAACTACAGGCATCTAATAATATCCTTTTGAATGGAAGTAGGGTCACAGGTAGGGTGCGCAAGGGGGCTTCCGCAGGTGGGTCTTTCGACATAGACAAATAGCAAATGTTTTAAGTGGTCAAACGAAACTGCCATTAGGCACAGTAATGCCCCTACTTACGAACCCCGTTTTACATATTTTTTATGATTGAAGAAGTGGTCGCCTTGCAGTAGGTAAAATGTGCTGGATTCGTATGATTAAGTGCCAAAACTTGCGAGTTCAAGTTTAATTTACATTAAACGATTGATTTCGAACTTAACATAAAAGTTGGCATTTTGTTTTAAATCATGTTAGATTTATAAAATTATCTGTTTCTTTACTCATAATCTCTTAGTTAAAAAAAACTGATATGTTTTTAAAATAAATCCAAGGATGAATTATTATGCATTGGTATATATTAGTTGTTACGTAAGAGCTACTTGATGCAATATTTCTTTTTTTTCTCCCCAAAATTGTTCCAAATAGAAAAAGCGTTCAAATACCAATTACACCCACAAATAACAATCAAAAGCCGTCAAGAATCAAATTAAAATGAGGAGCGCCACTAAAATCTCCTCATTACAACCAAAAGACATTAGTGAAGGGCGGGAAAAGAAACTCTGAGCCTAGAAATGTAACCCGAAATGCTCGCAATTTTGTAACAATGCAACATTTTATCCCGGCCCTTCCACCATACGAAAGTAAACTTTATCATGTTGTGAATAAAAGTTGTATTTTATTGGTTCGAAAGTGAATATACGTCGTTAAGTGTGGTAGCCCTGAAAGCTCAAGTAAAGTGGAAAGAGTCCCCGAGAAAATTGGCACAAGTGGTTTTAGCCGAGACGGGAGCGGGCGGCGCGGGTGGCGCGGGAAGAAAAGATAAACGATGTGCAGAGGCGCCGCGTGTCTACGAACATGTCTCTTCACAAGGTACAAAAAATATATAAATTGTGATTGTGATGTGATATCTAACTCACGCACATTTGGTAGTCTTCGTTGTGCCAGTTTGTCTAATATATCATGGAGTCATGGTATATCAGACAAACTTCAGGAGAGTTGTTTACGCTGTTACGGCTAAGGAAGCCAAAAACCGTCCGAACGGAGGAGGCTTTGCAGTAAAGCGGACTCCGGGTTATCCGGCGTATAACGTGAGATGCAACAGGTCTAACCGCTAAGATGATGATAAAAATATTAACCAAATCAAGTAAATTACATATTTTATTTATGTGAAAAGGGGGCAAACGAGCAAACAACTGATAGCATAAGTACTTTATATATAGATAAAAGACTTCTCTCTCATGGATAGTAGAGATGGCAGTCTTTTTCTCGTCTCTTGCCAGACTCATTGAACATCTACTACACTAGAATATTGAAAATACAAAGGCACAATTCAAAACAAAGGTGTTTTATTGTGGTGTGAAAACTCAATTTAACGAAGTCAGCAAACAGCCAAAGCAAATAATATTAATGAGGACTATGATAGTTTGGGATCAAAAAAATAATTCACTTATCCCTAACTAACATAATTTCAATTTAAAATCTTGAATTTTCTTGACTGATTACTACAACTCAGATAATTTCTTCAACATTAAATACATTACTGAAATGATAGCATTCAAAGGTATGATAAGTTGTACCTACTTATTCCAGTCATAGAGTAAGGTAATGTACATAAGTTGGGTAAAAGGTAAGACACTAAAAGGTGCCGAGGCCATAAGCCGCGCCGTCTACTCTTTGCCCGCGGCATAGGGGTGGCCGTCGAATGCTCGCCCAGAGATAGGAGTCGCGACAAGATGTATTGCTGCTTACGAAAAATTTTCAACAGTGGCCTCTATCGGATCGGTCTCGAACGGAAAATAAGAGGGGACACCGACAAATAAATGAGCGCTGTAAATATCCCTATGACAATAATACAGGTCAGCAATAGATTACTTTCGGGAGATAGCGGCGCATTATTAATGTAAGAAAAACACAGGAAAAAAGCCGATTGATGGCAACGGGAGATAAAATAATGGAATCTATTGACGAACTTTGTAGAGCGTTTTTCTGAAAGTTAGTTATTTGGATGGGATTTTGTCATTATTGGACATAAAAACACTGGGATGTGAAGTGATTATTTTTGCGGCTATCCGTCACTGTTCTTCATGATTTAGATGGATTGCGATAAAGGGATATCTTGCGCAAATAAAAGTCATCGCATTATGATCAATTTTACGAACACAATGTCTATATTAGTAAGTCCGTTAATCAAATTATTTTGAAAAATAATCTTCATTTCTATTAAATGTTACTTATCTACTACAATAATTAGGTTCGAATGGTACATGATTCTCATGTGTCAATTACTATTGAAGATTTTTTACTTCAAAAAACTAAAGTTCAAAACGTACAAGTCCTCTATTTGTGTAATAAATAACACACCATTTTATAAATTCTACTACTTAGTTATTAAGAGAAAATTTTACGAATTTCAATAAAAGTCGTAAAAATCACATATGAAAGATAAGAGAAACTAATTCAATTAAAAATCCAAATCACACATTCCCAGCGTAACCGTCGTGGATTTTTCTTTGGAAATTTATGTCCGCGGCCGCCTCCAGAGGGCGCGTGGTACAGAGAAAAGGGGGTATGGGGATAGGGGGAGGGGGTGCGACTTCATTTCGCCCGCGTCGTTTATCTTGAGAAACATAATTCAGGGCCGAAGTCTCTGTCAACTTATTCCCATTCTTTCGCCTAAGCGTAAAATGGGTGTATGTTTTACTTTTTATATCTAAACGCAAAGATAGGAACATTTTCTACCTATCCCTTCGGGGACGCGTTATTTATGATGGAACGTGAGCCGTGTGCGAAATTAGAGAGTAATTTTAATTATGTGCTCTTCCCTACTGTATGCGATGACAGCCCTGACTTTTCAAAGATTAAACAGGTTATTAAATGTGACAAATGAATATTAACTTTGATGGATTTGGAATTGAAATAAATTTTGTTATCATTACAAAGTAATGTTTATGTATATTCATATCTATGACAGTTTTTTTTGCTCAGTTAAAGTTCCCTATACTTAACGATTTACTGAAAACCTGAGAATTTAACTTTTTCCTTAAGGGTTTGAAAAACTATCTAGGACATGCAGGTTTCTCACTGTTTTCTCTAAAACTAATTTTAAAAGCCTCAGAAGTACATGCCCGGTTTTGAACCAACTGACGTCCCATTCAGAAGCCGCATGCAGTTACCATCACTATCTGCTCTGGTAGTCTCTAACGCCTAAGTAGTAATTCAAATGCTTTTTCTATAATTAATTCGATTTAATGGAGTATCATACTTATCTACGAATAGTACTTTTTTAATGTAGGTATCTAATATTTTGTACTGTTGTTATTTCGATTTTTATAGCTATCTTACTTTCCACATCAAGGTGTTCTGATATTAAGCAATAATACATTAGGGGGCCTGGTATCAATAATACCGTTTCCTTAATTTATGGCATTTATTATTCCCCTAGCTATCGGATGACGATAAAGTGTATTTTTCATTTCCTGGTTCGACTCATACTTATTTGGGTTCAAACTTTTTTTATGTGATAGATAGCAGACGAGCAGACGGATCACCTGTTAGTGAGCAATTGCCGCCGCCCATAGACACCATAGACACTTGCAACACCAGTAGAGTCACAAGTGCGCTCCAACCTTTAACTTCTTTCCTCCCATCGGGCAGCCGGTACCCTCACTCACTCAACGAAACATAGTATAGGCGCTGCTTTACGCCGGTCTTCTGTGAGGCCAAGGTATCACTCTGGTTGAGTATGATAACCCCATTGGTTATAAAACATGTAAACTCCGTTATTTCCCCAAAATACCGTGTTCAAGAGTTTCTTGACGAATTATACCAACTTACTCGTACTTACCTTTTTGAATATTTTGTTATCATTGTATCAAAAGTTAAAATGGTGTATTATTTTTTAATAGTAGAGCGGCAAACGATATACCTGGTCACCTGCTGATAAGTAATCACCGCCGCCCATAAACATCTGCGAGATCAGAAAGGTCGCTAATGCGTTGCCAATCTTTTAAGAAGGAGTACGCTCACTTTTTTATACTGGTGATATTACAATGATTTCCTACCACCTTTTCTTACTGCTTTCCATAGGTTTAGACATTTATTACTATGAATGGAATGCTAATCTACACGCTACACTCTCTTTGCGTACAGTCGAACGCATAATTTTACACAACTACCTAATTCATCTTTATTAAGTCTTTGTATGTCTGGAGTAAATCAGCAGAGTTTTTCAGTTTCTAATGAATGTCTTCAAGAAACAATTATTGCATTGAATTAAAAACTAGACCGTATGAATTTAAAACGTCTAGAATTAGTTATAGCTGTAATTACATGAAAATATGGTATAGACTTGTAATTAATTTACCTACCCTACATAATGAATACGTGTTGTGTATTTATAATTGCTTCAGTACAATCTTGAGAAAGGGCTTTCAAGAAATTAATGGCCTAACTAAATGGAAATTATTTATTATACATTGAATTTTACGTAATAGTTTTTCACAGAGTTTGACTAAAGGTGTACCTAAATTATCAGCCTAGGTATATACTGTTCCACTGCGGCAAAGGAATCATAGAAATCAAGTCTTCGCTCGTTATTATGATGGGATTGGGCTTAATCACCACGCTTGCCTAATGCGGATTGGTGATCACCAAACCGAGCTATGTAGGTATGTTCGAAAAATTCGAAACGTAATGCTGAAGTTAAGATAATTTTCATACAAATAACAATAAGATACAGTATGTCAGGCTTTATCATAATATAAGTATCGTTCTGAGTATCTTAAAAGGCATGCAAGTACCATTTGGTAGAGCCCTTCCATTTACCCACTTTTTACTCGCCGATTTAAAACATATAAAATTAACAAATTGTAAACAGAAAGCCTTTTAAAAGGGATAAAAAAAAATATTTTCTATTGCGTCTGCTGTCTGGGCCTTAGGACGTTAATGGGTAAATGCACAATAAATATTGTCAACTTTTTTAAAGGATAGGTACACATGAAATGAAAGGAGGGGACACACTAAGACTTCAATAGTTTCAACGTAACTGTAATTTATCTAAATCTACGCACTTTCCGCGTTAGTAATCCTTAACCTATCCGACAATGTACGACCAATACGTCATTTGACGCAATAACGGTCAAACAATAAATATCGCTTTGCGCAGACAACACGCGCAAAGTAATATATGAAGTTAGGAATAAATAGGCAATTTAGTGCGGGGCGCACGTCCGACCGAATATTGCCGAATATCGCCGACGACGGCCGACGATTTCCATACCGTATCGCGATTCGTGGGGCGCGTTTATGGGGTAAAAATTAAGTCGCTGTGATACGTGTGAGCTTCAATTGGGTGCAAAGGATGCTTATCGTATCGTGAGCGATCAGGTATGGACGCATATCGACCTAACCCTGATCAATGCTATTAGTTTTAATAGATCTTCTATCTTATCTTAGATGGCTTATTCCCGCTGCCCTAACGGGTGGACTGTGATGTGATGCAAACGTTAAAAAAATCCGTTGACTACATATCTTTTCTGTGTACTGTCAGGGGATAAATAGCGGAAGGTTTTGCGTACGTCACTGCTCACTCGGATTAGACAGCGGGGTTATGTCAAAGATTAAATTGCACTATTTTCGTGATGCTCATTAACAAGCCCCATTCTCGTGATTTTCGATATGAAAGAAAACTATACGTAAAATCTATATTTTGGCGATTTATATTTATTCTCGATAAATATCATAAACACGAGAATTGGGAGGCTCTAGAATCTTTCCTCGCGACTGTATTTTTTATACAATACAATACAACAAGATTGAATACAATAAAAACTAGAAGTACCATTTAAAGCTACAACAATCCGACATGACATGTGATGTCATAATACGTAATGAAAAAACTAGAGATCTACAAACAAATTCTACAGGCTCGAACTTTTTAAAACTTTAGAAACTTCCCGAACATAGTGATATTACTTTCTATATCAAGTAAAAGACAGAGACAGCACACACATTTGCGCATCACTTATAGTTAAAAAGCATTAATGTCAAACAGTCGATCATCAATAGTTAATGGACTCGCGACTTTTCCTGCATGCACAGAAAATCGCAGATCTCTCTTCTATACTCTTTAGAAAGAGATAAACTCTATAGACATCGACAAACCGAAAAGGCGAAACACTAGAATGGTCCAAACGATGCCCAGCGCCATCTATTGGTAGACAGTGGAACCACTGTCCCGAAACGAACTAATGGCGAGTCACTAGTACTCATAAAGTGTGCTCAGTACTTATGAAGTTTTGTTTTGTTTCACTGATCAAAAAATCAAGTAGGTACCTACATACTTAAGTAGTCTTTCTCGACGGTAAGTGATCTCCGTAGCCTAAGGACATCTGCTACTCGGGACACGAGGTGCTCGTATTACCGCCTACGTTGTAAATGAGGGCTTGTAAGTACCTGTTATCAATTATATCCTACTCGTATTGGACCACCGTTTGTGAAGTTGGGCTGCGTGAAGCAGCTTTACTTTGAAATCGTATGATTTTTTTTGCAGTACATACACTTATTTATGAAAAAAATTGTTGGTCATAAATCACCTCATTTCAACTATTTTTATTTACTTATTTATTCAGATAAATTATTTAGTAGTAGTTAACCTAATGATAGTACAAGTTAATCTTTTAAATAATATTAAAAATTCATTTTTTTTTAAGAACTACATCACTTTAAGTGTGCTGTAAAATGATGAATATTTTGAAAGTGAATGATTTGTAATTGTTTGGTGAGGCACGTAATGGCATTGGGGTATAATAGTTGACCAGATTTCGTTGACTAACCTAGCATACACGATAACTAGAAAATAACCTATAAATAGATTGCATATCTTAAAACGAAGTGTTAGTAAAATTTAGCTTTTGACGTAAATCGATACTTTTACAATTCGAATTTACGCGACATAATAAATCCGTGAAAGTACAATCGTATGGAAAAAAGATCCTCGAAGCCCGTATAAATTCTTCGGTAAGACCCGATAGAAATGAGAGAACTCCCATTAAATCTCTCAAACAGGCCGATAGGTGGCGCTCCGCTAAGCAGGAAAGACGTCTGGAAAACACTTTTTAATAAGGGATACGTCGAAGTAGGATTCCGCATTCGACGCTAACGGTTTTGATAATTTGAATTTGGAATCACATGGTTCCAATTTTCAACTTTTGAAACTGAATAGAGTTGGGACATGACGTCTATTTAATTGACCAAATGAGTTTTAAATTCATGTTTTTTTAATAAATGGCTTTTTCTGCATCTTAGGTGACACAACATTGCAGTGTCTTAAAGTGTCCCGATATTTGTTGGAATTGGACGGTGATGTGAGTACGTAGGTATACGACGAAACACATCTATTGCCCGGTTTTCTTCATAGATAAATAAAATGAATCATGTTTCTTCAATAAAACATAAAAATTTAAATTTTGCTGAAACGTGACAAAACAAGCACCATAGCAATTATGTCCTAAGACAAAAAGTACTTAGCCGGCTATAAAAGCGCGTGGTGTAAGATGATTTACGACTAGTTTTGCCACTTGTCACGTTATGCAGACTTATTCGACTTACAAATTGCATCAAGTTTTTATGAGTGCACACGGCGTATTGGTGTTTAGACCGTCCTTATGTCTGAGACACAAGTGTTACTTTTGCACTGAGGTACCCTGAGAGCGTCTGTACCTACCTATGTCCATAGAGAATGTCACCTATTTTCATGTTTATTGCATCGCGATTAGAATTAATTTCACACTAAAAAGCGTAAGGTTGGCATTGAACTTTGAAGATCGTTTCTGAAATTAGTGCTAGAATATGTAACTAATTTTTTTATGAATACTTGTGACAAAATTTATGCTATTATAGGATAATTTGGAAGGGCACATTTCCCGAAAACATGCTTTAGTCCATCGGAGCCCACTTCTGGTCCTACTAAGCACCAAGACTCCAGGTAGCCACCTAAGTAGGTGGGAATACTCTTTTGCTTGTGACTTAACTTATGCTATCATAGAATAATGTGAAAGGTCGTATATCCCAAAAAAAACCTTAAGTCCACTGTAGCCCACTCCTGGTCCCACTAAGTATCAAGACTCCAGGTAGCTATCTACTTAGGCGGGATTACTCATTTGCTTGTGACTAAAATTATGCTGTCATAGGATAATTTGGAAGGGCGTATATCCCGTAAACATCCGTTAGTCCATCGTAGCCCACTCGTGGTCCTAAGCACCAAGACTCCGTGAGCGAGGTAAAGCATTACCCGAGGGTGCGAGCGCGCGCGAAACGAAATGTGGCTTTAAAAATTTGGAACACAATCCGGCTATTTGTCTTTCCAACGTCTCTTATAAATCAAGGAATAAAGCAGCCAACAATGCTTTATGGCCGAAAAAAAGAACCTACATAAGACGGGGAAATAGCATACAGACCTTCGCACATATATTATGAATGCTAGAATTGCGTAACTTGGAGTTTGGACCTTTCGACACCGGATGCGTTCCGATATTTTAATTAGAGCTTAATTGGTTGTAAATTACGAATCGTGATTATAGGGCTCAATGTTTTAAATATCTATTAGGCTTAAACTATTCAAATAACGTAGTCGATAATAGATCATCATTAAGTAAAAACAACACTACTGTTTTGAATTTAATACATGCTTGATTCCAAACCGTTAATCAAAGATTATGTTTGGATTTTCTTTTTAATTTGATACCTACTTAAATATTCATCGAATAATCTCGAGACCCGTCAATGCGTCATCTTATATAGTCCTCATTTGATTGTAAAATTCGTTGTGGATTACCATTGTCAAAGTGACTAATATCACCGGATTTAACGGTTCATGTCCAACAAAACCCGAACACAAAATAAAGTCATAGCAAACACGGTATTCAACACTCCAATTTTTAGTCATTAAAAAAATAAATTTATGTCAAAAACATTCGTGCGGCCATTTTAATATCGTACGTCATTATTTAACACACGTCAGACCAGTCCGCACTACTCGACGCGCGCGTGGAGTTATTGCTGTGTTACGCACTATATCACGGCAAATTTACGAGAACCTGAATATGATAGATTTTCAATCCGGCCATCGTAATATACGGCGAAAAACGACGTCAAAATAGAGAAATAAATAAACATGTGACAACCAATTAATAACTCGTAAACTGTCACTGTTGAGCGCAATAAAAAAACTTGCGATAAAAAGGGCCAGAGAAGGCGATCACAATGCCGGAATGAGGAGAAAAACGCCTGTAAAAAAGGACCGATATCGTCCATAAATTTAGACGGATTCAAAACAAATCGCCCTTATTCATTACACGTATGACTTATTGCTTCGAGAGGCTGTTTATAATGCACTTATATAGAGAGCACAAAGCCCCGGGATCTGGTGCATTCAGTCCGCGATTTTACAAAAACACGCTCTCTAAAAAGCGAAATTCTCGCTTCATTAGTCACGTTTTAGTACGGAAACAAATGAGCGGATTAGGCTTGAAAAAAAAAATTAAACGTCCCATTAGCATTCCGTTGGAGAAATATTATTTTTTGTGACTAATAGTGCGTGAAATATGTCATAAATAACACGGAACGTAAACACTGTACCTCCCGAAATGCGTGGCTGTGAAAATATAACAAGCGGGGTTTAATGCCTGAGTTGCTCTTTAGTGGTACCTACTCTAAGTGTAGGAAATAAATCATACATTTAAATAATAAACTTTGCAAGTTCAGAAATACATTTATATACCTACGTTTTGATATGTCACCGTAAAACAGTCCGAATCGTAAGTTGATCAATTTCCTAGGAAGTTATCAACTTTCTGAAAATAAGAAACTACATGAATTATTTAAACGGCGCTTAGGTTATTTTTCAAAAATTGGTTAGGTTAATTAGGCTGACCTATTTTTGACAGTAAAATCTAGCACCATTTGTTATTTTCCGAAAGTTGATCAACTGATGGTTTGGACTATTTTACGGTGACATAGGTATATTATAAGCTCGGAAATATAGATTTATCGACCATTATAACATGCAATCTAATGTCTACTGTACCTACGTACAATTAAGGAATAATATTATTTGTATACCTATCTCATTTCCCTACCCCGCAGCTATAAGGATGCATCTAATGACGTCAGTCTCCCATAGATTATGTACACGTCATCACGAAACATTACACACGCATCCCCCCAAAAACCTCGAGAAAACTCGCATTCAAATATACCCCAAAACATGCAAATCGAATCAACCTACGTACTCGAGCATTTTATTATCCGGTACCCATAACGATACCTTCATCAACTCCGCGAAACGAACCGTCGAACGTAGAAATAAATGGCGTTTAAAAGTGTGATCCAAGATGTACAAAGGGGGAAGAAAAAAAGTGGTACGAAATGATAAATTTCCCAATGGAAGTGAAAAAGTGAGGTTTTATTTATGACATCGCAGCGCAATGGCCTCCGTTATCAGATCTTTGGGCCTGCGTTTATAATGTCTGGTTGCGCTTTGACAGAGGACATTGGACACAGAGGGCTTAAAACGAAACAGAGTTCTCAACCGTACCTTATCCCCGTCCCTTTTACACGTGCTGTGCGTCTCTTTTAATTGAATGTGATAGATATATTTTCTTTCGTTACAGGGCGGTTGCCTGTCGGGCGGCTAACGATTGTTTTTGATATTGTCACTTTTGGGTACCTACACGTTACCTGCGTCAAAGCCTGAAGTGTCAAATAAGGAACAAAAATGAAGTGAATAAAATCGTAAAACATCTCATGCATTAACCTGATTGCGTATAACATAAGGTAAGAATTTGCATGACGAATGTCAAACAGTAGAGAAATCTATATCTACTCTATTTATAAACAGGTAACTTCTAATAGAAAATGTCAAGGCTTACAGCTAAACCCAAAAACGAAACACATGCGCGATTAACGTGATGCCCAGCGCCATCTATTGGTACTCTGTTGAGCTAAAGTCCCGTAACGAAGTGAGGGGTGGGCCACTACTTATTACAAATAAAAACTTAAAATCATACATTACAACCAGTCACAGAACAAACACAACTGTTTATCGCAGTAAACTTTTTCCAGTATGGGAATTGAACACACGACCCTTTGCATTTGAGGCAGGGTCACTACAAAATACGCCATCGGAGCTAGTTCAATGAAAATAATCTTCTTGGGTCCGGTTACTGAGTCATTTGGGACATGACCGGACCAACATATCGATTGTCAATCGATGGAATCAATCGAAATAAATCGACTGGTATGTAGCTGTCATTGATTGGCACACATGGGATACAGTGAGTACAGTGTGCTTACTTAGATATTTCCAACGTACTCCGATAGCTCAGCGAACCATAATCCAGGCCCCAGGTGTATCTGCCTGTACTACATCACTGCTTTTTGCCAGTTTAGTACTGTCATTATGTAGGTAGAGAAAAAAAAATATTACCTAAGTGACAGCATAAAATTGCTTTTAATATTTATGACAATAGGTGTCACTTAATATTACAATTTAAATAAGATTACATAATTTAAATTTAGTCGCACTACTAAAACTAAATTTATGAATGAAATATGTACTTAATCAAAGTTTTTAACCAGGTTTTACTAGTTACTAGTGGCTCCAGGCGAAATTCCTTAACTCTAAATTCGTTTCTTACGCTCACTATTATGTTAACATAATTTTTGGTAGTATTTTTCTGTATTATTATAGTTATTTTTCTATTTAGGACGAAAACAATCTTAAAATTAGATTTTTGGTAGTTCGAAAATCATGTTTTTGACTTTTTATTTCGATTAGTTCGTAAATTTTGAAAAGGAACTTCTCTTAAGTCCTTATCATGAAAAATAGTCGCTCAGGAAAGCGTGTTATGATATATTAGATCTTCTACCAAGCGTGTTATGATAATATATTACATCGTCTACTTGCTTTGTTTAAAAAAAAACCTTCGCTGTATCACCAACATCATCATCATCTTCTGCCCTGGGCCCAGATTGGCGTCCATCTAAGGTCTGACCATCTGGCGTCGGCGCAGCACAGATAAAGCACCGTAATTATTTCTCCAAGACAAATTGGACCCTAAACAATAAAATTAATGTATGTAACTCCGCAACCCACTTACCTACCTACATCAAACCCATACAATTTTCACGTGGAATCTTTTATTTAAATAAAACTTGATTAAACATATGAGCTCGAAGATATCAAGGCTTCTATAAATTAACGGAGATGTCTTTTGGCGGACTAAATTAAAATATTCGTCCTGACTTTTTATGGATGAGTTATTGCTTTGATGAGGAGACGAGACGATGTCTAACTTTAGTAACAATAATAAGTTTTTAATTCGTTTGTACTCATAAGTATCTACTTGTAATAGACAGATAAGGAAACTTAATAATTCCATCATGCTTTCCAATATTAATTCCAATTTAAATTATTTTATATGTGATAGGTTTAGGATAGGCAGACGAGCAGACGAATCAAATGATGGTAAGCGATTGGCGCCACTTATAGACATCTGCAACGGCAGTAGAGTCACAAGTGCACTACCAACCTTTGACTTCCTTTCCCCCCAATTGAGCCTCCAGTACTCTCCCCCACTTCTATGAGGCCGTAGTATCACTCCGGTCGAGCCGGCCCAATTATGCCCAAGCGTGGCTCTCCCACGATTCATTCACAATTACCTGTTCGTTTATCAAATTAAATAAAACAGTTGATACGTCATCACGTGAGAACTTCCATGTTCGTCTTGTGCTAAGCTGGCCTATCCATTCCGCACCGGTGTTTGTCGCGTCGCGACATCGCAAACAATGTTAATAGGTACGTGCGACATCGCGACTCGCATAAAGAGGCTTCACGCATGTTTATTTTTCATTTACGAACGGTGCTCCGCAAACATTGTGTCCCATTATGTACGGGCGACGACGAATTTCTATTTTGTAGTCGGTATTCTAAAATATGTTTTGAATGTTTCATTATTTTTAAGCGAAAAGCAAGAAGTTTCAATTTTGGATTACGTATTAGTATGTGTGCAACGCATGTTTTGCATTTTCACTTGTGATTTCCAGGTAGGTACCTATGTCTTTTTTAATCGATTTAAATCAAAGTTTTGAACTAAAACATTGTCATGAAAGCTTTAATCAGATTTTACGATGCCTTAAGTAATTATCCATCACAAATGATTTACAGCAAGCTGACCACAAAGAGCTAGTGAAAACTGTACCTACGTATTTTATACTACATAGGTACCTGGTATGTACGTAGAGCTGACAATCGTTAGAACAGTGTGTTTTTGAGTGGAGACTGGATCTGGTCAGGTGACCTAAGGTCTCAAGAGGATATCTAACAGTGTCTGATGTTAAGCAAAAATTGCCGCCGCCCATGGACAGAAAATTTTAAATGCCTTAGAAATCTGTGGCCCTACATTAAGCGGGTCTCCTTCTAACTAACAGTGGAACAACATGAACTGTTCTTTATGCAACAGCAAAACCATGCACCGTAAATAAAGTTCAAATGCTTTGCGTATAAAATGCATTATTAATTCACTTCGCTCATCATAAGCCCCAAAAAATTCTAATACTACACACCCAACATTACCCAATAAAGCACATCTAATATCCTTATAAGCGAACTCAAAACAAATTACCATAGAAAAGAGATTCAAAAACTTCCTCCACACTCATACCCATTATAAGTTTCCGAAGAAAAACACTTTTCGTGCACACGTCTCGCTGGCGTTTTTTCGTGGCGCACTTTTCTAAGTGCCATAAATCTTTCTCGTAAATAATTGAAACGATATTTTATGCCAAAACATTCCGCGGGTAGGGTGACGTCGGGCCACCTGCCCCCACCCAACTTGTACCACTTTCCCAATTTAATTTGGTTGCGTAATGTATTTTCAATTACTTCTAAAGGAGCGCTGTGATTTGTGTACGAGCCAAAGTAGATTGGAGAATTATACCGCCACCTAATTTAAAGTTGGGCTGCGGTGTCTTTTTCTTAAAAATTGCTTTTGTTGCGCAACTTCCTCTATCAGCCCGACTATCTTTCTCTACTGCCATTCCTTTTCCTATCATTTTTAATCCTAAATCAGCAGTATCATTAACTTCTTGACTAAATAATACTCCAGGTTCTTCAATACTGCTCAGTAAGAGTGGAGATACGAATACAGCCTCACGTCACGTCTTAGACTAAAAATATTTATGTTTCATCTGTAGAAGTTTCAAAGTTACTAACGCATTTTCCCGCATAGGAATATCTTCCAACCTGTAACAAAAATCTTGAACGAGTCTTGGATTCAATTCCCACTCTAGACCAACATTCCTGAGTTTGTGCTGAATCTAGGTAATATAAGTGTATTTAAGAAATATCATTGTGTAATTTGTCTGATTTCTAAAGTAGTACACGTACACGTCACGTGCTTAAGTACAAAATCAGATCAAAGCAGATATGAGATGTTCTATGAATTTATATAAAAGCTGTCAAGTGAAGTCTACTGCTAACCATTAGCACGCCCGGCCCCCCTCATTGACTTCTAGAGTGCTCATAACAAGAGACATTCAGTGAGATCCCGCGACTCTTATAAGACCGATCGAACATCCATCGAAGCTGCCTATGATCAAAGCCAATCATTAATCTTGTGATTCCTTCATTGATTCTGATACCTCTAACACAAATGCTTAAGCTCGTTACAAACTTAGGGAGTAGAATTTATGTGATTTTGAAGGCTGGCTGCTGCTACTTCGCCCAGCTAATTCAAATCGAGATGTAGCAGAGAAATGCTTCCAGTATTTTGGGGACTGTACAAAAGTAGAGTCCGCAAAATACTTTAGGTTTAGATTTAGGTTTCAGTAAATATTTTTCATTTTGAATTGAGATAGAAATAAAACAATCTCTAATCTGATATTTATAATGTCCAAATTGTATTTTTTAGTCTGAATCTTGTTTGCTATGGCAGCTACCGCAGTGTAAGTTAAACACGCAATCTAAACCGCCACACCTCTGCGTGATAATCTCCTGTAAAAATTTAATTGAATCTCGGAAGCGAGCGCAGATGGGACGCTTATTGTTGCTTCAAGGGCCTGTATTGCTTGAGGAAATATCCTTATATCCCTTAAGGGCCGCCTTTTTTAACGTTCCAGAAGAATTCTTAGAATTTTGAAGGATTTTACGGCCCGCCTTTGTCTAGTTAATCAAGCTGGGAAAAAGGGAAAATGAGCCTGTTTTTGTTTTGTTAGTGCAAATGTTAGTCGCTTTGTATTATGGTTTTTAATGTCAAAATGCGCTTTTATAATATATTTTTTGCTAAAAGAAAACATTTTATGCAACATTGCAAATTTATTCAAGTCAACCAACTTAGACATCTTGTGACCCCTGTATATTTTTTTCTATAGGTACAAATAGAGCAAGAGCTATGAATGAAAATAGACAAAGAAAACTTTAAGGTACCTTAGTTCTTTAGCATAATAGATAAAACGCTTGTAAATGTTATTTTTGATATAAGTGTTTCCATCCATTTTAAAGGAATGGATAAATACAAAAGTAAAAAATAGTTTTAAACAACAACCGGAAATGTAAGTAATATAGACCAAAAGAAAAAGACAGACAAATGATAACTGTGAATAATGAAAGAATAAAGAATATTTGCATATGAAATTAAGATCATCTGAATTAAAATCAACGCTGACATCATGATGACAAGTGATGAAGGGAATGATAGCGCAGCACCTGTAGATTTCAATTAAACAATAAAGCTTACAGCGCAAACGCTGGCGAACGACATTAACAATTACGATAAGCATCAAAAGCGCTGTAAAGCGGTCCAGCGCTAAATTACCCGCTAAAGTGGACGCGACAAAAAACTGTGTTAAACACAATCGAGATGATTGCAGTGGGAAAACTCCACCGAACATTCAAAGGGAAATCAGAATCCTGTGGCAACAAAAAGGAACAGATATCACATATAGCTCTTGCATGGGTAAATTATGGTAATGTTTGTAGGTACATGGCCTTGGAGAATAGAAACACCATGTAATGTATTTAAAAAGGCAAAATTGAATAAATAAAATACGTTAGGGGTTTACCTCGATGACAAGAAAGGTCCCAACGACAGGAAAGATAGGAAACTCCTTATTGTTTCTATACCTACCTGTCACAGAGTAAACCGATGTGTGTGTGTGTGTGTGTGGATTTAGGAATATACGTCGTTATATTCCTACACCACACACGACAATTAATATTAAGATGTTGTATTTAAGTTTTCCTTTTAAATGATATTTGGATAATACACCTGGTGACTGTTTAAAAGTTGTTTGTTTTGCCTTGAAGATTTTTAACTCTTATTCGTTGTTAACAGGGAAGCACTTCACGTTCCTCATCCTGAGTTATTGACAATGTCGCAGTTAGTAACTAACTTTACTCCGTATGATTTATTGACAATTTTGGGGACTGATAATAAAACTTTAAGGAAACCACTTTTCTTTCATTCAGAAATCAATTTTGTAAATTTAGAAGTAGTAGTTGGCCATAAGACCTACATCAATACTTTTATTTGTGTAACTATTTAGTAATGTGTGCCCTTATCTCAGTTATCATCAGAAATCTGCCAACAAGTATGGTCTAGTTTGTAGGGGGTTGTTTCTTCACTGCCTTTCCCTTCACTTTGCCTCAAGCACTTTAATAATTCGCTAATGATATATAAACTCATAAATCGGGGAGGCGCTCGCGAGAATTTGTTTACAGCAGATCCACATTTAAGATATCGCGGAGGCTTTGTCGCTAATCTCCTAACAAGTTTTAAGCGAAAAATTTAAATCCAGCTGTTTGTAATGAAGAAAAACTCGTACAGTTTTCGTTGGAAAATATTTTTAGTTTGCGGAGTGGAGGAGCGTTTGTTGGTTTGAGGATTAAGTATAACATTTATAACTCAGCTTTCATCATCAACATTATTAATGCTTAAATTTTAAATTTAAATATGTGTGATGATTAAGTGACCGCCAGTCATTACAAAAGTTTTAATTTTAGGTGATGTATTGATTGTTTATCACCAATCATTTTCATTTCTGTAGATGTTGCTGGGTGTCGATAGCATCACGCTAATGTTTCGCTTTTCGGTTTGTAATATAAGGTCTGTCGCTGCCCATTAAATTAACCTCTTTATAAATAGTATAGATGATCAACAGCACACATAATTACATTTGGGCATCTGTATGGAAAATCGAGTCTCGAGTCGAGACACTTGAAATTTGACAATAACGTCAGGTTTTAATTTCTAGATGCCATTCATTCAGGTCTGCCATTGATTTAACTCAATGCTATCTACTATTGAATGTTCAGACAAGTTAAATATGGCACCTAAAATATGATCAAGATTAGTAATAACTACAAAAATAGTCTCGTAATCCTCACCCGTCCAGCGCTGGTATCCAAGCTCATACACATTTCAAATTAGGGATTCCTCCAAGACGAATTGCGGAAGCCAGAATCCCTAGCACCCTTCGGTATTATGCTAAAGCACGTAGCCGAATGTTTTCACGTATACCTACCCCCGTCTGCCAGCCCCATGATATAATATATCCGGCAAACTTTACATATATTTGTCCTGTAAATCCTTTTAATATATTGCTCTATTTTTGTTCGTGAAGGAGGAATTTAATGAACATTACTGCGGGTTTGTAATTGGCGACGTTGGGGAATTCACGCACCTTTGTGATGGTGAGAATGGATTCCTAAGGCTGAAAGTAATTACTTTCATATACTTGATCAAACCAATAGAAGAAAAATCTACCAGGATTATATATCGCACAATGATTGTAATAATAAATTTGATCGAACTTTGGCAAAAAAAAAACATAGGTACTTTACAGGAAATAAAATCTTCACAGTTTTGTGCCAATTATCGCATGAATGAGTCTACTTTTTGATGAAGTATATTTATGGCAGTTATTAATATACACTCAGAGATATTAATGAACTTTAATTCTTAAGGAAAGAATGTTGACCCTTATTTTAATACGTAAAGATTATCCATAAGTTCAGATAAAAAACATTTAAGTCAAATGACGTCTCTGAGTGCGAAGTAAAAATGTCAATCTAAAAGGCTATCTCTCATCACTTCATAGTAAAGATTATATTGTTCCTAAAAGTCATTGTAAATGTTATGTTTAATAGTAGATGAAAACCCTTTCAACCCTAGTAAAGAAAGACTATAATGATGAAGGACCTATACCTAAATAAGTAATGTCTCGGTCAGCTAGTGCCATCTTTATGTTACATTTATACGAGTGTTAAAAATCCTCATTCACCCCAAACACATTCATACCACGTCTCCAGTCTCCACCGACCTCGATTCCCAGTATTTCTCGCACGCACTAAATAATTTCTCGATTTATATGTGGCCACTACTATCCGCGACTAGATAAAGGCCCAAAATTAAATATTATGCCAATAAAAAGGATATTAAGCGCGCCCCGGCTTCCGACCACGAGATAATTTTGCTCCACCCAATAAATATACCTTCGACGTTTTCAAGTTAGAAGGTATAATTCATAATAACCTCAGGCGAGACGGGAGGCAGGCATCCGCCCTTACCGATACTGCAATAAAGGGAATCCCTTAAACGTACTTGGCCCTTCGACTTATAAATATCAATTTATCCGAGATGTCAAATGCGGCGTGGCTGGCCATTTTCACATTAAGGATAGCGGCTATCTGTCTTTTCGCTTTAACGTGGTTTTAGCGGTATTTTTATAAGATATATTTTTGCAATTATCAGTTTAAAGAACGTTAAGCTGTTGTCCAACGACACACGGATGGCCCATCGAAATCGAAAGAGGGAGGAAATAGAGAGTGCATCTGTGTTTACGCACACACTTGAGCACTATATTTTATCCAGCGTACGTGGCTAAGGGCCTCGTTCACCATCTCTGAGTAAAGTCCCAAGTAGTTTTCTTGTCAATTAAAGTGGATTCGGTGAAAATTGGCCCCTGGTCTTTGTATTGAATAATTATTTAAATTGTTAACTGGGCCGCGGACCAGGAGCCAGTTTCCTCCAAACCCACTTAAATTGAAGAGTAAATTACTTGACACTTTACTCAGCGATGGTGAATGAGGCCCTTAGAGTTAAGATCGGCCGCCGTAGCCGAATCTGTTACATGTCCAGCTTGTTAGCAGGTATTATAGGGGCTATTATATTATAGATTTAAATGGAATTAACTCTTATATAGCTTTATACTCTTATAGAGCGAAATATTCGTGGCAGTTGGTCCTACATGTACCCTCTCCCGCAAATCTTAAAGTTTATTATGAGAAGACGTAATTGTTAAAGATACTTTGGTATTATGTGAATAGAGGTTTTCTATCTCTGAATTAGTTCATTTATTTATGCGACCGCCCTGTCGTGGGATAAGATCGGCCCAGTGTTTTGTGAGTAAATCAGGCGGAGGTTGGCGCATGCGCGTAAGAAAGTAGCTATAGACAGTCTAATTATGCCTAAGTATAACCACAAAACGCGAACTAAGAAAAGTTCAGGAACTAAACTGGTTATAGCCCTATTTTAACATTGCGTGTTGGAATGGAATGGCTTGAGCTTTAGTACGGTAATAACTTAAGATAGCGTTTTGTAATAAGGTGAATAGGGGTTTAAGAAATTTCAATATAGGGTCCAATACAGTTGAGATACATAGCACAGGTAGAGTCAGCAGCAGAAGTCTCTGTACACTCCAGGTGTTCAAAGAGAGGTTTACGTTTAAACTTTCAAAAAATTGTTAACGCTTAACGAGACACTAATATCTTGACAGCCGATATTAAATTACCTTACAACAAATCACTATGTGTGACACAGCAATATGTGTTAATTATGTGTCACGTTAGCTTAAGATATGTTTGCCGAATTTAACGTCTACTTGAAAATGACATTTTGGATGTCAATAATTTTGTGTTGATCATAGAGAATATGTTTTTGGACACCTTGCCTGCACAGGTATATCTGCTGCATGACGGTAAATAGGTGCCTAAACAAATTTATCTGTCGAAAATATTATATTTATCATACAGCTATTGATTTTTTGTACTATTGTGTAAGCATGAGCGACTACACACTACAACTGACTGAATCACGTTGCAACTACTATAAATTTTATATTAGCTAAACAACACTATGTGTGGGACGTTAATAAGACTGCAAATTGGCATCATCATGCCAACTAAATTGTCATTGTAGCATTAGGATGAATTATTCAATGCTAGTGCATTTCAACTTCCAACAGTAGTGGGTTTAAATCTATGTAAAGTGCATGAAACATGCAGCTTAATAATCAACTGTATACTAAACATTTTAGTCGACTCTCTGTAAAGATCTTGGATAGGATAAGATGGAACAGTCATTGTCAATTTCAGACCGAATTCTGTAAGTTGGCGGACCTTCGGGCCTTGGAAACCACGTTAGAATAATAACAGAATAGCATCGAGTACTTAGTGATGGATTTATTATAAAGCTTAAGTAAGCTGGAACTTTGGGGGCAGATTTTAGGGGGTTGTAAATTTTGGACCTTTTTTGGCGCTCACGTATAATTAAATATAGCTTTGTAGAAACTCAAAACGGCGATATTTGAAGTATCTATTGTTGTCTCCACCGCGTTACAAAGGTCGCGTTTATCTTAATGTAATTAAATTTCTCTAAATCCGTTTTTATCAACTGTGAATTGCAATGGATCGACGATCTATTGATAGATACTATCGATACTACCAATCGACGTCGATTTATCCATTTTTATTTTTGTTGATTTATCCTACCGCCGATCGAATGGTCTGGTAACCCTTATACCAAAGACTAAATTAATAGTATTTTTAATTTGATGATCCGTGAAGCGTACGTAAAGCGTAGTGGTAGCAGCAAAACTAACGGGCATTAATAAATAGTGATCGGCTGCAAGTTCCAGGACGGGTCAGAGGTGTTCGGGCCGCGCGGGCGGGCAGCAATTATCGGAGACGCGGGTGTAGCGCCGTTCTGGAAGATGACAAGGTTTTTGCAACGAACTATAACTAATATATTATTCAGTGGGTATGATCATTGCAGACCGTAAGCACCCAGCCAGGACCTAATACCTTATTCGTCAAGCACAACCAGGTGCTCCCTTCAATTTACAGAGGACACGCTTGGGAATGAGATCGTGTAGACGCAGTGGCGATACAACAGCCTAATATACACCATTAAAACCGGTTGATTATTAAAATCTACATGACGAAACATAAACTATCTACAGGGCAGAACGGGACAATCAGTTTACTCCATGATGGTTGTACTCTAATTAGATTCATTATTTTTTATATTTACATATTGTGTTGGTAAAGAGGTAAATGGCAACACCATGTGGTTACGACAACGACAAGTCATATAGGTAAACCGAAAAGGCGAAACACTAGCGCGATCATATTGAATCCAGCGCTGTATTGTGTAATATAAGACCATATTACAACAAACCACAGTAAGCCGGCGGTCACATAAAATAAGTGCATTTCACCACTCTCACTCAAATAAGAGTGACCCCACACTAGCGTCCTTTGAGCGTCGCGTCGGCGTCTACGACGACTCCCAAACCAGTGGTAGATTATATTATTTTATGACATTCATAAGTGTTCTGTATGGACCTAACTTGAATAAAGATTTTTTTAATTTCTATTTCTATTTCAAAGACGCCAGGGGAGGTCGCCGGCAAGCAAAAGACGCTAGTGCTGAAGTCACTCTAAATGCTATTTTGTTCTATAATTTCCAAGACGCCGACGCTTAAAAGACGCTGGTGTGGGACCACTGTAAATGCTATTCTCTTCTTTAATTTCTAGCAATCTTTTTTTTTATATTAGATGCGTTTGCACTTGAATTCATCTCACCTGATGGAGTGTGACAATGAGGTCTAAGATGTGCGTGCTTTCCCAGAAGAAGCCTATTTACTCTCGACTTAAAGACACCCAAATTGTAGCTCTCTGGAAATACAGAAGCCGGCAAGTTGTTCCATTCCTTAGCAGTTCGTACCAAGAAAGAAGAAGCGAAACGCTTAGTACGAGCTGGTGGAACTTCCACAGTGTAAGGGTGGATTCCTTTCGTCTTCCGCATCTAGATCTATCATCTACATTTTACCACATCCAGTGAGCTAGCATCCCCGCCCAGCGTCACCCGCACACAGTAGATAAAGTAAAGGCCCGGGGCGCGTCACCCGCCCTGATTTATGCGCCCGCCCTTATCCAAGATTACGATGACCGCCATCCACTTGCTTAGTTTAATAGTCGTATACATGATACATGTATAATTAAGCTATCTAAGTTATGTGCGTACACTTTCGCAACTCGTAATTGGAGAAATTGTTTTATGTGCGAACAAATTAGGTGAAGAATTTAAGAACTAAAACTACTACTGTCTGGCAAATAAATATCTGGGTATATTACCCCCAGTATTTGTTCAAGCACATTTGTCTGTTGTCTGATCTCCGTAACACAATACTGAGTTTGTTATTAAACCGAGTCTAATACCTGATTTCCAATTTTCTAGATTCATTATAATTTAATTAAAAAGTCTTTTGAATTTTATGTAATGTACCTACTTAAATATTTGTAGAAGCAATACACAAGAAGCGAATTCATTTCAACTTCAACAAGGTAAAATCAAAATTTCAGATACAAATTCCAATATTATTGATAAATTTGGAAATAATTTTACCACATCGCGGCTACCAGTACCGGCTAAAGGGCAGATTTCCAAACTTTCCTCACATATAAGAGTTATATGTTTGAATTTGATTATAAAGATCCGCTGGATTTATGGGCGGTGCGTTTCAAAGGGTGTGTATTTATTAAAATGCTAATTTTCCTTCTCTCTCGCAAGCTTTAGATACGTGCTATCGGCCCGCCACACGCTTTGTATACCGCCTGTAGATTTATACCATACGTTGTGGATGTACTACTGGAACTCGAAACTCGAGAACTCGAGTACTCGAACTTACATGCAAGTAGGTTTGTTTACAACGTGTAACGTACGTGAGAGAGACACGGTTCGTCATGAATGATACAAAAATGATACCACAGCCTCACAGAAGACCGGCGTGAGGCAACGCCTGTGCTGTGTTCCGTCGAGTCAGTGAGAGTACCGGAGGCCTAATTGAGGGAAAGGGGGTTAAAAGTTAGCATCGTATTCGTGACTCTACTGATGTTGCAGGTGTCTATGGGTGGCGTCAATCCTTACCATCAGGGGATTTGTCTGCTTGTTTGTCACCTATCATATAAAAAAGACTGGTTTCATTGAAAACTTAATTGACAATGTATAAACTGCGGAAACCAAATTTGGCTAAGATAGTCAACCAAACTTCGTTCATAAACTCTACACAATACACAGTCCATACTGAGACATTTTTGTTTTCCTCAGTCCTCGAGTATTTTCTAGGACAGCCATAAAACCTATAAAAAAACTGTAAGTTTCTCACTTCACGCGTTCTCTCACTAATCCAGAATTACGTTCGAGAACCCACAGTAGGGGACCATGATACATAGCCCTACGGTTAGGACTCGCGCACGGCGGAAGGCAAATTCAATCATGGTAGATTAGAGGGCCCTTAATATTTTAATACTTGACCACCGCCCGCTAACGCGGAATCGATCCTGCTCCCCCCACGAGTACCACTGGGTCATATATCACATCTGCTAATTGGGGTCGCTTAATATGGCTTACGAGGTAAGTGCGTTATTTATATCTCTTCGGTTAAAAGTAATGTTTTGTATGGACTTGTAATTAAAAAAGTCTTTCTCTCAACAAAGCGTGTTATTCCCAGTTACGTCCAAAGCTGATACATTGGAGCGCGGGGTACGTTTAGACCATGATTTAGGATTTGAGGAGTCTGGTAATTACAATGATTCAACCTTCGCAACCCGTTAACAGGGGAACCAGACCGAAACATGATTAAACGTTTCAGAAACTAACAGAAACGTGCAGGGTTTTCCCTCATCGCCGAACGAGTGGTTAAAAACTTAAAATACGCATAGATTTAAAAATTCCAGAGGTGCATGCTCGAATTTAAACCACGACCCCCCATTTGGGTCTGGAATATTATTGTTCCTTCGTTGTTCTGATTTCCATAGCACAAGGGAAAAACCTTAGTTTGGGACCAGGAAAATATATGTGATGTTGTGTCCATCTATTACGTATATTTGTTATATTCAAGCACTAATATCTTGAAATTTAATACGGACCATTACACAAATAAAAATGGTATGTAGTTAAAAAGTATATACCTACTTACTTATCTAAGATTTTTTAAATTGTATAAAATTGGTCAACTGTTCATGAAAAAATATACGTTATTAATTAGAGGACGTTTGTCTTGGCACGGCCCCAAAATTCGATTCTAGACAAAATATTTTCTACTTACCATTTCATAAAGTACCTAAACTAAAATTTACGAAAAACCACATGTACACGCTTTTTAACTATTTAAAAGCCTATAGTTAAATAGGAATGCAATTACTGATATACGCAACTAAATCTACATATCAAACTCGAATTCACACCGGATCGGCCGCACACAATCGAAGCAAGCGATCTCTACGCCTTTACGCTGACATTAACAACACAATTAAAAAGTCGATCAATCCACAATCTTTACCTTACCACCATCAACTGCGACTTTCAACCTTAATAGTATAAAAACAGAGATTATAAACAAGTACAGAGAGCCCGGTCGGAGCGACTGTCCTCGAGGCTACGCACGCGAACGGCCAAGCATCTCAATAAGATTTACAAAACAAAAAGCAAAGTTAAACTTCGTTTAACATGCAAATTTGAGAGTCGCCTCGACAGAATAAGCGTCGATACTTAATTACTTGCTTAATCGTTCAATCTTGAGTATTAAGGTGGGTGCGCAGTTTTGGTCCGGTTGCTCGCGTGTTCTCCGGTAGCAGTTGCGGGGGAATCTTTAGCTTTTTATCGGTTTTTGAAATATGCGATGTTAAGCTGACCGATTACATTTTTCTCAAAATTTAGGACCTACTTTCTTTGTATTGCTGCTCCGTGGACAGATTTGCTATAAAATCCTCGCAAGTTGTAAGCATGCGTCAATGAACGGAAACGAGACGTGGGTTTACGTGACGCGTTGAACGCTAAACGAGCTGGTACGCGCGTATAAAACGCTAATCTGATACCATCCTTAGACTTTCTCGCTCTAGTAAATAATGGGTCTGTAAGATAGATAAAGATAGAAACATAGGAAAGTACGGACAGGTGTAGCTTAATCCTAACGGATGCAAAACCAGGTAATAGTTTCAATGTTATATTGTCAATGTAATAATATAAGTAAACTGTGTAAAAAATCTGTGGGGCAATTCTCGTACACTCGACATTTAAGTCGAATTAGAGATTTATATAGGACGGATATACGAAATCTCTAAATTCGACTTCAATGTCGAGTGCTCAACATTTCCCCCCTGTACGTATTTCTACGCTCATCTTTGGCCAAACGACGTGCGACAAAAGTGCCTTCACGATAAACAATAACTGGGAACATGACAAATGTAGCCATCGCGATTTATTACTTATTTTTGTAGTTTTTGTTATATGTAACTGGGTACAATCGTGGTGCGTATATGTAAAATGTTAAACGTCTATATTAAATACTAATGGCCAGCACTCACTTCGTTTTGGGACATTAGTTCCGCTTTGTTCCAACAGATGGCGCTGGACGTCGATTGCATCGCGCTAGTGTTTCGCCATTTTCGGTTTGTATAAAAAAAAATCCATGTCTAGAATTTACCTATTTATATTCATCAGTATAGACAGAAGTTCTTCAGGGTTTAAATTTTATTCTAAGGACAAGGAAACCTTAAAAAGGACTATGTTTTTCGTACAACAAGGTAGTCCTTATCGTATTAAATATGTTGTATAAAATGGTTGGTAGAAGACGTGGTTAAAGGGACGTAAATTTCAACCTGTATAACCTTGGAAAGATCAATAGAAATATGTATTGGATTATAATGTACTTAATATACACTCTTTTTCGTAAATGGATCATACTAATCATAAAAAGCCATTCGTAGCTTTAAAAAATCACATTCGTCTGCAACCAACACCAAATTAATATGGACATTTTTGTACCCTGACTATACATTAACGCACGGAAAATCCGCACCAAAACAGACTCTACTACATTGGAATAAGCTCTACGTGTTTTTGATGAGGACATTACATAGCACATGAAGTGATTTATGGCCAGGGCCGCGACGAAAACAATTATTTGTTGATTAAAGTTATTGCACTGATGCATTGCGGACTTGGAACAATGTCGATTCGATTTTTAAATTGCGAATAAAATACGAAAATAGGCACCAAAACTAACAGGCCCCCAATTTTCGTGATTTTCGATATCAAAAATATGTCGGAATATCGCATGTAAACTATACTTAACAAGTAAGTTTTTGCGATATATTTATATTTTCGATAAATATCACATGCGCAAGATTCGGGGGCTAACTATCGGCCACTAAATTGAAATCAATAAGGCTCGATTCGAAAAATCTTTATTCGAAATCTTTCGTATAACGTTGCGCACCATACTACAAAAAAACATTATAATTGATAAGACCTCCGATAAGTTGTCATAAATATGTAATGCAGTTTAAATCCCAAGCCCATTCATTTGATATCTACTTATATTACGGGAATCAAATGAAAATTATATTATATGATTACTTTCCTTACTTCTTAATGCTCCTATGACGTTACAAATATATCGGCTCTACGAAATTTGCCCGCATTATTTATACCTGTACCAAATTATAAATGAACCACAAATAACTTCCCACTCGGAAAATTATGGCAAAACAATCCTTAACTCAATGTACCTACTGCGCAGAATTCTCGCAATTATTCCATCGAAGAGGGGACTCTTTATATATCCGTACCTACTCGCTCCGAACTGAAAATAATCAAAACTTTGCTCATAAAAATCCAAAACAAAAATGCATTATTCATACTTGGCACTCCGCGTATCATGTACCAACATAACCTGATCTCTCTAATGCCTTCGACAATGGAAGAAGATGACGAAATAAGGACAGATTAAGAATTGTCACGGGTCAGATTTAGCTGGACATGTGTTCTAGGAGAGTTAGAGCGGACATCGCGAGCTAAGTATGAAACTGTCTGAAAATGTATAAATATTGTGTTTCGGACGCCGGGGTTCAGTTCACGTATCCCCTGACAAATGGCTCAACTACAAGACAAATACAGTTTCTTAGATGTTGTCCAAATTTTGTTTCACCTACAATGGATAATGGTAGTGTAACTCTTTTCGCTGAGATATTTTCAGGGTAGTACAACGTTGCACTTAAAAAATTACCAAGGCAGCAACAAGGTTTTTATTTAGGACTAGCGGCCAGCCCTCACTTTGTTTCGGGACATTAGATTCAAAGAGTATCAATAGATGACGCTGGGCTTCGAACACATCGCGCAAGTAGCTTTTTCGGTTTACTTATAAGCGCTGTCGTTGCCTATAGAAGTTACCTCTGTATAAGTAGTAAACATAATTTTAGGAATAACATTTATGTGTACACTTTAATCTAATATTAAAACTTAAAACCAAATAAATAGGTAGTAAAAGCATTTCAGAAAATACCCCAATACAAATGTTCGTTTTAGTTTAGATTCTTTCTTTGTCAACATAAAATCGTTTGAAACAACGATAAAGACGACTTAAAACCTATGAATCCTAACATTGTAGACATCAATATATCTTATACACCACTTATCTAAATTCCACAAATAAAGGCATTATCCGCAAAAACAAGATCGCAAACAGTTTCAGTTTGCATCAGCGGAGTGCAGCCAATACGTTATCCGCCGGCACGTCCGCCCGTCCGCATTGCCGCTTGGCGCAGATTTATACCGACTCCCGAACTCTATCAAAGAAAAAGTTATAGTTGCCAACCCGCTAGGCTGCGTGACACCCCTGGATCCTTGAGTGGAGTTTAGACTTGCGGAGAATCGCCGCGGTTTTTGATGCCACGGTTCCACATTTCATAGGCGCGCGAAATGATGTCATTTTCTAGGAAACCTATTCCTGCAACCATAAAGGTAAATTTTCTTGATACAAGAATTTACTAACATTCATTAACTGCCACGACAGCTAGGCTCCGTAACATAATTGAGGAGGCTTACAGAAATCTTCGCGGTTTTTGATGTGTTTGTTCCAATTTTGATAAATATGTAGGTAGACCCGCCACCAATCAGAGAGTTTTTTTACACCAGAAATAATTAAATTTTCCAATTGCTAGACTCTGCAGTCACAAAGTGTGACACCTTCAGAGGTGTATGTGAAGTTTAAATCTCGAAACAGCGTAGTTCTGATGATTTCGTGATAATTATAATAAAGTAATGCTGTTTATTTGAACAGCTTTATAGGCTACCTATCGCTAACCCATTGAATACCTCCTCAAGATTAATTTAAGATTAATTTCTTTAAAAAAAACATATACCTGCAGAATTGAGATTTTACGCTATAAGGTACCTACGCATCTTAGTGACGTTGAAGAGTGGTTTCAAGCTAGAGTACAGTCTCCCTAAGATTGTTTCAGCATTTTCCTGGCATGCGGGGAGCTGTTTAATACACTGTCAATTGCATAGTTGCCATTTGTCGATTTAAGTGCCTGATCGTATTCTTTTGCATAATATAGTAGACTGCCATTTCTAATAGTGAAAAGTAGCTTAAAATCCGCCTATAAAACATTCATCTCAATATTAAAGTGTCGGTGCAACTAGAATACTTTCGTATGTTGAGATTTTCAATTATTTTTAGAGCCTATGATTATTATATCGTTAATAATCACTGCAATTCCATCGATTTACAACTTACCTAATATATTATTAGCTTTAGTTTTGCTAACGCTATTATTACCTTACTTTTTACTTACAACATTATTGGATTATGTGAGGGAATACTTAAGTATGAATTTCCTTGCGATTCATAAATTAGTGAGCCTTATATCATAGTATTAAATTGAATTGCTTTAAGAAGGTTGTAATTAATAACATGCCAGTACACATTGCATGTAGTAAGAAGAGTTCCTATTGACCTTGGATGGTAAGTGCCGTTGGGTGGAGGCCGTGATATCGATGTAAAAGCATTTTTTTCATGTGAAAGGTGGCAGAGGAGCAGACGGATCACCTGATGGTAAGCGATTGCCGCCGCCCATAAACACCCGCAACAGTGGGAACAGTGGAGTCACAAGTACGCTACCAACTCCCTTTCCCCCAAGTGGGCCTTCGGTAACATCACTCGCTTGGCAAAACATAGCGCAGGTGCTGCTTCATGCCGGTCTTCTGTGAGGCCATGGTATCACTCTGGTCGAGCCGGCCCATTTATGCCAAAGTGGTCCTCCCACGGATAAAATTAACCTTACAAAATTGTTTATAGATCTAAAAGAGTTTTAGAGAGGTTTTGTTGAAAATAAATTATTACGAACTCTCGCAGTGAATAATCTCAGTAAAAAATATTAGCAATTTCCTTAATGGTGTTTACCAAACGATTTCTAATTTTTTAAAAGCAATTAAAAGTAAATATTGTTAGGTGGTGGTTTATTGTTAATAAGTCATGAAATTTTAATACGTGTATCTTTCAGGAAATTTAGCTCTTCCATGTTAACCAAACGTGATATGACATACAGACGACCCTCAAAGTGGTCTTATAAGGATTCCGTTTTTTTTCTTTTTGAGATATGAAACTCTAAATCACGATTTATCTTTTACTATATTATTTTCCAATGTTGCATTGTTGTTGCTTTTGATTCTATAAATATTTAATTTAAGACGAATTCTTTAAAAAAAAACCCTTTGTCCAGACTTACGCTCAATCCAATGAATAATAAATGTTTATTTGTCAGTTTTTAATCGGCCCGGGTCGGGTAAACATGTTTACGCTCCGTATTCTGGCTATATTTCTATTTTCTTGTCGAGGTATTTCCACTGCGATGTAGCTTAACCAACAATAATATACGCGTTACTGGAAGTGACCTGTTTGTTGTACATATACCGCAGCCTTATACACACAATTAGTAATAACATTTTAAATTAACTTAAAAAAATATTTGTAAATTTAATACATTTGACAAGATCATTTTCTGATTATTGGAATTTAATACATGAAATTAGATAATTTTTTAACGAACATGTGTTTAAAATTCCTGTACCTATCAACTCTAATTTAAAAATATATAATTTGTATTCATTCACAAAATGTAGAAATTCTACGCAGGTTTTACATACCTTTTGCTTAATTCAAGGCGTATTTTTAACTAGCTGTTGCCCGCAACATCTGCGTGGAATAGCAACTTTATCAAGTGTGACTTTAAGGACTTCCGTACTCTTTGTCCACCATTTTATCACCAAATAGGTTGGTGTATTGAAAAGCTAAACAAATATCATTTCATCAGTTTGAAATCTCCTTTTAAGTATAAACATTAGTGCCAGGAGGATCCGCTCTCCGATAACATGAGGTGATATAAAGAAGCAAATTACAGTCATGTTACAAATAAAATAAATTTTAAATTAACCAAGGTATCTGTATGCGCAGTTATATGATTACTTAGATGTAAGTATCAAGTAAATGTATCAGCCTATATACTGTCCCACTACAGGGCAGGTCTCCATCATAGAAATCAAGTCATCGCTACTATGATGGCATTAAGCTTAATTATTACGCTTGCCTTATGGTGATCACAAACCCGAGCAATGCTCGAAAAATTCTTAACACTTAGATGTAGCATAAAAAACAAAAGATCCTCACTCAATTCTTAGATCACCATTTGATGAATAAAATGCAAGTTTAATTAGATTAAATAATTTTTATAAGAGTACGTGTGTGACGTACGACGGGCGTTAGACAAGCAGACAGGTTCTTGCGAGGAATTTGCCGCTATAGTTTAACTAGCGGCCGCCCGCGACTCCGTCCGCGTGGAAAAGTAACTTTTTACCCCCCTTTCAACCCCTTACAACCCCCTTTTCGCAATAAAAAGTAGCCTTTGTCCTTTCTCAGGGTCTAGATTATCTGTATACCAAATTTCATTTAAATCCGTTGAGTAGTTTTGGCGTGAAAGAGTAGCAGACAGACAGAGTTACTTTCGCGTTTATAATATTAGTATGGATAGACGTTAGCGGTTGCGTTTATGTTCATCTCAACACCATTACTTTTCCACTGCCGCATCCAGCAAGCCCACATCTAGCTCCCCGCTGGCTACCATGCTATGTATTTCAGTCGTTTCTCTCTTGGAATATATTCGTTTTTGGTCGCTCTTTTCATGAGCTCGCCTGAATGTGGGCTGGTCTATTCATTCTGCCGCACCGCCGTCGGATCTTTATGGGGATTTAACGCGGATTATATTTGCTTCAACTGAATTCGGATAAATAACGGTATGGAAAATACGTTTTGTTTTTCCATTTGACGGTAAAAACAATGTGCAAAGTGCCACTCTATTGTTAAAATTTTTATATGTATAAAATTAAAATTGTGCAACCTTTGTTTCATTGGTAGGGGTACGGGTGAAATGAAAATGTTATGGCATTGTCGGCTACTAATATACTTTTTTACTCATATTAATTGTACGCATTATAATGATAAAAAAATTTAGTTCAGTGCGATCCAGTAAATTGCTCTACCAGAACGCAGTCATGTCGTTACAATATAAATCCAAAAAACATCTCATACATTGACCTGATTCCGTACTAGGTAGCTTAAGCACTTAAACTACGGATATCAGATACCATTTATCAAACATAAGTTCGTCATCGTCATGACGTGAATGTTTAAATCCAGGATGGGGATCATACGCGACCTTTGGCGTATGAGGCAGAATCCCTACAATTTGGGCAAGTATGTTTTTGGCAAAATTACCCATCACGTTGGTCTAGTGGTTTAAGTACAAGGTCCAGATCTCGGGGTCCTTGGTTCGATTCCCGGATCGACCAAAAAGTATGTTTTGACTTTTTCGAACATAACCAGATTTGTGATCAGTGATCACCAATCCGCATTAGGCAAGCGTGCTGATTAGGCCTAATCCCGTCATAGTAGCGATGACTTGATTTCATGACGGAGGCGTTTGCCCTGCAGTGGCATAATACAGGCTGATACTTTTCAGAACTACAACGTCGACACGGAAATTAGTAAATCTCAAATTTCTGGCAACCTTACGTAACTTTCTCGAAACACTAAAGCTCAACCATATCTCATTCCAAATGTACCACGCAATTCACAAACACGGCGTGTATATGCTATTTTTAGTCGAGTGAAAAACTGAGTGCGGAACCTCTAAACTCACAATTAACATTCTTCGCCGGCCTACCTCACAACTGACATGAAAACTGATTATAGTTTGAGGGATAAGGTACTTGATAATACTTTTTGAGGTTACAAAACTCTTTTTTTGAGATTTTCAATAAAGTTTTTACTTATTGTAATCAAATTATTGATATAAAAAGACGTTGCAGATAATTTAGTCGCTGTTTTATAAAATATTTTTCCATGAAGTTGAATTGAGATGTTTTGCTGAGGATAGTAGGATACCGGGAGGTCCATTCGAAGGGAAAAAGGTCGATAGCGCTCTTATGAGTCCATAATATTCCACTGCAGGGCTAAGGTCTCCCTACCCTTTTTCCACCTACTCTTGACCTGGGCTGCGGCAGACTAGTATTTTTAAAACGTGTCAAGCTCAACACAACTTTTTTGTACCATCTACCTTATTTTTAAGCGATTGCCAACGCCCATGGATACCCACAACACCGGTGGAGTAACAATCGTGATTAAAGCCATTAATTTCTCAAAATAAGTCATCAACAACGATACCGATATGACATGACTACCATCCCTTTGACTATCACAACTGCAATCCAGGACAAATCATTTGTCGTACCGCAATTTAATCTGAACCGACTCGGGCGCAGTGCACAATAAATTTTTATGTACGGAGAATCTTAATAGAGCTCCGGAGCTATTCGTAATAAATGACGAAACAAAAATAAGGCTTGAATACTTAATGGCCGCTAACGAGCTGGCTTTAATGTGGAACATGGACTGTTTTCTGTCAGCTGTAGGACTTTAACAGACTGTGCACGGCGGTTCCTAAACGCACCGACGACGTTTTATGCGATACAACGGCGAGTTAAGAATTCATTTATTTGTACTACGTAAAGTGACAATCGGCGATTGCTTGTAGTTTAGATGCATTTTCTATAACAGCCGAAACTGTTATAAACAAACGAAACTACTTAGAGAGACCCTACGTCGCTTGAGCGTCGGCGTCCACGCAACACCCAAAACACTAGTGTTGGGAGGTCGCCGGCAAGAAGCCGACGCGTCGACGCGACGTCTATTGAGCTTCGACGCTCAAAAGAAGTAAGTACGAGGTCTAAAGCTAGCTACCTTGCGGGAAAATGCCAAACGATTGTTAAGAGATGGCTCTGTTGTCTGTGAATCGAGAAAACAAATAATTGCGACTGACAGTAATTTCATTGTGGAATGATTTCGCGGAAGCTACATTATATCTGCAATTCGTTGCTGTATTTTAACAACTATGCTTAATGCTTAGATTTGAAGCAGACCTGCTTTATAGCAAGCCGTGTTCTTATCCACTGAATCATTGTCAACTTAAACATTGGCCAAATATCGTGGTATGGACGTTAAGGTGGTACGTATGTTAAGGTCCATCCTAGAAGTAGCACCGGCTCTTCTACATCAGTTCACCAATAGACAAACAGATTGTGGCGATGTCTGAACCCACAAACGGTACCAGGCGGAGACATTAAAGTCCCGTAAAGTAACCGCCCCAGTCTGAGAGACGAAGCTAAGCGGGCCGCACTTATTTGCACACTTAATGTGCTTATTTGGGGACAGTATCGTTTGATTGCTGTTTGTGGAGTTGAGTGAGACTTTTAGAGTTTCTTGATATTCAGACAGGCAAGGAATTTGCCGCCGATTAATTAAAATTCTCTCTCATCTTAGTGGGTCATTCCCAACATTGCGTCCAAACGCTGGGTACGCTGACCAGGAAATCAAGATTTGAGAGTAGTTAATATCGTAATAGTATAGCATGATTTATTTATTTTCTGACAAAACGATAGCTATTAAATTAAATGAATAAACTAATTGAGACAACAACACTTGCATTGTCATGGTCCCAAACCAAAGAGTCTTGTACTATGGAAACCAGAAACAACGAAGGTATCACAAATACCAAGTTACCTAAGTTTTATTGTTACTGTAGAAACTACGCGATTATAAATTAGGATAGTTTTAAAGATTCTGGGTTAAGAGGTTTTTGGTAATTAATATTTACAATACTTACATTATTTTTAGAAATAAATATTTTATACGGTGCTAAAATCAAAAACACATTTATTGTGGATAGATCTCCTAAGCTGTGTACGCTTAAACAATAGGTAGATTAATGCTAGTCGTATATACAAGGTTTATAAGGTTATAGTAAAATTGTTTTCTTTTAAAGACATCTTATGTACTTTTAAAGTAAGGCCTACTAACATAATAAATCTATATTTTTTTATAAAATACATTTCTCTTACCCCCTGAACCGGTATCTTCTTTCCTTCCCGCCACAGCATTATTTACAAACAAACAATTTTACACAATGTACCAAACAAAATGGAACAACTGACCCAAAAACAGTAAATCCTCAACACTCAACCCAAATACAGAAATGATGACGCGATGATAAATTGCATTTAATTTTAATAATAAACGAACATTGTTCTCTTTGTTCTGTAAATAGGAAACACAATTATACGCAGGCCCTGGGCGCAAGCGTAAATCATGGGACGAAATTTAATATTTATTTAGAAGAGCGTGGAATGTTTAATTTTTTAGTGAATCACCGGTGGCTCGTTTTGGTGATTAACTCTCCACCCTGGTGTTGTAACTTTTGCAAGAAGATGAAGGAGGACATGATTGGTTGGATTTAGATTTGACACTTTCTAGACGCCTGACAAGTAGTACTGACTTGCAACCAAGAATGGGGCGACGACTTAAACAGAGTGTATCTGTGAATATTATTAACATCCATTTAACCACGTGTTCTGAACAACATTCAATTTTGTTCCATGGCTTTCGAAAATTCGTATAAAAAATTTCATCTTTCCATACAAGGTCGGTCACGTGACTTATTCATTTTGTATGGGGAGTGGACATTTTTTTCGATGAATTTCAAAAAGTTGTGAAATATTTGTCGTTCAAAATGCTTGTTAGAACACGTAAATAAATTGATATAAATGTTAACAGATAGGTACACCCTGTAGGTAGCAAATGAGCCTATCACCCAATGGTAAGCAACTGCTGCCGCCCATAGACAAGCACATCACTTTTTTTTTAGATAATATTTTTTTATGGCAAAAACATAGTCTTTGTGCTTATAATTTCTTACGATATCAGCCATGGTTTTTTCATATCGAAAATCAGGTTTTGTAGCCATAAAGTATCTTACTACGATCAAATTCATAAATAACATAGTGATGTAATCATTATTCCTCTCGAAAGACCGACATGACAGGCTGTGCTCACATTAGAATGGTGCAAGGCTACAAACCGCCTAATGTTCTGTCAATCATCGCTCTTCCAGCCTTTGCATCTTGCATGACAAGTAGCTTTTGTTTGCAATTGTTCTTAGGGATGTCCCTTGAAATTGTAATTGTATCGATAAAATTCGTCAACTTTTATAGCAATATCAATATAACGTTGCTAAAAGCCATTTGAATATTAGCCCACAACCTGAACTTAAAAATTAATTCCTAATTACCTAGAAATTAAGATGAGAATCCATTTTTTTTATCCGTTTTATTCAGGTGGCCCGCTTGCTCGTCACCGCCATATAAGTGATCACTGCATCCAATGACGTTAGCCACTCCAGGAGGAGCTCAGATGCGTTGCCGACTATTTATTTAGGAAGGTGAAAGCAACATTTTTAAATATTTCAATGTCATTGAAGAAATTTGACAATTTCGGATACTGTGAGACTGGCTGTCCGTATTATAATTTAAAGTAAAATATACCTCAATATGTTTTATATTTTCAGGAGTTTAAGACTGTTAATAATTTTAAGGAGTTTCTCCAATTGCATTTAACTTCTTTGGGTCAAAAAATCAAATGGTGTAGATGAAAAACAATTTCTCATTCTATCGATTAGTCGAAAAATCTTTGGCGATAATTCAAACTCCGCTCTTCACTACTGTATTCCTTTGAATACCAACAATGATGTGTCATGCCTGGCGGTTATTGGAAGCACGTACGCAGAAATCTGTAGGTCCTTATCTTGATAGACGTGTGGTTTCCAAGCCGGTAGCCGTGGAAAAATGCCTGATCCATACGAATAAGGTTTTAATAGATTTGTAAATACTTTCCTTAACGAAAATGAGAGCTAGTTTATGTAACCCACTTGTTGATATCAATATGTGAAGTTTACAGGCAAAATAAAGAAGTGTATTTGAGGGTTGACAGAAAAGGTTTCTGGTGCTATGAGTCGGAGATCTACGCTTCGACATGCATAGGACGGCTCTACTGGAGTGATGCAAAGGTCTACGATAGCAAAAACTGGTGACTCAACTGACCCGCAACGGGTATCCATGTGCAGCGGCAAAAGCTTCCCATCAGGCGATCCGTCAACTTGTCTACAAAGGTGAGCAGTGCATTTGTATCTCCGCTGGTGTTGCAGGTGTCTGTGAGAGGTGGCGATCGCTTACCATCAGGTGATCTGTAGCCTTACCATGAGTTTGAAATACTATCCTCGCTATCGAAAACTATCGCATTGTCTCTTTCATTGTGATGCATTTGAAAGAGAGTTGAGAGCAATAGTTTACGTTATATCAGTTTTAGATGTCAACTCATGGTAGCGCTACTGTTGTGACTAATATTTACGTTTCCTTCAACTCAAAAACGAGATAATGCCAAAATTCCCATGTCGATCACCAGCGATACAACGCAGTGCTCTGCGGTAGGCGGTACGCGTAGATTTTAGATACCGGATCAGTATTGACGACTGATCGGTCACGTCGGCAACTCATGCGCAGACTGTTAATTTGATTAACTAGTGATGCGATTTGAGTTCAATTAAAGCAAAAGGTAAGTATAGTTTTCGTAGTTTTCAATACCGGAACAAAAAATCAGCTGTATTATAAATGAATCTCTAGGAAAGGTGAAGTAGCGCTTACGCTGTTTCGCTGAGTAAGTGAGAGTATTGGAGGCTCAATCGATAGGAAAAGGAGTTAATAGATTAGGTTGGCAGTGCACATGTGACACCACTGGATTTGCGAGTATCTATGGGCGGCAGCAATCGCTTACCACCATCAGCTCGATTAGCTGATTCGTCTGTCACTTATGACTTTGTGAATTTAGCACTTTTCTTACGATGTAATAAAATATGACACTTGTCACATCACTAATTTGGTCGAGTTCTGTCTGGCGCCTATGGTTACGTCAAGTGGAAGTACTAGTCTGAGGTACCTAATTACAGGTAAGATTTGCTAATCGATAGACTGTGTTAATATTCGGCACTTGTCCTTTCGCTATTTTGGGTGACCATGAGTCAGTCTTCATCAAACAGTTTGATTGAAACTCGAAGATTATTTTTATCAAAGATCTTTGGCTTTCATAGGTTTCTAAACAGGTGCAATAATTCTAAACACATACCATTTTTGTGAATATGATGATAACATGTAATAAAGGAGTTCCTAGTACAGACGCCCCAGTCTCTCACAATATAGTAGTAATATGAAACTGTAAAGTAACTGTATTACAAAGTACTGCAAAGTAATTGTATTCTAATCGTATTTTGGACTCTGATCGACTGATATTGATATTTTATGGTATACCTATCTATTTGAAAAGTGACGAATGAAAATCAAAAATATTGATCCCGGACGCACGGCCATTCCTATAACTATAATTGGAGTTTAATGTGGCTCTCTTCTTCTTCATTAGCCATTATCAAATTCTAGAGTGTAAGCCTCCACTGTTGATGCCATTTTATCTATCTTGGGCGTTTTGTTTTGATATCGTCATTAACACATTTAAGGTTTTCCTCTTGGCGTTTCTCATCACACGATCTTAAAGGCCACTAAACACTAGATGATGTCCTTAAGTCCTTAAAGACATCCACCTATGCCTCAGTAGTATTTTAATCTACGTAGAAACATGCAACCCAACTACAACCAACAAAACCATACGCACAAACACACCGCATAAGCCTTAATTAAATAAAATTGAAATGAAAACGCTAAATGGATTTTACGTGCTTTCATTAATGGCTGGTTCCGTATTATTTTCGAACATTTATTATTGTGTGTGTAATGTCCGATCGTTATTCATGTCCTGTTTAATAAGCTGCTTTAAAAACAACATGTTTTCATTACGCGGCTGTCCGTAGCTAATAATGTTTTGTGTTTTAGTTCCCGATTATACCAGGTCTGAGTGCTCTTGGAACTCAGTTATGGGATAGTTGTGTGGTTATGAATCATTGTTAGAATAGGATTAACTTTTAAGAGTGTTAACTCACTACTTCTTTTCCTAGAAAACAAACAAAACTGGCCAGAGACATAGAAAGTAGATAGATAGTTCACTAACAAAGTTCAGCCTCAGTATATTGCTGCAAATGATCAGGCCTGTCCCACTCCGCGTGTAGGTATCGAACTTGCAAGTACATGCGGCCCCTCCGGAGGGGCCAATTAGTAGAAAATCTCGAGCGAGCGGCGACGCATGCGCGACAGTTGCTTGCGATAGAAAGAGAACGCACTTCTAGGTATGAATAATTGTAGGTGTTGAACGCTGGGCGGTCGGAATTTCAACTTTATGTTATGGTAGCCTTAGTCTTTATTTTCTATAAACGGTTTTTAGGAGTGGGCTTTCTGTACTTGTACTATTAAGTATTCTGTGAAATGATTGCGAAATTGAGCCACGCTGATGGGCTGGTACAAACAGAGTGATACCACGGCCCTACAGAAGACCAGCGTGAAGCAGCGCCTGCGCTGTGTTTCGTCGAGAGAATGAGGCTATTGGAGGCCGGTTGAAGTGGGGTTTAAAGTTCAACAACGCACTTGTGACTCCATTGATGTTGTGGTTCTCCGTCGGCGGTGGCAATTGCTTACCATTGGGTGATCCGTCTGCTAGTCTGCCACCTATCCCATAAATATGACTATACTCCTAGGGTACGAGGCGTAAGACGTAATTTGAAATACCTTTGATGGAATACAAATATTTCTACATAATTCTCATTTAATGAAGATCTAATTATTTGACGGAGTCACTAAATTGATGATTGAAAGTGCTGTAAGCAATCGGGTAATTTTGAAAATGAACTTATGTTCATTATCTCAATTGTTTGAAAAACCTTATTCGCAAATTAAGCCTCCTTCATATTTTTGCATCCAACACTGTTTAACTCAGACATAATCTGAAATGAATCTCAAAACAAGTGAGTGTTGGTGGAAAACATCAGAGCATCTGGTCACGGAGCGAATGAGACGAAAATATGCTAATGTGTGGAATTTCTAACGAGATGCGTTTTATATTCTTCGCAAACTTTTCACTAAATTGGTTAAATTTTTCAACCAGTCGTAAGACCCAAAAGCCCTTTAAGTCTTTCTTTCTCGTCTCGGTCTGGGTCTCTTTCACACGTTAATTATAACTCCATTATCATATTTCACATCATTCTGAGATTTAATTTGAATTTGTTTTTCTTCATAATCATCAAACAGATAAAAAAGTGTCACACAGTCATCATCACCAATCGTAGCTTACATAATATTTGACATTCATAAACGTTCTGTATGGACTTACATTGAATAAAGAATATTTCATTTCATTTCAAAGTGTAGCATACTATGATAAGTGATAGGCTAATTTCTTAACTGATCCGACTGGGAAGCGAACCCGGGACTGATGTTTGGCACAATACCGCACCCACTACATCAATTATTGAGATCGCTATTCATCACTTGGCCACACCATACGAAAGCTTAAGACTTTAAACTAAGAGAACAATTTGGATGACCGTGGCCATACCAAATTGAACGATCTATCTATAAATCATCTAAGTTATAGCTTCGATTTTTAATTACTTTTCGTAACCATTATTATACTCAGGCATCTATTGTTCTAAACAGCATTTAACTCGCGACCATTAAATTAAAATTCACTGACCCAAAAATTCGCATAACTCTTTGAATTCACTCTTCCAATCCAAAACCGTGTGTTCCAGATTAAAAATTATATTTATTACACTCTAAGTTGTTTACCGAACAATGTCCCCGAAACATTTGTTAGGGGAGTGCCTCCGTAATTTTTTACGCGAAAAACACAGCATTGCGGTACGTTTTACAGTAAAAAAACGAGATGAGAATAAACAGAAGCGAGGAATGGCGAGAGGAGCTCGAATTTTGAATACAAATGTAAATTAGTATCTCGACTAATTACCTCTACAGACACGTTTCGGGCCATACGTCTTGCCGGCTTACTCTGGACGTCCAATTTTTTTAACGGCTAGGCGAATCGTTCGACTATTTTTCTCATTAGGCCCGTATCAAAGTGTAATTTGTAGGTTGCCGCTTTATATGCTTGTAATTGAGAAATATGAGAGAAAATTTGGACAGTGGTTGAGATTTAAGCTGCAATTAAGTTTATGGTGGAGACGTGCGACGTTTCTTTTAAAGAGATGTGGGACAGAGAAATGATTGTGTTATAAGTCTGACCTAATGTCAAATTTAGTTCTTACACCGCCTCACGCTGCTAAGGTCGTATTAGGTTCGATACGAGTACGAACTCTTAACAAACATTCATAAATATTAGGATCTGATCATTTGTTTTTGTTCGGAGGTTAGGTATTATAGCATGTATTTTAGTAGGTAGTAGTGACCCGCCCGCACTACGTTTGGATTATTAGTTCTACTCCGTACCAATAGATGATGCTGAACGTGGATTGCATCGCGCTAGTCTTCCGCCGTTCCACACACATCCTTGGATTGTTTTTTGCAGTGTCCTGTCAAAACATCTAATTAACCCATTGTCCACATCTGCGAAGTCACGCGCGACGCTTTGTATATTTAACGCGTTGTTTGTCATCGTCGCGTCTGCACCCTTTCAGCGCTCCTTTGCTAGCCTCGGTGAATGTTTCGTTTTGGAGCATTTACAAGTCACGATCGTAGGGAGGTTACCGTAGAGTTTGATCAAATATCTCCAGGAGGACAATTCTCGGTTTTCACTATAATATGTGTTCTCCTATTGGTTGTGCGTTTCATGAAGTCGACATAGAAGGCGAAAACCGAGAATTGGCCTGCAGAACTCGTCCGGCCAACTGTCCCAGTCGTCTTCTATCGGTTCAACGTGACCAAAGATTTCTAAAATTATTGGCTCACCTAATCCTGATGGTCAGTATAAAGAGGGTACGGAAGACACAATCACGAAGGAAAGGGGATAAAAGGTGTCTAGAGTACGTACTTGTGACACCACTAATTTTTGCGGGTGTCTCTGAACGGCGGTATCGCTTACCATCAGGTGACCCGTATGCTCGTCTGCCGCCAGGAGGCATCATAAAAAATGTCAGTTTTCTGTGAGGCCGTGGTATCGCTCTAGTCGAGTCAACCAATTTGTAAACGTGGCTCTCGCACATGCAAAAATACACATTTATATATTTTAACCTGTGGCTATTATGTAATACATCTGTATACAGTTTGATCAGTCCATAGAACGCCTTTCATTCAAGGAAAAGTAGAAGGCTAGACCATGCAGGAGATCGCCCACGCGTTGGACTGACCAAACCAAGTCTGCCATTGGGGACTCAGTCAACGAGTGAAGCAAGATGACCTTGGGCATGCAGCGGTGCCCATATGGTGAACTCCTGCAGCCTACCGATAGCGCAGTCGTTGTGGCGGAGTATTGGGCTGGGAAAATTTAATATCTTGATGCCATCGACACGAGAAGAAGACTGGCAGAACCTAGTGCATTACAACTGCCCCTACCCAGACTACTACGAGTAAATGACGATGACGAATGCTCTGCCAAGAGTGTAAAAGATAAAAAGAAAAAATCTATATTTACAAACAAACTAGTCGACAAACAAGTCGCCTGGTGTAAAGTCTACAGAGCCCTCGTCCGTCGGAAGTGTATAAAAACGTTATCGCCTTTTATTTTTCACACAATTTGCATGTCCCGTTTCAGAGATGATGTACTCTGAAATTATGCGCTTGGAACTTATTTATGAAGTCTGCATAGGTTAATGAAAGAATTTAATTAACTAAATTAATACAGTTTTATGAATTCTTAAGAGAGTACTCGGATGTGGCTTACTCTTAAATTAAATATAGAATTTTAAAAATTCGTTTCCATTAATTAGTGGATGCAGTGCAGTAGATTCTGTAATTAAATTTTAATAATTAGTAATCTGTTAGTATTTGAAATATATCAAGATTATTTATGTACTAATATTGAAAATCTATTAAAGCAAATAATTTTCGCTTCTATTTTTATACGTAGGTACCTATATCATAGGCCATACTATTTTGCAAAATTATACAGAATTAAATTTTTTTATCACAGACAAGCCATAAGATGGTGTTCTAACTTCTATTCATCAAACAAATATTTCTATGAATTAAATGAAACAAATGTAATGTGCCGGTGACTTCAGTATGAAACAGATTATTATTTTTCAATTTCACTTTGGTTCCATAGGAAAATCCAGAAGAACATCATAATAAATATGTGCACAAATACAAAAACACTCTGTATGAAATTATTATTGTATCAGATATTTTCAAACCGAATGATAAAAATCTTTACCTACATACCAAAAACCTTATCTAAAGACATGTACATAAATTTAACACCGATTATTCAAAAATATCCTCCAACGAGGCATTGATTTAGTGCCTGTTTTGACCATTACTTTTTAAATTCACCTTGCATTTTTATTGCACGCAAAAAGCAAGCTTTGTGAATGTTAAAAATGCTTTGGAAAAACATGAAGGATTCCTTTTGCACCACCTGAGGATAGCGGGTGGTACGATCCGACAATATCTGTGAATAATCAGACCTTACACCTCAGCAATCCTTATATTTACACTTATAAAAGTGAAAACGCCCCTCAGGTAGTTCTTATCTCGTCGGAATACATTCCAAAATTGGGTTGTTTCATTTTATTGGTATGCAAATGTACAGTTGTGAATTTCTATAGTGAAGTGGAACAGTAATTTATCGTGGTCTTTGCAAGATAATTGCGTAAATCATACATTTATGACAGGCAGGCCCAAGCAGTGTTGTCTACCCGCAATATTCGTAGTGCGGTCGGTTTGTCATTATGGAAACGTAAACAAGTGATTTCGTCGACATTGTTATGATTTATTTTAAAAGTACATTGTTAGGGGAATCGTCATTGTCTGTGCTTACCTTTATGATCAACTTAACGAAGTGATCTATTATTCAAATTCTTGTAACGGTATTTCTTATTGGTGATAAATCATTTACCTGTTTCTGTGAACTTTAAGCATAAAGCGGTGCAACACAACGAATGGTTTCACAATAGATTTCTTCCATTTCATATAGATGTTGATTTAAATTGGTTTAAGACACAAAAATGCACTAAAAGGTTTTGTGTTTTCTGTTTACGCTTTTATATGTGCTTTTTTAATGATTAACATAAACTATATGTAATGGTTGTTATAAAATAAAGAAATAATAAATTGCTATAATAAAACGCTGAGATGATGATAAACAAAATAAACGATAAACTAATAAAAATCGAAAATCCTAAAAATATTCGGGCCTCTCTTTGAGATCTAATTTAAGTGGCAGTTTTTAAATCAAAATATTCCTCCAAACTTAAAAAAAGGTAGGTACCGATTATAAGCAAGGCTTTTTCCGTAAACTTTTAACTACATTTTATAGCATTTTCGGATTTGAACAAAGATTAAATTATTTCACACCTACTTCATCCGAATCAATTTAGTAGGTAGGCTACTTGCTGCAAAATAATATGTAAGAATGTCTTCGTAGCCATATCGATTTACTCTCTTCTTCAAATGCTCGATATTTTAAGATATTATCGCGTATGATCTAGGAGCCTTACTTTGATCAGATACTTACTGGATCTCTAGCTATTGATCCTTGGCACCATTTTATTATAATTGTATCACAAGTTAATTCTTTGTAAGCTACGAGTACATTATACCTAGCAAAGGTCATTAACCTCTACATTCTCAATTATTTTTAAACTTCTAGATCCGAGACCCAAATTATTATTAACAGAATTATAATAGCAAACTCAGAATTGAAGTCATAATTAGCCGTCTCGGCTGGCCACCACACGTGTACGCGCAACTCTTCGTTTATTTTATGATATAGGCAGACGAGCCGACGGATCACCTGATGCTGAGCGATTACCGCCGGCCCATGGACACCTGAAACACCAGCGGTGTCACAAGTGCGCTGCTTACCTTTTAACCCCCCTTCCCCTGGATTGGGCCTCCGGTACCCTCATTCACGCAGCGAAACACAGCGCATGCACTGCTTCACGTCGGTTTTCTGTGAGGACGTGGTATTACTCCGGTCAAGCCGGCCCATTCATGCCGAAGCGTGGCTCTAACACGGTAGTTTTATAGATCTAAGTATAGGGACTGGCAGCGGAAGCGACTTTGTTTTATACTATGTTCATAGTGGAATACGAAAACACTTTATCCAGACATCTAAACTCTTAACTTCTAGATCCTAGACTCAAGTTAGTAATCGAACTATAAAATCATAGCAAACTCTTAAAGACTTAATTGGCCGTCTTGACGAGACAGCGCACACGCACTACGCGTTCATTTAAACTACGAAAAGATATCCAGAACGGGTCGTTGACCCCTAACCCCTGTTTGATCCTTCCAGATCCTAGACTCAAGTTAGTAATCGAACTATAAAAGCATAGCAAACTCTTAGAGACTTAATTAGCCGTCTCGACGAGGCAGCGCACACGCACCTACGATATCCAGAAAGGGTCGTTGACCCCTAACCCCTGTTTGATCCTTCCAGATCCTAGACTCAAGTTAGTAATCGAACTACTAAAAGCATAGCAAACTCTTAAAGACTCAATTAGCCGTCTCGACGAAGCAGAGCATACGCATCCTAGACGCTCATTTAAACTACCAAAACACTATATTCAGAAAGGGTTGTTGACCCCTAACCCCGAGCCTCCGTTTGATCCTTCCAGATCCTAGACTCAAGTTAGTAATCGAACTACAAAAGCATAGCAAACTCTTAAAGACTTAATTAGCCGTCTCGACGGGGCAGCGCACGCGCAGACCGCTGCTCTGCGTTTATCTTATCTCGCGGCGTGTCCGCGCCCTGGCTGCGCGCGCAGATACCAAAGCGATTTATGTACCCGCTCGCGTTGCTGGATATTGTTATATCTATACTAATATAATAAAGCTGAAGAGTTTGTTTGTTTGTTTGTTTGTTTGTTTGTTTGTTTGTTTGAACGCGCTAATCTCCGAAACTACTGGTGCGATTGAATAATTCTTTTTTTGTTGGATAGTCCATTTATCGAGGAAGGCTATAGGCTATCAACATAATATATTAAGGGGGTTGTAAGGGGTTAAAAGGGGGGTAAAAGTTACTTTTCCACGCGGACGAAGTCGCGGGCGGCCGCTAGTTATACAATAAAATAATAATATTTTACGAGTGGATCGGGGAAGACCAGCTGGTCTAGTGGTTTAAGTACCGGTCTGATCTTGGAGGCCTATGTCCAGAAGTGGACGTCTATTGGCTGAAATGATCATGATGATATTTGGGTCCTGGATCCGATGTCCGGGTCAAGCAAAAGTAAAGTATGTTTTGAATTTTTTGACCATTGTTCGGGTTTGTGATCAACTTGATCACCAATCCCCATTAGGCAACCGTAGTGATTGATCTTGATCGAGATGGTCAAGCAACGTTGTACTAAGCTTCTTGTACGTTCATACGTTAGCGGCTTCGGTTTGCGCTCAGCTCGTCTAGTACTAGTTCGAGACTCATATGCTCAGTTCACAATTCACGAATTTTAATGACAACTCGGCGCGTGCTCTGCTCGTGCTCGGCTCCACAATGTGCAAGACCCACATTTTGAGTAGATCGTTGTACTAGATTCTCGTGACATTTTTCTTGTAGCTAATGTGGTGGCTGGCGATGAGGTATCCAAATGCCTTTGTGCTTATATTCGTACTGCATCAATAAGACTTCCTAGTGATTTTCATGCAGGCGGAGGCGCGCCGGGCGGGGCATAGTGTATAAATAAATCGTTATTGACAATTTATTGGGTTGCTGTATGACTGTAAGGATTAATTCATCTGATTTGAGTGTTGATTTGTAGCGCTGCTAAAGTCAATTTCAGTTTAGCAGCGGTTCTATGATAAATTCTCTACTTATTGAAATACGAGTATTTGATCTTTATTCATGTCTCAATCAAACTCAACTTACAATATTTGTAGTCTCTATCTACAAAGAGTTTATTCGTAGATGTGTTTAGTACTTTTATTTCTTTTAGGGAGTTCGGATATAGGTACAGGATGAATACTGGCGTATTTTATAAGAACGATACTTCACGAAAGATCCTGTACTCAACGCTAATAACTGAGGCCATATTTTTTTACTTAAAATACCAGAACGTAGGCCCCCAAAGCCGGTACGTATTTAGTTTAACTTTATTATTTTGTTCAAGACATCAGAGTTAAGTTAAATACCTCTAATTTAAAAACACACAGTAAGCAATCCGTAAAATTTTGCAATGCTTGGGTAGATAAGAAATTAACAAAATGTGTGTAAGATTGTGCAAGAGATTGACATATAAAAGTTGAAGAAGATATGAGACGATTTTGAAAACAAGAAATGCAGAACAGAATTGTCACTACCATTTTATTTCCTCTACTTGCATAAATGTAACATATGCAAGTAGTTGCATACTACATCTAAACTGGATCGCCTGGGTGGGTTCGCCTCCACTAATTAAGATAACTCAATATGTCCACCGCTTTGGAAATATGGGTGCGCGCACGCAAGATACGCGCATTGATCGTGCGCTGTGGCAAATTGGCGTATGACGCGCAATACGACCGATGCAATCGGTTTGAGCGATGGAATCGATTTGTCAATCGATAGATAATAGTCGAAGGTAATTATGCAAATTGGAAGATGGCAAGATAAAACCTTTAAGTAAAATAAAGTGCTTGAGGATTATTAATGGGTGGAAGATTAAGAGTAGCGAATGTAGGTGATAAGAGTGTGCAAATTACAGTCTTAAAAGTGTTGTAATATAGCGAGCTCATTTTTAAAAGCATATTTACTGTAAATATAAATAATGTCATCTTTACTTAACACACGGGAGTACTTGTAGATATTTCATACCTTAAATATGTAAACTGGCCTGAGGTAACAAAAAATCTTGACTTTGAAAATGATTTCCGACTAAACACAAAAAAAGTTTTCCCAAAACCATTGAACTCTCTAACACTAAAGATTGTAACACCAAAACCAACAAACCACTTCCTACCCCGGACATTGTAACATGAAAATCCTTAATTAAAGTAGTACCAAAATCCGATCTCCAGCACATCGTGGCATCACGAAACCCGGGACTACCTAATAAACGGAGGAGTCTCACGTTCCTAATTAGCTCGTTAATTATAAGCCTTTCATGGGAGCCTTAATTCCTACATAAAACACTGCCCCTGAAACTGGCTTAATTTTTGACCGGATTTTGTTACTGGGATTATCTTGCTAGTTAGGAGGTATAGTATAGCTTGTTTATTGGAAGTTGTTTGTCAAAAATCTAGCGAAAGTATCTAGCGGATATAAAATCTGTATTTTTATGCATTGTAACTGTTTGTGACGAGTTAGTTGAGTTGAATATCTGTATTTCATTTAATGTAATTCTGTACTTAGATCAACCTTTTATGCAATAAGCTGCAGGTTAATCAAACAGATGTATTAAACAATATTCAAATTGAGAGTTTCGAGATATTGACCCAAAATAAATGCATCATAAACAATGCATTTTCATTTGAATAGATCTTTAGACCCTAACCTTTCAATCGCGTGTGTCCATCTCAAAGACCTCATTAAGTCTTTGGTCCATCTACAAGGTGACTGTTTATTTTTGATGTAAGATGCCAAATGTTACTAAACAACCAATGACGTCGAAGTGGAACCTCAGATCAAGTTTACGCCATGTAGCGGATTTTTCACAGGATATAGCCCCCGTTGAGGGTAAAGGGGATCAAAATGTTGGCAGCGCACTTGTGCCACAACTGGTGTGGGAAGTATCTATGGGCGGTGGCAATCGCTTACCATCAGATGATCCGTCTGCTACCTAGCACTTAAAAAGAAAACCTAGTCTCCAAAACATCGAATTTTACTTAGATTTTTCTGTCATCCACGTAAATATTTCGTGGCGCCAGTTGACAAGACGAATTTTCGATAAATCAAGCCTTACCTTCCCACTCGAAAAGCTCGACACTTCGATAGTCACGAAAGACATTTCGGTTATGCGAAGGATTTGGACATAATTTATAACTGTGAAAACTAAGCCGTATTTTTTATGAAACAGCTAAATTTAGCGGTCCGTCTAGCCGTATATCTTCGCGTATTCGGGGATTACCGAAGAGTAATGACTTGGACTCCACCTGGTGAGGGACTGCAATTATTTAGCTATTTGCTGAGGCGTTTAGTCCTTTCCTTGGAGGCGATGTGTCATCTTGTACTTGACGGTGGTTTCTGTGTTAGTTTTGTGGGGGAGGAACAGAGCAATCTTTATTTTGAATGTACTACATGCATGTTCTGAATATTTTGTCTTAAAATTTTTTTTATTTTGCAGGAGATTGGCGGGAAGCGACAAGCATTACTATGTCAAATTAAGCCATTGCCTAAATAAGTAAGTATGATTTGAATTTATAATTTTAATATTTTTGTGTTAATGTATTTTCACATTGGTGAACAGAGCAATTTTAAAATTGTTAAATACTTGTAGGTGACCAGAACCACCATAATATAAGAGCGTAAATATTTCAACTATATGATCGGCAGTGGAAAAAAAAACCATCGTGAGAAAACCTGCACGTTACCGATAATATCCAAAATTGGAACACAACTGGGAATTAGGTAGACGCTAAGATGAGCGAATGCAGCGGAAAACTTGTAAGTAAGAATCAATCTCGAATATGATAAATAAGTGAAGATCTTACACTGGTTTAAAAACAAAATCGGTTAATAGCCCACATAGATATATAAAGCTATCTCGTATATGTAGGTGGAAATAAACATAAAACGCACAAGAGCCAGTATAGAGAAAAGTAGCCGCGGTGTCGTGCCAAACAGGAAGTGTGCTTGCAAGGCCGCCACGGGATGTGAGGTTCGATTCCCGCCACACGATTTTGAACTTTATGTGCGTTAGGTCAATGCAACGCGTTTTTAAATTCAACCGAAATAATTTTGGTTGGCTTATTTATTTGCTTTGGTTGGTCGACCTACTGAATTTACTCGATTATTTATTATTACAACGCTCTATATTAAAAAATATCTAAACACGTGGGAGCGTGTCCAGCCAAGGTCAAAAAAAAATTGCCGACAAAGCGAGCAAGGGTAATTACACGATATGTATTTACTCTTCATTGTCCAAATGGGTCATCAACACCATCTTACTGTGGCGTGTGTGTCTTCCCGGTTGCATTAAAATCTGCCGCTTTGGGGGCCGTAGTACGCTTAGGCCATAATTCAGAAGTTAGGAAGTCGGGTAATTACAATGAAGCTACTGCCAAATATAAAGCCGAAGCCGATATTGTATTTGGAAATTACTATTAGCATTAAGTTCTGTAATGTGTTGTGCAATAAAGAGTATCTATCTATCTATCTACTGCCGTTGTATCTTCGCAACCCTTTAACAGGAGAGCCAGACTAACTGAATCATAGGTACACGATTGTGTTTTGACCTACCCTAAACTTTTGCATATAACTATTGGGATTTAATACTCACCGAAACCCGCCGTTGGTACTATGCCTTGTAACGGGTACTATATGAGACCCAGCGACACCACCCATAATTGTGAAGAGTAAGTGCGCACGCGTTTCCAGGCACGTGTGTCGTGTTCCCCGATGTCTCGTTCAGTTCACTAAACTGCACTTTTTTTTGCACCACGCAAATCCGATTGACCAAAATATTCACTCAATTTAAAGAACACAACAATGAAACCGTAAAATAATCTCAAAAATGCAAGCGCCGGTCGCTGCAATGAATACCGTATCGTGTCTCAAGCCGAACACAAGTTGACAGTGACAGTTCACAGCTAATCAACTATTTTTTTTCTAAAAGTGCGTTCGGAAACGCCAATATTCTAAACAACAATTCAGAAACTATCCGAAACCTGCAGGTTTCCTCACGATGTTTTCCTTCCCTCAGCTAATAGTAGAAATATGCTTCTATGCCAGCTTGAAGAACACTCCTCCATCAAGCCAGGACTTTTTGGATGTACCCTATCTATCTATCAGGACTTAACGGTGACAGCATGGGCAGACATTAGCTACCCACGTTAATATCTGTTTGTTCTACCGGCGTAGGCGACTCTAGCCTAAGTATAACTTAGCCTATATTCTACACGGAATATCTGTATAAATCCCAACCTAGCAAATAAATATAAGGTACTTACTCTTTAGGTTTCTATCTTAGACATAAGTTGAATAACATAGTGCAAGTTACATTAGCAACATTAGCTATTAGTGTATTGCATTGTATTTTAGCTTGTAAGTCTTGAGACTTGTTGAGACTCAAAACAAAGGAAATTCATGGATCTAAACAAAAGCTAGCTTTTTCTGATATGCCACTGGCAAAATCAACTTCTGAAAGACATTGGTTTCGTTTCCGCATAGAAATAAGCACACACTTTCATGTCATCTTGAAATGGTAAATAAAAAAAAACCGTTGAAAAAACTAGCAGAATGTTCAAGCCAAACTTGATTAACACAAATCCATATAAGTGCAATCTGTCTTGGACAAGAACATCTTGTTCGTCTCGTTCACTTAATTAATGTTTAATTACATCAACAAAGTTAACTTCAACGGGAACAAACTGGCGAAGTCGAGATTTGGTACAGTCAAACACAGGTTAAACTTATAATACTGTCAAAATTAAAATGCCGGTTTAATTAATTAATTGATGAAAATCAGAAGTCCAAGCTCAAGATTTGCCAATGCGCGCAGCTATTGGGAACGAAATTTGCCGATCGGATCAGAAGCATCTCTTGGCCTATTTTTATCAAAAAAAAGACACAAGTTCAGAAGAACAAACATTATACCTTACAAACTGTAATAAAATTTAAGGTACGAATTATTTAAAGTTAAATGTAATGTGAGGCTATTGTTGATTTATATATTTTTTTAAAATGACTAACTGAATTTGTTCCCATTTTGACAAAAATTGGTTTTGTGTTTGATGTCAATCAAGCACACTTAGGGTCAGATACGCTTGCCCGAATCGAGCCATATTTCCAAAAAAAAACCTTATTTGATTTCTGGATGAACTTCTCTAGGTATTGCTTTGATACTTACTGAAGGCCTTGAACTTGATAACTCCGGAGTGTAAAAAACAATTAAAAATATTTTATTTCGAGTATATTTTAAAACATCTCAAACCTTTTTGTTCCAGCCTGTACATTCTATTAAGTTGCTCGTCCACATAAGCAACTCCTACGCTTACTTAAGCAGTCAATCCTGCGCAGCCTACGCTTAGGTGACACATCTAAGACCTGTTAGGTCCACCGTCTGCTTGTAAGTGAAAGATCAAGTAAGAAACGCAACCTGATCATAGATAAAGAAATCCAGAACGGACAAAACCTATTCAAAGTAAACATAATCATAAGTTTTTAATTTTAAATTTCCACTAAGTCATAGACCTATAGACGTAGACTGCAATAAAGAAATTTTGATTTTTTTTATTAAAAAAAACTTTATTGAAAAATCGTCAGCACAATCAAATAACAAGTCTACTTCTAATATAAATGCATTCATAAAACTTAAAATGTATCTATTTGAAAACTTTTTACACTAGACCTCACGAGGGCTACAAAAGTGTCTCTTTATCGCCCTTTCACACGCACTGTGCGTCTCTTTAAATCCTAAGTTGTTTGTAAACTTTGAGAAAGTGTCAAAACGACATTATTTGAATGTAATTCCTTGAGTGCCTCAGAGTTATAAGATACTATACCTGCTATAAATAAGCACCATTAACAGATTCTCCAATTACCTAATCTTAAACCTTATCAATTTTTTCAACCTTGTGTCTGAATCTAAATTTGGACGAAATTGTCAGTTTTGCATACTTTATTATGCTTTATTATATATTTAAAGATTTAACCAACGTTTTCTTAATATGTAGTTAGATTCTCGTCTGCAATCCTTATAAATTCCTTCTGCACATTTCCACTCCATGCTTAGGTCGAATGTCACACCAGGCTTCCACCGCAGGCCTCGTGGGAAATGGCTATTGATAATTAATTAATACGGCTAATACTGTTTGGATATTATATAAGTTTGGCCTTCTTGACTCCTCTGTAGTAAACGACGTTAATTGACAGTTTATATTAATATTAAAGGTAATTTATTTGATACCTTCTTCAATAGTTTTGAATAAGTACAGATAGTCACACCTTAAGTTACTACCATTTGTAAAATTTCTCAATTGATAATTTAGTGTTTAGCAACTTAATGTGAAAAGTGTTTAAAGATAATTTAGTGTTTAGCACCTTAATGTTCCATCACGCCTTAGGTTAACTCCCCTAAAACTAGAAAGATTGAAACTCGTTGCTTAAAGAATTTAAGGGAGTTACTTAAAGGAATCAAAATCGTATTAGAATAGTTTATGTGAATGTCACATAACCTGGTATTACAATATTAATAAGTGCTTTAATAAGTTTAATACCAAATTATGTAACAGTCTAAACACTAATAATGTTTTTATCATCGAAGTAAGAAAACAAAGGGAAACACTTTAACCTTTTCGACAGTATGGTAAATATAACTTATCATCACGGCTATTACTTAAGAAATACTGTTATGTGTGAAATATCAAACCTTCAATAGTTTTTAATTTTTCTTCAAAGCTATGTTATACCTTAAATACTGTCAAAACTTGTTTACCTTTGACATGGTATAGATAAGCTTTTTTTAAGATGTTTTAATGTATTCAAAAGTAAAATTTACCCTCTTGCAGAAACGATCTTCAACGTAGAATGATGACTTAAAAACTGATCAACTTTTTTTTGTACTTACTGGTCACTAACTAATGATTTTTAAATATTTAAATTATAATTTACTGGAAGTTTCTGCAACCGGGTGTAGAAGAGGTAGTTCTGTTTCAAATAAAACATTAAATACAGTAACAGAATTTTATTTAATGCAAATCCATTTCGCACTATAGCCGATATTGTACAAAAAAATTATATCGCTTTCATTCATATGATAGGTAGATAGGTAATAATAATATTACACAACTCTTCACACAGTTACAATCATGAAACACAAACATTAAATCATTTTCTATGCTAGAATCCCTCGAGCTTTTTAAGTATTTCATTTCATTTATTACTATTTAATATTAATTAATTATGTTACATTACAATAAATTGGGCCTACCTAGTATTTACGTATGACAAATGCTTCGTAAACAGAACAAAATGTTATTTTATTCGTGAGCACGCTTTCAGTAAAATAAATAAATGATTTTTGTTAAAATGCAAATTTATTGCTTCACGTCAAAAGCCGATAATGCGGTGAATCCAAAAAACAAATGTTACAAAACTTTGACAAACTAATAAATCGTTCACTGCGATGAAGCTAGGTACATAAATAGTGTATAATATAATTATTTACAATATATAACAAAAGTTCCATATGAAAATTTTGACGAAGATCCTTTCAAGTACAAAAAAACTGATGTTAAATTAAGCAACGTAATTAATAAAATAAGGAACTATAAGAGGTAATAAGATGAGTCCATGATGTCCTACCACATATATTAAATACGAAATTATTTTGGCACTTTGAAGACAACAGAATAAAACGGTTGAAAGAATCTCGACGAAAACTTTGCTTACTAAATTACAGAGAATAAAATTACGTATATGTTTATAGGAATCCAAAAATATTAACGCTACTGTATCTTAAAATAAATTACATTATTACTTAATTTAATTAGCTATTCGTATACTGGGCACAACTAGTTTTGATTCTTGTCATTTTTTCAAGTGACTATAGATAAACTATTTTTCTAATAATAAGTTAAGCTATCGACTAATAAATGGAATATTTTCTCATTCTAAAGCTTTTGCATTTACGTATATAGGACGTCTGGCAAATCGCATGCGGACAAAATGTTAACACTTTTAATTTTTTTTTAATTTGTGACACATTGCTCTTGTTTCGTCCCGTTCTTAAGGAGCTAATAATAAACAACGATTAAATTTTAAAAGTTATCGTTTTGTAGATAGAACATTTTATCCGTGCGTATTGCCAGCAAAATAATATTTATATCATGTAGAATTGCTACAGGTATCTCTACCATGTATTTTAAGAACGTATACAGACGTTGTACATCAGATTTCTGTTACATACATAGTAATATACACTAAACTTAATATTTACACTAATGGGGTATAACATATTCAGTGTAACAGACAGGCAGAGGAGATAGAACACCACATGCGACGGCTGTTTATGAGTCCTGATGACTTTGACGAAAGATTGATGGTATGTGTATTATTTGAAGACATGTAATTGGTCGTTAACATGGATTCTTCATTTAACAAGGTTTACCAACATTGTAATTTTAAACAAGTTATTTCACAAGTATCAAAACATGTTACGTTAGGTAAAAAAGTTGTTGCAACAACATTTTGTATTAAGCTTGTCTGTCTTGTTACATTGAATAATGATATTAGATTTTATTATCGCCTAACAGTTCTGACGCGCCCCACTATCACTGTCTCATTCGGTTTATACTAATACACATAATAATAAGAAAGTCAACTAAATAGTAGAAGTCTCTAATTTATTTACTAAAGAATAAAAACCATATCACAGAGAAGAAAATTTGCAAACAATATCTGCATAACTAAATAAAATACGTACACATGAGTGAGTAAGTATAAAGAGCAGTAAAGCTCGCGTCGATTCGGCTCCGCGTTTTGGCAGATAAAGTGCGATTTCGAGTGAGCGATAGTGGGGCACGATTCGCACGATAAATAAAAACACAATTCCATTTGAAGCTCGGAGCTGTGGCGCGGCCCCGTCGCTTGTACCTCAGCAGGCGTTCAAGATTTATACACGGAGATGCGGAACAATATATCACGGGAGAACGCGGGAACCCGACCTATTCCTAGCAACGAACAGCCACTGTGCCGAACGCTACACGATAGCAGATCAGCCCGATAGCTCCGCTACTAGCATCACTCGCACTCAATCTAGACGCTAGACCCTCCGTTCTAGAACGTTCATATCCGACTCATTTCTAATAAATGCGTCTATTCAACATTCCGACGTAATATATTCATTCACAAGTTAAGGTAAGCGATAAATAAGCGGACACCGAACCGCGATTTTTCATCCGAGCTTCATATAATTTATAGTCGACGATGATATCGCGACTGGTTCTTTTATTTGTGAAATAGTGATACGCGGAGTGTGCTCGGTAAGCGTTACTAACGGGAAATTTTGACGATAAATCACCGGCAGTCGATTGCCTAAACGTTCGTGTGGGCTGGCAGAAAAATTTATTCGATAGTCAAATTTGATATCTTGATCTACCGACAGGCCATGTGGCGTGCGAAGTGTAACTGACGACATTTCGATAACTCGAAACGTGAGGGGCGCGCTAAATCACAAGTGTTCACTTCCTAACACCTACCAAGCATCGACAACGCTTTACGCGGCGACCACCTGTAACAAAAGAAAAAGCAAATTAATCGAAATGCCAATTATAAAAAATCATAAATGCGATAGCGTGTTTCGATAGAGGGCAGATGATTGCTAAACAGAAGCAGTGAAGTTCTGTGCAATGGGGTTAAAAATCTTGAATAAAGAAGCTGCCATCAAAGGCTTTTTACCTAAGTTAGTGAGAACACAGTGTAAAAGAGCGTCATCTCGAAATACGTTCTCATAAACAAGGGCGGACTTAAAATGCAAATAATTTCGCGCAAGCCCCATGGGCATGTTAAAACAAACTCAGCATTCTAACAGCTTTCCATTATTTATCGCTTACGCTCACGGAAAGGCGATTTTTTTTTCAGTTAAAGTTAATTTCTAGCGTAATGCGTATTTGATAAAAGGCTGTATCTCTGGCAGGCAGGCTCCAACGAGCCCGCTCTGAAATTAAGATGTAACATGATGCGAGAACGAGCAAAAGCTGCTAGATTTATTGCTATACCACTTTGCATATGCTGATTTACAAAGACGATGGACACGACTGCGAGCTGTTGCGTGTGAGACATCGATAAATTGGCTATGCCAAGGTCCATTTTATTTGAATTGGAACTTTTTGTCTACACATTATTGATTAGAAATGTTAGCCATGGAGCGCGACATGCCTGAATGTCTACAGCTTAATCATTACGGGACTTTCTTCATAAGAATGCGGAGACGAATTTCGAATTATTGAGTATTCGGATAACGGTTTTATTTAATTAAATTATTATTGAAATACATATAGTTCCGTTTCATGGTAAATGTAATACCTAATAGCTTTATATGTAGCATTTAAATTAATAAACGATGATTAAAATATATAAATCAAAAACATCGACCGCGTAATAAAAAAAAATGTACAGCAATCTAAGCATACTGCAAAAACATACATGATAGATCCAAGCACAGCATCCAATAGTTTGTCAGATATATTTTCATTTTAATGTGGCATTATTTTTCTTTAATCACTTTTTACATATTTTAATAGTGGATATTAAAACAGACACTTCTCAAAACTTTGCAGTGTCGAGCAATCCAACAATATTGATGATCCAATGTGTGAATGTTTTTATTAAACCGGTTTTGATATCTAAATTTATCCTCTCTAACCATCAAGTAAGATAAATGCTGAGTGTTTCGGTTAAGTCGATGGATGATTTTATTTGAGATTAATTCAAAAGAAATAGTTGTAGGCAGACAATTTCAATCTGTAAGGGGGTAGTAACAGCTCTGTACAGTTTTTATATTGCTGATGTAGCCCATTCGCGACGCGGCGGGCGCGAGCAGGACGACTGTCTGGTCCAAACTCAGCAGAAAGAAACACATAACAAAATCGCTCGTGAGCGCCTCGCCTTACAATATCTTCGTCGCCCGTCTGAAGTCTATACCCAGCTTAAAAATAAGTATTTAACATGAATATTTATTCGATTTCCGTAAACCAGTTTTGATTTGTGGACTCTTGTTCGCTAAATATGATCATGTTGAGATTCGGTAAGTTGTGTTAAATAAAAAAAGAAATGTTTCCCAATATCGAAACGTTCGGTTAATAAATTCTTGTGGTTTGGGAGAGGTCTAAATTAAATTTTGTTTTGAAATAGCATGATTAAGTGGTGAAAATTTGGCGACTATTAACTTTTTAACAAATAAATAAATGTATATAACATCTCATATTATATTGACCTGATTCTGCCCTAAGTAGCTTCAGCCCTTGTATCACTAAAAAGTTAATGATGATAAACGATTTTTTTTTATAAATAGCCAGCTATTTCAAATGGTAAGTAATAATGAGATGATGCGTTCTAGTGTTTTTTGTGTAATCATAGAGTTCGGTAAAACTTTATTAATCAAACAAAATAAATCAATTGTATCTGGAAACTAAAACTTTTTCGTACCGTCCAAGGGAAACAAAGAAAGGAAAGTTAAAGTAGTGGAGTAAGAAACAAAAAGTCCCCGTATGTTGGTGAGAGATAGGAAAAGCCGGGGCAAGGAAAGTAATAAAGAAGGACGCCAACCGAATAATTGATACGATTATGTGTTACTACTACAAAGGAGATAAGGGTCGGTTACACTAAACGAAAATACCTAATATAACGTGTATTCCAGCTTTATACAGATCTCGTTTATGCTTGTTATATCAACAATGTTTGTTTTATGAACAGCGCACAAGTACAGAATATTTCGGGTTTGATTTCCCGGTTGATTTATAAAAAAAATTTTAAATGTATCTAATCTGGATGAGTTAGTTTTCATAGTAAAGGGATTTTCTTAGAGACAAAATTATTATCTTAACATGGTGAAGGCGACAATTGAAAATTAAGAAAATAAAATGAGTTCGATTCTATGGAAAACGGAAAAAGGCCAGTTACTCAATCCGTTGCTATTAACCATAGATAATAAATGTATTAAAAGCTATAAGTAGGAAATAACATTAAAATAAAATTTAAGTAGATATTTAGTCGTTACCGCACTTTTTATAACGAAACATTTTTGTAGGTATTAGACATAAGATTTCACCAAGATTAGCACACTATCTATTTGCAATGATAACCTAGGTGATCTTCCACTTGATTAAAAATATACCAGTCGACGATTCCTCTTACGCAAACTTTCCTAAAATGTGTCTCACTTAGCTATTTATACAAGTTTACCGACCCCAACAAAACCTATTTCTATTTCCAGCTGTCCAGTATGAACGCAAGACAATGGAAGAAGGTCCGCCCGTCAAGAGAGAGCGGCCATAAATCCAGCAAGACTCGCAATTCGCTGAATTACAGCATGCGCAAGCCACCGGTCCGAAATTAGCTCCCGAGATAAATTGACGGCAGGCTAAATAAATTATTTGGGAAAACCGAGAAAAAACGGGCGTCTTCCCTTGATAAGGGTTGCGGGCATGGAGCCGTGGAAATAATGAATATCGACCGTTGTGTAATGTTTACAAGGCTGCAATTGTGAATATGACTGTGGCAAAAAAAACTTCTCTAGCCTCCATCATGGAAAGCAAGTCATCGCTACTATGATGGGATTGGACTTAATCATATATATCACGATGTTTTACCTCACCGCTTAATGGAAGAAGTATACGAATACTCGTAGAGTTAAAAAATCTAAAGATGCATGCTTTTTTCCGTGCACACCACTCAATATGTACGGATGTCAAAATCTAATACTAGGTACTATGGTTTGAAATATAAAAAAAAAAAAAATTAACCCATGAGACCATACTCCCGTCATTTAACTAAGCTCAATTCTTTTTAATATTCGTGTAAGAACAATTGTAGGTATCATACTCGTATATAATGTAAGAATTATATTCAAAATTGTTCTCTATTTGTGTGAGATCTCGTTACAATATTCATACGTCATTAATTAAAGACTTAACCTTATTAAGGGCCCTTTTTTGCTTTACGGTATATTACATCTTAACTGCACTTCTTAATTAAGTCATCAACTCTAAAGCTTGCATATGTTTGTCTGTCCATTTCATATTAGTGATGGGCCTCGAGGCACACGAGAAATCGAATGTAATCGAGTGAAAAATTTCGTTAACATTCCCCAATAAAATATATAAAGATCATACAGTAAAAACAATCCTGGAAGAGTTTTAGGCTTTATGACTTCTGGTCAGGCGCAAAACATGTAGACTAGGTGTCTAACCAGTTGTGGAAAATGTCTATAACGAGATTAGAATAAGACGAAAGGACGTACCTATCTAGTAGAGTAAGGTGACACAAAAAAAAACAAAAGCAGGCGTATTAAAAAAACTGAAATGTCAAATGGTTATTTTTCTGCAGAAATTAGTTTACCTTTCACTCACAGTTCAACGGTTTCGAATTACCGATGCCTAAATAACTTGGGAATTTCACTCGAGTGGTAAGTATTCGAAATTTTGAAACATATTCGAATGATTCGAGCGGCCAAATTTCGTCCGTCACATCACTTTAATGCACATGTTCTTTGGCCATTCAAATCTGGTTGATGATAAACTGGCCAATTAACACTTAGTGAGACGCTAACCGACTACTTCTCACGCCATTAAAACGGTTGTTGGGCCACGGCCATAATTATGATGTTGTGTCTAAGTACTAAGGTGTGAAACGATAAAGCCGATTTTAATTAGATCAAAATTATTCTTTTGTTTGCACAGAAAAGGTCAGGAGAACAAATGAATGCGATTTGTGGCTTGTGTCACAAAGTACTTGAAATTAAAGTACAGCTTCATTAAATAGGCATCTGAGCTATCAACAAAATGTACATGCAAACCTTTCCAGTATCTTTTATTAAATAAATAAAGAAATAAAGCAGTTAAAATTTGCATACAAAAAAAATACTAAAGAAAAATGTTTGTCTAACAAGTTTTTTTTTTTAATTACGTCACACCTGATATTAAGTAATCACCGCTACTAATAGTTCTTACAAGTGAACAAATATAAAAAGACTTACATGAAATAAACTAATATCATGAACTACGTACCTACCTATAGTGTTCTCAAAAGTGAATTTTAAAACGCAACAACAAGAGTTATTGCGTTACAACGTTATCAAAAATTCAAGTTATTTTTCTTGCTTACCGCGCAAAGGGTTGCAACACCCTTTCTTTCTACGGGATTAATCTTAGTTGTATATTCGGGATTCAGCTGGCAATAAGAAAGACGCATAGGTGGGCTTAGAAGGGCGGGAGTGGCAAATTGTCTCAGATTCCCACCCCCGTATTGGGATAAGGGTTTTATTACATTCGTTAACGCATTTTAGATTAATGTGCAAACGTTATATTTGTATGTTAATTTCGGCTACAATGCCTTTGAGATTTATGTCGTAAATTTTTTCGGGTTTGCCCGGTTTTTGAATGGCATTTGCATGTTATTTTGTTTTATGAATGAAACGTTGTTCGGAGGGTCATTAGAACAACTTTTTGGTTCATACATTCATAATTTTGTTCATTTTGTCCAAAAAATGTTTACATTATGTAATTTCAAAAAAGGTAAGGTTTTTTAGGGGATTGAACAATTCCTAATACGAATCTATTACCTATATTTTTCATCTACTTAGTAGAAACTACCCATCCACATTCAATGATGACCACGATCCTCAGTCATGAGGGAGCGACCGAAGAGAGAGAGAGTAGATACCATATGATTTCGTTTAATTTTAATTCGACTACCTGCCATTAAGGGCCTCTAACGCGACACACCATCGTTCTTTATTCCACAAGTCGGGTATTCGGGATCCATATTTAAAAAGTCTTGGCGGGGCCCACCCCACCTGCGCAGGGCGGCCATCAATCCATCCCCTCCGCGGCTGCGCCATTACTGCTGTGTATTGTTTCCCGATTGCTACATTTGAAGTGCTAGTTTTGCTTTGGGAATCGGCTTTTGATTTCTGATATAAAGTGTACAGCCTAGTAGATGCGGTTGATTTTTATTTATTCTTTTTAATTGTTAAAAATGTTTTTAGTTATTTAAAATATATTAGTATCACGAAAACGTTATTTTTGCCTTATTATCACATGGGTCTATTAGGTGCATAATATATGATGTATAAAAAAAATACCATTGCAGTTGAGTTTACAATTATTAATCATGACAATACTGTTTCATCTTAGCTTGTAAACTAGTTTGTGGTTCATTACAATAAATTTAAAAAACGCTACAATGACTCGCGCGCGGCAAGTAGACGGTTGAATAATCTTAATACTGTTAAAATCAATAGTTATAATTTGATATAGGTACAATAGGGAACATACATACATATGGATTTTGTTTTTGATAGGGATTGACCGAAATTTCACACTTCTACTAAGGCTTAAGTGAAAAACCAGTTAGTCCCTCCGAGTAACCTAAGTATGGAAGATTTGTGGATATCCCATACGCATATATCGCAACAGTTGATAGGTCAGCAATTCGTCTTCTTTAAAATTTATTGCATAATATTCTAATACAATTTTCCGGGCAAGCGATATTAATATTAAAGGGTAGGAGCACAAGAGGTTTTTTCGCGTGCGACCCCTCCCCCTCCGCGGCCGTATATCAGGATTTTGGACGGGCGAAGCTAAAATTTTGGACGGTTTAAGCCGGGCGTAAATTTCGCGAAACATGACACGATGGAAAAAAATCCGACCAAAAAGTTACTTCAAACATTTGCTCTCGTACACGGATAGATATGGGGGTTAAATTAAATATGTAATTTATTTATTTTTTTTAGAATTAAAATCCTTTTTTAGGCTTTTTATTTCTGAGTGGCCTTTGTTATTTTTTCTTGCATTATCATCTGAGCGTATTCCAAGTTACGTCCAAAGTCTGAACATTGTTAAGGGTAAGTAAGACCAAAATCCAGCACTCAATAAGTTTGGTAATTACAACGAAGCTGATTTCTCTTGCACATAGTAAGAAACTAAAAAGGAAATTGAAAAGACTTACAAAATAAATCTTACCCATTTTGAAAGTCATAAGGTTATCAAGAGTGATCGATACATCGTCTCTTCAGTTATATCTTTCCTTCCCACTTTGGTCGGAACATTACCACATTCATCACCGGCCATATTGAACTTTCACACTTAACATTAATTTTATTTTTGGGCCGACTAATGTCGTCGACGTGCGCAGACTAATCTTTCTTTTTTCTTGCAAGGCGTTTCTGACAATTTGTAATGTGCCACCATTACGGCTAGTATTCGAGGGTTGAGACTTAAGAGTGAATCTATTTTGAGTCATACACATCGTTAAAGTTAGCAGTTGAAGAGTTGAATTGCTTTAAAGGTAGAGTGCACCTATCGGAGAGTGCTACATTAAAACTTCTTCAATCTTGGTTAATGAATACACAAGTAGAAAATTTATTAAAATAGTTATACGCGAGATTACTACTATGTATCTGATTCAATAGCGCTTGGAAAATATCGAAAACTCAAAAATTCTAATGTTAGTCGCCATGAAAGTTTCAATTGATGACAAAACGAATGAATTCAACTCAAGTAAATCTTTTATTCGTCTTGATGTTCCATGATTTAATCTGAAACGATACTCTTACAAAAAAAAGGAAAGAGCAAACATTTCAAATTCACACAGCTATATCTACTCGGGTACAACCGCAATCAAAATGCAGATAGGTGGAATAAATTAAAAGCGCAGACGACGAAAAAAGCGGTTACAAAAAAAAACAATTCCGTTGCCAAATATTGGAACGAGAAAAACTATTTAATCCGAAAACTTTAGTAGGTTGGTATGGAGCGGTAAATCAGTTAGACGTCTCTGGCGTCGATGCCAAGGAAATAAGATGAGGTCGTGTTGGCAACGGTACGATGCATGCATGATCTGTCATTGGATACGGAGTTGAGGTATAATCTGTATAAACATTTCTTAGTTTTAGGACTACCCTCAATATACCTCGTGTGGTGTGAGTTGCTTTCAGCTTCAACATAAATAAGGTATAGATACAATACTTAGATATCTTAAAATATATATTTTTTTAATTTATAGAAGAGATTGCCAACGACCACGGACTGACACGGTAATGACATCTGTCTGTCTCTTTAAATGATCCGCTTACTTCGACTCTCAACGAAAGATGGATGATGCAATCGATTCGCTTAGGAGCGGACCTAGTTTTTTATTAGTCTTTCTACCCATTACCAATAGGTGGCGCTGGCAGTCGATTCCAACGCGCAAGTATTATGGTATAGGTACACCTTGTCATTGTCGATAGAATTATTTCGGGTTCGATCCCCGGGTTGGGGCAAAATTTATACCAGAGGTTTTCTGTTCAGAAATTCTGGAAGTTGGTGTTCTTGTACTCCCGAAAGCACGTTAAGCCTTTAGTTCTGCGCTCAATCTCTCTTTGGTCGTGTAACAGTGGTGTCCCATCAAATTAAGAGGATAAGGAAATAGATACCTGTGTGCGCACACACTTGAGCACTCAATATATCCTGCGTACGAGACTGATCGTTAAAATTGGCCTCCGTAGCTCTAGCGTAGCGTTCGGCTACTTATTTTAAAAGATCGTCAGGCATTTCTCACCGCACCTGTATCATACATGACTTTGCGCGAGGCTGTTTATTTTTCAGCTGTTTAAGGAGATAGTTGCAAGTCGATTGCAGGCACCTCGTAAATCCAGCTATGATTTAAACGCGCGCCTTTCGACCTCCAGCTGGCTGCGCACAACAAACTGCAGGCTTCGTTGCATACAATGTCTATGTAAGTATAAGTGCTTGATAAAGTGTGGTAGACTGTTATCTTTTAATTTGTAGGTACTGATTTCATTACGTAATCTTATTGTTTGAATTAGTATAGTCGTACCTAAATACCGAAAAGAGTTCGTGAATAAGTCTTACGTACTTATTTTTAAGAGTCCAGGATACGCTTTTTTATGTGGCAGACGAGGAGACGGATCACCTGATGGTAAGCGATGGCCGCTGCCCATAGACACCTGCAACACCAGTAGAGTCACAAGTGCGCTGCTAATCTTTATCCCCCTTTCCCCCCAATTGAGTCTCCTGTACCCTCATTCACTCGACGAAACACAATGCAAGCGGTGCTTCGCGCCGGTCTTCTGTGAGGCCGTGGTATCACCCCGATCGAGCCGGCCTAATTATGCCGAAGCGTGGCTATCTCACCGTTAACATACATACATAAGTACATAGCGTAAATAATGTTAAATAGACCCACATTAAGCAATATAGATTTCCCTTTGTACGTCCGAACTTCATAGGTTCTTACTACGCAGTTTTTCAAAGACAAACATTAATTTTGAAGAAAACACACCCTCATAAGTTACACGCTGAGTTCCACAAGAGGTAGCCGACCTCCCACCAAATTAGATACTTCATCCGAGAACAAAGTGTACCAAGAAACAATTTCCCGCACAAAAGATTACCGGGACTCCCAAGATCCGTCCTATATTACACCCAATCACGTGATACGGCGATAAACAATTTTTCACTATACTTAGTTAGTTTGATCCTCACACTTTTTTCCCCATTTCTAGGAAAAATAAACGCGTGACCATTGATCAAAGTCAGCGATGCTCGTTACCGAAATCACGTTTATCATAGATCACATTTGTCTAAGGCTTTAGTTAGATTCCTTCCCAACTGTATTACGTCTTATACCCCTCGTTAGAAGCATGCTGAAATCGACTATGTATCAATAAGTCGAAGGTTCGATTTTGTTCGCGCAACTTCCTGCATTACATCTGAATTATAAGGAAACTGGAAGAGAAGAGTCGCGAGCCACACACGACGAGTTACGGTTGAATCCAGGACGCGAGTTGAATTATGTGACCGCGATATATAATATTTATGAATTATGCTTCAGACTTAGTAAAAAGTGCTTTAAATTTCGATAGCGTTGAGGTTAAAATAGGGAGTTCTAACTTTCTGAGCTGCAATAACATTGCAACTATAGAGCAATCATCTATTAAATGTAAAGCTAAATCTTATAGAACATTACAAGGCTTATAGTTTATGCAAAAATACGAAACTTGCGCGATGTAATAGACACTAAGCGCCATCTATTTAACTTCGGAAAAAGAATACGAAAAAAAACAAATATAACTAAGCTCAGTCCTGTAACCATTCCCCTTGTAGCAATCATTGCATGAAATGTGAAGAAAGACTCAGTGCACAAATCTGATTGGTAGGTATGCAAAACTAAGTTTTATAGTCACTGAAAATACAATGCTATTTTTGGCCTAATAAGAAGACATATAAACTTGCGCATATTATTTATTATATTAACTACTTTGTGACTTAGCATACTCTGTGACTTATTTGGATGTGATCACTAATAAGGTAAAGTTACTAAAGACACCGTCACGACGCCATACAATTATGGTCCTTTTCTTTCATAAATAAAGTTCCGGTTAGTTAAGAGTCAGATACAAAAAAATCTTGTGTTCAAAAACGTCCTAAGAGCATCAGTAAGATCCAACAGCAGCCCGATATTTCCGGTAGGTAGGTACTTAAAACGTCTATGATAATATAGTCTGTATTCTTCAGCTAAATCCCGCAAGATGGCGCCGGCATGCGCCGCGATTTGTCAAAGGAAACAAACAGAACTGAAATAGTTACAGTTGACAACTTTATAGCTCGCGCTCTCGTCTCCGTTACGAAATTATACAGCTAACTAGGGATGTGACCGTTTACATGGAAAATCGATTATTTTACATGGTCGCATGGAAAATCGATTATTTATAACTTTGTTGACATCATTAGCCTGTAATATGAGGCCACCTCCTGTGTTCACCATATGCAACGATTCTGAGCCAGCGACATTCAAATTCATCGATTCATGAATCGATTAATAACATAACAATAAAATCATTGGACAGCAAGTCGATATTTCTTCCTTCCTTAATAATTTCTGTAATACGAGTAAAACGGGAGTTTAGTACGATTTGTAGTATTGTTGTAGTCATGTAATTATAATGGCTGATGGTGAAATCTATCTACTAAGTACATAAATATGAATTGTCCCGCGTGTGTATTCAAAATAGCCGTATAACGATTTGGTAATGTATAGACTTAAAATGAATAAGCAAGAAAATGTGGTATACAAATAAAAAATCGATGAGGTACCAAAACGATGTTCAAATCGATTCTTGAAATAAATTTGAAATCGATTATCTTTTCACCTCCCTACAGCTAAGGAATTTTATTCAACACCAAAGATTTTCCGGTTGCTACTCAACTGATTTACGTTTCAGCTGTATTTATGCGCTCAAAACCGGGAACCTTTTTTGGGAGCTGCAATAAACCTTTTGGGCCTGAATGTAATCTTGGGGCAGCGTTGTGATAATTTTTCCGTTTCAGGTCCCCATGTTGATCTGTATGCTAAATACTTGAGCAGGAAGTGGGTTTTCCTTGATATTAACATACGTGGCCACATCGAGGACGTCGCTCCCCAAGTAGCTATATGAGTTTAAGTTCTGTTTTGTAGGTGTTATGGACTAGGTATAAATCTACATTTTAAGTTTGCGTATGTAGTAGATACAACAAAATATGAACGAATCATATCAATAACGATATACGAGTAAGTGAAATATTTCTCGCGGACGAAGTCGCGGGCAACAGCTATTACTCATATTTTATAATTCAATATCTCATCATGGCAGCTCATAAAGTTACTATTCAAACCATTTAATACATCATCTACATACGTCACGGGGTCCAAAATAGTCGGTAGTCCCCGATCGGCCTAAGATACCGAAAGAGATGGATCACCAAGATTAAAAAAGTATACGAGAGTGTGCCCGGGTCCAAACGCGTAACTAGTTCTGTGGATATTTGTCTAAGCAGAAAGAGACGAAATGGGGAGTCGTCTACGGCCGCCTGACAACAGGTCGACTAGCTGGGTACAAAAGTAGAGCGAATATGAATTTGTCTACGATGAGCTAAACCCACGTAGAACGTGGGAATCTATGATATATTAAACATAAAGTTGTCATCTAGACCGTTGAGTTTTAATAAATGATAGCGAGTAACTGTTATGAATCAAAGTATGTAATACTCATGTTAGAAACGTTGTGGTCAATTTTGGTTTTTGTTCTTCATATTAAAAGCAGTTAATACGTTATAAAAATACCTTTATAAAGTACTTAATATGAAATGTCAAAGTCTAATAGTGACCACTTTTTAGCCGTGCTAGCTATTGACATCTCTATTATATTCAGTCAATCGTATTTAGCAACATCTAGGTATTTGGAAAAGAGATTCTAAGACATAAATAAGTAGAACTTTGAAAAGGCAACTGTTTAATAAAATAAAACGCATTATGTTATATTATTATCTATCACATTGGAATCGGTCATTTAAAGTCGGAAGATTGAAAATCCTTTTTAATGGCAAAAACTATTGATTTTCTATTATAGTCTGCTCTTTGGGCCTTAGGAGGCCTAGATGCTTGATAATTGAGAATTCAAGAAATTAACAGCGACTAATCGCAAGAAAGTTTTGGAGAAAGTCGCGCCCTTGCCGCCGGCCTACCGAGGGTCGTTGAAGTTACGCGGGCAAGAGCGCAACAAGAATAATACAAAATGTTTTTCATTTTCTTTATGTCACCCCCGGCAGTCGTAAAAGCATTAAGCGTGACCAAAGTTTTGTTTGATACGAAAGATATAAGTATGAACACAATGTTGTAGACGTGCAACTTTCCAAATGCGTTGTTACATGCACATGAGACTGTAGTTTAAAATGAAAAATGTTGCAGTGTTCATTAAATTTTCGACCGAAGGAAGTTAAAAATAATGATGTCCAAGTTCAAAGCGACCAATCTCAATGATCAGCGATCACACAAATGTGGCGCAAATACCCTAACCCTCTATTCTCTAACCCGCCTTATTAGTTAAGTACCACGTTACTACTTAACTTTCTAAAGTATAAGAGTGACACTGAGAATTTTTCAAAGTTTGGCCCGAGTAGGTACGTATTGAAAGTGTCACGTCACGTAATGTACGGTGGCCTGCACATCAAGTTACTACAATCTGTCAAATTTCTTCAATCGAACCTCACTTTTATGTCAAACGTGTTTGGTTCAATATCAACTGAGGAAATTTGACAGATAGTACTAACTTGATGTGCTGGCCACTGTACTATAAATGAAGTCAAAGTGTATATTAATTTAAGTTCTTGTATGTTCATTCTACCTTAGTTGATATTGATAACTATAGCACAAATGCTTTGGGATTGAGATTGATTAGATACTTAATCTGATAGTTTTATATTTGTGAACATTAACACATGTTCAAGAACTACTATAATTCCGTCATCAAGCAAATCTCTCCAAGTAACTTAGCCAAAACAAGTTCGCTGAAGTGGTCACAGGAGATATAAAACGATCACCATCGGCACAGCACTGAATAGATATCAATAAAACTTCTTCTAAGGAATACCTATTTATTCGCCACGGACTTTTCCCTAAGAAGCTGTTTCCCCAACTAAATTCGTATAGAACTACGTATAGAAACCAATCTTCGCTTTTACTCCCCTGATTGTGGGGTAAGTAACATATGTATGGGGATGTTTTCAGTTTTGTCACGAATCGTGATTTTAGGGTAGCTACACACCATTACGGCGATTCAAGCAAATCTATAAACAGTGCATTTATGGGTAACTCTAGTGATTTCATTGGTTTCCAAATGGGGTAAGGTCAACCACACAAATTAATATAAACTTCTATATAAACAAAAATTAATTGCTGTTCGTTAGCCTTCTTAAAACTCGAGAAAGGCTGAACCGATTTGGCTAATTTTGGTCTTGAAATATTCGTAGAAGCCCAGAGAAGGTTTAACAGATGAGAAAAAATGCAATATGGAGTTCGCCAGTTCAGCTAGTAGGTAATAAAGATCGTATCATTGCATACCTACCCGTTTTTGAAGTCAGTACCTTAATTTTATAAGGGAAAACTTTAGCTTGATGTCTATTAAACCAAAATTAAAATCGATTAAGAAACTTGGAACTTTGTTCATATAGATACATTTATTATCATCATCATACATATCGTAACGTCCAAAATACGGAATCGACATCAAAAGGGACTAATACGAAGAGCTATTGCTAGCACAGAATACGCCAAAGTAGATCCTATTTCTTGGCACCAAAGTTCATTTTAGACCGCTTCTCTATCCTATAGATTCTATATAATCACATCAATTATGAAAGAAGATTCGTTAAGTCCGAGCTCGGGAGATGTACCGGGTATAAATCTGTCATATTGCGCTGTGAAGATATATGTTACATATCTATACATACACCTACGTGGTTAGATAGAGGACCTATATCACTGCTTCTAATTAGTGAGGCGATGAGTGGGAGTCACCAAAAATACTCTGATAGCATACGAATAGATTTGTGGCCTCTAAGTATCCATAGTTTTAGTGAACATTTGAAATGCCAAAACACGTACATACGAGTGCATTGATAACTATTCTTTATTGCAGTGCAAGTTTACAAATCATAGTAGTAATATTAATTAATCTTGATAACTTACTTATTCGCATTTGCTCGGTGTTATGCCTAATCTATACAGTCGTGGTCATACCATATTTAATAAGGAACGGTTTACATGCAGTATTAGTTATTGTCGATACAACTAAACTTGTATTTTGCTATGATTTCATCTTCTGCTTTACTTATGTTGATTAATTTTAAAAATATTTAGAAGCATTTTATATTCGCAAATCATTATGCATTTTGATTTTATTGTTCCACGAAACAGGTATTTTCGGAACTGATAGAAACATTGTTATTTTGGTAAAATTACATTTTTGGCAATCTTTTTTTACAATGCCTCACCTTTTCCTGATGGTAATAAAAAGGTGCACCAAGTTGTAATTACAACAGACGCGACGGCACGGCATCACATCCGTAGGCACTGCCATATTGGCCCGCGAGATTCTTCTTCTCGCTTCGTTTGAAGAAGTCCATATCGTTGAGCAGGCGATGGGCAACACGATTTTATACTTAGAATTAAGTTTCTCATAAGGGTTATAATTGCATAAACATTTATTTAATACATTTCTCAGCCCGAAATTTGGTAGAAAGTAATTCCCGTCTATCGATCGCAAACTTAGGTCCCGTCAATCCAGGACCACCGCTGGTCATAATGGACTAACTTTGCTCCAACTCACTTTTCTGCATAATTAATTGGACGTAAATTTGAAAACAGACATTGTTATTTTATCAAAATTTCTAAGGAAATTGAAAACGCTTTCGTCGTAACAATACGTCCAAATGTTAAAATAAAATCAAAGGATTTTGCAGTGAGTGACCCGTCTTTTCGTCTGCCCAAAACAAGACAACTTGGTTACCTAGCAACATGCCCCAGGTCAACCTCGTTCCGCCCTTTTTTTCGTTTTCTAGTTTGGCGCCGGAAGTATGTCGGTTCAATTACCGACAGGTCAGTTTCGGGAACGGATTTTTTTTATTTTACACGCACAATGGACCATAGAGCCACTAGATTACTTATTCTACAATATCAAACCACTGCTAAACGTCTCTTAATCGATCCACTTATTATCTGCTTGTTTTGTAACCAGTGCTCTCACGGAAACATCGGAATCAAATTAAATTAAAAGCGAGCGTCCCGTGTTTTGCGATCGGTACCCGACTAAGCTACGGTTCGAAGCAAAGTTACCAGAGTAATTACTTTATTAGGAAGACAAAGCGTCGTGGAATATGGCCTTGTGACTGAAATATGGCCTTTTCTTCAATTTATATTAAGAAAAAATATTCAAAAACTATTAAAAAAGTTAATTTTTTTGTAAAAACGCCCAATTGTAGAAGATAAGAAACAATGTTCGTACCAACTTATAATATTGTTTATGTAGGCGATCATTATATTTTTTTTTCAAGATACTTATATCCAGAAAAAAAAACTGTTGACTGAACTAATGAAAGTAATTTTAAAAGCTTGTCTTTACGGTAAAAATTTTACGTAAATGTCATGAATAAAGATACTTAATTCAAATAAGCGTATAGACGACTGTAAAGAGGCCAATGAAATAGTATGTCAAATAGATATACAATAAACTATGGATATACTACCAGTATGTACCTACCTATCAGAATAATCATTATGATTAAGATTATAAAAAATAGGGTAGGTATATTAGTTAAATAGTGCATGTTACGTACTTACGTTTTCCAAAAAAGGTAATAAAGTATCAAACACGAAAGTACCACTGCACCTAAATCACGAACAGCACTAACCACGGTCCACTTTAAAGGACAAATTAACATCGTCAATTACTTACCACTACCGCTCGCTATCGCGAGAATGAACTAGCAGCCGACCCGGACCTACCTGTGGCTCCTAATAGCCCAGTAATAATATTTTATGGCCATTACCTTTGTAAACACGGATAAAATGGTCTTGCGGAAAAAAAACGTACGACAATTGCGTTAACGGGGCGCCCATTGCGAAACAAAAGAAAGCTATTGACGGCCAAACGGACGTTCCTTTTTTAAAATTTGTCACGTTATGCAACAGTGAAAAGGTGCTTTTTATTGTTTTTCGTTTGAAAAAGTGGACAGTGCGTCAACTGACAGTCAATTGTTTCTTTTTACGAACGTCTATCGGATATTCAATTGTCTAACGTTCTTTTTATTTTTAAAGAAAGGTTCTAAACTTAAAAAGGTATGCTCACTTTTCCGAATTCAAGTGGTCAGTCTTAGAAAATATACTTCACAATTTTTAACGTGTCTCTACTAGAACACTTATTGAAACTTTATTGTAGCAATATTAGATTTTTCCGAACCTTTAATGTTAAAATCATGACGTAGTAGTATCGTTGTAGGAAGTCGCCGACGGGATGGGGATGTGCCAAAAAGAGATAAAGTAGTTTTATTGATCTATACGGACGTTCGGGTGGTGCGAGTGTGAGTTGAATGAAACGAAGATAACTTACCGCCCCAAGTTCTACTGTCCTTTTCGTACGTACAACTTTGGGGTATGTCCATCCCTCTCGAGCCACGTGACCTAAGCAGGGTGTAACTCACCCTACAGCGGCCATAACTTACTCATAGCGATAGGCGGTACGGTCGCGAAAAACATGTCTGCTTTTTATTTTATTTTTTAATTCCAATTTTTGGTGGGCAAAATTGTTTGTTATAGGTGACCTACTGTTCTTTTTACTTCAGTACCTACTTATATTACAGTGTAACTAATGTACGTATTTATATATGAATACGGTTTTTACAGATTTTGATTCAGTTTTTTTTATTGTTACGTATAGTTTAGGTGTGAAGAGTATGAAAATAGTAAAAAAAAATGTTAATTATACAATTTTTTTTATTAGGTATACTGGGGATTTACAAGTAAACACAGAACCTACAAAATCAATATTACGTAGGTAGGTACCTACTTAAGTCGATATACTTTTTTAAAAACCTGTATAAGAACAATAATATCACAACGTTACAAAGAAACAACTTTTTATTTGGTACTGTTGAGCCCAAATGTGCATCACATAAATCATGGCGCTCCTTCTTCCCGTCTCTGTCTACAGGGTTTTTTGTTTCGCTCCCCCACTTTATTAAACGGCTAGGTCAATTCACTGGGGTCCTATATCTAGTTTGGAGCTTCAAAAATATAATTAGAAATCTGTTGCCGCGAACGAGAATAGGTTACGTTGAAAGGTTTTTTGAGTTATGTTGCCGGTGATTTGTGGTTCTAGAACGTTTTTAAATTGGATATTGGAACGTAATACTGTACAGTCTGCAATAAAATGTAAACACTTCAACTCTTATGCTATGACTTTAAGGTTCATATTTGAATGAGATTGTACACTTATTAACGCACGTGACTGTACACTCAGATGTGTTTTTGCTGTTCTGTTAAAATAGTGGATAGTCTACAAGTATTTTGTAAATGGAATACTCGTGTGTATTAGAGAATAAATTTTCTTCAGACAGTAGAATAGCGGGTGGAATTTTGAAAGAACAAACCATTAGGAACAAGCATGATTAACTCTTGTGATTTAAGTTGGTGACAAGATTCTTAAAAAGTTATTTTGGTAATAGTCGTAGTTGGAAAAACTAAAATTAAAGAATCTAACTTCCAATGAGAATCGTCTCATAAATATCTAGTTTCAAAATGCACTTGATTATGTATTTAGTAATTAAAAGACTTTCCTTCTACCCTCATCATAACTCACAAAACACACACAAGGGGCTAGTATTAGGAATATCATACACATCAGTAGATTAGCCTTAGTTGAATATTTATACATACAGAGTAATTTTACAGATAACGGCAAAGCAAAATAACATCCTACCATTATGGCGAGACTCAAGCAGCGATGAAATAGACACCCAACGCCATCTATTGCTTCAGAGGGCGTACAACGAAACAGAATTTTGACCGAATTTATTCCCGTCCCTATCACAGGCACCGTGTTTTTGTTTTGTTCGGATGCGACAGGTATATTATCAATAGTTACGGGACGGTTTCGTTGTTTCTCAGTTTCGAACTAATACGGAAAATGAAAGGAGTTATGCAAAACTGAATCCCAAATCGAAATGAAAAAAAAAATTAAAATAAAGAATCTAAACGCCGTAGTTAGATCTTCTACGAGTGCTACGGCTGCTACGAATCTAGCAAGTTATAAAAACATGCCGAATGTTTAAAAAACTACTTCTAGTAGCAAAAGGTGGCAAGTTGTACCCATAAAGTTCTGTTTACCCACCGCCAGTGAGCGACGCGCGGATCGTAAACCCGACGTTTACGATCGCGATCATCGTAAACTCGTCGTAAAACAAATAATTAACGCTTGTTACAACAATCACTTGTTGCTTATGGCTGTAAATCTTTTTTTGAGAAGCGCACCAACTTTGGGGTGCACCAAATGGAGCGCTTCAATATTACTCCTTAGATTCCATTAGAGTGTGCGCTGTCTTGCGTCGTGTTGACGTAGCGTAAAATAAAATATGTATATATTTATTATATGACGGAAATATATTGACAAAATGCACCACTTTTTTAATAAGAGAAAAATATATTTTCTCTAAGTATATAATAAGAAAAATACCTATAAATTTTCTCCGAGGCAGTTAAAAACTAGTAGGTACATTAATAACATTGTAGCAGAAAATGGTAAGTTCAAGACGCACAATTCCTGTATATTCTCTAATCTACTGATACGCAGCCATTACTGCCATCTCTTATGATACTGATAGTGCTGTTCACGTGGTGTGAAAGATAGGAAAATATAAGAAATATAACTAATTCTTTCAACACACAAAAAATAATGTGAATGCAAGAATATTCTTGAATAGATTTTTAAGGTATTTATTCATAAAATTGCACCACTTTTTAAAGTCCTCTCCAAAGCGCACCAACTTTGACGCGCACCAAAATGCTACGAGACGTCACCACCCCAAAAACAAAAAACAACAACAAGTAGCGAAAGGCATGAATTCATCCGCCGCCAGTGAGCGATCGTAAACCCGACGGTTACGATACCGATCATCGTAAACTCGTAAACAAATAATTAGCTCGTGACGAGCGCCGGATAAGCGATGATCACTTGTTGCTTATGGCTGTGATTTTCGCATTAAATTTACAAAAAATGTATAAAGTAAAGTATCAGCCTATAGGTATACTGTCCCACTGCAGGGCAAAGGCCTCCATCGAAAAAATTACAAAAATCTACAAAATTACATAGAACCTAATTTATTAGTAGGTACTACTAAGAATTTAATTTTAGTATCTAAAACACCCCATGAATTTTAATAAAAAAAATAATAAAATGCAAATATAAAAGTTATAGTATGTAAAACTTTAGGGCTCAACCGATCAATACTTTATGTCTGTAGCGCCATCTCTCATGTAATAGCAGAACTAAAACTGTTATTGAAATCGATGTGGAAAGTTTAAGATTTTTATTAAAGTTTTTCAAACTCTATTATTTTATTTAAGTTTTATTATGCTTCGTGGACACCTTATGAATGCTTAATAATATTATTTTTATATCAATTAGATATAGGATAGGGATACCTTATGTATCAAAAATAGAATACCTAGGTACTTCTTTGTTAGACTCTACCAAACTATAAAGGACTTCAGTAGTTGCGTTTCTGATCAATTAACTAAATATTCATGAATAAGATTTCAATTTATTTAACTTATCATTTGAATTACTTATTTGATGATACTTTGATAGAAGCTAGCATAACCATAACTTAAACAAGTGTAAAAAAACATCACCCAGAAATATAATGTAAGACCAATAAATTAAAACAGAGAACATATTAGCACATCAACATTCAGAACGCAATGTGACAACCCGACACCCATCCGAATGAACTTTTATTACCCCATAAACTACCACTTGCCGTAATAAAGTGATTTATACCATAAAATAACAGCTGATCGCCGTGATTAGGCACAATACGACCGAACTCATAATTTTACAGCCAATTTACAAACAATAAAAGTCGTTCTCTTGTCTTACACGCCCATTCGCCCTCAGATATCTCCATATTCGAAGCCTCACAGTCGTAACTTGCAACTTTATGCCCCAATAAAACCATAACCTCCCTTCATGTGGATAACTCACTCCGGCCGTCACTAGATGGCGCGCAGCGGTCAGCGTGGAGCGCCATCTGTGAGTGAAACGGTGAAGCTTTTTATGAGCCATTTGAGGTCGTCACGTCGTAAAATAGATGTTTTATGACGTCGAATGATGACGCTAGTGTAGCAGCGCCGCTGGTGTTTATTGTCGATGTAAACTGCTCAATTTCTGTAAGATCCATTGAATTGTTTCAAATACATAATTGTTTAATTAAATAATGAAATAGGAAATTCAATTTATTTGTAACAATAAATACATGAAAGCAATGCCCTCCGCTGAATTTGGCATAAGGACAAATAAAAAAAAAATTACGTACGATGGGATCTAGGTATTTTACATTAATTACCTTTTAAATTGACCTAATGAACTTAGGACAAGTGAAGTAATAAAATAAGTAGGTATGAACCAAATTTAGGTCTTGATACTAAAAAAAGAACAATGTTGTGATAACAAAATTGATTTACGCACGTAAACTCAAAAATCGCAAAAGAATCCACTGAGAGCCGGTTTAAAAGAAACCGAAACAACTTGAAAGGGAATTCAGAAGTGTATTGTCGTGTTATATGAAGTGCCTCGCAATATACGAACTGTAAATTGCATCATAAACATCGTTTGCCGCTCGGAGCTTCCCTCGTTTTGCACCGTGCCGTGTTTCCACATTTCGCCGACGTCGTCACGCGGCGCTAGTGGTTGAGTTATGGTGAGTGCGACATCTAGCGGACGGCGACTGAACTTACACAAGACGAACGGGAGGTATGCTTATTGCTTTGCTTTACGACTCGATCACGATGAATGGTTTGTTTATTTTTATGGCAAGTTACACAACGAAGCAAATTAAGTTAAAATTTACGATCTGAAAAATTATTTAATATTTTTAGGGTAATTTTGACATGGCTATGATTTATATTTATGAATCATCAGCAATAATGACCATCATCATGATTTGCTTAACTTTTATAAACGACACGAGATGGCGTTACTTAATCTTCACTACAAAACAATTTATGTTGCTCGTATTACATAAGGATTTCGTTCCAGAAATGGTTTGTAAAAAGTGGATTGTGTAGAATAACTGGCAAGTAGGTAAGTAGTAATTCCACAAAATTACTGACTAATTATGCTGTCGGCACTTGAACTATTTAAGCAAGAACTCTACATACAGGGGGTAAGTCATTTTTTTCATTGAAATTAAGGATTTAAGATCATTGAAGTTAACTAACAACATAATTATATTAATTATCAGAAAATAATGTGTCCAAATTTATATTCTTATAAGAATAATTCATTTTAAATATTTAGCTAGTATACAAAAATAATTAAAAAATAGTATATCTAAGTTTAAATTGTTTAAATAAAAGAGAACTGGGTGCTTAGTTGTATAATATAATTGCCTGATCCTGTTAATTCTCTTTCGTTATAAGATACTATTGGAATCATGGTTTGAAGTGAATTGGAAAATAGTGTTAGGTACTGACCACAATCTCATCCTATGGATTTAAATATTCCAATCGGAAAATATTCCAATCGGAAAATCTTAGTAAGTTATTTTCGTGGAGACCTATGGGATACTATTATTAGGATTAGGTAAGTCTAACTAAGCATCGAATCTTATTTAACCCAATGTTTAGATATCTTATTCGTGAAATAGACTACTAAGACGAGAATCTAACATTAATAAGTTGGGTCCAACATCATCATAATCATATTCAGCGTAATATTCCCGGTTGCGTCCAAAGCTAAGTACCACTTTGGTTACGAATATTAGACACTAGAAAATGATCATTTGAATTTAATAAATAAAAATTACAGATGTCAATTTTATTAATTATGTGAATACTTAACTGTGAGTTAGTTACAATCACTAAAATCTGTAAACGCCATTTGTTTAGGTACTAAACGGAGCTCCCAAATCGGCCGCCGCTCCAAAAACTCTTCATCCCTTAATCCCAGATTAGATTAACCCCCAAAACCTAAACAGCACTTCCAACGCTAATCTACCAAAAACCGAATGCGAAACTGTCATAAATTGTACGTAAAAAGTTATTCGATATCGGGGGTAATTATAAAAGCGGGGCTGAGTGACAAATCCTCGAATAAAACAACAAGGAAATAATTCCGAGCATAAATCGCGCCCTCAGTGTGAATAGAATAGCAATTATTTGGTTGAGTTGCTACTCCTCTCGGTGGTACCGCTGGAACTCGCTGAGTTGTCGAATTCGTAAAATACACGAAATAGGTAGAACTTAGTAGCAACTTATTAGGTAAAATGGAACTTCAATTGGAATGGAATGGACTGGTTAAATAAATAGGTAAAACTATCAATTATATTAATTTCCTACCCTAGTACCCTTCACAATTTAGCAGATTGGAATATTTAATAGGTAAGTACGAGTAAGTAGGTGGTCTGTAGACTGTATTCTAATTTGACACCTTTTCGTACAATAAATTCATCTACATGCTAGAATTAACAAATATGGGCAGATATACTTAGATGATGTACAAAACTGAGCAAAGACACTGCTTTTAGAGTTCAAATAATTTCTTTGTTAGATTATAAATCTAATTAGTACTTAGATACCTATTAGAATCTGCCCTGATCTTTCTTTAGCCTAGTAGTTGGATTGATTTTTATATTACTGACTTTACTACTATTTAAGATTTCCCATGGTATTTTTATATGATAAGAAGCATTCAACCAGGATTATCCTTGAACATAGGCAAAATCAGTGAAGACACAAAGTATCCACATATTTTAGGGATAGAAAATTTTAATGTACTTTTATTTCTTAGCAGTTCACGAATACAAATCTGCTCTCCTATCATAAGCGCAATACATTTTGTGAAAGTGAAAAAAATCAAACTTACATATTTCTATATTATGTAAGGTTGAACTTTTTCACTGTCTTATGTCATGGCTCAGGAACATACGACATTGGACTGGCATCAAATCCACCGAACAACTTTTAAGGCTTGCCATGGATAAGCCACGATTTAAAGAGCTGATGGTCAGTTTTGAAGCTGCACTTCAAGAAGAAGGAGAAAGGGGCAGAAATAATATAACGCAATAAACTATTCGAATTGAATTGAATATCGCTAACTCACATAATTTTTAACACGCAAATCGACACCATAGTACCACTGCGAGCCATCACCAACCAGTCTAACTAGACCCTCGCCGCACTTCTATCCCCTAATCTTATTGGGCTCAAAAGAGTGTTTCGGCCTTATGACGCGGGTCTCCTTAATTGGTCGGTAAATAAAGGGACACAGTAGGTATGTGTTAAGGTCCCGTTACGACGTTTAATTAACTTCGTCACGTCTTACATTTTCCAGCGGCCATTAGCAGTAAGTTTAAATTTTACTCGGCATAGTTTTAGGTGGTGTGTTGGAAATGTTAATTAATTTTAGTTAAACATTTAAAAGTAAATAATAGTGAAGAATTAATTTTCGAAACAAACGGCAGGGTGCCATTTTTTTACCTGTTCTTCTATGTCGGTATTATTCTTGACTGCGCCGTTGTGGTCATTACTTCAGGCAGGTGGGTTTTACCTCTACTTATTCCATTTATAAATTGAATGTGACACTTACGTGACTTGAAAATCAAATTAAATTAAAAAAAAACTAGTTAGAACGGGCATAGTAACAGTAATATGACTATTAGTTTAACCTGCCTATTTTTCGAAAATCATTTTTAGTCTACATCTAAGTATTTTACCATTGCATAGGTTACACTATGGATCAAAAAATCGGCTCTTAACGTCTGCTGCTCAGTTTTTTAAACTAAGTTAACTACTAAGTTCCAATTCACCCCACAGGGCGACTGAAGCAACTCGACACAAGCAATTAAGGGGAGTACTCATCTAATCGTTCCAAAACAAAGGCTTGATACGATCGGCACACTCCCCCTTAATCAGCCTAAACAATACCGCGAAAAAGGAATCTCTTGCGCAATAAAGAAACGCGAATAAAGATAAATTAGCGTATCTCCAGAAGACGGATGGGGGTCGCAGAGGCCCCTGAGAAAAACTTGGGGTGACTGGGTGTTCAACCCTTCTCGCTTATTTACTCTCGCCCTCCAGGAGTTTGATAGAGTTTTTATTTATATGCATTTGGGACCCTGGTGTTTTAGTGTTTAATGGGGGTTTGAACATGTGATTGCTATAACGTCGTAGCGCCCAGATAGCAGACACAATGGAAAATCAATTGTTTTATGCCTTTTAAAAGGCTTATGGGCCTTACCACAATAAAGGTTTATTTGTATAGTTTAAAAAGTTTTCTTGCTAAATAATACGTAGGTATTAATTATTATAACAACCTGTAAAAAAAATTGTTCTGAACAGATTTTTTGTCTTATCGGTTCTAATCTTTGTCTGTAATACTTTCAATTCAATTTCAATTCTCGTGCACTCGACATAGAAGTCGAATTAGAGATTTGTATGGACGAATGTATGATCTCTTTAAATGTTGAGTGCTCGAGAATTTTCCCCCCTCACTCTCCCTAACTGTAGCATACAACAGTTGGTATTCTTATTACCCATACAAAAGAGAGAAAAAGGTATGTTAAAGCGTATAATAAACTTGCTATCTTCTATACTATTTATAAAGAGATAACTTCTATTGACAATGACGAGGCTTATAGGTAAACCGAAAACACGAAACGCTTGCGCGATGTAATTGAATACAGCGCCATCTATTAGTTAATTTCTGAATTACGGTCCCGAAGCGAAGTGAGGGCGGGCCACTAGTAGGTAATATTAAAGATACAATGTGACATTTTTAAATACATTTATACAGGTACCTATAACTCACTGAAGAGTTCATTATAAACACAAAGTAACTAATTTAACTGATAAGAAAATACAAATTTACTGAAGACTGCACTACCTTATTTAAAATTATAAGTACTTAGGTATCTACCATACAAGCTGATAATTTTGTAATTAAAACTTGTTTTTTTGTTAACGCTAGATAAGACATGATGGTAAGTAGAAAACTTTAAAATATGGGCGTGTGTATACCCGTATGTATTACACAAAGTTAACGGCAAACCATTAAAAGTAAGTAATAGAAAAAATAAACAAGTTTGAGCTACTATTACTTTGATATGTAATGACATTTTTTTAAGTAGGTACCTGGTAAGTATACCTATCCGTAAAAGATGTGCATAACATTTTTCGTTAAAATATTGGCGTTTGTAAATGAATAATATCACGTATACGTTATATAAATCCTAGTTGGATGTTTTATGTACAAATTGTACAATAGAGTTAGATTTCCACTAAAGAATCAAGGACATTCGCCAAACATAGTTTTTTTGTCAGACGCAGGATTTTGGCCACCGCATGATGAAAAACTAAAGAAAAGTTTTCGAAACCCTAATTAATTTTAATTTAAGTACAAGTACAGAAATTGACGGATATTTTATTAGAGTTCAATTTAGCAATAGTCTTGACGGAATAACTCGAAAACAAAACCCACTTTTACGTACGGGTATACGTGTGTCTCTAAGTTGGAATGCATGTACAAAAGATGATCCTAATTAAATATTCTACAAGTTGAACAGACGGCGAAGTTAAAACATTGAAAACTTCCAGAGGAGTAGGGCACATACGTTAAATGCATTTAAATGCGGAAGAGCTGGCATACCAAAATTATCTTTGTATGTTTACCAGGACCAGATTTTAAAATTATTTCCGCGGAGGTAAAAATATGAAAGTTTTCTAGTGTATAAATTAACCTTGCAATAAATACATAGTAGTTGTTTGTAATTGCAAGCAGGAGAGAGAAGCTGCACAAGACTGAGACAAATGGCGACATCTCGTATCGGAGGCCAAGACTCATTTTGGATCGTTGAGCCATCGGAGTAAGTAAGTTGTTTGTAATTATTGCTTTAATTAAGAATCTTGCTTTGATTAAGAATCTCCGGTGATGAACCGATGAAAGTCATTGGTTAAAATCACCGGAGATTAATCGATTAATTAATAAAACTGCATTACTGCATGGTTATTCTTTATTTTTATTTTTGGTGGTAATACCTATTCGATATCCTTAACGTTATTAATAAATATTTATTTAAATGTTATCTACTCCGCCTCGCACTTAAGTTAGTTTTTTATCTTCATAAATATTTTTATAGGGTTGATTAAACGTGCAATGAATAAAAAGTGTTTAGAACCCAAAAAAAGTCTGACCAATAAATAAAAACATACGATTAGCTTTATTTAAATATGCTCCGGTAATTCACCGGAGAATAACCGGAGATCGCTCAATCACCGGTGAATTTAATCGGTTGTCAAAATCGCGCTCCGGTACAAACCACTAGATTATTATGTCATAATAGAGTAAGAAAAAGAGAGTGCACTTCTGTTTGCGCATATAATTTGCACTATTAAGTGTCATACATACCGATCTAAACGTTAAAATTGCTTGCGTAGGTACTTCTATTGCAAGACACTATGAAAAAATATTACAAGCGACTAATCGTGAACAGTGAACGCACATAACTCACTTACCGAAGCATTTTCTTTCAACACCTACAAAAAAATCTAAACTGGCGTATCTTCACCAATAGCAATGTAACGTTCGCGCGTCCGAACGGCAAAAGTGCATAAATTAGAAAAGTCGTAAATCCCCCGGAGGCGTTTTAATTGAAATCGCAGTAGTTAATTGAGTGAGCGCTGGCGAGTGGTGCGCATGCGTCTCCAGTGATTTATGCCAATCGCGCCTATTTATCGAGCCAACTCACGTCCGCACACCTGCATTTTCAGTATGCAAATTAAGGATGCATAGAACTGATATTATAAAGGGCTCGAATTGAAGTAGGCTTGTGTTGTTCATCTAATTTATTACTAGCTTTTGCCCGCTGCTTCGCTCGTGCTCCAACTTCCCTAACATGGGAGGGTTAGAAAGGGGCAAAAAGTAGCCTATGTTACTCTCCATCCTTTTCAACTATCTCCACTTAAAAAATCACGTCAATTCGTCACTCCGTTTTGCCGTGAAAGAAAGACAAACATACAAACAGACAGACAGACACACACTTTTCCATTTATTGTAGCATGGATTCATGGTTTCATTCTTAATAGTTACAGTAGATTTAATTTTTCACCCTAAATTCATCTCTTTCAGATGATGCTTAACATTTTGAAATGGTTTACTTCTTCACCTGTGCTCATTATAACCAATAGCTTCAAGATTAATATCTACTCTTAAATGTTATTAATTAAATATTAAACTTATCTCGTAAGACCCTTAGCGGTTACCTGACCTATAACTTAGTTTTTATCTATTATAAATAAAAAAAACCTTATATACCTAGACAACGATAGTTTTTAAGACTTTATCATAATTTATATCTAGAAGAAACGTTTAAAACTTTTATTTTCAGAAAATAGCCGTAGACATGTTAAGTATAATACACGACCGGTCTCGCTAGGCAGCGATATACTAATTTGAATAATTAATTCATTGCAATCAAACTATCGGCGCTAGCGCATAAAGCTATACCCACTCATCAGTTTCCACTATAATTCATATACACTAGAGCTGCCATACTAAACAACACATTCAGGATAAGAATTATTTCCTAGTTGAAATATAATTTCCAAAAAAATTGCTTAAATTTTAATAAGTGGTGGTACTGTACTAAAAATCAATAGTAGTAGTGTGGTTTAAAATCAATTTGTAAACCCTAATTAGCTACAATTATTGTAAACGCTGTATTATAACCTATAATTGCCAAAAATATTTAAATATTTGTTTTTATGCATTTTTATTTGTGATTAGTTTTTTCACACATAAATGTGTAAGTATTGCTGTTGGTGTATCTTATTTGGTTAAGTAAATGACTACTCTGTCAACCAAGAAGAAGGAAGATTTTTAGTCCTATATTCTAGGTCCTATGTCCTAGGAGAAAGAGACGATTGGTAACCCTGCACACTAGACCTATATACTGTGTGCATAAAGGCTGATGTCTGAATGAACAGTTAAGTCGCTCGACCAATCATGTACATTAAGTGTTGTAGCAATTAGGTAAGTAGCGGTCAGTTATCGCTGCTACGTACTAGCTACACATCAAAGTATACAAAATTGTTAAAGTTCTTCAATCGACTATCATCTTACTGTCATGCACATTAGGTTTAATATCAATTGAGGAAACATGACAGTTTGTGGTAACCTGATGTAGAGTTGACTGTTCTTAACTATCAACGCCACGTTAATTACTGTTTTATATTAATACATAATTATAATGCAATGAAAAAATCTAAAAAAACTGTACTTTTAAATAGCCATTTGTCCTAGGAGAACGGTATGATTGGTAACCCTGCACACTAGAGCTATACTGTGTGCATAAAGGCTGATGCCTGAATGAACAGTTAAGTCGCTCGACCAATCATGTACATTAAGTGTTGTAGCAATTAGGTAAGTAGCGGTCAGTTATCGCTGCCGGTTACAGGCACCGCGTGGGGACGTCTCCGCTTTGCATAAACGCTACCACGCCCCCAACCGATCAAATGTCACTTGTCTTGCCAGAACCAGGGATGGGAGTTGAGTTATTTTTTTAACTTGAGTCACTTTATTTTAAAGAAAAATTAGTATTATCAGCAAAATAACTGAAATATTTATTGCTGCTTTAATAAAATTGCTGACCGACAATTTATAGTAGTTTTAAGAGGTTTTATTTAGCTGACCTGTTAACACCCTTTTTTTTAATTGTATCGGGTTTAAGAGAGAGAGAGAGCAGTGTAAAGCGAAATTTAACCATCTAAACACCACCATATGCCTAGGTGACTCGATATTTTTTTGGTTATTTTGACTTAGTACATTTTTTACACTCAAATTATTATTTTTTTTCGATTACTTTAGACATACATTTTATGAGTAGATTTTGGACTTATGTCGCATCACTCGGTATGCCTTAGTGCGCAGTATGAAGTATGCTATTTTAATAAGCATGAAAGATTTTTACTGACCATAATTGCACGCCTGATTTTAATCATAAATGTTAATTAGCTTTTTTAATACAAAACATGTTGCTACAAATAAGCTTTTGAGTTTGACATTTATTTAATTTTGTTTAAGTAAGGGAAAATTAATTCTAGGGTGGACTATATGAAATGAAAATGCCAACTTTAATTTATGACAAAAAACATAATAACTATTAACATTTTATTACAAAATAAAAAGCAACGTACACTATAGTTCTGTTGAGACTTGCTCAGGTAAATCAAAACATTTTCAGTTTATTTTTTGCGCAATAGTGCAAATGCGACAACATTTTATAGAGTTTCTCACGTAACAATTAATCTAACGCAGTTAAGTGTGAAGACACACATAAATCAAAAGTCATGTTAGCTGTTTGTATTAGATTAATTAATATGAGAACCAGTCATAGTAACCCATTGATAGGAACTTCGCGACGTTAGTTATGAACTATTCATGATGACATGAAGACCAAAAAACTAAACTACGCCGTTTTATTTTAACGGGAAAATGCTAGTATACTGCTTAGGAATATAAACTGGTATTGTTTGAATAGTATTTCATTACCTATTATGAAATATATTTTTAATATAAAAGAACAAATGGCAATAAAAATGTCTTTATTCGTTTTCCATATCGTCAAGTTTAAAAAGCTAGCTAGGAGCTTTGTCAGCTTATATAAAAACAATTTGAGATATTGTATTTATACATATCACTGGGAACATCATACTAGAAAATCAGAATTTGGACTAGCTGAACAAGGATAAAAAATAATTGTCATATTAAAATAAAGACTGCTGTTTTTCTTATATAAAAAGGATTAAAATGGCATAAGTTTAAAATTTGCACAAAGTATGAAATGTCAGTACCGAGTTCTTCATCAAGTGGTCCATACTTTCTAATATAACCTAAATTGGACGCATTGCGCATCTAAAATCAACTCTACGCAACCGCCATATTGCCCATCGCGCCAAACCATTTAGCACGAAACACATAACAGTTTTTTGTGTCAAATATAATTGTCAATTTAATAGCTCATACGTGACCATAATATTGACAAACTAATGCAGACATTACAGTCCTCGCGCCAATAAAAATGCCGGCGCATCGTCCATCTCGAATCGCTTCAAAATAATCGACTCGGTTAATGGTACGTTCCAATCGAGCTCCAGATATTACGGCACCTACAAGTATGCATAAGACACCTGAGGTCCTAAAAAAACAATGCTAGTGTTATTGACGACTGGCAAACGCTATTAAACTAGACACCTGCAATCTTGCGTGCTTTATGCAATTTTTAAGCTTACAGAAGACCGCGGCGTGAAACTCCTGCGCTGCGTTTCATCGAGTGAGTGGGGTTACCGGAGGCCCATTTGGTGGGAAAGATTGGCAGCGCACTTGTGACTCTACTGGTATTGCAGGTGTCTATGGGCGCCGGCAATCGCTTACCATCAGGTGATTGGTGTTCTTAAAAAGTGTTGGTGCGGGAATTGAACCCGCGAACCAGCGTTTTAAACAACAGTGCTAAACGTCTTCTTTTTAATTCAAGTATTGTATTAAATAACTAGTGGCCCGCCCTCACTTCGCTTCGGGACCGTAATTCAGATATGAACCAATAGATGGCGCTGTGCACAATTACATCGCGCAAGCGTTTCGTGATTTCGGTTTACCTATAAGCCTTGTCGTTGTCTATAGAAGTTATCTCTTTATAAATAGTATAGAAGATTAAAGTATTGAATGAAAAATTGAGTTATTTGACCTACAACTGTTTAAAACTCGGGGTGCCAAAATGTCAGGGGCCAGTGGAACACACCGGGTTAACTACAGGGTTTTATGACGCCACAGCGTCGTAAACCAATAAAATAAAAGTTGGAAGCGCGAACAAGCCAATAGATAATGAACTTTTATGGTCAGTTTTACAACGGCCCCACTGTGATTGTAAGTGGCAAGTCGTAAATGGGTGTAGCTTACCTCCGCGCATCCGACCCTCGGTATATTGTTATTGAGTACGTTATAATTTGATTGTTATTAAATTATTATGGGTACTAGAGCGAGATATACGTATCACGTTATGAGATCCTTTTGACTAACACTGCGGTACTTCCCATTGAATAGTATAATGCAAACATTTAAAAGATTAAAGGACTATGTAGCTACATTCATATGACTTGTACTTTGTTCCCATTATCGAATGCCCCATTGGCGAAGTGTCTATATCAAACATAAAATCTAATGGCATGCGGTAGAAAATATCATTCATTAATAATTTTTAGATGAAATATGACATCAACTGCCACAAGTTTTGACTCAAGTATAACGCTCAGTTCCTTTTAAAACCTACTGACCATTTTTAACATCTTATGTCTTATGTAAATAAGATAAAGGTTGCTATCACACTTATGACTCCACTAGGGATGCAGGTTTTTACGGGCGGCGGCAATCGTTTACTATCAGGTGATCCGTATGCTCGTCTACCACCTATCACATAAAAGATTCAGAGCTTCAGGTTAGGGTCCTTATGTATCAAGTTAATTCGTACCGACAACCACACATCAATATACCTATACCTACAAATGTCTTCAATCGATTCTCGTCTTAATTCCATACAGGTTAGGTTCAATATAAATTGAGGTGAGTAATTGTAATAACGTGTACAATCAAAATTGTATTTTATTTTATTAATAAAAGCAATAAATATAGAAAACCAAACAGAATTTTGAAATATAACCGTTCCACAGACCTTTTAAACTCTATAATTGGAAGGGATCCAACGGAAAATAATGAAAACGCGAAGCATTATAATACGAAAATTATGGTTCTATAAATTCAGAATAGAATGCTGTAAATATGACATTCTATGATGACAGGTTTAGTGCATTTAGTGCGATAGTGCATTTATAAAGGAACCTAAAATGTCACGGAGATCACCTGTACCCAGAGTTTTCAGCCAAGAGGATTCTTGTCATTAGATATGTCTTTCTAGTGCTGCAAGTCATACAATAACAGAAAAGGGATTATACATACCTATTTACATATTAACGTATGAGTTCAGTTAGTAGGTATAGGTAGTTCAAAGGATTGTTAAAAGTTATTCCTTTTAAAAAACGTTTACTTAATCAATAGCTAGTTACAGGAATTTATTTATATATTTGCATGAAATAAACCAGTGAACCAGTGGACGAGACAGTAAATTCTATGGATTTTATAAAGTTCATCTTTTCGATTATAAGAGAAATAAACAATATTTAATTATATACTGTGTAATAATAGCCCTGCCCTGAGTATAGTATATTTTGTCAATTAGGTATAATATACTCAGGCCTTAAATTGTAATTATGCTAGCTACATAATAGTGGTAATCTTCTCACTTGATTTCAATTTAAAAAATATAATGTCTTTTGATAGGAGAAATAGAACAATAGAAGTTCATTTAGGTTACAAAGATTTATATTTGGCTACATACTTAGTAGCGCGTTGTACTTTTTAACCAATTTGTCATTTTAGGTTAACAAATATACAATTGGATACTGACATTCAAGTCCTAATAGCTCTCCAAAATGTATATTTATGAATATCATGTTAACAAATCTAATAACTAATCCAAACTTTGTTTATCACCCGAGTTCTATCGGATCTACAATGTACAATACATTACTAACTGCGAATAACGATATTGTATATGCTAACTATATTTAGTGGGGACAATAATTTCAAAATGGAGAACAATTTTATTGGGGTTAACTAGATAACGACTAAGGGTTTGTCGTGTTTATAAACGTTCATGTAGTTTATTGGGTTAGTCATATAATGCTCGATAGGGAAGTTGGAAGGGAAAATTGCCCTTTATGGGAAATTTCGGGTATTTTAGAGATGTGATTTTTAAGTGTACCTATATTTAAATGATGTATGTGTATGTGACAATGAAACCACATAATGTTATGTCTAGTTTGATATAGAAAACGAGTAGAATTTCTACAAAAGTTGGGTATACTACAACTATACTAATAATAATAGGTAATTGTGCCCGCGATATGCCCTGAGTGTCGTATTTATTACCAAAATTTACATTGGTCCTTCGAGCCGGATTTCCATAATGGGTACTGTAGAACTCAGGGCCATCAAGGGTGATTGGTTATTTTTGATGTGACAACCATGACGTTGAAGTTGGGCCTTAGTCTAACAGAACGCCATCTAGTGGATTTTTCACACTCGATACTCCCTATTACGTTATTGGCCTAAACAAAAAAAAATGTTTTAAGTACAAGACAACGTATGTACAAAGTAACAACCAAGGTCCTACAAAGTAGGTTCTGCAACAAAAGAATATGAAAATTTCTTCTATTTTGACCAGTTTACCTCATCCGGTTCATTCCACATTTGACTATTGTCTACTTTGAATACAAGAAAGGAGTTCAAACAGTGCCACCCTAGGGACACGACTTCCCAACTACAAGGCACAGTACAGTTAAAAGAGTCGTGTTCGGAAAGCCAGGCCAGGTCGGGTGAAAGATACTATCTCCTTGCACGAAGTATCCTCGGCTGGTGTTACTCAGATTTGACCCCTAAGTCCCACACGATTAGGACCACACCCCGGTAAGGGTGTACGTGTAACGACGTGAGCTATTAAAGCACTTTGGAAGCAGGTAATAAAGTTTACATTGCATTGGTAATTGAATGTTTGAGATATTGCGCTGTCGGGTTTTAGAGAGCAGAGACCAAAATAGTGGAAAACGGTCGGGTTGAATAAACTTTTTCGAATAATTTTGTTTGTCAATAACAATGGTCAATGGCCTGTGGAGAGCCATAGTTCAAAATGAGAATAAGTCAAAAGTTCATTTATTTTATTTCAGTTAGGAAATATTTTTCCGCTGTAAACACAACTTTGCAGATTTTTCATGGTTTCCTGCTAGTGCTGAACTTTAAACAGAAACATGAAAGGTAAATCATGTGTCGTTTTAAACAATTACTAAAATTACATACTATCAACAAGAATAAATATTAATGGGCATTTACGCGCACAGAAAGGGGGTACTTAAAAGCAACGCGAATTATTTTGAAAAGAATTGTCTATTTAATTTTATCTAAATAAACTTAAGAAAACTTAACGAAATTATACCTGCGTTTTATCTACCTAGACTTAAATAATAATATGTTCATTGACTTCTTGAAACGCGCTAAATTAATGAAAATCTTCTTCGGCGTTACCTACTACGCCTACTTACTAAGTTAAAACGATCTAGACTTAAAAGCCAATTTATCGATAGGCATAGATCAAAATAGCTGAAACCTTTCACAGTGTATTTACACAATAAGTATATCCTCATTTAAAATCTGTTTAAATAAAACATAGCCTAGCGGTGCAATGTACGGTACTGCAGGCCGTCGTCCAGAGATCTCTCATCTCTGTATACTGGAGACCGGACTGCGCACGAGTACATAATGATATATAGCCGCGCGCCGCCCGCGCACCGCACCGTATTCCTTTTATCACAAACAGGTTCCAGGAGCCTTATAAAATTGCAATATTTTAATAAGATACCGCCGCTGAATATCAATTAATTTTAATAAAAATAAGAACGTCAACGCATTGATTAATCGGTCATGCATTATTCAAGTATTCATCTAATTAAACATGAACGTTCCATGTTCTACCCGATATTGTAATAGCCCCGATTATATGAAAATTGAGAGGGAGTTATGCGAACTATGGCATTATATGTATATTTTCAGCCTGCAGCGAAACGGGTCCAGAAAATCTATATTATAGTAAATTGCCTTAGTTTTGTGTGGCTAAAACGAGTAGGTACTGATGTTGAGTTATAGGCTGATCAAATTGATTTAAGTTGGAAGTTATTGGTGAGAAATTCTAGTACATACTCGTATGTTGATGGTTAAAAAAACTTATTAGGACTTCGTAAAGGGATATGAGTAGTGAAATGCGCGAATTATCGGCGAATATATCGAGTTTTTATCCCGCCATCTGCCTCACAGTGTATGTTTTAATTAAGTGAGAAACGTTGCAGGGGACTGGTTGTTATGTCTAATTGAAAGCCTCATTGGCTACTGGAGTCATTATTTTCTGTTTGTTGATGGCGAACATATTCGCATAAATGAGTAATTTACCGTGGCTCTTTAAGGTGGCTCTTTGTGGCCACTGAGTTGGGGAAATAAATCGACCTTATTAAGTAATGTATCAAGTAGCATTTCGGGATAATTGCGTAGGTAATTAAAAGTGGAACGGTGAACAGTCGTTTCTCCGACATTGATGTTAAAACCATTTTTTTAGACATGTGGCTAAATTGTTAACAACACCCATTCACTAAATTGCTGCTCACTGTTAAGTGTATATTGAAATTACGGACCTCGTTAGTTACTTCATTAAAAGCTTAATTAAAATTGTTTAGGACCACTTGTGACCTTTAACTTATTTTTTTTTGACTCCACATGTGAGTAAATAAAATGAACTATTAACTATCTATACTATTATATCAATATATTATGTAGGTATAAATATTATAGAAACGGTACACTAAAAGAAGTACCTACATGACATTAAAAAAATATGTAAGTAAGTATGTCAGACGAGATGGTAAAAAACTTAAGTTTTTAAAACTGGAATGCGAAAGGTCAACTCATAGTACAACTTATTGAGTCATTACAATATCTATAGACATCTCTCAATCTAATATAAAGCCTAAAGCCACAAACAAAAAACAACAACGATCATGTCGGCTAAACACGCCATTAAAGTTAAAATTAGAATAAGACTACCTCAACTTTGCCTCGTTCGATGAAGACATTCAAAATTCACATCCCGCGATATACTCATGTCGGGTCGACCAATAATTTTTCGTATCTGCTAAATAATTATCAGCTATCGTTTATTGGCAGGTTGGGTCCGAAGATGGCCGCCGAGTACGGACAGCAGGGGAGGCAAAAACGCATCGATCATTTTTATATTACATTCTTTTGAATTAAATATCTCAACTTTGCATTTCATAATTAAAAATGCTATAACTACTTACAGTGCTACATTTAACACGCGATCGTTGTTTGTTTTGCTTTTGCATATAACCTGTAGGCTGATGTAAATTACGTATTTGTGGCTGATAAAGAGAGTCATCACGAATTTATGATGTGTTTAAATTACAATAAAATTATAACCTTTATGATAGTATCTAATCGATTGTAAGTAATTATTAAAAAAATGCGCTGGCGTATTTTTGAACTATTAGTTTGGTTGGCAATCCAGAGTAGAAATATGTGAAATCATCTGGGTACGATTGCATGGACTTCGATTTATATTATTGTAGGTATAATCTTGTCTTATATTATGTAATAATAGATTCTCATATTAGAAAACATAATCTAAAGAATTTCATCGGCGAGCATATTTCTTTCTTTTAACTTCAATAGTTGTACATTTTAATTTGGAACTTTGTGTGTGGCGAGTCGTATGTTACTAAAATCTATAAATCTTCTGAAAGAAGTAAATGTCAGTATATTTTTAATTAATTCAATTAGTGCTGCTTATTGTCAGGTGGTCTGTGTAAACCATTTCTCACAGACTAGTTTTTGCTGTTATAAGTAAACGTTTGCTTGTCACCATGATTATTTAAAAGTACAAACACGTTATCACATAACCATTTTTATACAAGATCTTTCTCCATAAGAGACTGATATTGGATGTAGATGGTTTAAGATAAGTAAGATAATTTTTTACTCGTCCAAGCCCCAAGATATGAGATTTAAATACTAATTTAACTCGTTGACGCGTACATATAATGCTATTCAGCATTTCTTAACAGGAATATCTCAACTGAATAGGTAGGAGGAATCCGAGAAATGTTTTTGTGCTGTCGGTACACCGTGCGGCGCGGAATTCAGTTTTTAAGGTTCGTTTGACTCTTTAGCAGCCTTATACGGCGTCCGAGATGAAACTGACTATAGTCAATCCAATTAATAGTTCCCACCAAGCGTTCGGCGAGTCAATGAAGTCATTATGCATGCTTACGAAATATAAAGGCCTCGACGACCGCACATTTTTTTTCAACGTCTATTAAGCACGTGGTCACAACACTTACAGCTTGTTAGTTAAAAAACGTCACTAGGTCTACTACCAATTCACACTAAGAATTGTTTACGATTATTACTATCAAGCTGCATCGTGTTATTAGCCAGGTGCGGAGACAAGTCAAGTAGTGAAGACGGCCGGGAACATCAAAGTTTAAATTAAAACATTGCAAAACGGAACACAAGTCTCGCTTGGGCGATTTCAAAAATGGCGTCGCTGGACTGGTGACGAGTGAGTTTTTCGCGGCCGTCTCCACTCGATAAATAATGCCTGCGGTGACTTTGACAAAAACTTACCTAGTCTTGTCCGGCGGTCGGCGGCGCGCAGCCCCTCTACGGCGTCGCACACTGCCGGTTTTTCTGCCCATTCCGCGGGCGCCAGCGCTCCGCTAACCGCACTTCCATCAGACGTAACCCTAACTATTTACACGGCTACCACCTAAATAATAACTACTTATATTTATGGCAATTTGTTTAACTTCACCGACTATTAAAACTGCAGGAACACGATCACGTAATACACTATACTTATGCGAGAGTATTGAAGGATTAGATGGCGCGGAAGGTTATTCTGTTTCACACACGAGTCCGTTATAGCGGATAATTAATTTAACTTACGACTCTTTACTTAGCTTTATGGGTACGAGACCGAGTCTCTTTGGTAGGCATATAATTTGTACAATACAGTTCGTCTCGCCGGCCGTGACACGCACGTAACTCAAAACGCACTACGATACCTACTCTATTTTACACGGAAGAGATTCCTACAAATTGCACTGGTTTCCGAACGCCTTCGACGATTGCGAATTAAATTATAAAAATCAATATATAAAACAACAATTAAAAACAAAACCCGAAACACAAAAATAATACGACCCGTTTCTAGTCTAGCATTTAACAGTTTATTGTTCGTTCAATCAATTGGAAAACATTGTGTCTAGTTAAAAATTAATTTAAAAAAATAATAATCACAACAACCGAACAACACTTATTAACGAAAAATAATTACAAACAATTTACAAAACACAAAGCTAGGGAGTGTTCGGCGGACGCGAGATCCAGGTGAGAGATCCAGGGGTTGGACCTAGACGCCTAGTGTTCGGGGTGGCCTTGCGCCGCCGCGGCGGCCGCCGCAGCCGCCGCCGCCGCCTTTTGCGCCTGCGCCTGTTTCTCCTGCTCGTTTAACTCCTTTATAGCCTGTATCTCTTTCTTTAACTTCATCCGCCTATTCTGGAACCATATTTTGATCTGTCTCTCCGTCAGGCACAACGCATGCGCCATCTCGATGCGTCTCCTTCGCGTGAGGTAGTGGTTCGTGTGAAACTCCTTCTCTAACTCTAGCGTTTGATATCTAGTGTAGGTTTGTCGTCCTCGTCTTCTCAGGCCGTTCGCTCCTGCAAAGAAAAAGAACAGATGTTAGAGGTCGTTGACTCGTGCTAAGTGATTTCAAGTGGGTACTTAAAAGTATCGGTGGGCGCTTTAATGCATTTGAATGGGTCGGTTGTCGCGCGGCTTAGCTCAAATGACGTTACAATTGGAGATGACGACAGCTTCATTTCGTTCAAACGTCGATGTTGATGCACGGCCGGGGCAGCCTTTGGCGCGCCGACCGACCGCTCAATACTACTTGCAAACTTGATTAAGAAACATAAGCAAGCGTGGGATTGTATACGAATTGCATGCTGATATCTGATCCGATAGCATCTTCGGAACATTTTTGTACCACCGACGTGGTTTAGGCGAGTAGTGAGCTTCGGTGTCGGAAATTTTTCGTGAAATAAATTAATCTCGCGTGAGCATTCTGCTTTTGAATTTCTTTTGAATTGGTTACAGGGAATTCGATTGGCGGCCACGATAAATGGAGGCCAAAAGCCCGGCTTGCGAAAATTCGACCGGCTATGACGTAGGGCTGCTATCATACTAAAATTTCGTTTATTTATGTAAATTTTGGTCCCTATAAATAAAACATTTTAATCAATATATAAACCAATAAATATGTAGTCAAGATGTGCTAACACGAAAAATATTAGCATCTTATTTAAATTATCATAAGCATGATGTATGTAGTTTGTAAAACTTTGACATCATTAAGTGTTTATGGTGTGGTAATAATGAAGATCATATTACATTCCCATAAAATAATTTGTATAATGGCTATAATAGTTTAAGCTTGCATAATTAAAAAAATATACCTGTCGATAATAGCTCTAATATACCTTCTGACCTCTTGTCTATTCGCTATTAAAACTACTTTTGTAGTAGAACTTAAAAATATATTCGATAATGAATTTCGTTTCATATAGTTACACAAAATCACAGGTAGGTTGGTTATTTATTCCATCTGTCTTATTATATAATATTGAACCAAATCGGATGAATAAATTTGAAAGATGTGGTAACGTTTGATCGTACGTAATAGAAAAGTCTGTAGGCAGAAACCTAATCATATCCGTAGAGCCAAAAGTTCAAAACAATTAAAATTGGAGTACCTACGAATAAGAAGACGAAAAAACATCACTTAAATAAGTAAATGTTTAATTAGATAGGTAATTGGTGACATTCGTATGTCTTGACAATCTGGTATTTAAATACTTTACACTATATCAAGTCATCGCTACTGTATGGGATTAGGCTTAAAATCATCACGCTTGCCTAATGCGGATTGGTGATCAAAAACTAGAGTTATTTTCGAAACATTAGAATTATATTTTTTGGCTCAACCTAGGAATCATGCCCCAGATCACGGCCCGGTACTTACATAAACTACTAGACCAATAACAAGGTGTTTACCAAATACTTTAGCCTTATTATTTATAAGTACATAACCGCAGCAGCCCTGCAGTATCTTGACCCCAGTACATACGGGATCTGAAGTTCGTTGCGTGCCCCTTAATGTATACCTTCAGCCGCGGGACTGCCCGGCTTTCCTCTTTTTGCTGCCCCAGTACTCTCTCAATAAGTACATTATACCTTCATTTAATGAGATACTTAACTCTTATGTCAATGCAGTAAAGTTCATATTTCAATGAGATTTTATAGTTAGTGACTGTACCAGTTTTAACGGACACGAAATTATATTTCGAGTTTAAGAATCACGTTTAATAAGTGTAAAAGACGGTTTGCAGAAGTAATTTTGCGGTTGACCATTATGTAGAACTTTGGTGAAAGATTTCTTTTTTGTGCAGTAAAGACTTTTTTCGTTTTTGAATACAGTGTTAATTTTAATAGTGGGCCTTCCCTTCACTTCATTGCGGGACTTAATTCTTCTATTAGTTACCAATACCTGGATATCCCTGGGTGCCGATTACATCGCGTCTTTTCACGCAATAACTAATTAAGAACTCAAAAAGTCTCAATTAAGAGTGTCTCCTAAAACACGTGTAACCTTTAACTCATAAATATACAAAGTAATACTCATACAATCACGTGATAAAATTAACCCACTCAGACCCACTCGAAAAACACATTGCACCGAAACAAAACGATACACAAATAAACGGGAATCGAACCCGCGATCGGCCCTTCACACGCGCCCGCCGAACAATTTAATGCCTTCATTTACTGAAGTACCAGGGTTACATGGGAATGCTTAGATAAATAGCTTTAATGGGCTGATGTTGCAGGATTAGTGGTGGAATGGTAGGAAGAGAACTTTAATGAATTCTGGAGCCACTCCCCAGTTGACTTCACGAAGTTTCTCTTTGGTTGGTGAAAAAGATTTTCAGAAAAAGAAAGAAGTTACGACCTAAAGTTGTACTCTTAAGAAATGCCCCATGCTGTTTGGTGGTAAAGATTGTGTCTAAATACCACTTTGGTTGCAGGCTTAAATCACCTGCTTATGTACTCAGTATGGAAGATGAATCCGTCCTTACTTCTGAGGGAATATAAAGCTACCGATACCGTCACTTTGACCGAGCTCTTCGCTATCCAAACTCGTTAAATATTTTGCTTTCGGTTTGAAACTCAGACACCCAGGGCTGATGCCTTAAACCCACACGTTAAGAATAAAGTAAACTAATGTGACATCGCAAAGGACATTGATGTTCTCCCATACAAAGTTAGCCTCAGGACCGATGGCCTTAATAGGTACTTAATGTGTTCTAAAAAATGCATAATCATAATCATTTTTCTTACAACATTAGTGCCAACCACGTGTTAATATATCCTGGTTACTCAAAAAACTTGACAAAATAAGCAAGATGCGATATTGCTAGAAGCCAGAGAAAGCCAAGCAAAAAATACGTACATAACTCTGGACCTTAAAACGTCCCTCCTCTCGGCCATAATTTAAATTACCCTCACGGACTTAAGTGCAAGGTATTTAATTATTAACAAAAATTCTCCAAGCCCGTGGTTAATTGAGTGATACTAATTGCCTAAGCCGTAAGAGTCTGGCGTAAATATTGAGAGACCTTTTTCTACTATACGTTGTTTAAGAGATTAGACCGTAGCAGTGTTTATGGTGATTAGTTGAGAAGTGAACTCGGTTAATGGGCGTAATTGAGAAAATAAGAGCCTTTGGTGGAGAAGAAAGAATTGTCGAAGGAATTTCAGTTCGTATACGACATTTTTTACATAGCGGACAGCCCAGTAAATAAGACGTTTTTAGGACCAAGTATATTGGATCACCTCAGCCTGATGATAAGCGAAAGGAGAGCCCACGTTGCAGTTACAATGGACGCGACTACGCTTCTGTTCACGCTAAACTAAAAGATGCATCAGATACGTTAAATATAGATAGGCTCTTATCTTAAAGATGACCAGGTTTCTTCATCTTTACGGGAATACCACTGATGGCATCTATGTAGTTTGACTATTAAAAACGTAAGATCAATAATGCCGCAAATCTATTCCTGCCTTTGTAGATACTGATACCAATAACACCAATGGTGGTGTTATTTCCCATGGAATCAGATCGACAATACGTAATCAATTCTAAATTTTTTTTCTTTCAAATATTATACAATGTGGGTACATCATTTGTACTATAACAGATAGTGTGAGAAAATTTTCTCATTTAATTCATTATGAAATTAATTTGTATTTTGTAACTAAAATAATTTTGACAGGCCTTTCAAAATTTAAAGAAAAGTAATTTTCGTTTACTAATTTAATTTCCAAAAAATACATTCTAAGCGCCGTAAAACAAATACAATTTTTAGTTTGATGGCATATTGTGACAGTACATTTGTACAAGTGTTTGACACTCGTAAGTACACTCATATCCTTATCTCTACACCACACTGTCCTCGTTACCAAACAACATGGCTTATGTCACAATCGCATGCAAACAAAAATGTCCCCACATGTGCCACCTAATTAGGAACACATCCAGTGTCAATTTACGCCTTGTAAATTCACCTCAAAATCTTGAGTGCGCCATAAAAGCAATAAGCATGACACAAATGGCTTCATTAAGACCATGGGCGGGGTTTGCGGTGGCAAAAAATACGTGAAGTGTGACCCGCGCCTTAATAGGTATATAATGGTGTCGAATGTTTCCTCTAAGGGAATCTGGCGCATGTCATCTGCGTGTGCGCGCGTTTCCGGAGGGCGGGTATCCTGTTTCTGATAGATCGGTGGCAATGCAAAAAAATTTTTTTTTCGCATTAGCATTGAAATATGATATAAAGGCGGCATACATAAAGAAGGTAAAATGACTCTAAATCTAAAATTTAAGTTCGTCCTAGTTAATAATATCTATTCGTGTTATGTTTTGTACGTTGAACAAAACAGTATCTTAACCTAATATAACTCTTTTGCATCGAAATTCTTTGTTTTCCATACACGTTTAACTCTTGATGAAATTATGATGTGGAAAGTTCGGTAGATAAAAAAAAGATAAATTTATTTTAAGAGTATGCACGTTATTGTTTGTTAATTGTGCGCTTGTGTGATGTACCAGTATGCATATGACCTAAATTACAATACCAAGCCTATAAAATACAGACTTATAAGCATTCAAAACCTGACAATGTGTGTTCATTGATACAGAACATCCGAACAAACAATCGTAAAATGTGTTCCGTCATAAAACAAGCAAATCAACCACAGTAAAACTGACCCGTAAAAATTTGACTTGAAAAGAAAAAGACAAAGAACACTTCCACGGAAATCGGTCGGGTCCTTCCCAAGATTCCGTACGAACAAGTGTCACCAACCCGTTCTGCAACACGTGCAAACAAAAGAACCTTGGCCCCCCCTCCCCCCCCGCCGACGACAAAAGGATTGCGCAAGTTATATTAGTCGTAAAGAATTTAGGACTAAGATCTATAGCTTGTAAACCGCCCTTAAATCTCAATGGTCCCGCAATTGCGGGGGACATTCGAAACAACTGTTGTTTGCTCCAACGTTTTAATTGTTACTAATTCGTAAAACTTTTCCACGTGATTTACAACTGTTGTTTCTGTATCGGCGGCTTTGGTCGCAATTTTTAACACACACTTCCCGTATTGTTGACACTCGTAAATCGGTTTAACGACTTAAATGGACCATTCATTTTTTTATCTTTTTACGGCAGGATGTCCAACATCTGGGAAGGGTAGGGAACTCTAGGAGCTGTGCCCCGGTTGGCTGGATGTGGCTAAGTGATTCCGTTTGCATATTTCGAGGAAGGGTCGCATTAAAACGGATCACGTCCTCAACTGCCCACGCGCACAATTTTCTTCGATAAAATTATGTAAAGTAGATATTTGCGCGCCGTGTCTAATGAGGCGAATTAAGATAACATACAGTGTTTGAGCTTGCAACTCGTTTTGCCAGTCAATAAATGTGTCTAGGACTTGTCCAGACGGGCTGCGACAGTTATGTGTCTCCTGTATATAATTTTTCGTTATTTATAGCTCCAGCGAGGTCGCTTTGTACGCATTATGCAAGTTACATAATACCTATTCGATGACATACATGCGTGCTGAGGTTGTCTCGGGTTTATTATGCAGTTGTGAAATTATGAGTCGTTTGATTGGGGTATAGGTCGCACTGCATGTTATTAAGGAACGATTTGTAATGAGGTTAATATGACCAGACCACCAGACAGATTTTGATCGACGTAATTGCTAGTCAAATATTAAACATGCATGTACAAGAACTGAACATGATAGAACAGAATATAATTCTGTGTACATATTTTTCTGGACAAGTCATTACGGTAAGTCATGTAAGTCGTTAAGAAAGACACCATGTAAGTAAATAAATGACAAGAGAAACCTTTTAATAAGCAAAAAACTTGGCTGAATGTTTCCAGAAAAGATCCCCTTATAAGTAGAGAAAATTATGAAACATGGAAAAATTACAGTCGGTGTCAAATTAAACGCAATATTAAAATGAAATACGAGGTGAAATCTGGATCAATCTCAGTGTACTTTCGCAAATTTTACCATAAAATAAGGCAGTCACGAGAACTGAACGGTCCATACATAATAAATGCAGTACATAACGACCTAATAATATGACGCATTATCTTTGCGCATGTTCAAGTTTTTTGTTTCCGAAAAATTATCATCTCATTTCCCCCGATTGCGGCTTTAATGGCGGCATCGGAATTTCCCTTATTACATATTCGCGGCCAATTGGCCACAGTGTATAATAATAAGTCAAATTGGTAACTCGAAATTACGTAATTGCATTTGCGAGTGGTGAGAAGATGGCCGAATGCCGAATTTCTCGTTCGCTCGTCTGTACGTAGCTGTGTATGTGGGTGTACTACGCCCAGCCTCCTGGGTGGTCCAAACCTCTGATGTAAGGTGGGTTATATGTTGCGTGTGTGGTGAGTCCGCTCTCATATCTGTGAGCTATGTAAAATAAGAGCACTTGGTAGTATCAGTGCTCGCCTTAATTAAAGCTGTGAAGAGAGTCAGCAGAAAAAAAATTGCACTGATTTGTGAGAACGATTTCAGGGGTTTGCAAAAAAAGTAATTTTATGGTTCTTTTCTTTTCTGATTATTTACATTTTTAAAAGTTTTTTTGTAAGATTTTAGGAAACACTATTTTCGAATTGACAAAAAATATTTGCCAAAGATTGAAAAAAAAAAATCCGTCTCAAAATACAGTCTCTGAACAAAAAATGTGTGTTCGTTAAAATGCAACATGTGCTTATCGTTATCATAATAATACCTGCTATAATTTAAATGTATATATTTATCATAATAATAACAACTATTAAGCAGCCACACGCTTAATGCCATTAGGTGCTCTTAGTTATGTCGCGATCATAAAGTCCAGTCGTAAATTACAATCAATTTACTTTTATCCAATACTAAAGCTATAAAAACATGGTCTAAGGCGGCACGTCAAAACTATTAAACGACCAGATTAAATAGATACTCGGGTAAACGAAGTTTCGTCACATCTCAAGATCTGAATAATTTGGTTCCTTAGGGCGTTCAAATTCGAGAAGGCCACTACAAAAACTATTTAACTTTGGAGCACGATGTTTCCTTTGCTGTAATTAATCTTTATCTACAAATAAAATAATTCGTTCCTCTGTTTGGTTATTTCAATGTGGTGATCCGTCTCCTCGTCTGCTACCTATTATATAAAAAAACTTGTGTTTAAATGTTCTTTGCTGATATTTTTTAAATGTGTAACCATGATTCCGTTGGTCTGGTTCCGTTGTCAAAAAGTAGCGCAAGTCAGACGACTGCAATCGCTTCATTGTAACTTCCAGACTCCCCAGATCCAGAATCATGGTCTCAACGTACCCCGGGCTCCATAGCGACAGATTTGATGCACGCTAAGAGGAGATGTCTATTGTCTTTGGTTAGACTAAAGACCGACATAGCACCCACCCTAGTCTGTAACCCAGCGTAATTTTAATAGACGTCGAAGCCGCCTCCAGCCAATCAGTCCGCTAGATGTGTATCGACTTAAGGCCGCTTGTTATCTCAAAAGCACATATGAATAATACATCACTGGTACCCGGCGAGGTACGCACTCTTAAATTGGCAGAGCTTAATTGACTGAAAGGTTGAAAATGAAACACGGTAAGGTTTGCCGGCCACTTTTTATGCCCACCGTACCTGATGGACCGCATAACGGAATCAATTTAAATTGGTTATAAGAGATTGCGCAAGGGTAGGCTCAGAAATCAACGTCTGGATTTTTGAGTTTTTTTGAAATGAACATTTGACTTCGAAAAAGTGGAAGATCATAGACATGGTTGAAAGATTATTTCCATAAGAATTCTGTACTGCAACCACTTTAACTATTTTTTGGCAAAGACCTCTTCCAAACTCCTCCCATGGTCTCTGTCAGTTGCCAGCGCTTGCCAATTTTGCTTGTGGTGGTCTAATATTCGTTACAATAAAGTAAAAAAAAGTTTTGAAATCATTCACAACATATTGACTGTACCTACCGATACTTCTGATAAGAAATTAATCTTATATATTTTATAACATTTCTATAAAAATATAGTACAGCAAGGTTGGAATTTGATGGCGAGACTGTTCCGTTTTATGTAGACGTGTTCTGATATTCTTATAAATAAAGAGCGAAAGTTTAATCTCAAATCTAGACTATTCCCTAAGGCTAATACTATGGTACACTGAACAAGGGCTGGGTCGGACTAGCTTAATTAAAAACTAATTAGGCCTAGTTTCCAATAAGGCCAGTACACAACAAATCCATCGCGATTAAACTTCGGCCACAGCCCTGGGCGGGCGAGTCTGTTCCCCGCCTTAATTAGCGAGAAGTACTTGTTCAAATATCATTTGCTTAACTTCTTTATTAGGTCAGCACTAAAGAGCTTCTTTTTACCACAAAAAAATATTTAAATAGAAAACCACTTCTAGTCACTTTAAAATTTTTCAGACTTACACGTTACGTATCTAACAACGACCGAGGAACAGTGAAAATAGAATACCTATTATGTAATTATGACTTTGATTTAACAATTAAAATACAAAGAAATGATTATACAAACAGCACAGTACCGCATGGACCACAAATTTTGAACATGCACATACAATGTGCCATACCTTTACTTGGAACACTAAAAATGCAATGATTAAGCCACAAGCCACCTCCAATAACAACCTTCGATCTGACCCAATCGAAACGTTCAAAATTCCATGTATGTATTTAATATGACGTGAAGATAGCTATTAAAATAATTGCTCGACGTACATGCCACGAAAAATGAGGCATTGAAAAACCTTCTCCGAGGCGTTCCGCTGATGAAATTATCATTTTTGCACGGCAAAATGGCATCGCTCAACCTGGTTCTTTTTTCTGGTTTACCTAGATGATTATTTCGAGAAGCTGTATAATGCAAATTGCTAAATTACCTCTCGCAAGATTGACATTGCTGAAGCCATGTCGACAACGAAAACATGTTTACGAAAACTTGTACTCGTACTCCCTTTTATATTGAAGCATGTTTCTTCCACTCCAATAAACCACCTCATTGATCGGTAAATAAATGGACCCCAGAACAAAAGTCGAACCCTTTGGATGTCACTTTTCGATATATCGGTCCGATATTAGCCCATAGATCAGGGTTGAACGCAATAAAAATTGAACGTCCCCAGTGGATTAGGACAAACCCTGACGTATGTGACACGTGAAAGCCTCGGACTTCCTTATCCAGGGGGAACAGCCAATCCTATTTCAAAATCAATTTTGGACAGCACTTAAAACACTAATGCGTGCGTGAGACACGGATGACACTCGGAACAGGCGCTACGTCCATTAATAAGATAGATACATCAGCTGTTACTTCATATTAATGGCGCTATAAATCAATAATAGTCTCATATTAAATAGGCCGTGGTGCGAATAATTCACACAATACATGAACATCTATATTCGGGGGCGCGTTGTACAAGTACAAGCCAAAAATAAACATATCCATTCACGCAAATAATTTTAACACAAAGCAAGCACTGGAATCGACGCTAACAAGATGCAGCTGTTGCGATCTCTCAAACGGAGTTCATTTTGAAAAACTCGTTGGAGTTTTCGAAAATAGAATATAAAATGTGTCACTCCTTCCCAAATAAATCAGCTGTGATTAATGGTATCCAAGTTAGGAACGGAGCCCGCGTGACGGGCTAGGCGCTCATTGGGTGGCGGGGCCGCCATATTGCTACGGGCTTGTAGCTGTCAAACTTTGAAATATGGCCGCTGGCTTTCTCTAGTGCGCGCCTTGTCTTAAAATACCCGACTAAATTAACCGGACCATGAACATGAAATCGCAAATGGAGAATCGCCCTCGCAAAAAAGGCCATTGTGTAAAAGAAAATTTTATTGCCGAAAAAAGGTGGGCCTTTTTTTCCGTGGTGCTTTTTGAAAAATTGACTTTTTGTTCTCGGTGTGTAAAATTTTAATGCGTTTTTAGTATCGGAGATAAAACTTTTGATTTATATTTTGACACTTTAAGCCAAAACATTTGGTTTTTTGTTAATCCTTAATTTATTGGTATTATAAATATTGCTTATGACGTGTGACCAATGACGATGCCTTGGTAATTCATATTATTTTTAACATTTAACTTGAAAGAAGAAAAGAAGCTACTTTAGTTCTCTTTTCTGTCGCAACGCTCTTGTCAGAGCGGTCGTGGTCACGTAGAAGCGTCTTTATTAAAGGGAGACACAGTTTTCCTCACGATCTCTCGCCATCTCCCTCTATTCGCAGACAGTTTTGCGCAGTCTGACACGGGTCTACTTTAGTTAGAGAAGCGAAAATTGGTTTAATGGTAGACTAGGCCTCACTTTAGCACCATCCATACAGAATTTCTGAGTTAATACGTGTGATCGACAAACCGACTCCCTCGGTTACATAAACGCGAATCATACTGCGATGGTAATCTTTCTTGATATCATGTTATTACTTAGCGTACGATTTGCGTACGGTCAGCAGCGAAGATAACCATCAAGTGAATGAATATTAATTTTTATGTTGGCCGTGATGGGAATTGATCAGTTTAGTACTGGTTATGAGCATTTAAAAAGCATTTTGCAATTGTGTAATCAGGGGAATCACTCGTTTTTTTTTCTATACTTATAAAAAATCGTTCGTCTTTTTTTTTGTCATCATAAGTACTTGAAAAAATGACACTAACTAAAGTAATCCTAATCTTTAGCTTGACAAAGTGATAAATGTCATAAACTTAATTTTAGGAGATACATAAATCATTATTATTTACCTAACAAAGTCGTTTTACAATTAATAATAAAAGTTATTTGTCAACTTCAGCCCGACCAGAAACCTACCAATATCAGGTAGTGACAGATGCAAGAAAAAGAAATCAGATTGTACCAAATTTAATTTTCACTATTTTAAAGCAACTACATAGTTGAAACTACAATTTAGAAAATGTAAAAAAAAACAACAAAAAAAAATTTAAGACCGCATTTTATGTAATTTTTCTGCGTTCGGTACATTTTCAATGACCGCAGTAAAATACGAGTTGAAATAAAATCGTGGCTATTACGAGCGGGGGCCTACTAAATTGATAGCCTGAAAACCCTATCCATAATACGAAGCAGCCGCAAAGCTATTGTTGACACACGTATTCATTATAGACCACAATATCCTTTGGCGGATTTTTTTCTACACAAGACATTTTGCACCTGAACTTGAAGACCAGATGGGCAATTCTTATACCTCTACACTCGACATAGCAGTCGAATTAGAAAGTGTGGACGATTGTATGAAATCTATATATTCGACTTTAATGTCGAGTGCACGAGAATAGCCCCCCAGGTGGGGTTTTAGATTTTAGATGAACACGTACTGCTTACGTATAGAAAAAATAAGAGATTATCTTAAATTTTTATACAAATTGTTATTGATACGCATACGATACGATTGCTTTGAAAAGTACACGCTAGGCCCTCCTATCATATTTTAACTTATGTCGCGTAAGAGACGAGACTAATATGTAGAGATTGTGTAACATTTTCTTTTAGTCAATCTTTATGACAAACGATTTGTACAACCATGATCTACTTAGTCTGGATCCCCTGTCTAAGTGTTGCCAAGGTCAGACGGCTATCCCTGCAATGTAATACCAAAACTAGCCTAATCCTGGATCATGGTCCAAGCGTACCCCCGTATAGAATACTAATGGTGGTATTAAATAGGAAAGCCTCAAGGAATAGACGACGGACAAACATTATTCACAAGTCTCTCAAAATGGCTGAGACAGCTTATCGTATATTTGAAAATAAGCAAAACGAAAATAAATTCTTCCTAAGTACTTTAAACTTATGTAAACAATTTTCCGCGAATCTTTCCCTCTCTTTCCTACACATTAAACAAAGTGAATACATGAAGCTTTAGAAGTCTCGCCAATAAATTATCCCTATATCCGTGCTTTAAATCTCTAACATTTAGAAGTCGCAACTCGAAATCCAAGCTCAAGGATATTCCGAAAATTTTCAACAGAAAGGCAAAACAAAGTCACCTGCAAAGGAGTTGGTATTCAGGCTCACAACCTAACTTGGGCGTAGCCGTAGTTAAGTTAGAGTTAAGTTAGTGATGTGTCAAATCCAGTTTAAGTCTCCTTAACTCGAGTCAGAATTGTCTCACTAAAACTGATGTAAACGTACCTACCTAGTAATCTTATGACAATTAATATTATAATCTCATCTTAAATCAGCGTATTATTTCCAATTGCATAGACAAAGACCAAAACTCTCATACAATCCCACCCGAACACTCAAACGTTGAAGTTACGAGACTTTTATTGTGCAAGTTACAGATCATAATTATTTATGTTGTAGGAGTAATAATTTGCTATTGTAAGTTTTCCAAATCCAACTTTGGGCATTTGACTGCGACAAGGAATACGATAACACACTCTCTGCCCCAAATTTCGGACATGTCAACTCAAGACACTTCAACTCGAATTAACAGAATTTTGTCATGAATTGACTCAAGTCGTGTTTATGCCAAGTTTGCACATCTCTAGTTAGAGTTAAGTAAAGAAACCACAGCGCCTCGCAGTCTGACGACCGACTTAAATCTCGGGTAACTTAGGGCTCGGATACAAAGATTCTAGATTGCATACGATGCGGTTAGCCAATTTGTAAGATTGCTTAAGCACCACACTCGTATACTTTCTATAAGTGCCTATACCATACCGAACAAATCTTTGTTCGAAGTTTGGAAGTAATAAAACACTCGTTTATTCTTTCTAATGTCAACTTGAGACATTAAAGCGACGGTTACATTTCTTCGAGTAGACTTTTAGAAATAAGGACTATTTATTACATGTTTCAAAAGTTATGGGGAAAGAAATAAACATTATGAATGTACACGATTGTGAAATGGATACCGCTACTTTAAATTCTGTCTGGTTAATGCACCACGTTAGTTACTAGATTCTTGTCTAGACAATTTGAAATTAAATGATAAAATATTAATTAAGAAGTTACGAATCAAGTTTGACTAGATACCGTAAAAACAGTAGAAATTATTACAGTGAGTATTTCAAATAAAGCAATCAAAGAGAATGACAATCTTATTAGAATTAAACAAAAGAATTCATCGGTGGAAAATAAAATAATGCGGAAAGATTACGTAAGTTAACCTGAGACAAAACCTAGTAATATTGATAAAGATCTGGTCTTGTGACAATTTAATGTAAAAATAATTCTTTACGATTTTAAAGACGAACTTCTGTAAGCGAAACTTACGATTACGTTAGTTCCTGAAAAGTAAAAGAGCCAACAGCACAGGTTGTGGATTCTAAATAAATAGGTAGACACTTTTCTACAGTCTGTATTTTAATATTTGCAGTTAAATACAATGAATAACCTAAACTAGCACGACAGTGAGTAAAAATAAAAGAATACCTAACATACCTAATAAAAACAGCAAGGAGATGGAGATGGTAAATATATACTAGCCGGATAGGCCCAACTAGGCAAAAAAGGTTCTGAAGTAGTTCGCGAAACATGGTTACAAATACGTTATCCGTGTGTGTGAGGCTTAAATGCAAATTTGCTTCACTCGACGCTGCGAGATTTTCCCGGCATCCGAAATAAATATTCTAGATTTGCGCATAGTTCCCTGAGACAATACTGTTCCATTCGCTTGCTTTCATGAGCTGGGGGTATCATTTGTTTGGGCTTTATGCACTATTGAGGATCAAAGTCTATTTGTGGTTAGTTTGAGGGTTACGGAAGAGTAGCTTTAATGTAGTTTAATGGGATAACAATGTCCGATTCTTAAACAAAACTTGACAAAGCATGGCTGCCAATATGACGGAAAGGTTTTCACCAATTAGTTACTCTATCAGATACTACGAATGCCACTTTTAACTTTAACAAGAATATAATTGAAGAATATGATCTTATACGTTTGGTACCCAATTTCTTAAAGACTCTCGACTTTAAAGACCAAGATAAAAATAGAGGGTGCGAGACTAAAACTAGCGAAATCTCATATAATTCTTGCAATAGAGGAACACTACTAATATTTACCCCACGGACGAGGTCTAAATAACACGGCCTTATAGTTAATTTAGCAAGTTCAGCAATAATTTAGCCCCCGCAATCTTGGCTCTTCACTAATAAACCTTCGCATCAGCCACCCCCTCAATTTTTCACCGCGGCCTATATCCAGTCAGTGTTGGAACTGGAGTAGAGGTAACATCGAGGAAATTTTTGTTGCAATGTCAAAAATATCGGCTTGAGCTCACTCGCTTTAAGTAGACTTTGAGTCATCATAACTCTGCAGTAAGAACAAATTTCTGTTTACCTATCCCATTTCTTTAAAGTTCATACATGAATATCCACATAACCATTTGCGACTGGAAACACCTTATAGAATGATGTTATCCTGAAAAATTCTATGACCAGTAATTCCATTATCTAATGGGCTCCAATAGATGACTAGGTTAAACTACGTGTAAACAGAGCTTAGCAGTTCCTTGTAAGCCTCCCAAATATCTCAAGTAAAATTGTTAAATGACTCGAGTGACAAAATGTGACTCATCGCATTACAGGCCCTCCCCTCAATTTTTCAAGCGGCCAACATGTAGAAGATACACTATAAATCATACTTCTCCCGCTACAATACAGGGAGGCCGGGAATTACGACAAATCATGCATTAAACATGGGGAATAAATGTTTTCTTATCACGTACCTATTCTTGTTTCGATATTAGTTTTCCTTTATCTTTATCGGCAGGTTACGGGAACATTTATGGGTGTTGTATCGTCACCGTGTCGTCAGCGTTTACGCTTCTCTTTTATGAATTTCTTTAGAGTAACTTAAGAGTTGTTATTTGCTTTAAAATTAGTTGATTTTTATGTGAGATAGTTATAAGTTTAGCTCTGCAACGTGTAATCATGATTCAGTTGGTCTGGTGCCCCTAACGTTGCGAAAGTCAAATGCTTCATTAGTAAATAGTAGACTCAACACTCTCAGTATTATGGTCAAAGCGCAACTGCTAATAGTCTGAACTCTTTCTGTAAGAACTGGTAATTTAAAAGAGTTCTGAATATCTCAAGACTATCATTATCCTGCCAACTCTATGAGTAACTAAAGACGAAACCTTAGTTTATTAAAAGACCACTAAGCACATAATGAACAAAGCTCCCTGAGTAGTACCATTCAACTATAACTCACGAGAGCAAAATAAATAACCCCTCATAACCGATCTAAAGCGCGGCCTCAAAAATAAAAGAGAAAAATCAAAACAAAATTAACCTGCGCGCAATAAAAAAGGTATTATCCCCGCTGCACTCTTCGTCCCTTGTACTAAGCGGTAATAAAGCCGCGAATCAAAAGTCAGTGCTAAATCACAATATGGCGTCCGCTGCCCTGTGTTTGCTCTCGCCCACATAATCCGTTGGTGCGGCGGTAAATCCATCGGACGGAGTCGCGTACAACACTAAATCATCATAAGAGAATCCCGTATGCAATAGTACGTGCAGAGATATGGTTTATATGATTTGGCAACATTACTTCGATCGAGCATGGTGCGGCTGACAGATGCGAGAGGCTTTTACCGATGTGCAATTTAAAATTTATTTGACTTAGCGCTGATTTTTCAATCTAAGTGAGAGAAGTATTCAGAATGATACATATTTACATTCATATTTACGATTTAAAAGTTACTTATTAGCAATACTTTATCTACTTGCACTTGTATATCTGACAGATGTAATATCAGGATTAAATGAAATTTTGAACTGTCTGCTATGTTTATAAGAATGTTGAGATTAATTTATTCCTCTTTTTTTGACAACGGCAATACCATTGTAGTCCAAGTTGGATGATAAATGAAAGAAATTCGAACTTTGTGAATTTAAAATATAACAAGCAATGGTGTTTTGGTTACAGTTATCAATTTATTCGCTATTAGCAAATACGATTAGATACATTCAAATTAGTGGCTTTATGTTAAAAGTAAGATAGATGTTGTAATGCAAACTAGTTACTAAGAACCGAAGCAATTGAGATCAATTTGCATTCAAAATGACTAAGAATTTAATCTTTCGCAAGACATAATGAACATATTCCTCCTTCAATTTCCAAAAAAGGGAGTTTCATAGACCTAAGTGGATTGGTGCTAAGTTTACCCATTCCGGAGTAGCCAAACTACTGATTAGGTGTCAGCATCTAAAACAACCTGAATTATCCTTTGCCTTTCACAATCCTTTTGCATAGCACTGGATAGCAGTAGCACATAAAGTACGGATATAGATTTTGATTTTTAAGTATCGGTAGTAAAACCGTGCCGAAAACTCGAGTATTCGAAAACAAAATTCAAATGATTCACACATTACATCGACACGGAACCTAGAACTTTTTCAACATTCGGTAATAACGTTAAACCTGCGTTCGGATTCATTATCGAACGGTCCGATATCGCGTCGCGCCGGAACGCCGAAACTAGTCGATTTATTCGATTCTTTTTTATTCGATTTACGCTCGCGGCGGTTACTGAAAAAGTTTGCATCGTAATGCAATCGTGTGGCATTAGTTTTGCCGTTTATCAGAGCTCCCCGCAGCAAGCTTTGAGGGATTAATCTGGCGGTGCAGAGTAGAATGAAATTGCAACTTTAAGATAAGGAAAGCCATTCGCTTCCATATCGCCTCTTTGGATTAATGTATTAATAATTATGTAGTCTACTGCGGTGCAATATAATGGCGTCTCATTTGGAGGATTTATTTGTTTTGCAACTCCAATCTATTATGATGAATAAGAATCAATGCAATTAGCAATTAGTCATTAGTAAATACAAGTAGTTGGTATTTACAATATTTTGTACGGTAACCAGATTTGGAATGCACAAACTAAAAGTTATTATGTTTTGGGATGGCGCACAGATTCACGCGTACAGCACATCCCCTAGATAATTCGATTGTGTATAGTCCGTTTATATTCTATGCATTTTATTAAACTGAAGTCAAGTCAACCATTATTTATGAATGTGTACTAAGTAACTTAAAAGAAGCCGCTATGTTACTAAATATAAGTGTATATTTGTTGAATGCACTTAATTGCAGCGTCTTCTATAATTGCGTTTGCCATTTCAAATTGTTTACTGACGGCTTTAAAACTTCACCTAAAATACCTTTGCGTGTAAACTCACTTGAAAATGGTCCACTATTAAGCAATTAAACAAGTTCGTTAAACAAAAAAAAAATAAAGCTATAAAACAATAAAAACGAGCTAAACAACGAACTCTCATGCGATATTTGTAGTAGTTGTGAAACATCACAATTTTCAGTCGAGTGCATAGAACCTATTATTAAACCAATAGACATTTTGTTTTAAGATTAATAAATAGTGAGCATAACTATACGATTTAACGTGTTCATTATTTGACTTAAAACTATTCTGCGAAAATTAGAACTGTTTTATTTACAGTTATAATTTGTTGTTGCTTCTAGATTAAATAATATTTGAATCAAATAATTTGTTTTACAAAATATGCGATCTAAAAACAAAGTCATACGAATGACGGCTGGAAGTCATTGCAATTCGCAAAAAGCTACATACCCTTTCAAAACAAACTATGCAATTACTTATTTTATACAAACGTTACGAGCGACTAAAAAATCAAACCCTGCCCGTGAACTATGGCAGCAATTTGGCTTTTTCGCTCGATTTATGTGAATATCACCGTTTCGCGGAAAGCGAACAAACTAGCGGAATTTGTTGTGGAAACAGCGCTATTTTTTTAGGCTCCACCAGTATTTACATCAGTCGGACGTCTAAACGGTGGATTGCGCTGTTGACTGATATGTTTACTACATTGATATGCGAGCTGTAAACTAATGCAAAAAATGTGGCGAGAGAAAATCGTTCGGACATAAATACGAATGTCCGATGGAATCTTAAAAGGATCATGCGTCGAGGAAAAAGTTAGTTTCTTTGCTCGCAAGTGTACTCAGTCGCTCCAACAAATCCGTGGAGCCGTATTTGGCACTGCATCTGTATAATATAAGGCGTGTTCGAGACGGTTTTTTCGTAGTATTATATATTGTGATGTCGACGTACACCATACTATGAGAAACATTATGTACTACAAAGTTTTACTCAATTTTTTATTTACAGTATTCAATTGAATGTTCTTGTAAAATATCTGTCGAGTTCGACACATAAAATATCGAAATGAAACATCGACAGTCAACACCTTTGATGATATATGGTTTATGTTCTTGTCTTATACGATGTATTCGTTACGAGGGAGTGAGTGATGACATGAGTAATTCAAATACAGAGGGCAAAAGGTGCTTTAGTAATTCGTTCTTATATTTCCTTCGGGATTTATTAAAAAAACATCTCGAGGACGACTAAAACACCATATTCCTAAATACTACTCATACTAAAGCTGTCGCTCGCTTTGGAACCCGGGGTGCGTTTAGAACATAATTCAGGATTTAGAGAGTCTGATAATTGGACCCTGTAATGCATAAAAGTTCCATCCAAGATAGTAACACAATGTTGGTTAGATCTTTTACACATAACAAGGTCCAAGGTTGTGTTATATATATCAGAAAACAGAAGTATTACGAGTATTGAATAATACTTAAATACATACACCCAGACACTTCTTAACAAACGCTATTAATCACACGATGTTTATCCAAGGTGGGGCTCGAACCCAAATCTATAATAAGTCTTGGAAGCATCGAAGCTCACAAAGCTGTGATATTGAATAGTACATAGTTGCAGTTTCAATACCTCATACGCTTATAACAAACATAGTTCTGCAACAAAACTATCGCAAACCGGCTCTATTTTGTCCTCGGCGAGCCGGCAACACGTCCACGAACAATGGCCGGCAGATCAGTGCGTTTGTTAGCCAGTCCGTCTGTACGTCAGCCCTTTATTGGACGGACTGAGATGGATGCGATAGCTCGCGCACGCCCGCCAACGACGACTGGAATTAGACCTGAGGTGCTGTAAAATGGACTATTTCGGAGTGGGAATTGAAGTTTACATTAAAAAAAACAGTATTTCCATGTTTTGTAGATTTAAAAAAAATGGTTTAAAAAATAGTTTTCCATTTAAAAATCCGATGTAGACGGTCCTACTTTTATTAGTTTTGGTGATATTTTTATTCTAACTAGTGACCCGCCCTCACTTCGTTCCGGTCCTTAACCAATAGATGGCGCTAAAAGTCGATTACATCGTGCAAGCGTTTCGTGTTTTCGGTTTGCCTATAAGTCTTGACGTGGACTATGAGATTAACCTCTTTATAAATAGTATAGAAGATAATGTGACCGAAAGTTTAAAATCTAATATTTTACCATAAAAATGCTATTAAACTAGTATTGTTTCTTTTCGGTAAATCAGATAGATTTTTAATTACTTTCGAGTAAACTACATTTGTTTCTATAATTTATTCTAGAATTATCCATTTTCAGATTTCTTGCTGTACTCAATCATGATTAAAATGTACACCACGATTATGTCAATTAAATACGACATGCATGAATCTTATTCTCAACTAAATATAGATGATAACTTCCATAGTTTTTTCTACATTTCTCATTTTTAGACGCCTAATAAGGCCTTTTACATAATATTTTAATTCAATTATGACCATTATACAATTGAAGTTGCTTGACTTAATAATAACCAAATTGATCACCGAAATCTGTTTGTTTGCCAATCAATAAATAACACTCACTCAGTCTGGGTAGATACAGCAAACACGTCCACTTTTAAACACCGACAAAATTATAGAGCAGGTACTCCTCCAATTGAAATAATACACAAGAAACCAATTAAAATTATCATTCAGATGAACACGTGGGATGCTAAAAGCATTTAATTCAATGGAACTAGTTCGAGGGACAAGAATGTATTTTATACTACAACAAGACCACTGGGCCACAATGGGGGGTGCTTCGAGCCTAGAGATAGTATATCTATCATTGAAGCGAGATGAAGTCTGGTATTTATTATTTAGATACTCGTTTTTCTTTTGGTTATGTGTTTCGCGTTTGTTTTATTTTCTGTCTCTTTCGCTCTTTTCGACACTTTTAGGTTTACTTTTTGGAAAATAAACAATTGTCTTTGTCTTTAAAACAAAGTAAAAATTTTTTACTATTAAAAAAATGATATTCGTGATTTAATCAAGTTGAAGCAAATTCGCTGTGTAATAAATATACTTAAATATTATGATTTTACTACCCTTATAGTTGGATGGGCCAATACACTGAGAATGGGTACAGTATAGCAGACATTTTGAAACGAGACGTAACATCTGCTTTATCCAAATGACGAATTTTGTATGGAAAAGACGACCCCAAACGGAAATGCCATGTTTACTTATTTCAAAATTTTGTCAAACCTTATGGAGAGCAAGGACCCGCTGTATAGTGTACAGATAGAGAATTCTAAATTATTACATCCAAAAACCAGACTTCTTGAAATACTTTAAAAATGTCATTCTAAGAATGCTTATATTTGTAATAAAATCAGCTCAATCAGCAGACGATAAAGTTTTAACTAAAAGACTTATTTAGCTATATTTTGATAAAATATTAATATTTTTATCACCTCGTATAAAGTCAAACACCCTATTATCAAAAAACAAGTTGTCTATAGAAAATATTCATCTCTCCATATGATCCAGACAGGCACTCAGCAACAAATACATTTGGGATGTCTGTGTATCCGGTTTGAAATACAAAGAGACATCCCGCATCTCCATTCTATTCCTGTCTAGAGACCATGCCTATTTCTTTTAGGGATGTTGATATATCGTTAAGATAACTATCGATTATATTGTATGATCCACTAATAAAATCGACTAGAAATATTTTACACATCTAGCACCACCATCAGTCTAGAATTTTGCTGGCGATTCTGCAGAACTCTGCAAAATCTTCTATGAAACTCTGCGTTCGTCGCTGTAGTATACATCTATATAATTTTATGTATACTATTTATAACGTGGTTATTTCTGTAAAAAACGTCAAGGCTTTATAAGTAAACCGATTGCGCGTTGACATCCACACTGAGAGTCATCTATTGGTACAATTAGGAACTATTAACCAAAACGACGTGAGGGGGAACCACTAGTATAAAATAATATTGCCAAAGTTTGTACCTTTTTATTTGATATTTTTTCTCAATCAAATATCAAAGATATCCATATATTTTCATAGGTCTACGTTACAAGTGACATTTGCCATAGAAGTGTGTACTGTGTATAGATAGCATCTTCCAGTAATAAGAGTATAACTATTGTAACGTATGAGCAAATATTTTCGTTTAACCGCCTTATTACTGACTGGCATGCTCTAAAAGCTATTGGTGTGGGTTTTTTTTTTAATCGATTTAATATATTCTACCGATTTGAATAACGTTGTTCCGATACAATCGTTTAAAGGAAGTGTCTTTGCAACCCTAGCTCTATAGGATACCTAGATAATATGTTTGCTTTGGAGACAGTAACAACAATGCAACTCGCTAGAACCCGGGGCCCTTTCCTTTATTCGCTTTAGGGTGCAGATAATACTAACTTGTCACGATTTCCGAATCAATCTTTTACAAAAGGGTTTAATTTGATATGAACGGTAGATACATTTTAATGGGTAGATCTAGATTACACTAATAGGTGAGTATTTTAATTTGTAACTTTTGTCATTGGGAAAGATTTTAAAAACTTAGCTAAGACGCTATTACAATAATGGTGGCCGCTTTTAGAAGAGATTTTAATCTCGCAACAAGAGTTAAGGAGTGATTAAACACCCCAAAAAATTTACAACATTTACAATTAAGTTACAATAACGCTATATACCGTTATTGTAACAAGGAACGAACCACAAATATATGATATACCAACTCCCAGATATTTTAGACACTGTATGTCTATTGCTCAGAACAATTACTTATAAGTAAGTGATTGCGTTATGAGGTATATTGTAAGTTCTATAGATGGGCAATATTAAACTTATTATTTTAAGTCCCTAAATAATTAGACAGATGTTTCAAGCACCGTCACGCGGTGCGACATTATAGCTGCGCTCGTGGCTGTAAAGAATCGCATAGGAATGCGGGAGTGAAACTTTCGTAAACATTTGCAGCAAGTGAATCTGAGCGATCTTTATACAGTAATAAATGCCAAATTAAGCCTTATTAAAAACCAACAAACCTGTGCAAACAACGCGTAAACAGAGCACGCGCCGTAGATCCGACCCGATACGCATCTAGATAATAGTTAGGTATTAAATTGGCCTGCAGCGACGTTTACGATCGTATTGGCGGCGCAGGGTGCAACATGCTAACGCTATCAGTTACCGGCGTCGGTGGCTAATTCACTGTGACAAATTAACAACGGCTAAATTCAGACCCTCCGGCTATAGCATATATGGACTAGCGCAATGATGGATGAGTGAAAAGGGCGCTTAAATTGAACGGATTAAGCGTGACATGGCTGGACCGTAGCTGTAGCTATATATACAACCTAATATAATTTATGCTTTAGATTTGACGAGGATATTCCGAATGGCAGATTTAGATGACAATTAGAAAGTAGAACTTTCAATCAAGTGAGATGAATCAGAAAAATTGGTAGATAAAGATAATGATGACGCGAAAGATGTTAATACGGTAATTTACTGTGACAAATTAGGAACGGCTAAAATTTAGACCCAGTGGCTTAAGTATATAATAGTAGTTGGATGCTAAAAATGGAAGGTACAATTGATAACCGCATGATAAGAATCGTGAATTTCAAAAGATGGAGCAGATGATCAAGAGAAAGATGTCAAGACGTATTTTAAATGTGGAGACAAAATACCTGTTGTCTATGCAAATTGACAGCATAAGAGTAACACAGAGATAAAGGCAAGGTGGAGGCTACCCACGATAGAGAGAGTAATAAAATTACTTACAAATGTATAATAAATATCTTATTTTTTAATTAGTATGTATAGGTAAAAACTTTATTTGTAGATCATATTACACTTTTTTTTATCAAAGAAACATAGGACATACTGATTTCATAAAGTCTAATAGCTGAAGCATCAGACAGTAAAATGGTGAAAAACACTTCGTATAAACATCCTTTTTGATACCTCATTCGTCATAATAAATTGTATCAAACTACAAACCCTCAATGTTTACATGACTGCGCTATATGCATCAAAGATCTATGGCAGCAAAATTCGTCGCAGGTTACAGCGTAATCCAGGATAGATTTATAACCTTGTAGGGTTTTATGTAGCCCTCGGACTGTGCAAATTTGGTTGACAGCCAAATACATCAACTAACGTGGTTTGATCGCTACGAGGTTCATCCAATAGTTTTGAGCTGGAGTTTTAAAAATCAAATGCCATATAGAGCTGTTTTCTAGATATTAAAATACCTATATCACTTTATTAATTACTAATGCTCACGGACTTGCATATCAAGTTGATTCATATCTACGACCATAATTTATTCCTTAATGAACAGATCAGATAAAACACCAAAATATTTTTAAAGTGTGACAACTATAACTTTAAAAGTGATAAAATCAAATAGCTAGAAACTAACAGTCAATAAATCTCAAATTCAATAACAGTCATAAAACCATTTAAACACAAGTCGATAGTTTTAAAAAAGTTAAAAAGCAAGAGAAAGTTTGGAGTTACAAAAGAACTAGCCATCGAAGATAGCAAATCATAAAAAGTGTGCAGAAACGTTCTCAATACGTCGGGACTGTTACCTTTTGTCCTGAAAATAAAGGGAGAAAGTTGTGCAACGGTCGGCTTTCTAAACCCGATACAGTTAGCCTTTTGTGAGGGTTAACTGAGACGCCCCGTCGGGGGTGGGTTAGCCGACTAGAGTGGTACTCCAAGTCAACTTTACGACGAAGTTAGAACAATATTTGAAATTGGTAAACCAAAAAATGACGTTATTTTGAGTTAGAAAACGTTTACACCAGATGATCGAAGTCTATTGACAGAAACAGTTGAGCTAACTTCGAGGTCCAAAGACAAATATTATAAAATCTTTTTTTACATGGGATGTGACATTCTGTCCAACTATTAGTTCGAACGAAAATGAACTTTAAATACTCATCCTACCTGAATTTATTATAATAAATAGACACCTATTTTTCGTAAACACATTCGTTCGTGTTATTTTTTCAACATTATTTAATCAGTAGGTATCTACAATGGGCATGAATTCTTATTAAAAACAAGAGTGAACTTTTAATGGAAAAACAACGTTACTGCCTCATATATTGCACCTCCGCAGCTGTGGGATTTACACAGTTCACAGAAGTTATTGCAAGAGCAACTGATGCTGTCATTAATAAAAAAAATACAAAAAGTAAACAAAATTAACATACGAATGAAATAAAAGACTATCTTTCCATTTACGTGGGCTTAAACAACCAAATGCATTTAAATGTAATTTATGCTAGCGACGTAGCAAGTACCAGTAATTAACGTAATGAGGAATGCATATCAAAAGAAGATGAAGTTATAAAAAATAATACAATAACGTCTGCGAATAAATTAAGCTTGCACCCGGTATAAGTAAGTAATCAATCATACAGGCCGTACAGAAAGCGCGCACCGTGACTAATGTTTAAATAAAGATGTATTAAAACGCAATAAACAACAATATTCCGCTAATGTGGACGTTTACGAGAGTCGCGCGACACGACAATAACACATCAACTATATCAAGGATCATTGAACTAAACACGCTCCATGAATCAGCCAGATTAAGAAATCAATTTGTATTCAATAAAAAATCGAGCGCAACTTCCCCACTCGAATAAACGCTCAATAAAATGTAAATTACAAACGCTACTCAAACTTCCGTCGTTGTTTTCAAATTTCCATTATTAATCACGATTTTGAAGGCAGCCGTAAAGAATCCAGGCTAGTTCATAAGTTCCACCCAATACTCGACTGTAGTGCCGTATACAGAATTTCCACCTAATAAAAGGCCATGTTACGTGTAGGGAACGTTAGACACGCAATTACTGAGCACCCAGTATAATGAGAGCCGCCCCGCCCTTCGTGATGTTGATGTACGGGAGGCGGCAAGGGAAGATATATAGGCTGTCGCGGCTCATGTTTGATTGGCGAAGGCACACGGCAAAGTTTCACGTTGAACGTTAATTAGTGCGTGCTTGACGTTCCTCGGCTTGTACGGGTGTGTTTACGAGATTACTATTGAAAAAGCTACTGTGAAGCAAAATACAGTAGCCATCTCAATTCGTTATCCATTACCATTTGATCTAACGCTGTAGCCAATACGCTATTAATACTGCCGGTAATTTGATGTACAGATTAATGCCCGGAACAATTTATTGACAATTATCGTAACCAACGCCGACTTGGGATCAATTAACACAAAGGCGCTATTGCAAATTAGACTAACTAGATACCTATCTAGCAGCCTACAGGTATTACTGCTACGAGATTTAGCTCTAACTACCTATTAATTTATTAGGTAAATCAGATCTACCATTATGCACCGTAAGTTTTGAGGGAATAAAGTGATTTTGATGCAAATTAAAATATCAAAGTCTGTTTTTGTAATATAGTCATTAATAATCTTGACGTTTTAATTTCTTAGCTCTTGATTACTAATTATGCTAATGAAGAAGTTATCAGATTAAGGAACTATAATATGCCGCCCATTCACAATGTTAAGCTAAGGTTATATACAAAATTAAAGCGAAGCATTACACAGTTGAAGTAGGAGTACGATCCAATTAAAATATGTGCTATGAAGTCAAACGCTTTATGAGTCCATACATAATGCAATATGTGAATGTAGGCTGCATACTAATCAAGATAACTAAGACACGACTGTCAAGGACTTGACTTATGGTAATACTAATAAAGAACAGTTTTTTGAAGCATATCGATGTAACATAACTAAAATTAAAACGCTTTTCACTCTCTTACTGCATTATAAAATTATTTACACACCTAGTTAAAATGTTTATCCATTTTCATCAGTCAAACTATACTTTTTGTAGCTACATTATCCACCATATTAATTTAAGTTTTCATCTAAAATGCAAGCATACACAGCACTACTAAAATCATAACCCGTTCTTTTAGTTTTGTTTTCCGGTTAAAAGCAATAATTCATATCATCGGTTGCTGCTAAATGATGGATGGCGTGTGAGCTCCTTGTAATTGGTATATAGGAGCAATATTTTACGTGTCACGGGCCTAAATGGAATCGAGCAATCTATCTAAGTCCATCCCCAGACGCTCGTGGATCGTAAACATGGATGTTCACTCGAGGAGTCACCTCCACACTCCCTGGGGCCTACCTTGCGTTTGTTAAGCCCGTTGATATTATTAGCCTCACTACAAACGTAGCTGTTTTAAGATGCGATTTGTTAAAACGCCCCAACTATATTAAAAGAACATTTAGTAAACTTAATTTTATCTACACTCATGTCATAATCTTCAAATTAAGAACGTGATAAACACTTTTTGACAGGCTTTATAAAATACCCTGGCTTAATAGAATATTTAAAAAAATAAGTGTACTTATAGGTATAATGACCATTAGTAGGTTCGATTTTTATCATTATGCAAGAGTATTTTTAAAGCATTTTCGTGAGGTTAAGTTATATTTATCATAGTAGCCAAAAAAGTAACAAAAAACTTATCAGTGTTTCCTAAATTTAAAGATTAAAACATTAGTTTAGATATAGTAGTAGTATGAGACTGCAAATTATTTGATATGAAAACACTCACGAATGCTATTTAAAAACTTGCCAAAGCTCGTATATTAAAATCGCGCCCAAGTTTTAATAACAAAACACTTATTATGTGTCAGTTACATAAAGGACTATTATGATAATTTATCAGAATAAAAATAACTCTTTCCCATACATAATTCGAAGACGATAAATTACTTCCAAAATGCAGCTGCTACCTGCTAAATTAAGTACAAAAATAAGTAGCGGCCCTAAAATGCTAGTTACTTGTAAACTTTATGTTAAAATATATGCCCTTATTTGGCATAACTAAGGGCACATTCTTTATTGATTGGGTGTTCGCAAGAAACGGATAAGATAAAAAAGATAAATGCTAAATCATAATGTTAATATATTATGCTGACGTTTGGACTTAGCTACTGTAACTTCATTAAGAGGGATCATTCCACACAACAAGCCAGTTAGCCATGGTTTATGGGACACATGTCCATAGATCCCATTGTCAAGTCGACCAACAGGTGATTTTAATTGAGTTTTGTACCAGACTTTAAGTAGTAATACTATGGAATAAAAAGATCACCGTTCTTTTAAGGACCGGCCATTTGAAAAAGAAAATTTAGTTTATATTTTTTTCTACAATTAAAGTGGGGAAAAGTAAGAGGTTCCATTGCTGAGAGAACAGTATATTGATAAGTAAAAAGTTGTAAATGGATAGGTAGGTATAATAAATTTTACATGAGAACAAACAAGTTCCAACAACGGGTCGGCATGACGAACTTTCCAATTCAAGTACGGATGTCAACGTGTTTGCGAAGTTTTGTAAATATGGATGAGGCTAAAATTTACAAGAATCGCCACAAAAGCTGACTGCAGTTTTACCCAAGGTGGAATATCAGAAATTGTAAATTTTCAGACCGAAATTGCAAAAAGTGGCAGTGCAACTGTTTTTTCATCTGACGGTGAAGACGTAAACAATAGCGATGATAAAAGATCATAATGAGACCAAAAGCGAAGGAGAGACGACTGAATCGATTACCCCAAGACATTCGAGTCAATATTGAATCATTGGCGACTAAACATCCGAAGGCGAATTTCACGCAAACATTAAAATTCGAGTCGAGAATTAATAAAGAGATAAATAAATTTAAGAGCAGCGGGAATGTGGGTCTGCCGTTACGGGTCCGGTTCGCTTTATGTGCATATCGAAGATGGATGGCGCGAGTGTGCGGCTCAGCGCGGCGGTGCAGGGGGGGAGGCACGCATACCGCCCCCACCGTTGCCGTAATGGCCGCGACCACTCGTAGCCCCGTCAGACGACAAAAATGCCATAATAATGGCCCCTGAATAGTTTTTGCTGCACCGCTCCAAATACCCACAGAGACCCTAGTACGTGACGACGCGCCGGTCATCTCTCTTTTATTGAGAAATTCGTCAGTTTTATTCCCCACATGGAAAAAGCATAATGTCTGCCGGACAAGAATCCGGTTGTGTCATTTCAAACACTTGATAAGTATCGTTTGGGAACTTTTTAGCTCCTGAATTTCTGTGGACCTGATTTCGTTCAGAATTCGACGAATGGATGTTTTTGTTCGTCTTAAGGATAGCACGGTCACCTTGGGGACGCTTTAATTGTGAACCAATAAGAAACTTATTTCTACCGAGAGGCGGACGACTGACAATACCTTATTGAAAATTCATTAAAGACCAAAATGTCCAAAAAAAGCAAGTATGACATATTTTTTCTTCTTCAACTTCTAAAATCTTGTCTTAAATGAACTTTGACCAGAGTTTAAATATTTTCTTGTGGCGTTCATAGATAAAACTTGTGTTAATAATAAAGTTATTGCAATAATGGGACTCGTGCTCGCTCGCTGCTTACATTGGCCAGTTACACATTGAATATTTTCTTTTTAGTCTCGAAAACAATGATTGCATAAATATCATTGTCTTTAAATGTAAAGTAATCAACAACAGGTACAACACCGCCTTTTAAATCTGGGAGCAAAACATTCTTTATCCATCAAACAGGTAATTAAATGAAACGATCTGCTAATAATTGGTCATGTTATTATCAAGTCGGCGTTATTGAACGTCACAAAAGGTGGACCAATTAAAGTTTCCCCGAATGTCCCAACGAAAACTTCAGAATGATAGCACCGTCAATTATGGTTGCCTCGCAACCCGCTCGGCCAATTACCAACCAGCCGATTGATAAAAAGAGTTTCGAAAAATTCACCCAAACAAATTTGGGTTATCTTCGTTTCAGAACCGCGGGCGTTGCAGCCTCCTTTCCCGAAAGCCAATTTCAACCTGCCGATAATGTTAATTATAAACAGCACATTGTAAGTACATACACAGGGCAGAAGCCCGAAAAGTTGCCGCGAAAAAATCCTATGTCGAAATCCGACAGTTTTGCGAATATGATTTTACTTACGATCCGACGACGCGTCGAAAAAACTAGTTCGCGCTTCATGTATGAACCATGACGCGGTCGCAAGAACAATCACCGCGAATAATTCATATTCCGAGCGCGCTGCAAATATCCAGCGCCGATTTACGGTTCGCCTCTCTTGTTCTCGACCGGTATTTAGTTACTTTCAGAAATAATTGGATTTCGATTGTGAGAGAAAAAGGTAAGTCATTACGCGGCGGTCTACTGTACGTCATTACGGATGCCCTTTTACAGTCTGAATAAATCGTAATTGGGAATGTGTTGGCGCTATCAGAACATCGCTCGTGTCTAACGCTCAGTCGGGTCTTAAAAGGCCCCTTTTCCCATTTAGTTCCCATCGGGCGACTATTTGAAGGGGCGCTGAGGACTGCGACACCTGTATGCATTATTTTGTCGCATAAATTCTGCGCTCGCGATTCAGCCGCGCGGTCTCGTCTTGGTTTATTGAACTCAGGATCGCGATAAAGCTCGGGCTCCTTGCGTTGGAAATATAGCATAAGACTTGTACTGGAGTCATAATCTGGAGTTTCTCTGTTAGGTTAGGTTACTTTCTTTATACATCGTACTTTTTTAACCACCTTGCTCATTTCTCTATAATAATGAAAAACATATTTCCCGAAGGAACGAAAAAAAAGCTCACCTTCCCATACAAAAAAGAGCTGATTGATGCTTGAATGGAGACATTTTTTCAAGAAGGAGTAATAATTGTTTTCATCAGTAATGCCCTCGAAGTGATTAAGACAGTTAAGAATATCTAGATGCACACACTATTCAATCGGTATGAATGCAGAACGCAAATACCCGCATATATATTTAAAAGGTTCATACTTCTTAAGTAACTCCGATTCTAACTTTTTTCTCAGCCTATTTATTATGACCTAAGGCAGTTCGTGAGTCTTATAATTAATTCAATTCAAACCACATTACCTTTCAATTTATCTAGAACGCCTGCTGTTAGTCCTAATATGGTAAATGATTGTGACTCTCCCACATATTTACCCTATTGCCTAATAGGAAAGGCCGGTAAAGCTAGGAAGAATTTTTAGGATTTTGAGATTGGAATATGTGTTTTAAAAAGCGTCAACATTTCTTTATGCTTTAGGTACCTATGACTTAAAGATAATATTATTTCGGATGTTAAATCAGACACTGGCAGCAATTCTAGTGTCAGCCGACTTAGGGTCTGTTTCACAATTTAAAGATAAAGCGTCACTTAGCTATGCAACACAAATTACTTTGAGGATGAAAGGTTGCGATTTCTCTGTCTAACTCATAGACGTAAAGTGACATACGCTTTTTGAGTCGTGAAACGCAATAAGTGTTTTTAGGAATAAGTAGCATATAGCTTACATAGAACTTATTCGTGCACCTATTTGAAACAGACCTTAAAGCACATAAGTCACACTTTGACACTTTGTATGAGACTTATATGGTTTATTCTGCTGACCCTAGAATGAATCACTAAATTAATTAATCGTATGACTATTTAACACAAGGTATTGAGAAATAGCAATGCCTTATCTAACCTAATGATCTTAGTTTATCTTTATTTTCTCACGTATACTTTTTCATACGCACTAATAGATCGGCTTATTCCATATCCGTAACTAGCTGTATTAGCACACAATAAACATTATCTGGAAAGAATCTCTGTGTCCCGGCCGCTCTCCTAAAATGTCTATTTTCCGCGCTGGCAATGGAAATGTCGTCGTGTCTGGAGAAACGGGTGCGCGGGCGCAGGTGGGTGGCCATGAGGTAGCGTGATTCAGGACTTTTTTGCGATTATTAGATACTAGGGGCCGCTAGCGACTTTCTACGTGTTAGTAGTTACCGTCATATTTTGGACAATTCACACAATATATTTTTATAAATTGTAGCCTATTTGTTAGTGAAAGAGGAACAAACAACCATCCATCTATCCATCCATATTTACAAACTTTCACGCTTATAATATTAGTTAGATACTCGTAATATTGTAATTTTGTTGATGCTCATGGGCGGGTGTGATAACTAAACCATCAGGTGACTCGCTTGGTGGTTTGTCGCCGCCTATGTAGGTACATCCGCGGCTTGAATCAAGTGCGTTTTTTTATAATGGCTAAAACACTAAACCTTAAGTAACTAAAACATTTTTTCAATAACCAAAGATTCAATTCCGAAACATAATGATATTAAAATTTATCTGAATCATACCTTTTTCTGGAATCTAAATAGAATCAACACAGCACAAAAATAACTGTTTCTTAAAAATCATTAACAATTCATTATATTTACTACTTTTCAAGTTAAGAGATATCGAAACGCGCACAAGTACTTAAATAGCCAGTACATATCAAAACTGAAAAAATTTAAATCGGACTATCCGACCGAATAGCAGGCAACCCTATTCCCGGGAGACGGGCGCGCGGGGGAGGGAAGGGCGCGCTGTTCTAATGAGGCGCGCCCAGCTTGCGCGAGCGCTGCCCTCGCACGCTCACTCTTTATGTGCTTAGGTATGAATTTAAATTAATACTTACGCCCATTTCAATTGCTACAGGTTATAATAGGCTATTTAAGGCTAGTCTTCCGTTGTTTGCGCGTTGAATGATTCGATATGTTTTCATGAATGGAGACGACAATAGAATACCGGCTAATATAATTTATTATGTACTAGCTTTTGCCCGCGGCTTCGCTCGCGACCCCCCACTTCCCTGAAATCGGGGGTTAGAAAGGGGCAAAAATTTGCCAATGTTTATACTCTCTATCCCTTCAACTATCTCCACTTAAAAAATCACGTCAATTCGTCGCTCCGTTTTGCCGTGAAAGAAAGACAAACAGACAGACACACTTTTCCATTTATAATATTAGTTAGATACTCGTAATATTGTAATTTTGTTGATGCTCATGGGCGGGTGTGATAACTAAACCATCAGGTGACTCGCTTGGTCGTTTGTCGCCGCCTATGTAGGTACACCTGCGGCTTGAATCAAGTGCGTTTTTTTATAATGGCTAAAACACTAAACCTTAAGTAACTAAAACATTTTTTCAATAAGCAAAGATTCAAATCCGAAACATAATGATATTAAAATTTATCTGAATCATACCTTTTTCTGGAATCTAAATAGAATCAATCATTAACAATTCATTATATTTACTACACTTCAAGTTAAGGGATATCGAAACGTGCACAAGTACTTAAATACCAGCACATATCAAAACTAAAAAAATAAAAATCGGACTATCCGACCGAATAGCAGGCAACCCTATTCCCGGGAGACGGGCGCGCGGGGGAGGGAAGGGCGCGCTGTTCTAATGAGGCGCGCCCAGCTTGCGCGAGCGCTGCCCTCGCACGCTCACTCTTTATGTGCTTAGGTATGAATTTAAATTAATACTTACGCCCATTTCAATTGCCACAGGTAATAATAGGCTATTTAAGGCTAGTCTTCCGTTGTTTGCGCATTGAATGATTCGATATGTTTTCATGAATGGAGACAACAATAGAATACCGGTTAATATCATTTATTGTGTATTACCTTTTGCCCGCGGCTTCGCTCGCGCCCCCCACTTCCCTAAAATGGTGGGTTAGAAAGGGGCAAAATGTAGCCTATTTTTCCCTTCAACTATCTCCACTAAAAAAACACGTCAATTCGTCGCTCCGTTTTGCCGTGAAAGAAGGACAAACATACAGACAGACAGACACACTTTCCCATTTATAATATTAGTATGGACATATTTAACTGACTTCAAAAAGAAGAAGGTTCTAAATTTGATTGACTGATATAAGATCCCACCAATGCGGAACTCTTTCGGTGTCATAGGGTCATGGAGCACTACATTTACAAATTCATAATTAATAAAAGATTTCGGATAAATTGACAAATATTTTACGTGGATGACAACAAACATTTGAAATATCCTATTCGACTTTTATGCTAATATTCAACTAAACTAGTCAAGTTTTTATCTTTTTCTAACGATGCACTTGCTACTTAAAATGCCGCCCATAAATCATGATTAGTGAAGATTTCTAAAGAGTGATAAACTATCGGCATAGACCCGCTCCAAGTGAGGAACGACAGTTTCTCCGTAGTTCCACGCCAGTCTCATCCCAACCAGATTGACAAGTAATTACGATTATGACCTATCGATATTTCCTACACGTTAAAGTATTAAAACCCCCCGCTTTTATCAAGATTTACGACCGCACACATTATGCACCTACCTTTTTACTCTTACCCGAAACCCATTTCGGTCTAATAAATATTAGCAAATAGTCGCTTGGTATGTACTGAAGTAACGCACTCGCTTTTAACTGAATTGCTTCGCATAACAATAAAAACGCCTATGGGCCCTTTCACACATTCTAATGTGCCCAATGCTCCTTCATTTGTCGAGGGCCAGCACGAAAAGGAAATATTTTCCCAAATCCATACAGCCTTAAGGATCTCATAAAGCAGTCGTTTTCCCCACGCGAAAGTATGGAAGTGAGATTTATTCGGGGGACTCCGCTCGAGCCCGGGGCTTTCGTATGATGAATTGACACTTTTTCAGCGCCGCCTACAAATTTCAACTCGAACAATATACGCGGCCTGAATGAACAACTAAAAGGTAAGAGTTGCCGTTATGGCTTTCGAACTTTTAATGTCCCCAATGAGGTAGGGCAACCATAAATATCACGATTTGTGAGATTACAGCCTCTTTAGGAAGTTACTTAGTAGCTTGAAACATTGTCGCATAATTAAGATAACTTATGGAATAATTAGTCTTGGGAAAATTTGTCCCTTTTCAAGCTTATATTTTATTGGCGTTTTGAACATTAAATGCTCTGTACGGGAAATGGAACGTGTAACAGGTAAGTGCATAATTCGGTTTTCCAATATTTTATGGCATGGGAAAGAAAATATTCATGGAAGACTTAATTTCCGTATTCATTTCAATGTTAATTCATTGGCTGACATTGAAATATTATAGGGATATAAGCATAACGGTAACGGTAGGTACTAATAGTATATGAATATAACATGCTCCAAAGTTAAAAAGTAGTAAGACTTAACAAGCTCAAGAGAAGGTCCATTAATTTATATTTAGCATGAGCTTATTTTAAAATGATCTAATTATATTTTAACGTTGCCATTTTCACGTGTACAACTAAAAATGTAAACACATTCGGTATAAACATGAACGAGCCACCATGGCCCGACGTCACGGCATCTTTGCCTGCATTTTTGCATAACAAACACGGCTATGATTTCTTACCCTCGCCTTATCAGCTTTTACAAGAACTTGTTTATTTTTAAGGAAATTATTCAGAAGGAATTTGAAAATTTTTCGGGAAAACCCCAACCATTAATGCGGTGAATTCAAATTAAAATCACTTGCAAAAACTATTACGATTGCTTATTGAACTTATTTTTTAAGAATTGATAGAAAAAATTGCAGACTTGATAGTCAAGAATCACGATGACTTCATTCAAACGAAGAAGCTTTAGGCAATCGTCTCAATTATAATAATAAGCGGGCGTGAGCTGAACCGATGGCCCGTCTTAATAAAGCCATTATAAATATCTGATTCCCCAACGTACGTCCACTCGGTCGACGCTAAATGCCAAAGGGTTACCGGTTATATATCATTCGTACATTAATAAATTTAAAATTGAACATTTCCATGCTTAACGATCAGCAATGACAGTTTATTAACGGCTCAATGGGTAGGTACGTAACGTTTATAAATCATAACTGTTCTTACCATGGTGAAGAAATACGAAACAAAAAGAAAATGGAACTTGCCGAAAATCACGATGAAAACGAAAGTCCAAATAAGTTGGATGTACTCTTCCAAATGTACTCGGTTAGAGACAATACAAACGTAAGCGAAAAGATACATACATGGCAAAACAAAATATCCGCGAGGCCTTACTAGCTGATTTAAGTGAGCGCAGACTAACAATAGTGGCCGCGGTCTTATGAATAAAACGTATACAAATTTAATCAAAGAGAAATCTATTAGTAAAATGAGAAGTACGGAAGGGAGCGCACCTATACATATTCAACGAGCCACTGCATCACGAACGGGGCAATTTATGCGGCAGGTCCTGAGAGTTCCTTACTTTTACCTCGGCCATATGTAAAACTGGAGTATTTCTACCGCCGATCAGATCGTCACCTGGCATTCACGACAACAGGCGGTTACACCCCTGCTTTATGCAAGTAAGAACAGAGTTCAAATTTGTACAAAATGTGCATTTGTCACTGGGGGTGCCCATACATTGAGGGCTCTCTATTTATTCGTTTCCCATTTGAAAGTAGAATTCGAGATTCCGTGTTGCTTTTTATCAGTGATGTCTGTTGCATCTTTTATTAGACTTCGTTATATTCGCTTCAAAACTCAGGGTTGTAGCTATCTCTCATTATTCTTCCATTTATTTGGAGAATTTACTTTTATCTAAACTTGGTTAAGAGATTTGTCGCTAATTTGTCGTATTTTAGCATACTAACAATGTTTTTGTCGCTGTATTAGGTCATCTACATACATGGTAGCTTAGCTAATGATTTGCCCGTCACTTCGTTTATTTTTTGCAATTTTATAATAGGCACCCAGGTTGCTATGTTAGGAGGTGTTCATTACGGTTTTACTAGGCAAGTAGCCCACATGTGTGTTATGTACATATATCGTAGAGGTGGTTTAAGCTTCTACCGGCTGCCTAGTTCGCTCGTAGCACAAGTTTCCTTTAAAGTATTAATCAAGAGCCATGTCGCGTTTTACCTTTTCTTTTTATTTCGCAAGCGCATCTGCCCTTTTGTAAAGTTAATATATTTTGTATTAATACAAATGATTAAATCGCTCTTTTGCAGACGTTATGCTTATTTTTTTATACTAGAGACTAACAAGCAAACGTATCCCCTGTTGGTAAGTATTTATCAACACGGCGATTTGTTAAAATATGCTTTCAGTTTATTTTAGTTTACGTTTTTATTTTTATGTATAAACTGCACGTGTCCGTCAAAATAGCAGTTCCTACTATTTTATATCTACTGAAAACTACATATACCTAGTATAATTATCCATCAAATAATTGATAGTCGATAGTCTAAGCACAATTATGTAATATTTGAAGGCTTTTAAGGGCCCACGACAGATGGTATCGCAGAATACGGCTTTATCGAGTCACGCCGTTAGGTACAGTTAACCCAGGAAAACACGAGCCGGTTGAAAGGTTTGATATTTCGTGCTTTTCAGACAGTAATTGGTACAAGATTATATTGCATAGCTTACTGCGTGCCCTTGTTTCATATGCAGGTACATTGTAGGAGATTGTGAAAGCATGTTAAATTATAAGCAATAAGGGACCTTGGGCATAAAAACTTTAAAATAAAATAGAGTTAGAAAATTGTAAACATGTTATGAAAATATAATTTTCAATACTAAAGAAATTTACGAGAACATTAAAGGTAATACTCGTATACATAAAGAAAATTTACTCTATTCAAAATGTATAATAGTGAAATTATCTATCTGCAACACAATAGTGAAACATTTGCCTAGTTCTAAGTGTAATGTTGATATTTATGAAGCCGCTAAGATTGTGGTTGTTATAATCGTTAAGCAGACCAGCTTTGTGGTTAGAAAATAGACTACTATATATTTATAATTATATTATAGTAGTCTCAGTTGATAGAACTGTAGTAGCCACTTTCAATTGTGATGAAGTAATAGAGCTAATCGGAGATAGTAAACATTATTAATAAATTCACACAACATCTCATATGTCGACCTGATTCCGTACTAAGTAGCTTAAGCACTTGTGTACACAGGTATCAAACAACAGAGGACTTACAAATATAATACTTTAATATTACACTCAGACACTGAACAAACACAAGTATTCATCACACGTATAAATCCTAATCTGCAAAATTTCGATTTCAATTCAATGAAGAATATAGATCGGTAGTTAACATTAAAGCAATATAATGTGCTATGTATCAGCTTTACGCCGATGAAAGCAACACATTTAACAGTTTTTTCCACAATTCCGCAGACATAATTTTAAACCAGCAAGTAACAAGCCCTCCAGCCAATAACCGATGGCACAAAACAACCCAACTAGATTATCCTGGAGCGACATAAATATCCCAGACAAGGGCAGTTTTTCCGTCGACACTCGCTTGCGCGATTCCCAGTAGGGAGATCGATCGTAGCTGTTTTACTACGTTGCTAGTTCTACTTTTTTCTCCCTTCAAAAATATGCTTTAAAAAGTTCAAACACTGGGGTTGGGTTATTTTAGGCACACTTTGATGTTGATGGGTGAAGGAAATAAGAGACGTTTTTGGGATATAATTGATGGGGTTACTAGCCCATAACATATGTTTGTTGTATCTTTTTAACATTTCCATGTCTTGAATATCCTTTCAACTCCTGCTAGTACCAAACATTTTTTTACAAGATTATTCAGTACATCTGGAGCAAAGGATGTATGTGATGTTGTCTCAATTTTTATTTGGTAGGGAGGATCCTTTTCCTGCTTAATAGTCAAATAAATGCATTGTAGATGTAATTTCTGTGAATAGACTTTAGTTATTGTTATAAAATTGTTACTGAATTTTGAATCAATAAATTGTTAATTAAACAGCACTAAGATGTGATCCGATATATCAGAAAATATCCGATAAATGCCGGCCAATATAATGGCTTAGACATATTTGAATATCTTGGCTCGCATCGGTCGACCATTGTTGTCTCTGCCCAGAATGGACTTAATTAAGGAGGGTCAGGATCTCTGGCAGGGTTCACAGGAATGTTCAGAGCACCCACTTTAGTAAGAGCTGTGCAAATACAGCTGGGTGTTACCGTACTGCATTATTGTTTAATATATGGTTCGGTGGTATTGAATGACTTTAGAAGGGACCTTTGGAGTTTAGGTACAATTAATAACGCCTTTCAGGCATCGGAATTTTTAATTGGTATGTACATTTTTTATTACTAATTATCTTAATGACTTAATTTATGTCCGGATAAAATGGTTACACTGCTTCTACAAAAGCACAGACGCAGACATTTCATGATATACATTTTTAAGCGTTATTTTTTGTTTGATACTTTTAAAAATTTAATTTATTGTTCAGTCAGAGTATATTGCATAAAGAAAATGCTACAGTAAATATTTTAAAATTACTTTAGATCAGACTTCATAAAAATAAACTAAAAATAAAACTTAAAGTACTCACTTCAAGTTTTTTTTTTAAATCTAATAAACTGTGATGACATACTTGAAAAAAAAATAATAGTAACACATCACCAACAATTTTAATACGTAGCTTCTCCTAGTTTGAAACAAGTGTCACCCTGTTTGAAATTGGCCCATAAAATTATTGCCACCTCCTTCACCTAACACTTACTAACCATCTTCATACCTATGAATGGGTTCTCAAAGTGGATCGTCTACGATTATAACAGGGACCGTTTCGGCAATAATATTAATATTGCAATTTCACTGTATCCAGTCGTTACTTGCTTTGAAATTTGGCTGTGGGGAAATCAAGATTGTTAACTTAGGGTCTCGCGCTGGTCACCATAACGACCATTGGGGGTAACTAACAATATTTCGAATTGGGTCTTGAGAATTCTGCTGTCTTAAGAGTAGTTTCTAATTGTATAATAGCTGTTCCAAGTAATTTTCAAGGAGACGAGGACGCACAAATTTCTGATAGTAAAAGTCAAATAAGTATGTAGATGTTTAACTCATTCAAGACATCTCATGCCTACGCGTGTAGAAAGGAACATATAATATGGTTGAAATTCTCCATAAGTATACATAGATAGAAGCTATGCGTCTCTCTTGAATCCCAAACAAGAGCCAGAAGTTGAATCTAGGGCATCATTTATTTTGAGGATAAAATGGTTTTGCGTCGAAGGATCATTGTGATCTATGCCCTAATATCATCCTAAGAATGTTGTTCACCGTATTTTCTCCGTAACTCTTGGTAGTATGTCTAACTAAATGATGCCTCTTGTGTATTTTCATCATCATCTTTAGGCTTAGATACAAGTCTAGAATTCTGGTTTGGAATAAAAAGTGCAGTTAGTATACTCCAAGTCAAAAATATTCAAGTTATTATAATATTGGCTCTGCAATAGCCTTATCATTTTATTCATCTTCATTAAATTATACCGTACATTTTAATTAAAGAACTCTTACGAAGTAAACTGCTTTTTAACAAACCCATTTCTTCTGCTTTAACTGATCTAACCTAGCCTATTCAATTAAAATTATGCCCGCGATCCCAACAGAAGCAGTCCGCAGATTCTTCTGATTGCATCGCGGCAAAAACAATAGACTAGCATTATACGAGTGCAGTGCAAATGGAGCAGAACCGACGGCATCGAGCATCCTTTTACACAATCAATTAAGCACACACATATTAATCGTGTTCAAGACTCAATGGTCACCGTAACTAGTGATTAAAATGGTTTACTCCGCACCCGTGTTAAAGTAAGGCGAGTTTTTCCGCGACGGAATACAATGAAATGATGGTGGGCAAGGCAGGAGTTGTGGCGGGAAGAGGGCGGACGCGCGTAAGAGTCAATTTCGTAAAATCGCTAACAAATTGTCGCGGCGGTGATGCGTTCGTGATTTTTGGAAAAGGCAAATGATTTAAAAGTACGTCAAAATATTAACAGGTAGGTAGACTATTCACGAAAGTGTTTGCATCTGCAAATGTTTTAAACGAGACATTACTTATGTTTTAATTATTGTTTTTTTTTCTTTTCAGCAAACTCTAAAGATTTTCATGTTTCATACACGATAGCTCCTTGCTTTTACTTAATCATGATTCCATTTTCATTGGTTTTGTCGATTCTATAATAAAACTTAATGTCTTCAACTAAATCCTAGATTTCGCATTATCGCATTACTCAACAAAATAGTCACTGTCTCTCTAAAACAGTGCACCGCATCACAATAAATCCACCGTTAGACACAGAGACAGAAGTGCAGATTCACTTGTAAATGTTTAATGATGTTATCTCCGCTCCTCTTATGAACTCACACCAGCAAGGAAGAGCCCGCGGAGTTACTGCAGGGATATAAATTAAATGCTTACGTTTCGCTTGCCCCGCTTCGCTAGTTTAATTAAGCGTCTCCTCCTTTGTGTCTGCATGTGCGTAAGGACATACAACATGTTCCCCGTTGCCTGGACCATTGGCTACATTGGCTCCATTGCGGTCAGTTTTCATGTTATAAGATTAGCGCTAATTAGGTGCGCTGTTATTAGCAAGCGGTTTTTTGCTAGCTCTATCACATACTCTCTTTATGATATCTATGTCGTTTTTTGTATTTGTTTACACACGATTTTACAATAAATCTGTGTAGTGTATAATAATAACATGAGCTCTATTATAGTGTTCCATCTTTACCATTATGTATATTTTAAGTTTAATAAAAAAGTTAACCTTGAAATCTGTAACAACTAAAATTAGCCATACATCATTATACAAAGGCATTAGGATATATATAGTCGAATCCAAATATTATGCCATTAATACAAATTACTTCAGCAAAAAACAAAACGTTACTGTGAAACACGATCTCACATAAACCGCCAAACATGTAAAGCTAAAAAATTCTCAAAACACTGTTACCTAATTTGTACTGACAGCGTACACGGCTCCCGTACACGAACGCGAAATTAAATTTTCAAACATAGCGCCCCCAATTAATTTTTCCGGAGAAAATTCGCTTTCGTCATGTCCGCTTCCTGTCATTTAATCTGGACCTTTATTTATGGGACTAACCGCAGTACCAACCTGCTCGTTATTGTCGTTAAACTTTCTCCCTGGTGCGACGGTCGTGACGTAGATACCCACCACACGCCACTTTAATACTTGTGCGGTATCTACATTGACAACCACATGTATGCTCACTACACATTTGCCTTATCTACTTTAATTAAACCTCCATGCTGAACATGACTTTTAGCTCTACGACTTATCAACTTATCAAAACACACAAGCAGTCTACGACAATGCTATTCGGAAACTAAAAAACTTTAAGCCGTTTATCGTCCGTTTCTTTTGCAGGTATGCAGAAGTTTTTTATCTCAACAATCGCGACTTTCTCTTGAACAATAGTATAAAAAGATTCTATTTTTTATTTGTGACCGGCACACAACAGGACCAACTTTCTCCCGGCACTTTAGTAATACACCGTTACGTAAACGTCACAGGACAAAACTAGAACCATTGATACTGTTTTTTAAAACTCAGTTGTTGTTGTGACTGCGATCGAGCTATCCGATCGACTTGACAATCGTGATGGTACTGAAAAACGGTATTCTTTTATCCAGAAATCTCTTAACGAGGTTAGTTTAGGCAAACTTTTGTGATGTGATTTTTTTGTTCGGTTTTATTTGGGTCCATATGCGTTCGTTTATTATACCCTTTCGACGTTCCCGATAGCAATGCGAAGGGTTAGCGCTGTTCCATCCTATGGTGTCTGCGCAGGAGTGAGTGTGATACAATGATTTTGAGAGCGTGCCTTCGATTTGAACCAAAACACGTTTGGAGAATAATTTGAATACCGAAATGCAGATGGCTTCTTTTATCCAAGGGGCTTTGGACCGCCGCCGAACTACAAGTTAATTAAGGTTTGCCCATCAATTAAATATTGGTTTTGATTGTTTTCCTTTTGTTCATTAAGTCTGAGCTCTTCATTGTCTTTAGATCATGTTTTAATTAGTACTCTGCCTAAATATTATTTTAAATAATATCATACTCATATTTCTAAAGTTAGTTCAATAAGCGTCTTTCTATTTCTTACTTACGAGTACATCTCTTTCAAAGACTTAGCATAAACAACCCAGACTGAGATAAGCCTGTCACAAACGTACAAACGGAGTGGACATATTCCTGCAATAACTCATAATCCCGATACAGATAAACCAATTCAGTCAAATCCGGAACATTCATATCTGGGCCGATGCATTCGCTGAGCGAACGAATTCACTGAGCGAAACACCAAAATTTATTGGGTTAGTAGTTACCGTAGGTCGATAAAACTACACTCTGGCAACAGAGAGGCGTAACTCTCGGGTAGCGGAAGGAAAAAATACGACCTTCCAAATAAAGAAACAGAGTGAAATTTTGCTTGATAGCTCCCGAAGGTTGTATGACTGAAAAGAGCAATGCGCAGTGCAATTTTGTGATATCTTTTTCACTCTTTCAATGGCGGAGAAGCTAGGCGACATACGGACGTTATAGTGTTGAATTAGCATATTTATTGCTAGTTACACGACACAATAAATTTATCTTAGCCCATTGGGCCTCTGCCATATTCGAGTTTTTCCTTTCCGACACATATTCAGTTTCCTCTATCTGGGAGCTTGGGTGTGGCTGATAAACTTGCTATATGTAGACATCTTTTTCGTATTAAGCTGTTTCATTTTATTTGCCAGGGTTTGATAAACTTATTCATATTCTCAATTTTATTACCTATCTTGATTTTTGTTTTGTTTTCATGTTACCAATTACGTAGGTACCTATCTAAAGACAATTTTTATGATATTTTATCTGTGCAAAATATTTTTTCTTTTTTTATGCTAACCTTTTACCTTTTAATTCCGTTATACCGTAAATTAATCAATTTGATAGATTATTTTAAATTTTGCATTAAATATAACCCACGCTTGCTTACTTACGTTTCAGTAATTTAAAACAGATAAAAATCCAATCGGCGTCCCATACGCTCCTTACCTGAAACAATAAAAAAGGTCAAATTAAAAATTCATATTTTAATTCATCGCGCAGCGCGCGCTCGAATCCATCATTATAAATAGGCAGACTACCTGCCCGGCACATAGCCCCGCACATACGCGCGCCGAGTGAACGCCTCTGACCAAACCGGTCTCCGCCGCAGACGGAATACAAATGTATGCCGTCCCAACACATCCTCCGTCTCCCGCTCGCGCCAAAACACCACATAAATCCATCCCGCTCCCACACCCGCGCCAACTTCATGCCAATGCGCCCGTCGCCCAATCGTGGCGCCGCGTGCCATCGCCATATTGAATGACGACGCACCAGCGCCCCCTATACCAACAAATGCGAACGACGCATCTCAGTGTTTTCCGTATTGTTTTTAATGTTTTTCCTATTTTTCTCAGTTTTTAAGGCTAGTTATAAGCATAAATGAGTGTTTTGAGTTGTGTTGCAGCGTTGTCAGGTCGAGTTCTTTGTTTATTGGGCGAATTTGAAGTGAAAACAACAAATGTTTGGGAAAGACGCCACCGGAGGCTACCTAAAGCTAAGTTCAGTCCGTGGAGTGCTTTGTTTTTGACCTCATCATTACACATTTTCTTACTAGAATTATAATAATCATTTTGTATGTTCAATTCAGAAAGTGAGTTACTTAGAAACAGCCCGAATTTACCCATTATTTACCTACACATTTTTTGGCGGCATAAAATATTGATCCTAGCAGTTAGTTATTCTATTTAATTATTTTAGTAGTTTATGCAAAGATTTAGCAAAAAAATATACTGTGCAATCATAAAAACTTAATATTGCAAGCCTGGTATCTTTCTATTTTAGACCATTTATTTACTACTAATTTACTATAATAGATGACAACATTTATTTATTTTACATAAGACATTACACTAGTCACTTTGATTATTAAGATAGAATATAGAACCCCAAATTTAGACTATGAGTTGTAAAGTACCTACTATTTATCACTTATAATGAATTTAAGACCAGAAATAAAATATGTAGAGCAATTGTACCGCAAAATTAAGATTTATTTTAGTCTTGTAGAGTTTTGATTTTAATCGTAATCGTAACGTAATCTTTTTAATGTTTTAAGTTTCTATAATCTACAGTTTTTGGTTTAAGTATTTATTAAATATTTACACAAATCATTAACATTTCATGAGCCGCCGGGAAAACAATGCCGACGGCACGCATGCGCAAAGCGTTCTTCATGAAAGATTATTTAAACTGATTCTCTAATATTAAATAAATTTTGTAGATTAATATTAAATTAACGAATAGGCACTTGTTCTGATGATAGATTAAAAACAGGTAGGTAAGTGTATTTGAGCCCCATAGTTTTAAAAGCGGTAATAACAATTAAACACTTGTACTACACTTCAGTGGGGTTGTGGCTAATATAATTTATTAAATTGAATGTAATCGTCTATAAAACAAATTTTAATCATAAAAATTACGTAAATCGGGATAGATTTAAAACATCTTTGTAAAACTGATAATATCTGTGAATTAACTGTCATGTGTCTTCAGTGACATTTGTAAAAATAATTCCTCGTACTCATTACAATTCTCATAAATTCTCATTTATAATCGTTTACAACAAAGAAACTATTGCGTATGTGCCAATGAAGGATCCGAAATATTGTTGTGTCCCTATCTGCACGAACAATTCTATTCATGCTCCGGAGAAATCCTTTTTTTCATTGCCAGTGTCTACGAAGTAAGAATGGTGCAATGCATTGGTTATTAAGAAATTAACTGTTCTCTGCGTGTTTTGTACTTAGAAAATTAATGAAGACGGTGAAAGGACGGGTCAAATTGAAAGCTAGATTGCCATCGTAGATTCATAGGTGTATAATTATTAAAATTCAATAAATAAGCTTCACATAGGTAGGTACTTAAGTAGTTATTTATTTACACAAGGTTAATAAAAATATGAAACATTCTACATCTTTATTTTGCACTCTATACTTTTTTGAAACATATAATTTTTCCAAAATACCTAAGCAGCATCTATTATTTTTTTAACACAGAGCTCATCATAGTCAGCCAGAACTTATGTATCAGCACTGGACGGTACACAAATGGACATCTCGCTTTAATTCTACGTATCCCACCGCAGTGTCTACGTAGGCTTCCGCAAAGCAAGTAATGCTTTAGCACTACGTAGTTCAGCAACGTTGTAGCAGTCGTTCTCTTGCATGAACTCCAGTAACATTAGATAGTTTACTCTTGGCAAGTTTCTACTATCAGCAACTTGAAATCCGTCGGAAACTTTCATTTTATTTAAATAGTATGGGAAAAAGGGAGGTTATAATTCTATGACAGACAGATGCAAGACATAAAATGAAATTGTCAATAGTTGTCATGTATTCCTCAGTAAGCACAGAGTATATTGTATCTCAGTAAGTATGACGTAATTTGGCGCTTACGTCTGTTTAGAATACGAAGGATTAAAATATGTTTTTTAGGTATCTTATAAACATTGACGCAATCATATATTTTAATAATATGCAAAATATCGATAGATACCTAATACAACCATAAATAGGTATACTGTGATAAGAAATTATGATGTAAATTAAATAAAATAATTTAAAAAAATAATACGTGATAAAATCATTAAGGTGGTGGTGGTAGGTGGTGAAAGGTGAGACCTCAACTCCGATAGAAAAATATTCTAATCTACTAGCTAAAACATAAATAGAAAAATAACACAGGAAGGATTATACGTAGTATACGATATGTTACAGCTGACAAAAAATCTAGAGCTTTTAAAATAGCAGCGGTAGTTCTCCCAAACATCAGAGTATTTCATAGTCCATTTCATCTGAGTAGGCGGATATTCCGCGAGCGCAACGCGAACGCAAAGATGCAGACGAAACTTGGAGCGCAGTTGTGATATTGTGAAAGTTAGGACAGGGTGAATTAGGGGTGGCAGTCCAAATAGAAAAGTCCATCTTTATTTTTTAACAGACATTAAAAACAAAACAAAAGAGAGTGGCCGAAAATCGGGAGCGGTGGCGTGCATTAGGGGAGACCTATGTCCAGCAGTGGACGAGCGTGGATGAAGCTGATTATGATGATGATTAAAAACTAAAAGGAGGAGGTTCTCAATTCCTCTGTGTGTATAATTTTGTTGTTAGCAAGCTTTGTTGTACCAGTTGTTAGCAAGTTTTGTTGCCCAGACACTAAATACATACAGGATACATCAACGGCAGACAGTGCAATAAGGCTGTCTTATTCGCTTGTAGTGATTTCTTCTAGACAACCTTTGAGTAGAAATAAGAAACAGCGTATTAGCAAAGGGGGACAACGTGCAAAACAGCTGAAACATTTAATTAGTATTGACAGAAATATAATTACATTATAATATACAGTTTTTTTACATATTTTAGAAGAGAAAATTTTGGTTGTAATTAAAAATTACAATTATTAGTAATTATACAACTCTTAAGCTTTTAATAGTGTGTGCTTTTCAAATAACATGTTTTCTAGTTTGTTTTAGTACGTTGATAAAGAGGACCCTGAAATTCCCAGCAATTTTCCCGGGAACGTTGGCAGCCCTAGGCTGAATCCTAAATAGGGCACTGACGTACGACCCCATCTGCATAGAAAAAAACTTTGGCTCGGGTGAGAAATCTGTGTGTGGATTGTCTTTTATTTACTGCGTTTGCGCTATCGGGCGGTTTAAAGTTTTACCGTTTTTGTTACCAACTTTTTTTGTTTAGTTGCGAGTTTTTCACAGACTATTGGTTGAATAAAACTTTCCCATTTGATAGGATGTTGGTATCTTTTTTATTTTTATCACACAAGGTTATTGAGAAATCATTATTATCTCTGCATCTTACTCTCGTAAGTGACCAATGCCAAGGCTTTGGAGCCAGAGGTCCGCTAGAATCATAGTTCAGCTTGTACCCAGTGGCGGCATTACTTATTGCTAGGCTCTGGGCGGCAAGTCTTGACATAAGAAACCCTATAACTAAAACTATACAGAAGCTACCTTAAGTTAATCACAATGAAAAATTGCTTTTATTAGTGTTACGCAAAACCACGACATTCAAGGTTAAGTAACCAATAATTCTCAAGGCTCTTTTTTATAATGACTTGTATTAGGTATTATTACAATTTCACGAATTCGATTACCTTTTATTGTTTATCTTTTTGTTGGATCTGGGTTTTCTTGATGATTTATGTACTGACATTTTTTAAATTTGGTTTATTCGATTCAATATAAAGATCTGATGGATAATTTCGTGTTGCTATTAATAGACTACAGAAACCACGTAACTTTATCTAACAAAAAAGAAATCTAGTTTGTCAATATACTTTTTGTAACATTACCATTTTTAACTCAAGATCAAGCGAATGAACTAGTCTGTATCAGTTTTTTGTGCTACAAGCGACAAATTAACGGGTCGCCTGATGGTAAGCAATCACCGCCTAAGAACATCTGCGAGATCAGAAAGGTGGCTTATGCATTCCTGGTCTTTTAAATAGGACTACGCTCTTCTCTTAACCCTTATAGCCCTCTTAGGGGCTTTTTAGATATAAGTACAGACAGCCACATATCAGGTTACCACAACCTGTCCAATTTCTTCAATTGATATTCAACTTAATTTGTTTGAGAGTAAGGTGACAATCCATTGAAGAAATTTGACTGTTTTGTATACTCTGATGTGTGGTGTACTGTACATCTGAAAATGTTAGATACGAATATAAATAGTTTTCTTACATTGGGCCTTAAAGAAACGCGTTCAAATGAAACAGGCCCATATATCCCGCCCCACATTCCATTATTCAGTACAAAACGCAATACATAATGGATTTTCCTTATATTTACAGACTAACTATTTACTTGCATTACTGTGCTTGCATTGCCGAGATAAAATAACGCTGCCAAGTCTTCGCAAAAGAAGAGAAACGGGGGGTGATTTAAGGGGGGAATTTTGGAAGTCAGCCGGCACTGCGTTTGTGGTGGCTTGCATTAATCACGCCATGGAAAAATACCATCCGGTGGCGAAAAACTTTGCTGGACTTTACTTAGTACTCTCAAAAATAATATAAAGGAAGCCGTAGAATGAGGAACGATAAAACCTGCTTGCATCTAAAGGTGATTGTAAGAATAACCACCCAGTAGCAGATGAAGGTAGAGGAAGGTATTCATGTGCAAACGTTTATTGAGAAGCTAATAAATATTATCTCTACAGACGGATACTTAAAGAAATTCCATATAAGGAAATCATTGACAATGGTAACTTAAATAAACTTATGATAAATCCAATAACATTATTAAGCCCAATTCAAACAATACTAAACTATTTTGACTTTAAAATTGCAGTCAACGATACATATTATTTCTTGTGTGTGAGTGGAATAGCCAAGTTATTGAATTAGTAACGGCCTCACAGAAGACCGGCGTAAAGGAGCTGCGCTGTTTCGTCGAGTGAGTGAGGTACTACTACAGGCCCAATAGGGGCGAAAGGTTGGCACTTGTAACTCTACTAGTGTTGCAGGTGTCTATGGGCGGCGGCAATCACTTACCATCAGGTGATCCATCTGCTCGTCTCTATCACATAAAAAAATTGTAACTGCAAATTAAGTGGCTTATAAAGATAACAATAAAAAAATAATTAAAGCCGATACTATAGCGATAAGACCGCTGAAATTGTTCACTGAATTTCTGTAATGTCTAGTTCTTTAGTTGTGATTTTTGTGTACTAAAGTATATCTATCTATTTATAGTTAGCACATCATGGGTCATTCTCAGTTTCACATCTGACAACTAAAACCCCCAGGAAGAAAAGGCAGCGTTAATCCCAAATAAAACTCTCGTTCCCTAAACTTCTGTGCCATAAAGTCCCGAGATTAGATACTCCGCTAACCCACGTTATTGTTACTTGGTAACTTTGATAATTTCTGACGTACAAGCCAGGCCGGATTCGGGCGTTTCGTTAATTCTGCGTAGTGGTGTGATTTGAGTGATTTCACTCGAGTGACTCGATAAAAAAATATTAGTGAAATTACTAATGATTTAAATTAGGTTAACCAACTTGAACGATCAAAATTTATGAAATTTCGCAAGTTTTTCCACTTTTATTGAAATTTCATTAATGTACAGGCAGCCCATCAGTTTACCACAACTTGTCAAATTTCGACAATTAATATTCAACCTAAAGTGTTTGGCAGCAAGATAAGAGTCGATAAAAGAAAATTTGACAGTTTTGTATACATTGATGTGTGTAAAATATATGCTTTTTTTTACATTTTGGCCCAAATGAAAATGAATGAGTTGAGTTAAAACTTGCGACATTTGACTCAATTCGCATCACTAGCGTTTCGTTAATTCTGCGTACGGCCAGTCGAATTTGCATTTTGCACGCGTGATAAGTGGGCAGGATTACACGGGATTCAGAACAACAGCCTCTGTTTGTCCTGAAATAAAGGGCTGTTAAACTTTTTTCATGGTAATTTGGGTCACCTTCAGAAGGAATCGTTGTAAATCTATTTAAGTAGGCTTAAGTCCGGACCGGTTGCGTTATTAAAATTCATGCGCTTAGCTAATTTTGAATTTTTTAACATGATTTAAAAAGTTTCAGCTGATATACAACCTCACGAGATCCTATTTCACATGTACTCCATTAATTAATTTTAATGTTTTATTTTGTATACCTTTCCCTTCTTGTTGTTCCATTTTATTATGCACGTTTAATAGTGTTAAACCAGCATCCAAAGATAAAGAGTGTAGAATCCTGAATTTGATTTATTTCAAATTGAAGTAGTTTATTTGAAAAGGTAACTTAAAATTGAATAGTTGTTTAACTGACCTCAATGTAGCTGAGGCTAGAAGCAGCATAATCACTAAGTCCGATCGAATCCCAACTTTAGTCCCTCCTAAGTTCAGGCAACTCTATGTGAAGAACTGCGAACTCATTCTATTATCTCATCTCAGATAGAAGTCAAGATAATTGATTTACACGTTTATGAACTCAAATGCCTTGTAAACGGTTTAATTGAATCTCAGTGTAAAAAAATAAACAAAGGAATTGCGTGTGTAAAGACTACTAGGGTAGCGTAGTTTTCAATGCCTCTTCACATTATTGATTAAGTTCGTGGAAAAAGTTGGCACGCCCGAGTCGCTTGCGTCGTGTGCTCGCATTATAGCCAATTATTGGACGTTAGACCCGCTATATTTTCAAGGGATTATGTAGTCAAAATATTCATAGAGTCGGAGCCAATTCAGTTCTTGCAATTTGTGTCTTGAACTAAGTGTTAGGTGAAATTCTGAATGCAAAATTTTGTGTTTCTATTTTATCCGGTACAGATTTCCGGTTACCTAAGAAAATAGATATTTTAAAAGTAAAGCGTATAAAAAATAAGTAAGTTTCATTTCTTATTTAAATATTTTTACATTGTTTGTACTTACTTTACCTACTTAACATTTTATTACAAAGTAGATTTCTTACAAGTAGCTCTACCGCATGATCAATATCAATCACTCCAAATTGTTATACTTTCCCGGAATCGTCGATTTATAACATTTTCTTTTACAAATAACTATTCTAAATTTATTTTAATGCTATCATAATATTAGTGCAATAAATTACAAACCTCTTCAATCCTCTGACACCTCAATCTACACAGACCTAGAAAACCCAAACATTTTCGCATATCTATTTATTTTGCAAGCACCTATTCCCGAATCCGTTATTTATTTGCCGTACGTCCGTAACGCAACACATTTAAAAACTAAAAGATACCTAAAGCCGTAACTCTTTCGCACTATTTAGCAATCATCGTGTGTTACGTTTAACCAACATATCACTCAGTACAATCCACAAAAGCAGCATTATCTCATTCACACATTACATAAGGGCCTTTACGCACTATGCGGCCCGCCGCCGCGGCTCACCGGAGTTGTAACATTAAGGACATACGACTATGCTTAAAAAAATGTTTAATTAATACATACGAGGTAAAATCGCCAATTTATAAATCTGAGCATTTAGTTGAATTTTTTATGTAGCGTTTTGCAGTTAGAAAGGTATACTGAATTTCTCATCAATAATTTTGCATCGACTTATTTATCAAAAAGTAATTGGAGACGTAAATGCACTGTCTTACCTTTATGCTTTACCTATTCCTATATTATGACAAGTTATGCAATTGTCAAATAATGTACACATAAATACAAACCGGTTGTTGTTGCCTATGGTTATGGAAAAATATATTTACAATTGCTTAATGGAACAAAAATACAGTTTTAAGATCAATAAATAAAAATAATTATATAAATCAATTGTTCCAAATGGACATAGAACCTTTTGCGTCAATCAACCGATACGGCTACCGCTCCGTGCGTAAAGGCCCTAACTTTCAAAACGCAGGTGTTAAAAGCGTATTACGGGTAACAAACAGGCGCTAAGCTTTTGGGATTCGGCAGACCATAGCTCGGCTAAAATGGGCGAAGATTAGCCGAGCGGACTTGGGCATTAATGCCTCATCTAAAATATCAAAAGCTTAGAACGTAATTATGATTTAACAAGGTTTGTTAGACTCGTTACCCGTGTGTTTTGCATCTAATCTGAAGCCGGAAAATATTGCGGGTTGTATAACTTTGTTAAAGTAAGTCATATAAATAAAATAGCTAGTTTATTTTATAGTCAAAATTTTACACACAACCAAATAGCGACATTTTTAGTAGTGTTGATTATTCTTTTGTGCCTTAGGGAGGCAAACGAACAAGCAGGTCACCTGATGGAAATTGATCACCGCCGCTCATGTATATCATGAACACAGACAAAACTGCTAAGTTTTAAATACTTATTATCGTCATAGTTAAAGTCTGGTCAAATAGGATATAGCAATCAGTTTTATGCTGACAACACACAGAACATTGAATGACATGACATAGTAAATTACATATAAATAAATATGTATGTGTAAGTAGGTATAACATGTAGGTAGATAGAAGGTAAACTATACCTACGAAAATGATGGCTTGTATTTTTATCATTAATTTGCTGTCTATAACGTTAATATCAATAATTGCTAAATAATATTAGAACACTAGTAAGTACTTAGGTAATTAGGTATTAAGGTTATAGATATGATTTTAATGCAATTTATATGATACCAAATTTCTACGTTTCGTGATGTCAAAATGTTATAACTTGACCCTTGTTCGTATTTATTTTGGTTAGACTATATTTACTTCTTGACAGACAGTCTGATGAATTTATTGCTAATATTAATCATATTCATTTGTATCTCCTATTACGATATCGATACCTTTCATGTAGAGGTTGAGTAATTAATGACTAATGAGATAAAATATCTATTTTGCTCTTATATTACCACAATGTTAAAATTGACAGTAGGTAATCTCCCTAGAAAGTTTGTTTAACTACTCCTTATAACAACTCTGCTTGTGAAAGTTAAATAAACTACAAGTAAAATTTTTTTTGGAATAATGTCAGATGATTTTTTTATATCATAATCCTCAAGATCCAAGTATCGTTTAGTAAAGAACTATAAGAAGACTACATTCGTGTGAGAATGTTTGCATCTTTTATTAAAAAAAGTAGCTTGTTATATAAATATTAATGCTTTCGTAACTTAAACATATTAATATGTAATTATTTTTCCTGTGATCGAGTAAAGATGTGAGGTATAGCGACTTAATAAGAACATTTCTGTAAAGGCATCTGGAGGCAATCTGATGTTATTGCAAATATCTATGTGCTCAATTAATGCTTAGGTGTTGAATGAATGAACATACTTTTGTTCCATAAACATATTTAAAATGTTAAACGGTAGATTACACGTTATTATAATACAATATTTCTATATAGAAGAAGGAGAACATTGGGGAGGACTTTATCAAGCAGTTGTTTAGTGGCTGAAATAATGATAAAGATTTCTTTACTGTTCCTCGTTATATTGCGCCATCTTGAACTACTGTTGCTATCAACAACAGACTTCATTTCAATTACTGCTTACATTATAAATTTCCATACAGTAATTATAGGGCGGGCACATTTTTTATTGCAACTGCATAATGCAGTAATAACGCTACAAGTGTGTCAGGTGATATTGATAGCGATAATAAATGTTTCTATTATGCAACCTTTGTGGTATGCAGGTCTGATAGAACACTTATTTTTTGGTAGTTAGATACTTTTACACTAACAACTACAACACTACAAACAAAACTTAAATGGTAGATAAAGGGATATGCAGTGTACAAACAAATTTGGCTGTGAGCTATCTCTACCAAAAAATCTTTAGGTAAAGAATATTAGATTGAAGAGGGGAGGATGTAGGTACAGACTGCGCGACAAACCTGTATTGGCTGATGATAAAATTGGAACTAAAGTTCTGAATCCATGACTTTATCAATATTAACGGTTACTGTTTTCGTTGAATGAACAGTTTTTGTTTACAAAATTCTATAGTAAAATACTCGACTTATAACCAATTTTTCTAAACTGAAAATCAATTAAACGAACCGTCCCTATTTCAGGCCGCTTTACACTGTTATCTGATATTCACAAATCGCTTAAGGGCTGCGTACACACGCGCAATGAGCGCGGCTTATGCGCGGGCACGCCTCCGCCACAAATCTATTTAACCACCACACTTATAAGTATGTATCCGTATTTACAATATTTCTATTACGATAAATTGGCGCCGCTAAATTTGGCCGCTTTAGCCCAGGTGAAGGCATATCTGCATATTTATGAAAGCCTTAAGGGGAAGCGTCTCGCTTAAAAACCAAGGAAAATGCTAACCGTTTTTTCTCCACCGCAAGTTTTTAACAAGATCCACCTTATTTATGTTGTACTAGGGGGGTAGGGATTTATTGCAGGGAAACGTGACGGATCGGTGAAGTTAGCGTACGTTTAGCTTGAATTTAAATTGGCTTTTTGTGTCTGTATCTACAATCGGGCTTAAGAATTGAAATGAGGAAGATAAGTGGTACCTACAGGGAATTCGGGACCCCAGTTTATATAGTTAGGCCACTTATTAGAATCACCGTACTACATAGTACTCTACATAGTACCTTCCAGTTGGTTGATAGCAATTATTTCGACAGCTAACTACAGTTTGCGTGCGAGTTTAGAGTTCAACTCCGAATTATACCTAATCAACCCTGTTGTTTAAGGCAGTTATTTCACTCAATGACTTATCAAATTAAGCTATTAAACCAGACAGTTCTAAAGTGGACCGTTTAAGACACCACAGGTTACTATAAACAAAGTACCTATTAAATTATCCGTTTTTAGCATTATGCACTTGTAATAAGTAGATTCAAAATTCTATACACTATCGCAGTATTGACAGATACGTTTGATATTTGTATTAATTTATTGTAATAGTAAACGACAATTCGGTTACAATATTCAGGAGACAATAAAACTTTATGAACCTAGATTTGATTTGCAATATTGAACCTTAAATGTGTACTAAATCAGTTCAAACCATATTTCTTTCACCTAATTATTAGGTACCTACTTAAGTATTTACCTATTGGTATTTCTTCAGTTATTCTTGAATTATATCACAGTATTTTACCCTTAAATCCGGAAGTAACATTACCTACATAATATATCTATCTGATGCACTCAGAAACGTCAGTTAACCTTAATGATCATTATCTTAATTATGAATAGTCTTTATACGTATTAATAACTGTCAATATTTTTGTCTTAACTGACAATTAAAGTTAATTGAATTAAAGTGCGGCAGTATATCTTTTAAGATAAGTTGTTTTATCTTGAAAAAAAAAATGTACAAGTACACAGGTGTATTGGCATTGTAAAGTGCCGATAAGTTTATAAGTAATGACAAGTTAATGAAAAAATATAATTATTATCATGTTTGTTCTTTACATCGAACCTTTGTCGCCAAATTAGGAAGAGGTATAAGTCCAATACTTAGTTACAAAGTTCGACAGCAAACTAACTAAACTAAACAGGGCCTAAACGAACTAACAAGCCTTAATCTCAGCTTATCAGGAAACGGATAATCGGTCAAATTATCCGCCAAATTAAGCCATTACCACCGATAATAATCACACTAGTAATATCTAATTCGCCCATAAAATGTTTATATCGTAGTTTCAATGCGGAATGTACCAACTATAAACCTGAATCATGGCATTTAAATATATTCAGATAACGGATTTAATTATATAAATAAAACATTATTGTTGTCTAAATGTTAATAACGTTATTTATGGATGTAAATAAAGATATTCTTTGCAACTTTGTGTGCGAATATTCCATCAGGTTGGGGTAAATTATTTAGATAAGTGGAATTATAAATAACAGATTATAAATTAGAATATAATAAACTATTAATTATAAATGATTTGTTGTATACCTATTCATATTAGTCGCTAGTTATTAAATATTGTAATAATATTTGCGTGCGTCAGTATTTTTTTATGTAAAACGAATTTTTTTTGTTTAAAAAAGCTATGTCGTGCTTCTAGAACAAATCTTAAAATTAGGTAGGTACTTAATTTGTTAACCTTACAAAATGATAACTTATATTATATGATTATGATTATAACACCTACAGTTTACCTCAATAAAAATGAAGTATACAGTCCCACTGCAGGGCAAAAGCCTCCATCTTAGAAATCAAGTCATCGCTTGCCTAAGGGTAGCATTAGGTATAACTTATCTAAACATCTATTAAATATTTTCTTACAATATAAATAATTATTAATAAATAATTGTTTATAATAAAACGTCAATCAGGACGCGATTACCACAGTCACTGCATATGATCTGTCACAATTTCTACAGCCTCATTATACAATTGACCATCTTAACAGCACCCGTACCCGATTACTAAGAACTGCGAAAGGGGGTATCTAGGTAAAGTGGTGCAGCTATCTTATTGCAAATACAACCATTTTAAATGACCCATCAACTTAGAAGTAATGTTGAAGTTTTGGTTAAGAGGGAGGGATCTTCGTAGAATGGGCTTGTAATCAAAGTGCAGATCAGTCAAAGGTGCGCAGGTCAAGCGTGTGATGTGATAAGGATTCGTTGACAACGCACTGTTGTAAAATAATTATAAATTATCGTTTGTATCCATGCGCTTGCGACGGTTATCAGCTCTTTGTGGATACATAGGTATAGGAAGATTGGTTTATCTTATTATATACTGTGACATTTTACGTAGGGCCGAGGTTTTTGATTTGACTACCTTAAGTAACGGTATCTTTTGAAAATATAACAGTGTCTGTATTTTCTCAAAATATAGGTACTTATTATTGCTTTTTTTGTTAAATTCGACAATCGAGAACACAGGCTATCTGATTACCTCACTGCACTTAATACCGTTTCCTATAATGAGTGTGCTTGGTCCATGATTCAAAATTCGACAAGTCTGGTATTGCCGATTGCCGTCTTACCTTAACAATACTTTAGGGGAACCAAACTAGGTGCATCTTTGTTAAATATTCAGAATAAAATATCGCAGATAAAATGTATGTCACATTTCATATTATGTTTAGGTGAAGCGTGTTACTTTGTTAAAAATTTAGCAATTTATTTTACCCGGCAATTTTCACACAGAAACAATTAAAACTGTTTAAGCAAAAAGTGATAATCTTGTTGGTATGAAAAATATCATGAACATAAGATACAACATTTCTTTCTTAGCGGCCATTGTTCCAAATGTTAAAAGAATAACAAGTATTCAACAATTAGTTGGGAACAAAGAAAACGCTCATTAAGCCGCAGCCAGCTAAATAATTACTGCTACTAACTAACTGAAAACTAAACTTTATAACACAAGTGCAGATGAAATGGAAGTGTCTCACCTTTAAGCCAAGCGCGGTTGGACCCAGTAATTGAGCGTGCTTATACTTCTGAATTTTTTTTTGTTATATGGCCTGTATTGTGTTCACGACACATTTAATTTTGCCAATGTCAAGTGTTATGCTGATAAAATTCTGAATTTTAATCATTTGAGTAAACTGACAGATGCAAATGTCCAATTTCTATACATTTTGACATTTTTCATCTGTCAAATTGAGTGAAAATGTATGGGGATGACACATTGACATTTGTCAGTTTACTCCACATGATTAAAAATCAGAGTATAGTGCTTACTTATTTTTATTGAAATTTCTTCATACTACAACACTACATTTTTTAAGTGTACAAGAATATATGAACTGTATTAGGAACAAAGTACTCACCTTTAATAATAATTTAGGTAACTACAATGTCAAGAGCTAAACATGATATAAAAAAATCTAGTTCAGGACTATGTGCTAATTGTTGTAGAAACTAAAACATTTATTTCCTTACATAACATATTTAAAGAAAACGATGATTAGGTATTCTGACCCACTATTAACATTATTTATTTATATTTTAAATTTTAATTTACAGACTTTTTTAATTTTTCTTCAGTAGGTAGAAGTGAAAAGTTTTTTCAACATTCCTTTTCAAATAATTCTTTATATCCCTGTTATTTTGGTTAAAAACAGTTCAAAGTTAGTTCCACAAATAAGCCCAGAAAGAACCAAAGGGGACATCCGAAACTAAGCCAAGTAAATGAGCCAGCCATAAATTGGCTCATGTATAATTTATTAGCAGCCAGTTGCAGTTTTTTGGCTCAAAAACCGCGGAGTCGCAAGAAACTAGCTGTTTACCATGATATTTGGGATATGGAATTGTCTCGCAAGAAGAGTCCTTTATCTGTAATTCCTGGATATTTTTAAGAGAAGGGTTATGTGATCGTTAAAAATCATCATTGTCGAAAATGATTTGACAAATAATACTAATAAAATAACAAATTAAGGCTATTGTAAAATCCATTTAATAAAATGAAATCTGAACTCAAACACAAGAATATGAAACTAAAACAACTAATACCTACTGTGTATAAATTAGTGCTAATATTGTTATTTCAGATACAATAAAAAAAAGGAATTCGTAATAAGCATGCTTAGAAAGTAACTCGTATTTGAACCACATTTAAGATAAATAGTGATGTGAGGTATTAAAATTATCGATATTATTTCTTATGTTTGTTTTTGCAAGAGACCGCCTTTTGGTCCTGAACTAGAAGCATTTTTACACATGTATAATTTACATTTAACCGACCGAATCATCTTGCAAGAATCAATAAACAGTTTATCGATATGTAGAGCGTCACATCACTAAAGAACAATCGTTCACCGCATTGAATGCAGGAATAATGGAAGAAATCCGTGACAAGTGTCGATACGAGCGAAGATTATGTTAGAGTTATGTTAAGATTCCACATCTGTCTGCGTTAGTTTAACCAATGGTTAAACGATCTGTTAACTGGGTAGAACCGGATAATCTATATAAAACTTAGTATTACCTACTAGGCATCTTATGCGTCATTTACATCCTTTTAAACTATATTTTGAAACCAGTTTTGTCTTTTTTTTCTATAAATAAACAATTCTGCAAGTCCATATGAAAGATTGTTTTTTTTTAATATCTTATCTCGATCCGTTTGGCCATTTGGTATGGAAAATATAATGTGCAATTTCAAAATTTTGCAATTTTCAGAAATTCAGAATAAATAGGAATCCGTTTTAATCGGTTTTAGCAGTTTCCCGATACAGCCTGTATAAGCGAATGCCTATATGTTTTTAAGGTTAATTTAAATAAATAGTCTTGCGTACATTATGATGGTGTTGAATTTCAATAACATTCGTATATAGCCGTCTGAACGACTGATTATTATGTACTTATGCCCGAACTTTCTATAGTAAGTTAATTAAAAATTCAACCTTACAAACTTGAAGTTTTATATTATATCTAGGATGTCATTAATCTACCAAGCTGGCACCCAATTACCCAACCACTCGCCACCGATTATAAAATTTTCTAATCATCCCGTTCGAAATTTGAAATGAAAAGAGCCTCGTTTATTCATATGACACATCAATGGTTGTTGCTCTGGTCTCCGTGCTCACAATTTACGTGTCCCCAGAGACGAAGAGTAATGTCAGAGTGGGGAGAAAAAGTAAAAAAAAAAACGCCACGACTCGACAAGTTCAGCCAATTATAACTGACAAGCGGCGCAGGCGCGGCCGCCCGCTCAATTTGAAGGCTTCAGTACTATATTTTTTTTCTTCATTAAACGCGCTAACGAAGCATATAAATTCTAGTACCTATTATTCTATCGGGCAAACGCGAAAATTGGCGACGCATTTTACTGGCGCCTACAAAGGTAATTGGGACGGGTTAGAATTGGAAAAAAATTGTATTTTTGTAAATAATTCACCCGACTTGCCTATCGCATAATATTTAACGAATACATTTTACAGTGAATGTGATAACTGGTAGTCTTCAATTCTGGTAACTATTGCTTTAGCCAAATAAGGATGTACTGAGAAAAGTTAACCATTTTTAAACCTTGTATTGAAACTCCGATCCCCATTCATATGTAAAATCCCTAAATAGTTTTAACTAAGCATTATATACGAAACTATAAATATTAAAATGCAAGCCTCAAAATACTTATGAATTTGGACACACGTCCAAAAGTGCCGTTATATTTAAAAATAGGTTGCATACTAGAGTCACCGCGCGCACAAACATGGGACATGTAGAAGCGGGCATTCAAAATTCGAACGCGTCCCACATTTAAATTCTATTATCAGCCTTCCACCTTCATTACAGGTACGTTCGAAAAGTTAAAAAGTGCCTCGGAATGAATCATGGCGTGCGATCCCCATGAAATATTACACCGAAGCTGGCACCATAAAGCAAACGGCGTGGCACAGGCGATACACCGATAGCGACACCGACCTCGACAGACGAGACTCGCCTCGGTGGTACAGTGTGTTTCGAAATTCGCAGGGAATCTTATCTCGTTAGATGGGAAGATTCTGGTGAAGGTGTGTCGACGCGCGCAGATCCTTCAAATTAATGGAGTCCACTTCATAGTAGCTTTTCAGATTTTAATCAGCGGATTGAATGACATTAACCGTAAGGAGATGGTTAATGTCAGCAATACAAAAAAATGTCATGTCAAACCAATAGCCAAAGTTTAGGCATCAGATCTTCGACAGTATGAATCTCATTTCAATTTCAAGCAGTTATCTGGAGCAGTTTATGTGTGTGTAGTATTGACAAACTCCATGGAAAATTATCTTATAATACAAATCGAACATCATTAAAACATGAAACAATATTAATGTGTACGTTATACCTATGGTTCCATAAAAGAAAAGAAATATATTGTAACAAAAACAGTAAAGGCTAAAGACAGAACCTGTTTAAATGATACGAAACCAAAAGCGAAAATCCAATTAACACAACTCAAATTCGTCCGACATAAACAGAGCCTCCTGTGTGCATCTCCCATATAAATAATTTCAAAAACCCAAATACGGAACCTGTTAAAATCACACAAAAGAAAAAACCAATCAACGCGACAAATACAAATCGTCCCACAGAATTTGAACCTCCTGTGTGCATCTCCCACATATTTTACTCACCAACACAGCGACGTAATGAAGCAATTATATATCGATATTTTTATGCATAAAATACTTGGCGGATATCTCGGACTGGCCGGGTACAGAAATAAAACAAAGCGAAAGGTTATTGTTGGCGGGTAGGTGTGTGTCTCGGTTATCGAGCTTTTAACCCGACGGGCGACACGTCCCAACATCGGGACGATTTATCGCCTCACTAGCCCACTACTCATTCGTTTACGCCGGAATAAATTTAAATAGCCGAAATGATTGAATACGAATGCTGATTAATGTGCTTACGGAGTTAGATTTTTTAGGGTTTCTAATGGTCCATTTGTTTCGGGTTTCGATGACCTTGTAAACGGGAACTTATAAAGGTGGGTCTACGCCGTACACGAGCTGAGCCGGTCTGCTCAGGTGTCAAGTGTGAACTTGCAATCCTTGTGTTCGTCAAAAGAGCAAAAAGGTTGAGGCACAGACGAGCAAGGATCAAATACTTTTTCGAAACTTGTAAGTCAGCCCCTACCTACGAAATTTGGCTCGCTTCGTGCTTAGCGGTCTAGTGTATCCGCCTTAGTTATAATTACATAACATATTAAACGATCGGCGTTTTTAAAAATGTCTTTTATATTTTTTAACACAAAACGTGCAAAAAGTAATGTACACATGACCTTACCTCGCCTTTAGCTGTTTCTGTACTAGCCTTATCAGATTATTCCTTCCTCATTTAATTTATAACTTTATCGGCAAGGTAAGCTAAAGTACCTTATTAACGAATCAAAATGTTGTCAACCTGTTTTTAGTTTAAATCTGTAATTTTATCTCCACTTTCGCTTGTCCCTTCAATCGTCGTTTTACATAAACGCTCTTCGGATAAAACGTATAATTAATATATGTAGTTTCGTCGGTGCTTCAGAAATGCGGATGTTCCAGGGTGGACATTAACAGGTATTCAACATGTTCCCGCATACAATTACTGTTGGTCCTTTTTCCTTACAAGGTGTTGATGAATGTGCGACAAGGATGGACGTTTGGATGGAGTCGTTCGGTTTTATATATCGCCAATACTGGCGCGAAATAAGAAGACGTAGAGTGCGTATAAGATTTTTTAACACCTTGAATATAGACTCTGGATATACTCTGGATGAATTAATTGTAATTAAGGAGTAAAAAAACCAGATCAGCGACTGTTTACCAGATCTTCTCACACACAATTTTCCATATTCGTGACAAATGACGTCAGCAGATTGCGTCCGTCAGTTATTCACTTCCCTGTTTAAATCATTTGAAGTTTGATTTATGGCGGTCATACGATAAGGCATCTAATTACTTAAAGAGTCGTAAAATTTATTAGCTGTATCAAATTATGCTTTGCAAGAAATGTTAGAGCCACGTAACTTGTGTTTGATGGGGTTTTTTGGGACGTCCAGTTGTTTTTATTACGTGAACTCGACATTGTATATGGTTTGTAAGTAGCTAGTATTGATAATTGTTTCAAGGTTAATATCTATTTTGCCGGATACTCTCGTGAACTTTAAAATGGTCAACAATCTACATACTCAAAGTTTTGTGTTATAGTGTCTAGGAGAGTAGGTTGACAGCGTCACAGGAACATACCAAACTACTATTATCAACATTACGTGGTTGTTCCAAAAGAATTGCGTTGTCAAAGTTATCGAAAGCGTTTGGCGTTTGCCATTGCAATTAGATGAATGTAGCTAAGGGATTAAAGGTTTTTGTACACTTTACCAAGGCGTGCATCCTCGGGTATTCAACCAAGAGAGGCAAGTTGATTCATTCGCCCCGTTGTGTTCTGAGTTGTAAGACACCATAATCTGTCAAAAGTTTGTAGTAACATTTTTCTATGCGCGGGTTAATTTTGCTCATACTATTCGATTATTTTTGCTTTGTAATTGGATTAAAGGTTTTTAAACGACACTGCCATGGCGTGCGTTCTCGGGTTATTCAACTTGCTAGCCGAGTTGACTCGTTCGCCCGGATTTATGTGGCGAACTTTGGCGGAACTGTTGCGATGCGGGATTCCTTTGCCGCTTTGCTTCTATTGTTTATAAACTGTTATCTGCAAGTGTGAAGAAATATATGTTAAGAGTGACTAAATAATATGAGGCAGACATTATTTTATTGTAACTGTAAGTTGCGACTTTGGCCATGATTTTTGAGCTAAAACACTGTTTGTCCTTCAATAGAAGAATATAGAGAGATATAAGACGAACGGTTGGTAATATTATTTTTTTATAAATTAACGCTTGGATAATCAGTAAAAAAAGACATCAAAAACATTTCACAAATATACAATTTCAAACTCCTATTCTACTATAAATAACAATTTATGTTTGATAGTTCAAGTAGGTATATAATAACGAAATATACCTAAACCATTCGGGATTTAAATAAACCATTATACTATTATTTTCAATAATAATAATAAATGCAAATAATTATGCTGAGAGAATAAACAACTTCAGATATAAGTTCAGATAGAAGTAAATCTTGAATTATATTATAACCCAGACTGTACAATTCTTCCCCAAACAACATGAGGAGATTCCAGCGGACGATGAAATTAAGTTTCCAAATTAACGTCTCCACATTCGTCTCTAGATGGCTGTTATACACAAACTGTTCTTTGTCTGTGGTGCTCTAAGGACCTAACTTATGATTGATGGTACCATACACTTAAAATTTACCAAAAACATAAATTGTACCACAAACCTCGCAAGTCAAGTCTTCTACTGTGAAAAGTTCATGTCAAATACCAAGTTGATAAATATATTGACTTGGATATCGCATGAAAACAATGTAACTCCCAACTAATAAGTAACTAGCTATGCCCCACGGTTTCATCCCGTGATAGAATTACCAATATACATACTTTTTCATAATATACAATACAACTTTATGAATTACAAGCCTATATATTCTCATTTGTAAGCTACATTATTGTGAAATGTCATCAATAGTTTTGCGTGAAAGAGCGTTTGTTGCTCTACATACATTTAGAATACTCGCCATATATATTATATTTCGAATCTTTTTAATTCAGCAAAAGATTTGCCTAGTAATTACAATGTAATTCACAACTTTATCATTCATCATTATTTTTATTCATGCGATAAAACGCGCGATAATATCCGTTACTTATTTATAGACCAAAATTACCTACTACCGTCAATTTCACACGACATTTTTCTATGGGTAAGCATTTTGCGTTTCTAAAATTGTTTTTATTGAATAAAAATGTTGAATAAAGTTCCTCGTTTAGCCGTATTTTAGTTAATTTAACCAATAGGTAACCGGCCTTAAGGTCTACAAAAACATAAACACCCATACTAAATAAAATTATGCATTAATTAATGCAACAAATTGAACATCAATAACGTGTAAAATGTTAAACTTTATAATTGCCAGCCATCCTCCATGAGATTATAATCAATACGCGTAATAACTGCAGAATTAAAGATGATTTACCATGAGCTATGGCGTGAATTAGTGGATATTTTAGTGTCAGGACACTGACAGTACACCGTTATCTAACGACAGTCGTGATCCACGATCTTGCCAAGGGCTAAAAATATCAAAAGCAATAAATATTCAAATAGCTGTAATGGACACCCTGTATAAGTTTCTTGCACCGAGAAATTAATAATTTTATACTTGAACACATTTCAACGTGCCAAATGATGGGTGTTAGTGAATTTCTAAGCAGTTTCCGGTATGTTAGGGCATGTTATTTTCAATTACCAGACTAGGCTGTTATTTTCTCGTATAGTTAAAGAAAACAAAAAGACACCTGTTATGAGGTGTTCCCACATTTTATGACCACAAATCACCATCAAATATTCGTGTCATGAACACTTGTGTTTGGATATTATAGTGTATTTTTAAATATTATTATTGGTCTAACTTCGTCATTTTGATGGACATAACACTTATTATTAAGCTTATAAATAGTATATAGATACTTCGAGATCAAGTCGATGATTTCAAAATCTATTAATATATTTATAATGATAAATTTTTTTTTTAAATTGAAAATGGGCTTGCTCTTGGCTTCATACTGAAATCTAGAGTTAAAGAGAAGCTTTTTTGGAATTATTTTACCACGAAAGTTAAATCTCGAAAAATGACCATTTTCACTTATTATTAGCCTTCAATTATAAAAGATTTAATCTATCTGCAGGTGAATAATACCCCCAGGTCAAAAATAGGTTTAAGATATCATATTATTCAATCCGTTTATTACATGAGAGATTATATCTCGACACCATATTTGGCTATCACAATCATAGAATCACAATTTCGACATGAAAACCCGTTTCGTAGTCGAAACCCTCAAATGTTCCAAACTTAGAAATGCTAACCTGATCTGACCTCTGGAGAACAAACAGCCATTAAGTGCCACAAATGGTCCTACTGACATTTTTACATATAACAATAAATCTAGTTATGTTTTCTTTGTACCTGTTGTTTACCCAATAACGGATAAAACATTTGGACTGGCATTTAAGAATTAAATGCCAACCTTTTTTTTCAAATACGAAAGTCTATCCTGCAATAAAATTAATAAAAGGTATATTTCCTTTAAACCGTACAATATAACCTTGAAATGGCGTAAGCGTCGTAAGTACCTCGGACTCCAAAGGAACAGCTTTGGATGCAACCGGGAATATCACGCTAAGATGAGAGATGTTATCAGATAAACTGGGGACAAGGTAGTTAGGAGGAAACCCTAACAAACACTCAAAATTACAAAATCTTTAGGTAGTCTAAACATTTGTAATAATTTTCGGATCGAAATAAAAAACATAAACCAAAGCCATTTTTTTTGTCGGCCAAAATCCAAATAATCCTGATCCTATAGAAAATTCTTTATTGGCCCGCGTTAGCAATGATAAGCAGTAGGTATCCATCCATTTATTCCGTGCTGATAAGATGGGCCGAACACTGGCTGGACATTTATCTTTAAGATTAATGAGCCAATTTTCTTAGTTGGCCATAAAAAGAATCGCTAGGCCGACCTCGGGGCACCGCCACTTATGGGTTAACTTTTAGCCGGCCAATACTTGAATGTCTTTGCGCTTTTTGTTAAAAAAGATAAAAATGGGTCACCGAGTTTTTAATTAATTTTGGCGATTTGTAGTGGTCCGCGAGAAAAAAAAAATTTGGGTATTATTTAGGTATCAGACAAGCGCTTGCTGCTTTGTTTGCCCTAGTGAGGGTAACGATGGCCCAATCGAGAGTAAGAAGCATTTAAACGGTTGGCTACGCATTTGCGACACCACTGATGTTGCATAATATGTTCATGGGCGGCGTCAATCGCCGCTTACCAGGAGGTGATCCGTTTTCTCGTTGGCCACTTATCACATAAAAATATAATACAGAGGTGACATCAAATATGTAAGGTATTATCAAGGGACTCTGGAGTTATAAATGAGAGAATTTTAAATTCGTAAAGACAATTATAAGGGAAAATTCCCCTCTCCCGGGGGTGGAATACAAGAAAACAAATTGGATTAAAGTGTCAAAGGTGAAATAAAAAACACGCATATACTTTATCTTTCGCGATGTCTGCTTACCGTCAACTTCTTTTGATTGAAAATGGTTTTTATTCACCGCTGATAGAGTTGAAATTAGTTTGAATGATATTTTTACGACCGCAAACCATCATATGACGGCTCAGTATCATCGTATTTGCATTTAAAACGGTAAGTAAACATAGAGCTCTCTGAATGGACGCTCCGTGTTTATGACTCGTTTTATGATCTGTTAACCGTAAGGATCGCTCGTAAACTCAATTGTTTGATGGCTAGTTGTTTTTTACGTTTTACTACGAGATTTCATTCATAGAATCCACGTGCTGTACGATTATGCAAATGAGATAGTAAGGATTGTAATCGTACGGTTTTATGACGCTACCAGAATTTTGTAGGAAGTTTAATGTTCGAATACTTTAAAGGAAGCGGATCGTGTTTTGTTTTTATTCATTTTGTTAAAAACAAAATTTTAAGTCAATACCGAACCGTTTACACAGTATTTGGAGCGTAATATCTCACTCTAGCAAAACGTGTTAGGTATTAATCGCGTGCTTTTTTTCTTGCTCAAGTAGGTATCAATAACCATATTATCCATGCTTCGACACCCATTGAACAATTTAGAAACTGATTTAAACAACTCACGTACGTGATAAAACTTCGTGTCGAATATGAAACGCAAAAAAAGAATAACACAGTATTGGTGTTGTAAAATTCATAACACAATACTTATACAGTGTTGTCCATTTTGTTTTCTTCCACATAAATCGGGCGTGCACGGCCCGCTAACTTATTTTCGTAGGTACGCAGGATAGATGGATCCAATTCCAAATTATGTCTATCTTGGGAATTAACGGTGGGACGGGGATTCCAGTTTATCCAAAAAAGTGCGGGAAGCAGCGCGGGGGTTGGGTGGAGGGTAGGGCTGGCAACCGCGGTACTGTCAAACATGGCCGCCATTTTAAAAATGGCTTCTTAACTTTAAAGTCGTAAGACCGAAAATCCCTTTTTATAGTGTTTAAACCATTGATTTTCTATTTTGTGCATGCTGTCTGGGCCTTAGCAAAAAAAAAACATTTAAATCACAATTTGCACATGTTTTATTTATTATTTTGATCTTCTATTTTTTTGTTCAGATTGCATTGAAATATTTTTAGGATTTTCTTATTCTATGCTTTGTGCAATAAAGTAAATTTTACCTTACACTAATTTTATTTTTTTAATTGAATTTCATAGATAGTTTGCAGCTTTGATCTGGTATTATAGCTTTAAATGACATACCAATTTCAATCGATTGCAATAGCTATTATTTTAACCGACGAAAGAACGGCTGCAAATGACGGATGCAAATCGTTTATCTCTTGAATAAATAACAATATATTATCTTAATTGCATTATTTAATACATCCATCCTATATACAGCAAGCAACATTATAATTATGTTGGTTTTGACGTTTATTACTTTTAATAGTCTAAGGCTACGCACTAGGAATCCCGGCAACCCTACCAGAGAGGCGGAGGGAAGTTATTTTGGAATTATGATTCCGGATGCGTTTGGGCACCGCGTGTTTCACGGCTCGTTTCCTTGATATTGGGCTGCAACTGTTGGTGCATTAGCTCAAGATGGTATTGGCGATGAGCTGTTTAGTGGTTTAAGTGTACAAGTATTTAGTACTACCAATACAGAGTTTACGGAAGGAAGTCTTCGGCTCATTTCATTGATATTGATTGGAAGTATTGGTGCATTTAATAATGATTTAAGTATCTAAGTTCATTTAGAGCTGCTAATAATGAGAGAAAGTTACGGAAAGGAAACACTGCGGTTTTGTTTGTCAAACGGTTTGGTCATAACCGATATAACAGACAGATTACATAGTGACTAAAATGTAGGTATTTGTTTTGTCATTCATAAAATGCGAAAACGTAATTGCTATTTAAAAATATGTATCGATGACGAGTGAGCTAGCATGTTGTAGTCATTGCGCAGTGTTTTCTAGTATAAGACAAAAAGTAATATCATTAGATAAAAAAAAATAGGTTAGTACCACTTTAACTAATGGTCTAAAATATATAAAGGTATTTTAAGAAGTAATAATGATTCTATCCAAACATAAACTGAATTTAGTTACTATGAATAAATCCGGAAATTCTAATGCTAAGTTAGGCTTATATCATGTTTAAGTGTAACACAAGGTCCATTACTAGAAAAGTATATAAACGTAATACCAATGTTTGTGTATATTTATAATAAAGAAATAAATCATATATAATTACTTACGAACACACATTCATAGCTATTTAAATGGAACGTAAGTTTAGCATAAGAATGTGCATATATAACTACAAATGTTGTAACGTTGAGTAAAGGTTTTATTAATTACGCAACTAAAAATACATTTTGAGATCTTAAGATAAGCTACAAGGGCCTATTTCTCTATGAAATACCATTCTCCTAATTAATAACTACAGTTATTTTTATTATATTGGTAGGCACTTTCGGCCCCCAGTCACAGGTGTTCAGAATCCATCATTCGGCCCCCACGGAACTCGTTTAAAAATCCCACGCCGAAATTAAAACGTCTGCCCAAAAACGCACCTCTGCGTTTTAATGGGGTGTCACAGGCTTCTTAAGTATTCTGCAAGCCCCCCCTATAATACCCAGTCTCCTTAGTCTGGCACGTCCTCCCAGTGATATATTACTCCCAGTTCGTCGTACATAATTTTGTAGAGGGGGTTACACCCTGGGAGGGTACTGCCCGCCCGATCCTCACAATACGAAGGTTTTGTTTATTACTGTATAATAATGTGCAAAAAAATGTTATCAATCAACTTTTTGATAAGCTTTAACATTGTGTTTTTATAATGTCAAGTAAAAATAAAAAAAATATTTTGACTAAGTTTGTAATCATTATTATAAAGAATCAGTATACCAATATTTATCAAAAATAATATATGTTAGCGAAATTATAAAATTGGTCCTTCGCGCCGGATACTACTTTTAGAATTGATTTCTTTTTCGTATTATTTATTATCAACAAAGTTTAAAATTGCGAATTCTGCATTAGTAACATTAAAAATAAAACTCACACCGCCAATTCACAGGAGAGTCACACTTTTTCCTGGGTCACGTGCTCAATATTGAGTTACGAGATCAGAGTTGAACCAAATTTGATGGAAAACTTTGGGGCGCACAATGAGGAAATATGTCCGGGGTGGCTTAATGTAATTTTACGACCTCTGCCTCCGTGTAATTATTTTACAGTATAACTACCACTATATCGAATACAAAGTATAAAAGCAAATACTGCTTTGTGGAGACTTCTTTATGGTTGTTTATTATAATAAGGTACCACAAGGGAGTTTACTTGTATAAGCTATTAATTACGTTTCCGCCTTACGTCATATCTGTCTGTTCGTATGTCACAGCCAATTTTCTCAGAAACTATAAGAACTATACTGATTGTTGAAACTTGGTTGATTTTCATAAGAACGTAAATTTTGGGATTCCCCAAACTTAGAACTGAAACTATTGATCTGTTTGTTATCAAATGCCCTTTGTGTAAGGTATTTATTGATAGGTCTTCTAAAAACGTTTTGAGGTTTCCGTGTATCGAAGAGTTTGCCCAAGAGACACTTCCAAATTGGTAAAATGTGTGTTCCCCTGTGTTATCATCTGAATAGTATCATTGTCTATATACTGTACATTGTGTATATACAAAAGCGTGTATCTTTCCTGACACAACAAACTATTTAAGCCTTCTTCATAACTTCATATTCTTCAACATGAGCAACAACACAGTCCATTAGTTAAATTAACCAAGATCTCTCCCTATCTTTGCGAGATATTTGTCATGCGCGGGGACGCCTGTAATACATTGTGGTTAAGGCATTTAATTTTGTGCTACACATAAATCTTAATTTCGGTAATATGCCACTTAGTTACGATTCCTCGGGTAGTATATTAGCAGTAATGGATGAGATATTGATTGTAGGCGAGCTAATAGATGATGTAATGTACCATTTAGATTCAAAAGTGATTGTTGTTGGTAAATTGAGCGCTTTTTCATTTGCTCCAATGGAAGTGCTCCAATTGAAGATTTGAATGTTATGAGTTTTCAAGCAATGATAGTATTATTCAATGTTAATTCGAATGATCATGAATCTGAAAATCCTTATAATGAATTAAGAAGTTTAGGGACGCTAATCATTATTTTCTTGTATAATTAATCGACTCGTATTAATTCAAAATCATCTAAATATGACCGATTTAACAATAATAATAACAAATAAAACATAACGAAATGTGACAACTAAAATTGAATGGAAATTAAGTATGAAAAATAAATGGCTATTTTTAATAAGGGCCAGGTTTAAAAACTAGTTCACTGTCTCAAATAGGTTTGATTTAATAACAGACAGGAGATTTGAAATGTAATAAGATATAACTTTTTAAACTGCACGTTTCAGACACTATCTGAAACGTGGTTACAATGTTTTCCCTCGTCGCCGAGCTGATGGTAGAAATATGCCGAGAGATTTGAAAAATCTATTTAGGTGCATACTCAGATTCAAATCACAGCCACCCGTATGAAAGGCGCGTTTTTATTCACTGAGCTACCATTGCTCTCAAAAAGCTCCTTAAATATCTAACATTATTCTATCTCAAACCTCATCTCCAGAAAAATTTTAGACAAATTCTTGTTCACTTCCCCGCAAAAAGATGCAACCCGTTAAAAATGAACCACGGATTTAAACTTAAATGCTCTTCCACCTTTCTCCAGCTGTTTTAATTCCACAAGCCCTACATAAGTTAGTATTCCGGCATATTTCGTGGAGCGTAGGGTCCCCATAAACAAGCCCCGGTGACGGCGCGTAGGAGGTTGATCTACAATGCAACCGCCATATTGTTTTCTAATGACTCAATACAGATACTTTGCTAGTACTTTATTCAACTATTGTTTTGTATATTTATTGAGCTGATTAGAACGCGGTTTGAAATCGGTTTTCATTGATTCTTCACATTTGCTACTTGCAAAGTAATAGCTACTAGCAATTCGCCGTTTTGTACATGGATCTGTTATGGCCATGTATTCTTGTTTAGTTAGTGAAGTAAAGAATATTCCCTTATATACAAGAACACATAATTTCGTTTTGCCGTCGCAAATTTTATGTTAATATTTTACTTATACCAGGTAGGTGTTAATATTTTCATCCCATTAAATTACAGGCTTAATGTTTTGATTTTAATTTAACAATTCGTATTTTTTTATTTCAGAAATCTTCAAGATGTCAATAAACACTACAAAACATAACGCTGGTCAATGAACATAGATGGAAAAAACAAGATATAACTATGAAACAAAGTTAATATAAAGTAAGTTACTCTTGATGCTTAAGTGAGTAAAGAAAACTATTAATCGCAATTTAAAGCTACGGTTGCGCTTGGGGTCCTGGATTCGATCCCCGGGTCTGGCCAACATTTTTGATAGTTTTTCTGTTAAGAAATTCTCAGTGTCAGCCCGAAGTCTGGAATATGGTGGTCTTGTACCAGGGCCATTATCTTAACCGTGATAATTACATTTTGGAAATTTAGACTATCAATCCTTGGACATAGGCCTTTTTTCTGCGCTCGCCCAAGTTTCTGCACCTTCATAAAAGCCCCATCGACGCCTAGCCTGTTTATATTTAAAAGTATGTAGGTTGAGCAACTTAACGCATTCCCCCGCCAGTGCATGCGTGCATAAACTATCCGGGCATCCGATTAAATTATTTAACGTCTTCATTCCCTGTGGTGCACGCAGGGCAGGTTGCATGTACTGTAGTGTCGCCTAACTTGAGTTATCTTTGACTGGGTAAAACTGACTCGAGGTAGATTCCCGTGTGTATTTATTTATTTATCCCGCATAGGACTTACAGCCGCGAGCGCTGCTGTCAAGTCACACCGCGTGATGTTGCTTAAATCATCTGTTAAAGATGTGAAGGCCTATGATGATTATTTATTTACTGTATAATGCTTCATGTACAATGTCAACAGATCTTATGTTGTAAAGGTGAGTAGGAACATGAACCTTGGTGGGGTGTGGCAAGATTAACAATAGTTTCGTCAAGTTAATAGTTAGTGAATGTATCCTATATAGTGATGATTACACAATTAATTATTTAGGCTACATTGTCAAATTATGATAGTAGTAGCTAATCGACGGGTGGACTTATTTATTTGGAGCAACTTTGGGACAGTTGTTATTATACTTCATCTTCACATTTCATTACCCGTGTTATGATATAAAAATACAATGATCTCCGATCAAAAATAAGATATGGACGACGTATCAAATTATATATACCTACTCAGCTTCCCGAGTAAAGAAGTCAAACAAAAAAATAATACTCTGTAGGATTATAAAATAGAAAGCATTGGTCGTATAACTTAGGGTATATCTTGGGTGTATGTGTTTTTCCATTAGAAGTAAAAATGGCAGTTACTTTCTTTTAAACTAATAGCAAGGACGGCATTGTTACGAACGGTAACTCTAGTGACAGTATTTCAAATCGAGTTGACTCGAGTCGTATTTGGACTAAGTTGTCTTTGTCACATCTCTAGGTTGCATGCCGGCACGCGGATGTGAAGACTTAAGACACATGGGTTGGACGCGTAACTTCACATAATATGTATGTATACGAGTATATACTTGCAGTATATTAGGTACCTACTGTTAATGTAGCCTTGCAGGTCTTAAGGTGATGGCGGTTAACGATCTCGCGTAGCGATTCTTAAGATTGCTTGGTTGACTCTTTAATTTGTTTAAGTAATCTTTTTTGTTTCTCTCACATACATTTTCTTTAATATTATTAAAGAAACGACTACGACAGCAATCAATTTGATATTAAAAAAATATGATTGAAAAATTTAATAGGAATTTTGTGTTACCATATTCATATGCTAAGCACGTGATGCGGTAAATCTATGAATGAAAAGCCAGTCGTAACTTTAAAAATATGAAAGTTAATATCATCGTGACACCAATTAATTCCATTCAAACTATTTGTAACTAAATCCAGAAAGGCTAAACACGGAAATCTAAATAACCAACAGATATTCAAGCTATGTCACCTCAATAAAGCATCCGCTCGTATAAATAATACGGCTTTAACTGTAGTATATATTATTTAATATTAAAGATCTTAAGGTAAACGGCGAAGTGCCTGCATTGCTGCGATAAGACCACCCCACCACCCCACGCTTTTTGGGGGGAGCCTTAAGAACCGGCCATACTTCAAATTGCGTTTAAGTTAGATAGCTAGTTTGATACATTGCTACCATTATTGCATATCAAATAGCTGATAAAATTTCTACGATAAAAGGAATGTTTCATCTTGGATATGAGGTTTCACTTACTGTAAGGGTACGGTATAATACTGGTGTGGTTTTTACCTGTAACAAAAGATAACGGTTTTATTAATAACGATTAGTGACCCACCTTCACTTCGCTTCCAGACTTAACTTAAACAAGTACCAATAGATGGCACTGGGAGTTAATTACATCGCGAATGTTTTACCTTTTGTTTACTTATTAGCCTGGCTGGAGATTAACCTCTTCATAAATAGTAATAGTGTTAACAAAAATAAATAAGAAACTTATTTAATTTGAGGTTAGGTTTTAAAAAAAAAACTTTAGCACTCTACTTTAAATTCTGTAATTTATTAGTTGCATTGTTTTGGCTCATTCGTGCCGCCTTGAAAATCCAAGCTTAATGGAACTATTACTAAACCTGGAAATTCCTCAAACTTTACAAAAGAGCAAACCCTGTTAATAAAATATCGATATTTTAATTTCCAAAATAGTTAATTATCTACACGCAATAACAAAAAAGATAAACAATATCACCGCAATCCAACACAAAACAAAACGAAATTGTAGTGACACAGTACGCACACATAAACAACGGTCGGAACGAATTGCAAACGTAGCTTTATATCACGTAGACACAGCAGTGGCGCGACCGATATCATATCGATACTATACCGATACATCGATATAAGAGTCCATGTTCACGTAGACACATAAGTAGCGCGACCGATATTATATCGATACTATTCAATTCAAATATTACAGCACATGCGTTGTTATTCTTTGATGCGTTTTATTAAAGTGACAGCATTATTTATAAACCATGTCTAACATTGTCTCTGTTTTGTAATTAGGGGATGTGTGTCTAAAACGCTGACCAGTGCTTCACGCATATACGAAAGTAATTGGAGGTAGGTTGTTTCTCAAAGCAAATAACTTAATGTGAATAAGACGACGTGGTTAGTAGTATTCACTTGTTGCAGAATCGCTATGATAAAGTATTGAAGCATTTAAGGGTTTTTGACAATACACAAAACATAATGGCAGCAGTATTTTGTTGGCGAAAACATTTTAGTACAATGACACGACATAAACTATATTCGCATTTATTTCAACTCGAGTCAAGTTTTCCGAGTCGGCACATCTCTAACTATACCCATACCGATACATCGATATAACCGATGCTACAGATAGATACGATTGTCAGGGCGCAATTTAACAACGTACGCTCGAGTTTCATACGATAGCTAATATTAATGTCGGTAAACTTTGAAATGTCTCTTGGATATAGCCTGATTTATCGACTCCGTTCGTGTACGAATACAGTTCACTTTTATGTAAGTTTTGCGCTATTTGGAAAGACGTAGCAAGTACATGCAAGGCTAATACCCTTAGTATATACCTAGTCAATGTCAACGTTTGTGAGAAAAATAAAAACGAAGTGCTATAAAACTGAACCTAACAACTAGGAAAAAGGATTGACAATACTAACTGATGTTTTCTCATAATCTGAATTGGGATAGAAATGGAAAAAAAAACTTTTCATCAAACACAAGCATTTAGTTAGCCTACCTAATTATGTTCTTACGGCGCACCCAAATATCTTTAGATTTTTTTCTTTGCAATTTATTCTTAAGTAAATAATGCACTTGAATGAATCATCGAAGGTCCCACCTGAACTCTTCTTCTTGATTACTCATGTAGTGATGTTTATGACGAATTCTATAAATGATTAAAGGGATGTAACCGTTTACTGATAAACACAGTACAATATAATTTTTATCGAATTACGTACCGATAGTGTAAATTCCCGTTTATCGCGACAACAAAACAGCAATAGAGAAGCACCGCGGACAGATTAAACAGAACACTCCAAATGAACGCGCTATAATTTATCGCACGAACCCCCATGTGTATTAGCTGTATCCGACTAATGCCGGCTTTCGATATTCGGCGCTGGGTCGCGATTCCATATTTACGACCCAACCAGTCGCATTAGACTGTCCACCCGTAGGTAAATTAGCACAGATGCTCCACTGTTACTGTGATTCATTCCAAATTGGCTTTCCACAGGGAAAAAACGGCAGCTGTCTAGGGATCGGCTAAATAGCTTTTAAAAGAGTTTTTGGTTTCCCGGATAGTTGCCGAAGCTGTTTCTTTAATCGACTGCTCGATTAACCTCCGGATAATCTAAAGCTTGTATTGTTTTTATCATGACTTTATCCTCGTTTAAGAATAACTTCGCCAATTTTAAGTGAAATCATTTGATAAATTGGGTAGTCAAATGTCGAAGAAAAAGAAGTCAGTCAAAGTCACAGTCACTAAAAGCTTTTTTTTTGTTGACATGCTTTTCTGCCACGACATTTACAGTTGATGAAATCGCAGGATATACGATTCTATTAAGTCAAGCAAGTTGTCGACGTGACATCTCACTCGACACACAATATTGGGGCATTTAATATCTTAATAGATGCCTTCGGATTCATTTAGCATTTAATTTGAACCACAAATTATGAAAAGTGCTCCGTTTATGCATTGTAAAAGATGAATTATATTTAGGGTTGGTAAAGTACTTAACTGACTAATTTAGAATATTCTTTGATTTGTCCGTGAGTCAAAACGAAATGATTTCCCATGTTTTGAAATATTAGCATCTACTACTAGGTATACAGGTAGCTACTAATAAATAAACGATATCAATTAACTACATATAACAGCATTTAAAAATCATCTAATCGAAATCACTGAATAATGTATGGAATATCTAATGGTCTTAATAATCTGATTAGATATCACATAATTAATAATTCTCATACATCATAAAACTAATGATGTATGACAAACCCGCAATGCACCACTAATGATTAATACATACTAATGTGGGAGTGGTGGTCAGTAGATACATGGTAAGGAACGTGTAAGAGAACTATGTTTGAAGAGTGAGATAGAAGACGAATGGCCGATGATGAAAGACGTAGAAAAGAAATAAGAAGATTATTATTATTAATAACATAGAAGAACTTATTCTTCAATTAAGATATGATAGGTCCATTATAAAGTGAAGAAGATTTCTGCATCAATAAAAATTAAGACTTAACCAATCGACTAGTTAATTAGCACTGCTTAGTTCAAGTCTCCTTAACTATGTAGTCGAGTGTTTGCCTATCAAAGTATAATAAGTTACCATCTCATTGACTTAACATAGGTATTATTTGTTTAACATACATTTTAGACGCTAAAGAAGTGCTGATTGGTCTAGGCACAGGGAATATGAATTGTGAGAAAAATGTCGTTGGTATTCAAAGTTGCTTTGCACACAACACATTTTGTAAATGGCTTGACAAAAAAACCAGGAACTAAACAATAACTCCAAGGTTTTATAATTCACCACACACGTTGCAGTACAGTTAATCACCTTAATTAGCACTTCAACAAGCGAAGAAATTGAAAACAAACCTACTATTACTCGACCGATTCAAATCGACCACTTAGTACTGCATAAGTCATACAATTTCGCCGGCCACGGCTATCTACAACTGCACGCGTAGAGGCGGTTAAAGATAGCATCGAGGCGGTGCTGCCGCTACCAACGATCGCGGCAACGCCTTAACACCATTACACGATGTTTAATTGCAAATTCGATTTGTTTACGACTGTTGCATTGTATGGAATTTGTAGTTGTAACAACCGTGGTGTATTAGCGTTGTCTTTTTGAAGACCTTAATGAGGAACTGCGTTCGTTTCGTTTCTGCACTTTTGCAGTTTACACACAATTCAGTGAAATTTTAAAACTGGATATATTGTCAATGAAAATGATGCTAGTTATTCAACTAATTCTACTAAGGCAGTCGTTACTAATTCGGATTGTATGAGATGCCACGTTCATAGATGATGTGTCGAAGACTCTGAAGCGGTTAGCTTTGGACGCATACGAGAAGGATTCGCTCAGATGTAGTTAATGTTGGAAGATTTTTGTGTAGAAGGAAACAAGGGGGTCACTTGATGGCAAGAGACCATCACCGCCACCCAAGGACATCAGCTTGGAAGCGCACTTTGCGTCCAAAAGCCTTTTTAAAGCCAAAAACAATCAATTTTCTATAGTTTGTTTTTAGGATGGTAACATTTGTAAAAATAAACAAGAGAATCGGGAGAGGAATTATTATGATATTTCCTCTGGCTACATAAACGTCACCATGAAAACTGTTATACAACCCGTTGCAGGTGTAGCTTATTTTTAATGAACTGCAAATGATAGCTGGTGAAATACACAAATGTTGCGTACGCCAATAATGAACTGGGTAAATTACCTTTAGTATAAATAATCCTTGCCAAAGGGTGGCATCGATGCGCCGGCACTGCAAATCAACCCCCCCACCCCCCTACCGCGGCTGTCGACGATAAATAAAATTCACGTTTTAACAATAAAATGCATTTTCCGCAAATGCTTCCAGTGAATTATAGTCTGAGCTTTACGAGCTTAAAATTATATGGGCACGTGAAATTTTCGATCTCGATAATGCAACACTATTTCGAAATACGACTTTTGAATTAATGGTTGATTGATTTATAAGCAAAGGTTTAATCTTCCTACATGCCTATTAGATAGAGAATGGTCGTCACTTTTATGCTCATCCGGCAAGGCTTAAACATTATGTAAACCCGCTTGCTGGTTTGTCGCCAATGATATTAAAAAAAACTATTTAACTAACTGGATTCTCTCACTATTCGTTTGGTAAGTTCATGATTTCCACGAGCCAATCTCAATACAACTGTAACGTGTCTCTTTACTCATTTATCATGGGCAGAATTAATAGGTCCCCATGAGAACGATTCAAGCCACAACAAAAAAAAAACAAAACGTTATCAAAAAACAGTTGATAACTACTACTACAAAATTGGAAACAGTATTGAGATCCTGACAGTAAATAAGGAAACGTTATTATTTTTATCACAGCTCAATTCAAAGTCAGGTTGAGCGATATCGGTAAAAAAATCTCATGACGCAATTTCATCAGATGAACGTTAAGGGCAAGTAAACATTTATTACGTCATTCACCTACATAGGAGGGTCGTCTAAATGCATTTCTCCGTTCACCACAAAACTAAGCCCCAAAATAACATGTCACGTACGAACCCCAAAAAATGCTTATAAAACATTTCCCGCAGGAAAAAAACAATGTTTTATTCGCAACAAAAATAGATCACGCTACCGCTTGATGGAGAACCAATAGCGGGTCGCCCTCGGGCACAGATGGCGACACTGGCGCGGAGATAGCAGAAATATGAATTGTAGCATTCGATATTTGTCACTTGAATTACAACTCCCGACGGACACCCGGAATGGCCGAATTGCGACTCGCACCTCGTTTGCAGAATGATCTATTTTTTTCCACTGAATTTTGTGCCAGTGACAGCGTGTTTTCGAACGATTCGGCGAGCGATAGTGAGAACGTTTTGCTGACTAATCCACACGTGATATCAAACAGAAATAGCCAATGTTTTCGTGTTCTAAATTTGAATTTAGTATTTTCGGACCGTTTACATTATCCACATATCGTTGCCTCGACGCTTTCAAACAGACCACGCCTATTTTTTCTAGTTTTTAGTGCTAACGATGCGATATAACACACCATTAAATACTACACATTATAGACATATTCCTGCTTGAAATCAAATTTATTGTGCTATGTTAGTAGGTTTGTTTTTCTATGCTTGCGTTCAAGCTTCCACATTACATAATGACACGGTTCCATCGACAACTTTATGAGATTCATAGATAAGTTATATTTCTAAATCTTTTATAAATGTTTTTATCTTGTTATCAATGTAGGTACAGTCGGCTGCAATAACATCTTTACACTTTAGTATCTCGTATTATTTTACACTTCCGTGTAAGAAAGTAGAAGCTCCGAGCTATTAGGACATATATGGTACTAAGATACACATGCCTCACATGGCCTCATGGCCAGTCTACATAAAAAAGATAAAGTAAGAGTTTAATAACAACCCGTTTCTATATTTTGTTACACATTGACAAAGTAAAGCAACGTAACAACAATCCAAGCGCATCAACAGCATCATCCCTATTAAATCTTGCCAACCTGCAGCCGTCGAGCAATAAGTAAACACGGGCTGTAATAACGGCCAGTCACGCCAAGGAAACCAATTTGGAAGGTATTTGTAAACGTCAAATATGTTTGTGCCCACCTATTTATTGCGAGCATCCCTCACGTACGAGTAAATAACGGAGACACTGCGATAAAGTGAAAAGAGATACCCGACTCCCGAGGAAGCATTCGCCTTAACTCCCCAGCATCAACGCGCAAATCTAAACTTTAGCGTTAGTAATACAGAGCCGTAATTCGCTTGAGATTTTTTGCGATTAAGCTTAAATCAGCTAACGCGGGTGCGTGTACAAGTGGAAAACTCAGTGCGCCACGTGCGAATGATTCATAGCCGTCCCTTAATTAAAGAAGATTTTAATTGTATCGGATGTCTGTGAAAGCGAAAATAATGCACTCCCAAATTGGGGTTGGGATTGGGAAATTTATATTTGTTACGCGCCCGAAATATTGCTTTGCGTGTTCGGAACTTCGGATACTCGTAGGTACAACAGTCCTTTTTGCTAATAAAAAGATTGGTCTCAAAATAACAGATCTCGTTTCAAACAATATTCCGTCCTATCTTTTTTGATACAATTCGGTCAGATGAACAGATTTGACCATGAAATAAATATAAACGATTTTATCTGTTTAAGTTTATTGATTCCTCAGATTTTTCTAGAAAAGATTAAATTCAGCAAAACTTGCAACTTTGCTCGTGTATAACCTCGTGGCTAGGTTTGCGCGTCAGACTGGATTTAGGTTTCAAATTCTCACTCAACTTTAATTTTTTTTATTATTTGCAAAAAAAAACTGGTACATAATACCTACATATTAATATGCCTATTTTTGCCTTACTTTTAGGTTTGCCATAGGTATTCACTGAATATCAGTAACCTACCAAAAGGAAATAAAAGATTTTAACGCAAACTGGTGTCACAATAGGCATGGGTTAACTCCGATCAAGATAAGCCGTCACATTCAAGATATTTAAATCGATTTCCCCAATTTTCCGCGGGCGGGCGCGAGTTAAGGCCCAAGTCAATTTATCCAGTGGCGCTACGGGAGTACGGGGCTCCATTGTTCGCCAAATGAAGTACGGGGCAGGGCTGCCTTAGGGTATACGGGGCCCCGGGCCCAGCACAACCGTAGGCCCTTATTTGGCCCAAACGTTTTTGACTATAGATGTCTTATATTACGCTTGGGCGTCCGGTTGGCAAGGCAAGATAAAGAGACCATAGGATGCAAGGAGAGCCCCTTGCATCCTGTGGTCTCTTTACTTTACTGAAATCATATTTTGATTCGACACTCTTCAACCGAAGCACATATATCGGGTTAATGTAATACTATACAGCTGTCTTTGTGCTATGCAAGGTGTAATATAGATCATCAGATCTGACCGCTCGGGAAACCAATAAGGAGGCTTAATTTTTTTTGTACTTAACTTCCCATAGCTGTGATGAACATTTTAATTTTACGACAGACTTGAAGCATTTGACCACGATCAACACGTGATTTTAAGTGAAGATGAGGTCTAAGGTTGGAAATATAGCGACAATCGCGCATCACATATTTTTTAAGATCTCTTAGGACCTTCTTAAAGGTTAGGGCCCCTTTTTCTCATAAAGGCGGTTCTGGCTAAAGCTTTACAGGATCGTTACACTGCTTCCGTCATCAGTTTCGGTCCGTACCAACTTCGGATTGGCGAATGGGCGGTGATTTATAATTCCAAATTTAAATTTCCGTTATTTATGGCGGATTAATTTTATTGCGCCATCGATGACGGTTTTTGAGTTTCCTCCCTATATAAGTATGTATCCAATTAATATACCGTACTCAGTATTAATATGTGTAAGTGTTACACAGTAGCCGTTACTGAATAGCTTAATAAAATGAATTGAGAAAGAATTTGTCAAGATGTAGGTACTTCCGCATGTGAAATTTAGTTAGTTTGATAGCAAAACATAATCTAATGCTGTCGAAAAGGCTAAAACATTTAGCACTTATTCTTAAAGTGATAAGTCTCACATTTGCATATTAGGGCTGTTTTTGCACGTATCTAAGTGTTACCCTCTATTCATTAAGGAGTTTTGCTTATTTCGCCCAACCGGAACCTATTTGTTGGGCTGCTATTTAAAACATTCGCCCCGACTTACATAGATCAGATACGTTCAACAAAGGCTTTGTAATTAAGAAAGATATTTTAGTTGGCGGCAGCTGCGAAATGAATTTACTGGTTTAAGGGGGTTTTAAATTTTGTTAGACGTTCTCTATTGTGTAGGAGTTTGTTACAACACACTCGTTCTGAAAAAGTAGCGTAATCTCTGCATAAATAAAGTTAAAGTACCAAATATTGAAGTTAAAATTATACATATAGGTACGTACAGCCACGCATCAAAGTATACACAACTGTCAAATTTCTTCAATCGACTTTCATCTTACTGTCATACACATTAAGTTGAATATCAATTGAGGAAATTTGACAGGTTGTGGTAACCTGATGTGTGGCTGACTGTACTTAAGTTAGGATAAGCACCAACAATATCTCAATGAAATGGATATTTTTTCCTTCGTCTAATGTTAATGTTTCTGATTATGTAATGCTTTAACAGCAAAGTGTTTTTTTCTAACTATAGGAAATGCATGAACTTGTTGTCTGTCACAAATGGGTATTGCTTGTACGGTTTACTATCTCCATAGTCAAGAAGCGTGTCGTAACATCATAGACTATAAGTAGTTGTATGTTTCATAACCACAAAATCAGATGGACATTTATATATTAAAATCCTATCCTATGTTTAAAATGTCAGGTTATACAGGATAATTATATCTGTGAACATTTACATCCCCTGACCACGTCTTCTGTCAACTATTCCAAACAACATTTTTTCTAAGACTTTTGGAATTTTGCCTTAAAAAAATCTACTTTAATACAAAGTCGGTCACGTGACTTCACATTTTTGTATGGGAGGTCGAAAAAAATTCCGACGAATTTTCAAAAGTCTAAGACCTAATGTTGGTCAGAATATTTAGTAGAAGATGTGCTTCAATGGACGTAAATGTTCACAGATACACCTGTATACTCCAAAATAGGTAGGTACATGAGTTAATTAAAAGATTCTCTATATCAATGCACATGGTTATCCTAACCGAGTATAGGTAATCAAGAAGTGCCAATTAAGAAGTGTCTCCAAGCTCTTATTGGAGAGATGTAGATAGGGCGCGCAAGCCAGTCTGTCCTGCGATGGATCTTAGCACGCAAGCCCTACAGTCTAACAGTGGTGTAGCAACGCGTAATCTTAAGGTCACCTTGTACTAAACTTGAGAAACTCTTAAGGGTTTCAACACATATTTAAAAAAAGAAAAGCATTAAGGTGCCTACATTGCTAAATTAAGAAAGTCTTTCTCTTTACTTTCACACTGTCCGTTGGGATCCATCTTGTTTTAAATGCTATGCGCACTCGTCAGATAGGAGGCACGTTACGAGAAATATGAGACTAAAAATCCTACAACACCCGCCGTTTTTCCTTAAGCGAGGCCTACGGTTACTCATCAGTTCCTTTGACTGATATGAAATCATTACGTAAAGTAAAGGGATCAGCTTATTTACTCTCCCACTACAGGGCAAAGGTCTCCTCCATCATAGAGTCAAGTCATCGCTACTATGATAGGATTAGGCTTGATCACCGCGCTTGCCTATTGCGGATTGGTGATCATAAACCCGAGGTACGTACGAAAAATCGAAGCCGACCCGGGAAGGACCCCGAAATCCCAGCCCCATATTTAAACCAATAGACCAACGGGGCGATTCATTACTTACATATATTATACAAGTATGATCCTAGGATAATTTAAATCTAGGGTTGAGCATAAAACTTATCTAATTCGTAGAACATTTATTTGCACTGATCAGATTAAAGAACATAAAGGAATTTATGGTTAAAATTTAAATGTAAGTGAAGAAGTTGAAATACTTATTTATATATCATGCTAAGTACTAGTAAGAAGTTTTAGCAAACGGGAAATAAATCACCAAACTTATTTTATAAGCCAAGAACTCAAGGTAATCGGGCCGCTCACTCAATCTAATAGAACCACTTCGGATTGCTTTCCGATATTTACTGTTTGATTTTTCCCCTCGTGTCGAGATTTGGGACGTTTACCCAAAAGAGGCGTGTACGGTAACGGCCGGTAGGGTCGCTGGTTACATAATATTCCTAATGAACAATTTGTCCTCAGTCTATGAGGTGCAAGTTGATTATTTTACGGTAACACTCCCTTTTGTTTTTATTTTGCTCTTTCACCCGAAGTTTGCTCCTTGGTTACTTTGTTGTTGGACCCTAAATTGGAGCGAGAATGCCACTTGATTTCAGCGGCTTTATTTTAACTTAGAAATGTTTGTAAGATGTAAGATCTTGATCGTCCTTTTTTTTTCAAATAACTTCGCTTTTGTACAGATTTCTTTCTCAAAAAAATACAAGCATATTAACGATGTAAAAAATGTCCCACAGCAGGTTTTGCCGTCCTAATAAGGACTTCCATCATAGAAATCCAGTCATCGCTACTATGATGGGATTAGGCTTAATCACCATGCTTGTTGTATGTTGTATTAATTAAGTGAGTTTGTTTTTGATTAAACGTTAACAGCTTTTCAAAGTTATCAACAAAAGCATTTTACTTTTGTTTACAAAATACTGAAACTCATTATTGCTAGAAATAAAATTCTAGGTTTTTTTAATGATTTCCGTTTTATTGGCGGTTTTGTACTTATGTCGTTCAAACATCACCTTGTTTGAACTCACTAATACCAGTAAGGAAAAATATCAACCCTACATTTTTGTTAGTCAACTTAAATGTACCCTAAGTTTATTAGACTGATCATGCGCAAATATTTATTGAAGGGCGCAACAAGATAGGGTCAGAATTTATTGAAAACCAAGAACAGTGGGAGACATAGGTAACTTACATAAATCGGTATCAGCAGCAATCAGCCAAATTGGTTCCATCGAAACCCCTCTAACCGAATTAATCTGACTCGTAGGTTTTCTTAGCGGGCCCACTTAGATGGTGAAATATGGGGGCAAAGATTGAATCGAGGAATTATTTATTAGCGTTATGGACAGATACGAGCTGTCGTTTCTGTAAATATGTAATGAATTGGCTTGAGTGGCTTGATGAGAAAAAATACATACTGTATCTTATGTTGAGTGAACTAGATTTCTAGGTCAGAAAAACATTGAATAAATTTAATTTTGAAGTACCTACACACACAGACCAAATATTTGTCGCCTTAATGTCACACACATCCAGGGAGCAAGTTTCACAGATTATAATAGGTAATTGTTGTATGCATTACTTAAGTAGCAGTCACAATAAATTTTTGTCTTTTTTTTATTTAAAAAAAAAATAATGCATCTTTTGTAATGTTCACGTGGATATTAATTTAGAACTATGGCGTTTTTAGTATCAAGTAATAACTTAGAAAGTATGATATAAAATGGATTTTCGTTTGAAAACCGTTTCCTAAGAATTATAGGTTCTTAAGAGCCTGATATATTTTGCATCTCCCCAACAAAACATGTGCTTACTACGTACGTGAATAAATATCCAACAAATCCACCTTTAAATAAACAGTATGGGGGAATACGTTTTTGCCGCATCCCGGGTAAACGATGCTTGAGATATTTATTGGGGGATGAATCGAGTTTTTAGATATCGGAGCCCTCTTTTCTTAAACTCCTTTGCAAATGAACAAAGTTGCGGACGGTGCAATCGAAGAAATTTTACATTAAACTACGTCCATACTGTGGGACTGTACCCAGTGGTTGGATATGACTTTTTTTTCATGACACAGGAAGAGAAGCAAAACGAGCGAGCGGGTCATCTGATGGTAAATGTTCACTGCCGCCCATAGACATCAATAGACAATAGCCAAGCCATCCAGATGGTATCGATGTAATCCTAGTTTATTTTTACTTTTCATTCAAGAATGTTCCTGGTCTGTCGTCGACTGTAATAGGTTAACTGAATGTCATATGCCCTAATTCAATACCACATGTTATGTCTGGCCAATTTATTTATAGTCTACATCGTCCAAAATGTACCTACATGTGCTGGCAATACCTTATCTTGGAATATCAAAATGGCATCATTTACTAAACTATGTGATGTATTCTACAGCGTACGAGTATACTCGTACTATGGGGAATGCTCCGAGGAATAGTTCGGATTGAATTCCTGCCGCTTCATTTCGTCATCTTTCTACTCGACAACAGTTCTACCCCAATCATTTACATGGTTAGTAATCTTCAACAATGCGCTTCTAAATTTTTTTATATGTAAGTACCGCGTACTAAAGAACTGTGAATGAACTGTCGCCTGCGGTATCACCGGTCCGATACGACCTGCAAACTATCGAAAAAAGAGCGTATTCAGTTTAAAGCTCGGCAGCGCACTTGTGACCCCTCTGGTGTTTCGCTAATTACGGACCATTATTATCTATTTTGGTAAAATTAAAATACTCAACTTTCAAAATACCTATCTTACTCCAGTGCATTCTAGGATGGATATTATATCTGTTTTCGATAAATATCCCAAACACGCGAACTTGGCTCCAGAGATTTTTTCAAAAATATGAAATTTTTACCAATAATAAAAATGCACTGGAATCTCAGCAATCAATTCCCAACTACTGTATAGCTTCACCGAGATTTACCACCGACAATTAACTTAGTTCAGTCTGTGTCCTGTAGGCTAGATTACCAAGGGCTCTCGACCTTCGCCCAAGGGGAGGCCCGCCATAATTGATGAGGTTCTTAGCGCAGCAGGGTGGGAAGGAATTATCATCGCACCGCGACACCCGGGTACAAGCGCCCATTAATTTGTGATTAGCCCGCAGTTAGATACTTCCAGAGGCTTTCTTCTAATTAGATAATCAGTTTTTCCGCCGGATTTGGACGTCTTGAAGCAGATGTTATTAATGGCGGGGGAGAGGATGTACTGACAAATATTTTGTTTACATTTTCTTTTGGATCCATTTTTTTTGTTAGAGGCGACGAACGAACAAGCCGGTTGCTTGATGGTAAGCAGATACCACCGCCCATGAAGATCTGCGATATCAGAGAAGTCGCTGATGCGTTGCCGGCCTTTCAGAATGGAGTGCGTTCTTCTGTTAAAGGTTTTGAAGGTACTTACCATAGCAGCGATCACAATTTTTCGCGTACGTTTTTTGATTCTTTATATTCTCTAGTGTTTGTGATTAATTCGTGTGTAATTTGTCTGTATCATATGTATTGTGGTGTCCAAATTAATAAATGTTTTTTCTTTTCATTCTTTCAATAGATCAATCTGGTCGTAGTGATAACCACGCGTTATGCATTGCGGCCTGAATGAGTATAAGTGGCAAAAATGGTCCTCATGTAGAATAATAGTAGTACCCACGCTGGGTATATAAATTGATATTTTACAGATTATAAATAAATTGCATTCTTAGATGCAACATGCTGAACGAGAGAGGGGTATACCTAGTCGAACACTTTGATCTGAGCACTGCTTAAGAATTTCCAAATCGAAGCTATATCTCCCGCAACCTTTGAAATAATTAATGGCCTTTCGCAGTTACAACCTCTAAACACTTCCGTTTCTAAACCGCACTTGATTTGTTGTTCCGTCCTCCTAAGAGTTACAGTCTCTGTTCCGAACCATGCACCATATGGCCGGGGGTTCACACCAACTTTGTTAAAATAGAATTATTTATTGGTGACAACTCCTGTTGGTGACACTGCGGTTCATGGATGGGGCATCCTTGAAATTGTATAAACAAAACAAAGTCTGATTTATTTGTGTTTAAGAAAATTTAGAAGCTTCTTTCCAAAATGAATTTATCGTGAAGAATAAAAATGATTCATAAAGAATGAGAATGTATATAATTTTCATAAAAGCATACTTATGAAATGTACACAGTTTTAGCTGTGAAAGGGAAGTATGACTATGTAAGATTTTTTTGATCTTTAAAACAACAAATTGACATAATAATGCGTAGGTACATTCTATAAAAGAAATAAGGGAAAAACAATGAAATCTAACTACCCGTGAATTAACCCGTAAGAGTATTTAATTTATATTTTAAAAGCTCAAAATAACAACAAAATTTAAGAAATGCATGTTGGTAACACGGTTGTCATACATTGTAATACCAAACACCAACTTTACTGATGAACCGCTAGATAAGAGCAGTGACGTCATATCGCGGCGTCTCAAATAAAAACAACAGGTTTATTTAGCAGTCTACAATTTGAATGGGATCACCCTAAACGGGGCTCTTGTTGTTATGCCATGAATATAAATCGTGATAAATTCCTCCGAGGCAAGGCGGGGGAGAGCGGGGCGATACGGCCTCAAGGGCTTTTTTCTTAAAAATAACTTTTGTCAGAGCAATTCCGAGCAGCCTCGAGATTAATGGAAAGGTGGTGTCACCCCAGTAATTAGTTTTTAACTAGTTGTGATAAGGGTTCGCCGTGGTTTACGCGCTCAGTAATAACTTCGGATTAATGCTGCCACGAATTTGCAACGATTTTAGACACGCTCTCGCCAGAAACAAACAGGGATAAAGGATAAAAACTTTCCCCGAAACAAAAGAGTCCCAAGCAATTGTTCTTGCGTGTCACAATATTTTTATTGTTTCCATATTTCGCGCGTTTGCGGCCCGTCATATCGTACGAGCGAGTATGATTTACGTCTGCAAAAGCAAAAAATAAGAAAGTTCTTCCAAGAAACTTCTTTTATTCTCGGAGAAAGTTGCGTAAAAAACTGGAGGCGCTTAGAAAAAAGCAATTTTCTAGCTCAGGTGTGTGAGATGTTCTTTATCTAACTTTGCATCCGAACCGCTTTGTTTATGACGGCATATTTTTACGAAGTTTTGAACATTTTATTACGTTGTACCGTGAACTCGTTCTTTTGTACCATTTAAAAAGCCTAAGAACAAAATAACAATAGTTGTTTTGTAAACTACCTTTGTTAGAGAAAGGTGAACTGCTACCTGTTTCGTCGATATATTTAAAAAATGTGTCATAATTTTAACTACCGTTATTTGACAAAAGGTATTTCACAATAATTGTATGCAGAATTAATAGTACCAGAACCAAAAGTTGCCTAAATAATAAGCCAGAGAAAACCACATCTCCTTTTTAATGGACACGGAAAATATAATTTGAAATACTCTTTATAGCTGCCATAATGTAGCCAAGTGGGCCAAAAAATGGTTGTCACCGTCTGGCGTACTACATTAGCATGAAGGGTGTGAGGCGTGGAGGCTTTATCAGGAGGGCCTTTCCTTAGGGAGGGACCAAATAATGCGATATTGCTCGTTTGTGCGAGGCCCTATTTATCTATTAAAAAACGTGAGATTTACGGCCGAGTATAGGAAACTTCAGGAAGTTTTTATGTTGTTCCAGCGAGCCCGGGGCTAATATAAGAGATTGATGCGTTATTTTGGTCGTTTCACGGTGTATGTTTGAATACATTTTCGCTGAGAACTAGTTTAATGTTGGTATCGTAATATCCATTAAGATTAATTTATGGTTTCATTTTCATGTTACATGCTAAATTGTATTCACTTATTATGACTTGCAGTAGATATTAGTTAAAAAATACAAATTGCGAATTTAACGGCTCGTAGAGTTTGTGCTAATAAATAACGAACTTAAGTTTTTTTTTACTTCACCTTTTTAATTTATATAACTAATTTATACAAGAAATGCCTTTTCCTAATTACATAAATTTAATTTAATTATTTAAAGCAGTATATGTTGGCGTTATTAATACGTTTATTCTACAAATTACAAGTAAATAGACAAAAAAGACCCCATATTCTTGTGACTCAAACACCGCTTATTAAATTAAATATGTAAAAGCAACATGCAAGCCTCATTAAAAAGGCTCAAATCTTTATAATTGGAATAATTCCGTTTCCTTATTGCCCACGAGGAATTTCTTATCAGCTCCGTTAAACTGAGTGAACTTCGGAATTAGTTAATAAGGCAAACTTGGCCAGGAAATTATAATGAATTTAGGGCGGATTGGGATAGGTAATCGTAGTACTAACACCCTTAGTATTGAAGTTTGAGCTATTTAAACTATTCAAGCTCTATTTTAAGGCTTAAGTTTTTGATGTTGTTGCATATTGTACGTAGAGGAATTTTCTAACCCTAAACTAAAAATTAAGGATGTTAGAAGTTTAAATTAACTGTCTAAATTAGCCTTATGAACTCATGCGCCCCTAAAATGGATGAAATGATTTCTAATACTTTTACTTTTTGGAAGCAAACATAATAGAAAATTACTTTTCATAATTTGCATGTGTTAAGTAAGTACCTACTCGAATGGTTGTATATAAAAACTGACAATATCCAATTTACTTGTACACACCTAATCTATCGATGCCCTTTTCAAGCATGAGCCAACGATATAATTCGATTTTCTGCCTGCGCTAACGATGGCGTAGTATACTACAATGCGAAACTGTCTTTACACTATGCGATTTCTACAAGCAATAAGTATTTTGCTAGATAAGTGGCCCATTTAAACTGGAACACAGAGCATTAGTCAAAATTTACTGTCATAACTATGGATATATATCTTCTACCATTCGCTTGGCGATTTGGTAAAGCTTCGTGAGTTTCTCAATTGTTGAGATATTTTGAACATGTCATCATGATGATTTAGGCTGGTTCACCTAATTAAGGCTTGCTAAGGTCGAAGGGCACTGCGATTCATTGCTAATAGATACAGAACTTGAGTCAATATAGGCCCACTCTCCCCTTTTCAATCATTCCAAGAACCTGTCTAGCATTTGAAGAATATAGAAAAATGCTGTCACATTTTTGGTGTCGCTAAATCTGAATGGCATTGCACTGCCAATCTCGTTTATGATTTGTTATTTCTCTGAGTTATGTTTTAGATGATGCCCGTGAGAAAATGTAATATTTAATTTGGATAAACATAGTAATTCTCTCAAATGAAATTGATTGTGACTATATAATCAGAAGTTGTATTAATCTCGACGTTTGACGTCCTTACAATTTGAGTGCAGCACAAATTGATCGCTTAACTGAACGCAGATTCGAAGCAATCACTTTTGTAACAGCGACGCGCACGCACAAACTGGAATATCGATATCACTAAATGCATACCCCATTTCAGACCTATTGTTATCGATAAACGTATACAAACTACGCGCATCTCTGTCTGCAAGACATCTATAAAAGATGTCTTCACACAGATGCGGTGCAAGTGCGAGTGAGAAAATAGAGTGCGTTGTATCTTTTGCCCGTTTTATTGCTCCTCATGCCACGAGGCTTTGCGTTTAATAATGTCTGATGGTATAAACCGGACTTCTAAAGGCATACGAGGCAAGTCGTGACTCTCGTGACTGCGCCAGATCTGACAACTGTTGGGTAATACGTCTTTATGCTCCAAACTGACTGGTTTTTAATAGAATAGATAGCTTAAACAAGGCGTACTGACGGCATGAAAAGTTTAACCGTCCTTTTAAAATAAAAACCATTTAAAAAGTCTGGAACCGAAAAAAATTTAGGTGAACAAAGGATCTAATATAAATATTATGTTGTGTTGCATTATACAAATAATATAATCGATCGTTAGCAGTTGTAACGCGGTCGAAAATGTCAAGCAGTAGTAAGTGTACCTACTACCTATGTATATTGTAATATCAAAGTATCGTCACGTCTTGTCCCATTTTTTTATCAATTATTTACTAGACTAGCTAGATGACGAAATTTTTCATTCACATGGAGTAATAAAAAAATAAATATAATTTTTCCTCGTTAGATATGTCGAACGCATGTAAATATTTGGAAAGAATCAAACGGCCATATACGTATGGCGGTAATAAATAACACCTCTTATAATGTAAATAAGTGTTTTTTACAAACCAATATAAATGATAATTCGAAAAAATTGGGTTACGATTTGGTACTATCACGTGGGTATGACGTCAGATGTTTATGTAGCAACAAAAATACCAGTTATTTACTATATCGTAACTCTTGGCTCCGGCCTTGGCAGTAAGTTGCGATGGAAAACAGATTGACCTATAGTTGCCTACGGTAGTAAATACAACATCGAACAGGTAGCTAATTTTATAGACTAGGAGGTAGCCAATGATAAAGTTAGTTCAAAAGTAATGATTACTTGTCATTGTTATAAACTATCAAAATTAACCGAACCCACCCCTCCATATAACAGCCGCAAAGGGCGCACCCATCATCATAGCGCGACTAATGAACTTTGATAGTTTTTATCATGCTGGAATACGTAGTAGCGTTTCCCAACTCACATACATACACAGGCAGAAAGCTTATAAATAGAGTCTTAAAAATTATAAATAAATCAATAGATCTATTTTTAATTTTTTCATCGTTGTATTTAACTAAATAACAGACAGTATTACAGTTTTATAATATAACGAACGAACAATAAACATCTCTCAAATGTGAAGCGAACATAAACGCTCTCGTATAGCGCGACCAACAAGTTAAATATGTACTTGAGTGAAATAAATATGTCTTAATATTATAATACATACCTATTATTTAACTAAAATTCGGAAAAATTACAATCAAAACACGAATGTACAATACACCTCCCGAATGTGAAGCGAACACAAACGCACTCGTATAGCGCGACCAACAAGTATTTATATACGTAAGTGATGCATGTTTATTATCAACCGGGAATATTGGCTCGGAACATAGTGCTAAATTCGCGGCGGACACCCGATACTGTGGTATTATCTGCCATTATTTGTCATTGGTGAACAATGAAACAGGGCCCGCGCTGAATAACGCTATCTCACTCAATTACAAGCCAATTATAATAATGGAATGTTAGAAAAATCTAATTACGGGCTTTTGTGGATAATGAAGGTGATTATTTTGGAAATTGATTCTTTAAGTGTATAAAATTAGGGATCATTTTACAAGACTTATTTTGATTATACTGAAATAATTGATACCTTTTTTGTTGTCTATGTAGGAAACGCGGCCCCTGCAAAGTGCAAGCCCAAGGATATCTTTAGGTATACACGACTGGTACTGGTAATAATTTATTTTGCTTTCAAGATATCTATCGCATTTTTTTTGTTTATAAAAAATATTTTTAACGAAAAATCGATATGTTAAAGTCGAAACTAAGTTATTTTTATTTAGCATTTCTACAACTTACTGACTTAAACATTTTTGTTTCACTAATAAAACATTTCAATATTGTCTAGCCTACCATAAAGTAAACATCATTTCGAAACACACCCATAAGACATATTATTTGATAGCAATTGGACATTTGCCAAATACCTACAAATTTTGTAAGAACTAAGTTTGAACATAGGCCAAATTAGATACCGGCCTAAATGATGAACGAACAGGCAGATAGCGGGTGGAAAATTAGCTCTCTGATTCATTTACCTCTAATTTAACAAGGGGAATAACAAAACCAGCGACATAAATGAAATTAAGTCGAAACATATTATTAAGGGGAAGAACGCACTCACTCGCATTAAAAAAAGTCACTTCACTGGACGCATCTCGAAATGCTTGGTGGAATGCTCGATCAAACCTCATTAAAAAAACAGGCTACCAGAAAACCTTTTTCGTATTTGAAGCCGGTAAAACAAATGCTGATGGTTTATGAAATAGACTGCATACCCAAAGAAACTTATTCATTCAAGCCTTTAACAGAACCCAATTTGTAGCCATGTGCTTTTATGTACTAAGTGTATATGGGTATTTGTATAGAGCACAATGAAATTCAACTACATTTAAACCTCAAAACGAAACTATCCTGTTCAAACCGCTAAATCACCTCCAATTAAGACACAAAACCGAAAGGACATAATCAACGTTCGCAAATGGTAAGATAGAGCAACGTGAAATTCTAAGCTACAAACTTGGGAACCAGAATAATGCAAATAAATCTAGAAACATTCCGATTCCGAAGTAACACTTCATGAATAAATGCAAACACTCATCAGGGTATGCGGCCTAGTCTGGGTCGGTTGACGGACGTAGCAGACTGCTAGGACGGCTTTGAAATAGTATAAGAGGTCGCCGCTAATTTGGGGACGGCTGATGTATGGCAATATGCATAGGAAAATGTCAAGCTTGATTGGGCAGGCAATAAATACACTCTATAGTACCTAGTCTGTTTGATATTCCAGAGCAATATATGTAATAGCAATCACTGCTTACTGAACAGTTAAAGTATAAGTAGCAAATTTTACAATGCAAGATGGTATGGAACAATAAATTGGTAGCAGATACAAATTTATTAATATGATTCAAATTCAATTAATATGATGAGATGATAAATTAATATGATTTTAAAGTACACTTTATATTAAATCTTGCCCATTTCATATAGAAGAGTTAAGGGATTACGTATAGTAGAGTGATTTAATCCTGAAGATGGCAGGCGATGGAAAGGATGGTTTATTTATATAATTTTTCTGCTCTTATTTTTTTCCAACACACATTCTGACATCGAATTTCTTAGTCTCCTACTGAACTACTTCATTTCCACCACCAAATTTGTCATGACCTCCTATACTACGTACACTGTTACCACCGGGTTACATAATAAATAATAGCAGCGTGAGTTAAGACCTCCCAGCGAGGAAGCGGGGCTGGTTTACGGCGATACCCGGCCGTATTGTGGCCACCTACGCTATACATTTTGCTTAGCAAATTGCTCAGTTTGCTTACGGTGTCTAATAACCCTTTAATGAAGGAGGATTTTGCCATAAAACAGAAGGGAGGTGCGTAAATAATCGAGCGGCTTTTTATGAAGCGAGCGAAGTAATTGGTAATTAAGACAAATTGTAGCATGATCACATTCGTTAGATCTTTCAGAAGGTCAAAACAGTCCTAAATATAGTATGGTGAGGTTATGTAGGAAGTAAGTACGAGTAAAATGTGCTAAGTGGACTTGAGTGTCTCAAAAATATTTTAAGGGGAATGCTTCGCCTTAACTGGCTATTCAGATAAACAGAGTATACTTTCACTTTTTATACAAGTTTTTGAATTAAGTAAAGAACGCTGTTAACTGAGTGAAAATAAATTACATTACAATATGTATATTATGTAGTTCAAAGACAGTCTGAGTTTATAAACAGTCTCATGAGTCAGTTTCAAACAGATTGCTCACAATTCATTTGCGTTTATTAGTCTTGATAACTATGCATTATTGCTCCATCAAGCCCCGAAGCCACAAGAGAAAAAAACAGGACTTCAATGAATTAGATATCTTTTAGCCCCAGTATAATTGCACATTGATAATGTGAGCAAGAAAAAAAAGTAAAAAAAACTTACCAAAATAAAAATTGTAATTTGTAAGTAATACCTAAATATGTACCTGTAACAAATAAATAAAAACAAAATTAATGGAAAAATCTAATAAAACACATAAGTAGAGTATATTATGATCCAAACAAAGCTATGCTTATAAAATAGGCTGTAAAAAAGTGTTTAAAATCAAATCAAAAGAAAAAAAACATAGATTTATATTCGTTAACTGAAGCCGTATTCATAGTAGCGAAAAACAATCGGAGTGTGGCAAAGCAAAACAATGACTCCAATCAACAAAGAACGATAACAATCTGCCATTCAAATCTAATATAACGCCTGTCTAATAACATAATGGTAGTTAATTATCACATTTAAATAATGTTACGCAAATGAATGCCGGTCGCAGCACGCGACGAGTTCCATTCACAAAACTTAGACTGTCCGTTAATAGTTCATTTGAATACAATCTAGATACCTATCAGTACTTAGAGCCTTAGAGCATTGTTACTTAGTACATGAGAGCATTCAATTGTATACTGTAAGCGCTTAATTCTCGACTATATCCAGCCAATGGTTATGACAGTTTAAATGAACGCATTCAGACATCATTTATGTCTATTCATATAGAACCGGGTCAAGGAAGCCGGGATTTTGGCCGTATTTGGATCGGTATGCAAAGAATTTAGGAAATTGATATTGAGCATTTCATATTGAGGAGTGCACATTCTTAGCTTTTCAATATTATAGTTATTCAGAATCAAATTAAAGACTCTATTTAGGTAATAGATGATAAATAAAATTGAAAATCAGTTAGATAAAAAACAGACAAAATTTCAAAGTCTCTGATGAAAACCGGTTTGGTGTAAATAGTTCTAACCCAAAGGAAGACCTATTTTGCTCTAAGAGTTAGACCACACAAAACCAGTTACACAACATAATTTTAGGCAGTTTTTGGAACATACTTTGGTACTAGGTTTTATTAATAAACATATCAATTAGTATCTTGAATCTAGATGTAATGTCGATATAAATGTAATTGTTTGCCCATTTTACAAGCTACAACAACATATGAACGTCACGCACACATAAAGTTCGAACTTTGGCACACTCCCATAAATCAAGGGGCGTTATGCGCCATGTTTCACGGGCCATCTCCGTCCCTTTCCCTCTTGAGAAATTTATTGTGCATCTGTCTTTGTCTCGCGTTAAGCTGGAGCTCTGAGAGGGCGAGGGGTGGGGGCAGCTGTCTAGTCGTGACGTATTACTCTACTGGCGTTCGGTGAGGTCAGTACGTTTCGGATGGGAATATAAAATTCTGGAATCGCTTTATAAATTTGAAAAAAAAAAATAACGACGACAAAAGCATACGATGTTATTGACGTTTTAATAAACTTTAGACTCAATAAAATTAAAAAAAATATCAAGTCTTACATCTGTTAAGAGAATATCAACATCCCACGTAAGGGGATTTCTTTGGAGTTTTCCCAATGTATGATTCTTACTCACATGCAAATATTGACCCAAACGCTTAACACAAGGATGTGTTAAAACATAATTATAGACTTGAAAATGAGTTTTAGGGATTCAAAGAGGAATTGACGACTAATGAAGTACCTGATTCGAATATCGATATCGACTAAGTGCTAATTACTTACCCGCAGACCGCTCCATAATAATGTATGCTGAGTAGGTTCCCAATGCAAATCGCAAGTTCGATTCTAGAATAGACAATGCGAGTCTAAGTTTATGGGACCACCCACACATCTTCAGTGCAATGTGGTTTGTTTTGAGATAAAACCTCAGAGATGAGAAATTCTAATGTAAGCTAACGAAGTCGCTAATAAAAGGACTGCACTGAGCACGTTTCATACAAAATATAGACTTTTAAATGTCTGTTTATTTCCATAAAATTACATTAAAATAAGCTAGTATAAATAACAAATAAACTCATTTTTTATTGTTCTTTTAAAGCGGCTAGATTGGATTTTAAATTAAGCCTTCCCGATCCTCATACCACTTGAAATGAATTATGCATCAGAACTGCCGCATGTCTAGAGTGTAAATACAAGGATTGTTAAAGCCTTCACTTACATTATAAGTTAAACAAGTAAATCTTCATACTGTTAGTAAACTTCTTTGCATTTTATTAAACAAGCCTTCTTTTTCTGCTTCACCGTACTAAGTAAGAGCACGTTTAAATATTCGTATTCAAGACATTACGTAGGAAGTGGGCGTATCCTTTATGCATTTTAGAATCATAAATAATATTATACCTTTATTTATATGTAATTTGGTGAGAATCACCCAATTATAGTTTATAAAAAAACTTGTTTACACAAATTAAAAAGTTAATTAGCTAATTATATTAGGAACTTTAATTAATTAAGGCCATTTCAACTGGCCATTAGCAGCGGCTTCCAACGCTCCGACTTTGGCATGTTCTTATTTGTACGAACTAATTCGATGGCCGTTAAAAGTATCGTCCTTGTTAGACGCGTTACTGAGCGACCATAAATACTCCGTTATCAGTCGATATCGACCGCGCGCGGCACTTCGCCACGACCTACCCCCTCCCTAATGAATTACACAATGAAGTCTCATCTAAATACAGAAAAAAGCTTTTAAAGGCACATATCAAAAATGCCCACAAAAGCCTACTAAGACAGGACTCTCAGATTTATAACACTCCCTTTGTTAAATCACGTAATCTCCACGTGGAGCCACGATACAAATGGAGGCAAATGAAAATAAATGTAGTTCCTCATTCTCTTCTTGCCTATTTACATTGTGGGTGAACATAAATCTAGCTCTGTTTAATCGTAATCTATTTTGAAAATTACCTGTTAAATCACATTAGGACAGATAACACATTGTCCGAGGTATGTGGTTCACAAAAAATGTTTGTCGGGCGTCGCGGTCGAGATTTGTAGCCTTCAGGGTGGCATTTACATCATTGGTCCTTTAATATATTATGTGGTACACGGCTCGGAATACATTAAACAGGTACAAAACAAATATCGCCACATTTTTCTGTTAGACTGTGTTTTGTTTCGTCAACTACGCGTGTTGTTTGACCGTCCTAAATCATTTTGGTATTGCTTATGCGTGGGCTTCGAATTTAAATTAATCGTTATTTATTGTAGCCCTGCGTGCCACTAGTGCCACACCATTTTCGTCAGTTTCCGGAACCAGTAAGCGACGTCTCGCCACATTTTTCGTAAACATTTTAATTCTTCACGGACAGTCAACAAAGTCCACATTCCCAAACCGAGTTGGATCTAAAATTAAAGCTGTAGGTGCACGTTTACGCAACTAATTTAAATGCATAACAGGCTCTATCTAACTACCAAATAACGAAATAACTACTAAATTGAGTTATTGTTTAAATATGATAATGCATTTCTAGAATAGTACCGTATTTGTGTTAAGGATCATTGTCCTTCTATAAGTGCAAACGATGACGTTTTAATAGAGACAGGTTGTGGAACACTACGTAAAAGATAGACATACCTCGATAACCTTGTGGAATAAAACAATGACAGCGCCGCAGCGAAAAATAAAAATAATAATTAGTGATGTGACGTCCTACAGGCTCGGGATGGCACGTCGTAACTCTCGCCTACATACGATTCATGCTAACGCAACAAGAAATAAGAGGTGAACAAAAAGAAGTGGCTCGCAGCGATAATTCACCCGCAGCTCTGGCCGGAAGATGCTGATGCGGTGAACACGTGACAGCGCGCTGGGACCGGACTGGTATTTATTGGTGGAATTTTTGCGAAATTTTAGTACCTGTATGCTTTTATCTTTAGTAAAGTATGACGTCATAAGCGATGGGCGAAGCTACCATCTTCCGTGAACAAGAACGTGCGTCTTCTATACGGCAGATTGTAGGTTCAGATCCAAAAATCTCTGGATTTTTCAATTCGCTGCAATGTCTTTCTACCATTAGTTCAGCGATGCAGGAAAACATACTTTCTTGTACGTTACGGATAGTTCTTCAAATTGCTGCATTGTTGGGATAATATTTTTGAACATGAAGACATGATGGTTCCCCTGTCTGAGAAGGGATACGAAAGCCAGACGGTAGTTGCTTCATAGTAATTACCGGACTTCCTGAATACTAGATCCCATGATCTAGTCATGGTTCAAGCGTGCCCAGAGCTTAAATTAACAGCTTTGAACGCAATTTGAACGTCAAGGAAAAAAACATCTATCTTATACCTAAATAAAAACCTGATCCTGCATGTTTAAAATTAAAAAACTTTTGTACGAATTTTTTTATGTCATCTTTTGTAGGTAAATGCATGACGTTAGATAGTTGTTTTAAAAAAGTAAATGTTTTAAATTTTAATATAAGACTATTTGAACATGTAACAACAAGACAAGAAAGCGGGCTAATTGTCTTTTCAAACTAGAATCCTATAAACATCGTTATCTCTCACATATGTAAACTCACACATTATATCGGCTGTACTGTCATAAAGTTAGTAGGCTATAATAGTTCAACCCATTTATTCGGTTTATCGATACGTGACATGCAATTAGCACATCACTAGAGCGCTCTCGGGTGCGAGCCTACAAATCATACCGATAGCATCTTCTACAAATTTGAATCGGATCTTATTTATGATTTGCCTTTTTCACGGCTACGTTTTGGGGAAAACTCGAATATAAATCACTGATAAATGGTTATTGGGTTTCGTACCTAATTCTAACTTTGTTGCCGCCTACCAAATTTGAAAAGGTAAACCGAATAAATTCTGATTATAACACTGATAATAATGATAAGCAAGAGCGCATCCGATCAGAAACGGACCCCAATAGGCGGGAAAAGTCAATTGGAAAAGGTTTCTTTATTCTTTTCGCAAGACAACATAATAATCATAACACAATCATGTACAAACAGTGTACTTGGTTAAAGCGATCGCATAAACAAACCCAAACAATAAAGCGAAATAAACGCTCGAGTTGAGCACGCCATCCAATCGCACCTCGAATCGCACATAAAACCCATGAAGGCCGGTGGAATTGAATACGCGGCGGCCCAACAAGAGCATCCGAGCACTGCATTCCCCTCCGTACTCGGTCGGGTAATATCGAGCACGGAGTCGAGTTCGTTAGAGGCCATAAAATCGTTTACGACGTGCCGAAGAGCCCTCTTCAATAAACGTGCCATAAAAGTTCGGTTATTCGGCGCTAGATGGCGACAGTAGTGGCCGCTTCAAACCGTTGCAACGATTTTACTGCCATCTATGGAGCTTTTTAAGCGTTTAAGGACGGTGAGAGAGAGGGCGTGATAGCTGTCTCGCTCCCGCGGTTGCGACTACTGATGAGGTCAAGTGTGAATCGCTTTTTCGTGCGGTGGATTTTTATTGTAGAGACAGAGTAGTTTGTGGTAGAGTTCGCTGAATTGTAGATTTTAAGATGAGTTGAGATTTGTTGGTAGTGAGATAAGAGTTGTTTGTTCAATTTACACACGTGCGAAACGTACTTAAGAGAAAAATAAATTTATTTCGGAAGCGATAGATTAGCTCTACATTTAATTGAAGTGCTTATAGTTTATCACACGGTATCATCCTAATATTAAATTCAAAGTTTTGAATGTTGTTTGGTAAAAAAATACTTACAAAATATATAGGTTGAAGTACTTACAACTTATTTTACAATAATATTGTAAAAATTCAAAAATAATAATTACATGAAATCATCAAATACTACTTGTAACTTGTTTACATATAAATAAATCTAAAGCCTATATGTATAAAGTTAATAATCTTCAACTGTTTTTTTTTTGTGATAGTTTAGGTTAAATCACCGTCCCATACATCTTTTTTATGAAATAGGTTAACTGGTTATGATGTCTAAATATTAAATGTTTCAACTGCGTGATTTGACTGCCGCGGTGGCGCAGTAGGTAGTTTTTTTTATGTGATAGGTAGCAGACGACCAGGCGGATCACCTGATAGTAAGCAATTGCCACCGCCCATAGACACCTGCAACACCAGTGGAGTTACACGTGCGCTGCCAACCTTTAATCCCCTACTAGTACTTAATAGTAGTAGTAGTTAGTAGTAGTACTTTAAAGCAACGGCTGCGCTGTCCCGCGTTCGATCCCCGGGTTGAACCAAAAATTTGTACCACCTGAGTTTTTCTGTTTAGAATTTTTTAGGGTCAACCCGAATTCTGGATTGGCGGTCTTGTACCCCCGTGCCTCGGAAATCACGTTAAGTTGTTGGTCCTGCGCCCAATCTCTCTTCGGTCGTGTTACACTGGTTTCCCATCGAATTAGGAAGGGAAGGGAGCGTTGGAGCGTAGTGTTTGCGCACACACTGGAGCACCATAAATGTCCTGCGTACGTTGGTGATTATTAAAATTAGCCGCAGCCGAATATCGATTGCAGGTTTATTTTGTTATGTGGTGTTGCAAGTGTCCATGGGCGGCGGCAATTGCTTACCATCAGGTGATCCGCCTGCTCGTCTGCTACCTATCACATAAAAAAAATGTTTTCTATTTCAAATGCGTTTATCGTGGAGAACCTTGGGGGAGGCCTATGTCCAGTGGACGTCTATTGGCTGAAATGATGATGATGAATAAATCTCTACCGTGCCACCTTGCGTTTTGTGTGCAGTTTTCAAAGTCGCCTGTATAAATGATTAATTAGCATACAACGCATGCGCTCGTGACACCCCCGAGACAGGCTGAAGGTAAAGGCTCAGATTTAAATTTCGAGCGCGCAAGCGCAAGTCGTGTGATGAACGGTTTCACGCGCATTACCCGCCAATAGGGTTGGCATGTTGTTTGTTATATTTAAAAAAGCGGAATTTTCAAAATTTATAATATCTGTGGCCTTACCATGAGTTTAAAATACTATCCTCGCTATCGAAAACTATCGCTTTGTCTCTTTCATTGTGATGCACTTGAAAGAGACAGAGCAATAGTTTACGTTATGTCAGTTTTAGATGTCAACTCATGGTAGTGCTACAGACAGTACTAATATGCTGTTTCTCTCTCCTAACTAAATGTTGTTTGGGAGAAATTGCGGACGGTCTGTCCTTATTGTATTAAATGATTCATTGTATTAAATGATTTTTCCTCATCCTTCTGGTTATTTTGGGCAATTAAGTATCGTCTGCCACCTTGATAGGTGTGGCAATTATGTGAAAGAACTTACGTGATCTTAAAAATAAAGAATATCTATCTATCCAGCCACCTAATACTAAAGTAAGTAGCTTAAGCACTTATGCTTAATTCTTAATTATTTACTTTTATTTTGAATACACATACTTAGGTACTAACTGCATAGGCCTACTCTATTTCCCAATTTATTGGGTACTGATCGGGTTTGCACCACTGCAACTAAATCATTAATCAATGCAGAGTTGAGAATTGCTTGCTTAATTCACGATGTAAATAAATATTTCAAATTTAAAGCATGATTTAAAAAAAATCATGGCCCATCCTTAATTTTAAATGTACATTATTTACAAATGCAAGAGTGTTTACTTAACTTTCACGGCTCAGTGTTAACCGTCTGTTTGCGAATATTAACTCAGAACTATTTATACCAACGTATCATTGTAATTACTGGTAAATCTCAAGTTCTTCAGATCACTAGTTAACTTGCTTATCTTTAATGAGACGATGATAACCTCGAGCTCATCGTGACGGGAAAAGGGCTCAAGGACAAGTGAAAAATCCGCTACATGGGGTACTGCAGAATTGAGATTCATAGTTACTTTGATGTGACATGTCAAAATGTCACTTAACAACCAATGACGTTGACCTCACTCTAACATAACGCCATCTAGCGGAATCTTCACACGTGATAGCTCCCATTCGTTGGTCCGAACAGATCCGACTCTTCAGTACTTATTCTCCACTCCGCGGGAGATAGAGACAGGTAGAGAAAATCATTAGAGGAAAAGTGATGCAGACTGCTCAATGATTAATTGAATAAATTCACCATCTCATACATTGACCTGAGAGATATCCTACTAAGTTACTTAAGTTTGATATCAGGCAACAGAACAGTGAAGTGTTTATCACAAGATTGTTTGTCTATAGTGGAAATCGTACCCACGACCTTTGGCGGCCACCAACGCCAAATGAAGACCACGACCACGATTTGACCACGGCGAATGAAGCATTTTTTGCAAATAAGTTGGGACAGTTTTATATTGACAAAGGCAATTTTAATTGCAGATAACCCTAAACATTGATGCTTACATCAGCCGTTTTGATGAAAATTATAGAAAGGTTGGTAATATGTAAATAAATGTTTGCTTAATCCTTATTCCAACACTAAGATGTTTTATCTTGCCTTACACTCTTACAAGTCTATCTAAAACTACTAGTAGTCTATTTGTCCTTTTTATAATATATCAAATTGTTTCCCATACAAATGCATGGTGACCCTATATCCCGCCGGGCGCTTCGCGGTGGTCTCATTAGGCGACGCCCCTACACGATATTTTCATTTTTTCTTTATATAAATTATAAGTCATACTCAACCAAGCGGGACGAGGTAACCCTTAGCTGTTCCCTAAGCGACTAAAGTACAAGCTGTGGATGTAATGGCGCCTTAGTTGAAGCCTTACAAACGCCATCAAACCCTGGATACAATGTATGCTTATGTCATTGTAATAAGGTCCATTGTTGAATAAGTTTTTACATCCGCTGTACACGTTGGCGAAACATGAGTTATTGTTGGGAAATTAATACTTTGAAATTGTAGTTTAACTAGGCGGTTCTAGTTCTAGTATAGTCGACGTCAGTTGCTTTACATTTTTAGATATAACGGATTTTAATTGGCTAAGACATTGAAGTTGACGTTTTAACATACTGCCTCTTTTTATGATAAAGGGGGCAGACGGACTATTTTTAAACATCCATAAGACTCATTTTACTGTGTTAAATCAGAACTCTGACTCGATAGAAGCGTATCATTCCACCACCATACTAATCCTATCAGGACTTTTTTTATCACCTGATGGTAAGCGATTGCGGCCGCCCATAGACACCTGCAACTCTAGTAGAGTCACAAGTGCGCTGCCAATGCCAATCCTTTACCCCCCTTACCCTCAATTGGGCCTCCGGTACCCTCACTCGACGAAACACAGGGCAGACGCTGCTCCACGCCGGTCTTCTGTGGTGATATCACTCCGGTCGAGCCGGCCCATTCATGCCGAAGCGAGCCATGCTCCCACGGTATCAAGTGAATTAGCGTGCGTCTGGGTTTCGATTCCAATATAATAATTATGAGGCAATTAGTATCTTATTCTACCACATAATTGCCATAGTCGGCTCTCTATGCATGAAGCAAGCGTATTAGAAGTTTCTGTCGTAAACTTACCTACCAAAGGCTTTAAAACTTAAAACCTAATTTACGAAAGCTTAGGTATCTTATGTGACATTATTATGCTACTAGGCAATTAAATAACAACTGCCAAATAAGGGTAATCTACTCGATATAATAAGCAGGATTTTAAGATCCTAATTGTAGGTATAATACCTCAATGATTTGCCTCGTGTTTACATTCGCCTGTATACGTAATAATTACGGCTTTAATACCTGATAGGTTCATTTATGAATTTGCATTTTAATTACAGTAAACTACTATTTTAGGTTCAGTAATTAAATGAGTAATTTCATCTATCACAAGAAGAGGCTTAAAATTCTAATTATAGAAACTGAAGGAAGATTTAAACTGTCCATGGGTGGGGTCTATCAGCTACTAAGTAGGTCAACTTGATTTTAGTCTTCTAAATATCGACATACTATGTCAATAAGGGTTCCAGTGGATTTCTCCGTACCCCTTAAAACACACCAAATTGTACTGCGATTTGTTCTGGCCGCCCACTCGCCTTTAGGTTACCTTGTTTTATACAATAAAAATGTCTTTGTATCTTATAAATGAAAATAGTAATTCACCGTGGATGTACAGCAACACATTAATGTACAATATAATAATATGTGCTAATCTAATGATTTTCTTAAATTTTCATCTTTATGTCAAAAAAGTTCAGTCCAATATTAACTGAGACAATTTTACAGATGTAGTTAGCTGACGTATGACTATCTGTACATATAATTCATGATGATTTTTTGGGCTGTATATTTAAAGATAATTTGTTATCAAGTAGTGTAGGATCGACCAAAGTGGCGTTCTCTTGTTTCGGAGGCCAAGACTCGTTTCGGGTCGCTTAGCCAGTGGAGTAAGTTGGTATCAAACGAAGAACCTTAAAGTTAATTTTACATAATAGTTGGTCTTGAAGATTTCTATGAGCAGTTGAATGGCTTTCTGCGGTAAACCAGTGTAATATAATTTCGCGGTAGAGGCGTGCTCCATATTAACTAACTTCGTTTTTATTACTGCGATCGACTCAAACATTCTCACCCAATCAACCTTGCAACCAAGTTCTAATATTTGAAGGTACGTACAACCACACATTAAAGTATACAAAGCTGTCAATTTTGTTCAAACGACTCTCAACATACTGTCATACGCATTAGGTTGAATATCAATTGAGAAAATTTAACAAGTTGCGATAACCTGATGTGTGACTGTACGTACTCAAGGTATCAAAATTATAACATTAGTGGCAATCCGTTGGTGGAATTCAAATATAATCCTTGTGTTTAACCGTGTATTAAGGTTGACCTTTACTAATAAAATCTTGGTATCATATTACAAAATCAATACCACCATTTCACAATACGGTTAAGAAACTATAAGGTTAACGTACACACTAACAATTTATTTTTTACGCACAAGATTATAAATCATTAAACGGTAATAATTATGCAAAAATCAAAGGAAAAGAAATAAAACCACGATATGTATCATACAAAACCAGTCATTAATCAACTGCCGAATTCTCGAGTCGATAATTTATAGACAAAGAACAAAATCGACACAAAACATGTTCACAGTATAAATCTCAATAAAATTGATCTCATCTTAAATAACATCATCTGGAGGGAGCTCGTAGAAGCGCGCGGAGGTACCGACAGCAAAAAAACGTTTGTATAATTCGAATTAATTTAAAAAAAAATTCATTCAGACTTCAATAGGTAGGTCTTTGGGTTATTAGAAAATAAAAATAAATGAAAAAATAAAGTTTATTCAGAAAGTTTAAAATTACATTAGATTTGAACTTAGTGTAATTTTGACAGAAGTTGACTTGTTTCAAATAGCAAGTCTCATTACTCTACAATTAAACCGAATACATCCAAAATTGGTTCCAAAGTTAAATGCTCGACTTGGCGGGGGCACGGCATGCCCCCCTTTTACTTATCACAGAACATTTTTTCATACCTATAATAGAGCTTTTGTTATAAAATCAACATTGTGAGAATAAATTCTAATAGCATTTTCATATAAAATAATAACTTTTAGTAACGAACATTTATTACATAAACTTTAGGTACAAGATAACTACTTACAATTGGTAATACAATTTTGAAATAACAATCTTTACAATGCAATCAACATAAAAACAATATCAAGGCATTCATAATGTTAAAGTAAAAGTTATGTATTTGTATTTACAAATAAATAAATTAATTAATAACACCAAAAGCATCGTTAAAAATTAGTTGCAAATTCCGATTCTATACAGTAATAATTACTTACTTATAATGATTTAAAACAAAAAAAAATGTCAAGTGTTTTGTTAAATATTCTAAGAAAATTTAACACCAAACTTAGAATTTTAATCTTAACGCATTTATATTTTGTTCTCAGTACCAATTTGGTACCCGCCTAATTTCCCCGCATCTGCGGACTGTACCTCCGAGACCGGTTCAGTGTTACCGGGTATACTACTAACGATAAACGTATTGTTATCTCTACTTTCGTCAGAATATTTCAGATTGTTTTGCATTTAATTACTTATAAATTGTCGGCGGTCTCAGGATTTACGAAGTGCCAAGACAGAGGTAATTTGAATCATTTAGGGGTTTACGTTCGACAAATTATTAATTTTAGAATTATAATGAGGGCAGGAGGAAAAAGTGTAGATCGTTTAGTTACTAAAATAATAATAAACTGAGGGATGGCAGCCTACGTCACAAATCTAAATATGCTACGCACACATGCGCGTATATTATAATCGCGCCGTGTTTGACAGAGACAAACGTAAGTACAGGAGAGACGATATTCTGCTATGATTAGCTTTGCTAGCTATTCTTCGATTTAAATCCCAGCTAGAACCGTTTTTGTTTTTTTTTATATTTATTTTATACTGAAAGGCTGCCATTTTAATACCAGCTTAACTTTACTGATCCTGTTGCAAGATATATTGTTCGATCCCGTTTTTAATTACTACGTTTCTTAAAAACATTTATATTATACAGTACCTTAGTGCATTGATACGTGAACCATATACGGTCCAAACAAGTAATGGAGCGGTAGCTCGTGACCTACATATAGGTCATGAACCAGAAAAATTAAATAAGACGCCAAGTAAGTTCGACTTACTAATTAAATTAACCCAACTCCAATTGCTCTAATGTCGAAAGTGTTTAATTTAGTAGACAAAGTACTACACATTAGTCGTCTCTTTTTGTTAGATTATATCCTTTATGTCGCTTACGGGAATTGTTAGAATGCCAGGTCACTCAGTACTATATAGACAAATTCCGGTTTGAATATACGTAAAAAGTTCTATATTGTTTTATTAATTTTCTTATTCACTTTTTTTTTCTAACGCTACTACTCATCACCGTCAATTTTCAAGTTTCTACTGGCATGTATGAAAGTTAAAACAGGCATACTTGATTATTTTCTTATATTACCCATTTTTTTGGGAAAATCTGCGCCATTTTCCCTGTTCCCCGGTCTAATGTGGATTTAATGTGGCAATTTCCTTATCAGTTATTTTATCACATAAAGCGTTTGGGAACATTCCACCCGCAGCTCGCTTGTTTTTGCCGTCATTTGCTATGCTTTTGATTTATTTATTGGCCTGTTATTGTATTGCAAGACTCAATCTAAGTTCTGGCAGGAAGGAATAGTTTTAAAAATATTTTTTAGTTTTTTGTGTTGGAAGTGTATTATGTAAGACAAAACAATATCTACAACTTTTTTATAAATTATGGCATATTTGCACTGCCTGTGTTTTGTTTTCTATTTTTAAAAATAAACATTCCAATAAATGTGGTTGAAAACTTTGTCCCAAAGTTCTGACATCACCACAGCTATTGAAATAGTTCATTGACTTCTAACTGCTACCCGGCGGTCATCAATCAATATGATGGAAAAAATTGTGGTTGGACGCTTTTTGAACTGACCACGAGAAAATAGAGAGGCTATTGTACTCTTGGCTACAGCAACTACTATTACAATGTTTAGAGAATTTTGAAAATGAGGCCACTAGTATGAGAATGTTACGTTAAGAAATGAACAGAAAACGATGTAGGAAGGTCATCCGCTCTAGAGGCATTCCTGATGCTGATCACGATCCGCAGACATGAGGGTTTCGAAAGAGATATTTGTTACTAAAACACGCTAATTAATATCACATGAGGCTTTTATACTCGTACGTATAATTTCAGTCCTCTCTCCGCAGAACATGCATAGCTGGAGGCAAAAATAAAGTACAGTTCGCATTTAGAACATTAGATACCGGTATCAAATCATTTGCCCAAAATGATTTCAGCTTGAGAGACCACTTCATCCATTAATACAAACCCCTGCAGTGCAAGAACTTGGCCACGTTTTTTACCGTGGGCATAATTGCGTCTGTAATCACCCACACCGTAAATAACGTAACGTAATCATACCTCGAAGATTTGAAAATTCGTTCCTTTTTTTTTGTAATTACATATTTCGGATTTCAATGTTGGTACCTACTTCTATTCCTGATCATAAATTATGCACGCATATAATGATAATCGTATTAACATACGGTAATTATGTTACCTCGCCCTGTAATTACACATAGCGAAATGTGCTGTTAAATGCTAAATTTCCACGTTCCCGCATTATTTTCACTAGCTCTCCGCGTACTATGTGGCGTTGTGATGCCCGCAAAAATGACCTTTAAAATAAATTGCAGGTAAATTATGGCAATTCGTTCGGCCATATGCGGCGGTTATAAATAACATAATGAACTCAATTATCCGCCATCTTTAAAACGCAGTTTGGCGTTTGTACTCACTCAGTGTGGTGTTACGTCGGAAAATTGCATTAGGAGATAGCAATTCAATTAGGACCTGTGCGCTCAAATTGATTTTACGAGCAGCTATCTACCTATAGACGATCTTAAATATGAACAAAAACATCGAAGAAACTTGCTACATAGCATAATATTTCACTTTGATCCAACAATGTATGTACGTCTATATTTGGACGATCTTCTATTCACGTACGACAACTACAGCACTTTAACTATTATTAAGTAATGTCAAAAGTAGTGGTTTCGTTTGGTCGCTCTATTCTTTGTGCTATGAAGTACTCGTAGCAATTCTCATATCTACGTTAACATGAAAGTAGATCCGGTAAACTGATGCCAAGTTCTCGCTTCTTAGGTACATCTTCATGCCAGCCACACCCACCCATAAATTGCACCTGAATCGTATCAAAGTCAACGCATGCTGCATTTCTAAAGAGCCGGTGTAAGACCAACTGTCCAATGAGTAGGAGAAATATATCTCTGAACTAAAGTAGCGCGTGTTCGTAGCGCTGCAATGATCCGTAGACGTAGTCGCTACGATAATGATCACTACGCAATGTTTGACTACGCTGTAGCGCAGTACGCTTCGCGTAGCGTAATACAATATTAAGTTGAAATACACCGCACTACGCAGCGTTTGAATGAATACTTAAGTATGGCTAAATAAACCAATATAGTATCAGTAACCTGATATAATATGAGGTCGTTTCTTCATTTTACTGGGTCTGACTGAACATACATAAACGACTAGCCGGCGATTGCAGTTGTATCTACTGATGACTGATAACCTTAAGCCTAGAAACAAATGAATTAATTTCATAATTAAGTTCATCTTATCTAGACTTGCTTCAATAAATCATACGGCGCTATCATAAATTACTTATATAATATCTCAAATCAGAGCACTACTTTGTAGCTAGCCAAAGCGATATAATAGAGAGTGACCAATATAGCGGCGGAGTTGTGTTCAATAGACAATTTACCTAATTATACTTTACGCTTGAGCTCTCAAAACTTGAATTTTAGTTAATCGCGGATTGTACTAATTGCGACAAGACGTGATACTCGAGCAATAAATTATGGATGATATTGAAAATTAAACTCTAAAGTTGGAAACAAAGGCATAAAAAAGTTATCTTTCGTATCGGGCGATAGGGTTGCCAAATACCGTACACATTCCAGAGAGGGTAGATGTAGAGAACTACATCTACATGTTCAATATTATCTAGAAAGATATTTTATAGTTTAATCTAATAAGCGAATTTAAGAATCCGGAATTTGAGATACCCACCTGGAAGTATGAAACTTTATTATGATGCTAGAAACTTGTCTCAAACTCTACATTAACGTACGGTGTACGTAAAATTATTATAATTAAGTATCACCGATGTTGTCGATAAAAAAAATGTTAGTGAACATCTTGTCTTGCTTAGCTGTCAAGTAATGTATTATAACTACCCGAAGTTTACAGCATTAGTAGTGTAGCTCTGTCCCAGAGCGCGGCGTTGCTCTTTAGACCATTGCCCATCTCCAGACAAGCAGTTTGTTCCCAGACAGCTGCCTACAGGACAACCTCTTGTAGGCTACCGACAGCGCCTTTGAGTGTCTGTCTATGTATAAGAATGAGAATATATCGGAACGACGCTCCGTTGGTCTAGTGGTTTAAGTACCGGGCCGTGATCTCGAGGTCCCGGGTTCAATTCCTGAGTCGAGCAAAAGTCTGTTTCGAATTTTTCGAACATAGCTCGAGTTTGTGATTACCAATCCGCATTAGGCAAGCGTGGTAATTAAGTCTCATCTCATCATAGTAGTGATAACTTGATTTCTATGATGGAGGCCTACAGGGCAAAGGCCCTGCAGTGGGACAGATATAGGCTGATACTTAACTTTTTTATATCGGAACTCAATCGCAACCCTAGCAACCAGACAAACGAACAGACAGGGATATTTTGCACAATTATGCAGATATAGATCTCCGTTACAGATATGAGTCATGCACTCTCGGCCACACATTTGCGATTACACATATAATTACACGGTGCACTTTTTGAATTTCTTTAACCATGTATCAAAAACGAAAATGCTCTCTTTAATTTCTTGCAGCAATGGATTAACATAAAACGTGGCTCCGTCATTAGGTATGCTTGTCTGTGATTACAAAAGCAGGGGAAAAAACGTAATTGATTTCTGCTTTTTACCAATGATCGGTGGCTAGTCGGAATATTTACCGTTTTTTACAAAAAGACGATCTACCGAAGTAAGAAATTTAAGTGATGGCCGAGTTTGTACATGCATATCATGACTTTAACATAAGTTCTGTAACTGTTTATGCCATAGACAGATCTATCCGTCTGTGGTAGAGTATAAAATAGAGTATCAGCTATAGGCTGTTTTATACTCTACTATCCCACAGCAGGGCAAACGCCTTCATCATGGAAATCAAATCAATACTATGATGGGATTAGGCTTGATTGCCTAATGCAGATTAGTGACAACAAACCCGAAGTTCGAAATGTTCGAAAAGTAAAGCGGTAGAGTATACGTGCTAGTAAATATTTTCATCGGTCGAAATGCCCTATACGTGCTTCAATAAAATAAAAATGCAAAAAGATCTAAATTTGGTGGAAAGGCTTATTTCCTGTTTCAAAATTATATACGTGATTCATTTTGTAACGTCTAGCCATTTTTTAAAGTGAGCAAGGCCAAGGTACAGTATAAATTAAAACAGTAAGACAACAAAACGTTGCAGTGGACGCAAAATAAAGTTCCATTGAACATGTTTGTTTAAAATGCAATGTTATAGGCACTGAAAAGACAAGATAGCCTTCGTTCTTGTACATGCAATTTATCTTTAAATGATCAACAATAAAATATGCTTTAATTACTAACATTCAAAGTTTTTCTTTTTTCAAATAATATACACTTCAGTTTGATTTTATGTTAGGTGACAGACGAGCACTTCTTCTCCCTCACTCGGCGAAAAACCACCGCAAGCGCTTCATAGCAACGGTTTTCTATGAAGCCGCGGACTCAGGTCTAATCACCTTATTATATTCGATGCAGGGGTCTGATAGAGACTACGAAAATCAGTACCCTAAAGGTGGCTTTTCTTAATTTTCTTAGCATATTAAACCTTAATTGTCACTCAAGTAAAAATATTGACCCTTACTTTAATAGACAAAGACTATTCATAGTTAAAAAATGAGCATTAAGCTTATGATGACGTCTAAGTGCGGCGGTCTGAGTGCGGCTGTTAATCTACTAAGTATGCAATCGGAACATTTTTTGATGACGTTATAAGATGAAAGCAAGATGTTATAAGTTTTACACAATATAAAATATAATTATGTTACTGCCATTTTCTCCATTGTGGCAAGGTCGAGGCGGTGGTCCGATGGCGACGTGCGATCGCCGCGCCTCACAGGCCGCGGAGCTCGGACGAAATTATTTATTGAAAATTAATTGCGTGAAACAGAATGTCCATTTCACTCTGTAGTGGATAAACTTGAGTTTAGAACATTATGTTCGTAATTAAATTTTGAAATCGGAGACGAAAAATAGGTAATTTTAATAATGATTTATATGTATACATATTTTTGCACTAAGGCGGTTCGCGACGCAGCAGAGAGAGATATCGCCCGCAAACTGACATATTATGCTTATACATCATCAGCATAAGTCACACCTTAATCAGTTTAGATGGTCCTCCTAGCCATATTTGGCGATGGCGAGCCCTACTAATTATGCTCTTATATGTGACTAACGAGTCTGAACTTTGTCTTAAAAAGACAGTTTCCGTCCTGTGTATTTGCGGCCACGCGAACCGTCATACCAAAGTCTAATATGAGTTTTGCGTAGCAGACCACTACCTGCCTCCCGCTAAATACAGCCCCGCCCCTGCTTGGTTCCCTCAAAGTTACTCTACAATACCTTATCAAGGTTATGACTGTGTGATATGACGTTATTTTCATACGAATTGTCGCGAGTCTCCAATACTGTTTCATCCATCCTTACGCCTTTTTAATGTAGGTAAACATAAAAAAGGGCGCAAGGTAAATTAGGTCCATTTTCAAGTTAAAATACGAAAACCAATCCTTCTGAAAATTTGTAATCTCCTTAAGTGATTATGTGACGAAGACCACCAACTTCAAAAAAATGTAATAAGAAAAATTTTAGCAAATCAACAAGATGTAATAAGAAATGAAATTACAGCACCACCCAAATTCATACCTCCAAGTACAAATAAGTTAGTAATTTTGCTTTTATTTTCTGTATATTAGTCTCTGCCAAAAATTATATCTCCCCAGACTAATTTAACTTACTCGGTTGAACATTTCGTGAAACATTATCTTGAGGCATCGATAATGACCACTTATAATTTTTATTTTCTCATCCACGGTGCAAAAATATCGTAAGAGATGAGAGCCAGATAATTCCATAGAAACAGAACCTAAGAAACGTCACAACGTCGTAAATCGTCTAAAACCAAAATACACCAATGGGCAACACCTTAAAGTCTATACTCCAATAAATAACATCTGATTTATGAAAATTTATCATACTCTTGAGGCTTAATTTTGAAATGATCTTCTTGTTTCGCTAAGGTATGATCTTTGGGGGAGTTATCTTTCTAAATAGGACCTTATGAGTGAAGGAATAGGTTAAGATGTGGGTTGTGTTCAGTGGGAAAGAAGACATATTTCGATGGACCGTTGGAAGTGTGTGCGTATTGTTTTGATAAGCTGCAGAACGGGTTTCGCGATTTATGGCTCGTATGATTTAATGCGAATAAACTACTCGCAGTGCGCTCGTTCTATTGATGAATGCTCCATTTTTAGTGCCGTCACCTACATTATAATCTTTGTACTTTGATTTTGCTGTTACGTGGCATAAACCACTTCTAGCTATTTCTACTCTGTGACAATTTTTTTTCTATTTCGAGCGTGCTTCATTTGTCACTTATCATAAATTCAAATCTATAATGTAGACGTAAAGACCACCTATTCAAGGTTTGTTATTAGGAAACAACAGCAAGAAAAAATGGAAGCCCATAAATACCCAAATAACCACTTAAACTCAGCATGGTTGGTTTGTTTTCAATTTAATTATACATGCAGTAATCGTTCCCTTACAATGACTTGCCTTCTGTTTTTATTTAGGTAAATCTAAGATTGTGTGTTTGATACCGTTCTACTACGGCCAGGGTCATGGGCCGATTGGAATCAGATATAAAAATATTATCAATAAATTATTTCACTTAATTTTGCTCTTGCTATCGGATGAATGAAATCTATGATTGCTTAAATAGGCTCTACGTATCAACAAGTATTTTGCATTAGACATAATTATTAGCATGGTATCAAGATACTAAAGCACTTTTGTATGATACGTAATCTTTGTTTTATAGTTTTTTAACGAGAAATTTGTTCAGCTAACGGAAATGGTCACTGGAAAAAAATAGTTTTCATTACCTAATTCATAATTTCCACGAACCCGAAGTGTGAAAGCTGAATCGCACTACCAGATACTTCTATAAAATACTTAAATGCGTTTTAATATCTCACGTTAATTATATGATATTATATTATATCTCCCCTCTATTCTCCATAATTGCTAGCTATTTCTAGTCACATACTATGTTACATTTGCACCTTAATAACTTACAGTCAAAATGCATGTAAGCTACAATTTAATAATAACGAAATGAGCAGCTGGGCTGTACTTAATTCATCATGTTGACTACATTCAATTAAGGTGTTTTTTAAACAAAGACCGGGTTAAATAGAAGCACATCCGTTGGCTGTTAATTGTAGTTTTCTGGAGATAAACTACTGCTGGATAATGTGTCAGTAGCATTTAAAATGTGCTTTTGCCAATCCGACCATAATTTGAAGTATTTTTTTCTAGGCTTTGAACAAACACGATATGATTTTATATGAGACTAGAATTTGAATGAATCTTGAAATGAAATCCTAAATTACATAGATACCTTTTTTTAAGTTTTTCTGGGTCTAGTTCCATTATTACTTCGCGTTATTATTTCCACAAAACTGACAGAATTAGTCCATACAAGTTCTCTAAATACGCCACCTTGGCGTTCAATGAAATTATAATGGGGGCTTGAGAATTAATTGTTTGTGGATTGGCAGCCCTGGATGTCGCTCGGGGGGCAATCGTACGCTGTTCCGCGGCGCCTGCGCATGATCGCCCGCTGCGAAACAGTTCAAACAACCTAAGAAATATTGTGAAGGCTAATCTGCGTACATTGTTGCATTTAGATCCACTTTAAGTACATATAATGAACCTCTTTAAGATGTTATCCTCAAAATAGGTGATTAACACAAACGTGTCAATAAGACACAAAATATTACCGTGACTCTTGCGCTCTGAGGGATGGCGATATGTAATTTTGTTGACGTAAGAGAGGGACAGGTGATTCACGCAGGTAAAAGTTACTGTTGTATGAGTAATGGCGGCCTTCCGATCCCATTTACCTTGTACTGTATTACCGGTACTGATAGATTTTAATTATTTTTTCTTACTTTTAATATATTTAGCGATTAGAAAAAAATGCTGATTCTTCTGTAGTGTTTGTTCTCTACTGTTATTGCGATCATAAATTTAGGAATATAGGTAACTAAGCAGAAGTCGTTACTCTTTGCTTTAGTTTAGATTTTCTCATATTCAAGAAAATAATAGAGATAAATAATGCACTTAAAAACATCAAAGGTTTCATTCAGCTGGGATCCACACGCTCAAACACGCCATTTTACGTGCATTATTTACTTAAGAATAAATTGCAAAGTATTGCTATAGCAAAATAATATGATTAAGAGTATTTTAAGAAAGTCTCGTTTTATTTAAAAAAAAAAGGTTCTATTGTATGACGTTTTATGTTGTATTAGGGAAAAAGGCGATTTTAAAATACCTATAAAAACCTACACGATAAGAGAATTTGCCAGAAAGCGGTCTATCCTATTCCTGTCCACCCATAAATCTTAGTTCTCAATTGAATCACACTGTTGATATGAGGCTAAGATTGAGTCAATCTAATTTAAATAATCTAATACGCCTCAGGCGCAACGACGTGTAGACCTTATCAAATCCTATTGCAATATCACAGAAGTACACCTCTAACACAACCTTAAGGCTATTATGATAATTCCATTACTGGAAACAAGCTAAAACGACGACAAATCGGTTTATGTCTGTATAGGTTGATACATTACTGAACCGTCTTTCTTCAGTCGATTCTCACCTTAATGTCAAAAGCATATAGTTCATATCAATTGAGGAATTTTGATGTGTTTTACTGTATGGTTTGATGCAAAAAGCGACTGTGCAGGAATTCGCAATTTTATAGTGTATAGGTCCCTACTTTAGTAGTACCTACAATATAGTAAAATTGATAACTGTCTGCAATTTGTTAGTTAACAAGGTCGGCAGTTTACTTATTTATAGTCTCGCTTCAAGTTCCTTGTATTTGACGAACATATTTGGACTTAGTTTTGCAAATAAGAACCAACCCTCATTTTAAATGAAATAGAGTTGCATATAGCCTCTCCACCATGGCCACGTTTTCTACATCAAAAGTTTAATTATCTCAAAAGTGGGTTTGTGGGTTGGTTTTTGATTGCATAACTATGTCCATTTAATTTTCTACGTCCTTCTTAAATCTGTATCTTTACTGTTTATAAAGTGATAACTTCTATATACAGCCATATTTTCGGCTATAAGTAACCCGAAAAGACAAAACACTTGAGCGATGTAATCTTCGTAAAAAAAAAATAAGCCCCCTAACAAAGTGAGGGCCGCCATCTAGTTGTAAATAAAAACGAAAAACCAATAAAACTAAAATGTCACAAGTTAGAAGCTAGGTTTCTATGCTCGTATAAAATTAAATTGCTATAGAATTATTATGAATAGAAAAACAAGTTACACATAATTACGTAAAGACGGATGTCCATACGTCCATCCTTGCTAAACTTTTTAACCCTAGAAGGGTCTTATAATTACTTAAAAGCAGTTATCACTCATTTTGTCCCTTAGTCTAGTAACATAGTCTATAATAACATGTATAAGCCGGTGCCAGTACGTTCCGTTTCACGGCAATTACTTACGCCCTAGACCTTTCCAGCATCTGATCATACTTACAAATCTATCGCATCTAACAATTACTTCGCAAGATCATTCAGTACTTGACATGAATAGTTAATGTGCCATGTGACTAAAGAAAAAAGTGGCCAAGTGCGAGTCAGACTCGCCCGTGAATCAAGTTCCGTAGGATCAAGAAGCATTTTTAGTTTTATCATTTTCGTATTTTAGAAGTTGCCAGGGGCCACACACACGCATTTTACAACTTTGGAAGTGTCACTTGGGAAAACTATTCAGTCTAGAATAAAAAAAAAATAAATTATAAATTTTGTAGATCTATTCTTAAACATCCCACACGTATGGATTATACGAAAAAAAAATTGTTTCAGTTCTAAGTATGGGAAACGTGCAATTTTTTTTGTTTGTATGAAAATCTTAATGCGGTTCACAAAATACATCTACTTATCAAAATTCAATATTGTAGATCCTCATAATTTCGGAAAAAAATAGCTGTGACATACGCACGGATAGATAAACACACAGACGTGACGAGTCTATTTAAGAGTTCCGTTTCTTGCCATTTGGCTAAGGAACCCTAAAAATGGACCGGCCATTATTATCCATCGTATTATGGCGGAATTTTGTATTGCTTAACTCCGCTATTGCCAGTGTGTCAGTGGCTACCCACTCTACATAAACACATAATTTTGTCTATAGCCATAAAAAAATGCGCTATGAATCAAATGGCGAAACCAATGTTATGTAAAGATAACCACACATTCGGTTACTCAAATCTTTCCACAATCGATATTGGACCGCATGTTTATAGCTTTAAGGTGAGAATCGGATGAAGAAGATTTACTGAAGGGCCGTTCAAATCAAATAGGTATTTCGTCGATGCTTACGTAATACTTGAACGGCCCCATAGTAACCTAAAATACGTCAATACGTATGTAATTCATTTTAAAATATTTACTTGACATAATGTTTAAAAATACTGGCAGGTAATTTAGAAACAAAAAAAAAACAAAAAATTTAAACACAATTTGCATTTTTTTTTGTACGTAGTGTTGCCAATCAAATGCTCTCAAATTAAATTACCCACGAAGCCATAATAACAGTCCAGGTTCCGCAGGCCACAAACGTGTAAGGCACAATTACACCCGGTGGTAAATCAACATGTACCCGGGAAGTGCCACCATAATTACCTTTACCATCGATCTGCCTACCAAGTAGGAATGTATTGAATAAAAATTCACTTTAAGGGACTTAATTTCACATTGAGAATGTGTGTCAAAAGCTGAAATTGAAAGGAGTTTATGAGATGTTTGTGTTACATTTTTTGGTTTACTACTAATTAATGATACACAAAATATCAAATATTAACAAAAAAAAATACCACCTGGAAATCACACCCTTTGAAAAAAACAGAATATTCTGTATGGGTCCAGACGTCTTCGTTTAATGATTTCCACATTACATAGAAAAAGATCCTAACGAATTTTAAAGTCGGTTAAAAAACGAAAAAATAAACCTTGAATCTATTTTCGAACTAAAAATCTTTGGCCATGTCAATAATGAACACGATTTTGAAAAGTGGTCAAAATTAAAAATATTGAAAATACAAAAATATATGCAACATTCATTTGGGACACATTTGGATGGAAAAGTTTAGTTAAAACAAATCATTTGGGCATAGATAATAATGAAAAGCGGCTATATGTACAGCACATTTTTAGCCACTTAACTACATTGGATTTTAGAGACCTCAATTGTTAAAAAAAATCCAATCATTCTTGGATCACACTTACACATAAAGCAAAATATATTTTTTTTGTTATTCACCTTATATCAAACACGTGACCCAAACCCAATGCATCCCCCATCCTAGTGAAGCAGATAATTCCTCAGAAGAAACGCTTGAAGATAATAGCGCCATATATTACCCGTATAACCCTTCATCAAGCGAGGTGGTTACCGAATGCGGCCGAAACGACCGATACTGTCGCGGGGCACGCCACGCCACGTACTGTCGGAAATATTACGGACGGGTTAAGTTCAACTTCGTCTAAGTCAAGGATTTAGAACTAAGTCGGTATGTTCATTAAGTTAAGTTATCACGACGTAATGCAAGTTGGAATTTTGAAGGATTTTAACAAAGGTTGCTTTGACTTTGATTTTCGTCAGTTTGCGTTACCTTAATCAGCATATTTTTTGTATTTTTTTTTTAATATAGGTTTTATTTCATTCAGCAATATCATTCGTACTATAGTTACATGTACAGACATAATTTACTGCGCAACGTTAGACACGCGATGCTATTTATACGCATCATCAAACTATTACTAGACTGAGTTATGAAATAGAATTAGGTACTAACTAATGCATATTTTTTTCTACTTCTTCTGCATAATGGAGAAAAATCATACATTAAAACAAAATAGACAATGTTTATTTGGCCCACAATAATAAGTACATAACTACACAAATGCTTACATTGTAAGTATTGCAAAATTATTGTAAAAAGAAATATACATTTTTAAAAAACATTTACGAAATCCCTTATAATAATAAAAATTAAAGGAACATACAATTTTTTTTTACATTTTCAGTGCAACGATTGATTTTGAATTTTCTTAACTGTCAATAAATATTTTATGATTTATGAAATTTCTTACATAACCTACACAAGTTGGATGACAATAACAAAGTATAACAAAAAAAGATTATATACGTAGGTAAATCTTTTGCTAAGAATCTTCTGAAACTAAACGAAAAACTCAACATTAACAGGTAGGCAATAAACTGGCTTGTGACGTACGAGACACGTGCCGCAATATTACTGGCGCACACGCAAACTAGTTATAAAGACATAAATAAACCCCTCTATTATCTCAGGCTCACATAAAATTCGGTAATAGGTCTATCCTGAAGCATTATTCCGACATATCCTATCTATATTTTACCTTGAATTACAATTATCATCGATTACAAAAAAGATAAATCAAACTTTTGTGCTACATCTATCAATTGTTAATTACATTTTTACTCAAAGTTTCATTCACAGATTTGATATAACTACCTACCGGTTTAAATTTTGTACAATAAATAAATTTCACATGTCCGATGCATTAATTATCTCATCCACTGTGCATTTAAGAAAAACCCATTTTCTGTTGGCACATGTGTTATATCAGAGTTATGTTGTTTAAATGTACTTAGTTGAATAAAACACAAACCGAATATGTGTCTTTATTTATTTCAAAAAACCTAAACCAAAGCGTTATAAATGGACTAAGCAGGTTTTACACGATCGTCCTTATACTTTACTTACATAACTAAATTCATAATAACATTAGCTCTTCGTCTTACAAAGGTGCGATACTTAAATTTCAAATATAAATCATATACAGGGTTGCTTACAAACGCTTTATATCACTAACTGCAGCATAATGTTGTATGAGTTTGCGAACCGTCTAGTCGGCCGGCTGGGAAAATGTACAACTGGCACATACTTTTAAAATTTCACACTTTGTTCCGTTGTATTTCGTGTTTTAGCCCAGACACTTTAAGCGCCAACGTTTTAAAGCGACATTATTTTTAAAGAATATGAGCGTACAATTACATATAGTGTAAGTGTATTTAAAGCTACATGATTAACAAAATGCACACAGACAAGAAGTAAAATAATATAACAAAAAAAACATTTGTTTTTAAGTTAAGCCCTAATCAAATTTAAATGTATCTTTTCAGCCCAATAGTTGTTGTATACCCAAGTAAGTGTGTTTTTTTATTTAGGAAACATAAAAAAAATCAAAAACATTCCGTCAATTCCTGACATTTTATCCAGAGTCAATCGAACGATAGATAGATTTAAACAATAGACAATAGTTTTAAATCAGTGCCTCAGTGCACCCGGATACAATAAGCAGTAGGAGTTGTAAACAGTACCGGGCCCTCAAGCCATAACTCATAACAGGCGTGAACGTTGCAGACCTAGCAACACTGGAACTGAGACAAAATTCGAATTTAGAATTTACTTCCAGAAAAGAAATAAACTTTTGTGTTCGCTCCAGTTTGAAATTCGAATTGCGAATTTGAAAAATGAGCAACACAATTTCAAATTCAGAAAAACTGCCAACATAAAATAAATAAAGAACACTAAAGGCGGTGCGTAAATTAAATTTAAATACATAACAGCTGCCATTAAAAACTTTATTGTAGTTTAATCTCCTCGAAACTTCTAGCAAATATGGAAATGAAAATACAATACAAAGATTTAGATTAAAGTGTCCGTCAAAATGAGAACGTTTTAGAAGGAAGTCATTAATAAGAATTATGTTAATTTTATTCTTAATTATGACACTTTTACCAGCAACGAGCATGTCTTATCTGCGCAAGAAGCAAAGATCGTAATCTAGAGACCTTTCAAAAACGTAAGCGTCCGCGACCGTTACATTCACATAAAATCCGCATGTTACAGACCCGAGTACAATGAATGCAGTCCAAAACGTGCCCAACTACAACATAATGAATATAAACATAACTGTGCGCTTTTGTTAGACCATTCAATGATCTTACGCAATACGACAATTCATATTTTTTTATTAGAAAGACGCGCATAGTTGGCTGCAATTATCGACTTTGCGCCGCTCAGAATACGGGATGGATTTTAAATTCCTAGCATATCATACGCAATGCATACGCTAGAAAATTGCAATACAGATATGTTTACAAACACGCAGTATCCAAAAGGTGTGTTATGATAAAGCATTAGCGCGCCATTCGTTAGTCCGTAGTCTGTTGTCTGTGCTCACGTGGGTAATTTTTATTGGGTCCTTGAACTTGTACAATTTTGTCGGTCGATAATTCAGACGCGGCCCGCTCTCTGCCTTTGATGACTCGGTCACATTAATGTGGTGATATCATACAAGCTAGACAAAGTTAACGGTGCCTTAACAGTTTAAATTTGTATTGTTGGATATATTTTGGCGATAAGTAATTACCCGAAAAATTCGGACGTGCGCGGTGAATAATGACTTTATACACGAGCTACACGCGACTGCAACATTGAAAATTGTGTGCCTCATTGTATACGAGCCTTATTTTTTCCTTATAAATGCTTGGAAACAAACGTACGTAGAGTGCGTCTTGCTCGTTTTGACGGAAGCGATAAGGACAGCATGTTTGGCAGAGTGCCCGCGGTCTAGTCACTCGATTTAAAGACGAGGCCTTGATAAAGTAACTGAGAACCCGACAACGCGTTCACTGTTCGTAATCAAACAAAGTTAAATGACGCGATTTTATCTCAGGATCATAAAAATGTAGGTAAGATGAAAATAAAAATTATATGTATTGTAACAATGTTAGCTGCGAGTAACTCAACTAAATTAAAGTAAGGATGTGGTCATAAGGGCTACGGTCTGAAATTACTGATCGTTAACGGTTCGTTCGTGTCAAATATGGGTAGGTATTTTGTTGAAAATAAGGAATGCCTAAAGTATAGAAAGCGCATGTTTAAGGGATCAGAAAATAACTAGGACAATTTGTTAATGGGTGTTTTCACCCATTTTGGCGTCTAGAATAAATGGAAAATAAGGTATAATATATTAAATAAAATTAAGTTCCTGGAAGCAATTTTATGGACTTTCATCACGGTTTTTTATAAAATGAAAATATTAAGTTTTCATACAAAATCGGGCGTTTCGTTAACCATACATGGTGGGAATGGAAAATAAGACATGTGCAAATAACGAATAACTAGGTGAATGAATGAACTAGGTGAAAACAGCTAGGTAGAATTATGTTAAAGTGAAACCGCATTTGATGCAATCTGACGCAGTTGCATCGAGTTCCATGCGCTGACTAACCCTTGCTTGGAAAATCCCTGGCCGATAACACACGGAGGTTTTGAATCGCTTTTAGTCGAAGTCTAGTCTAGGTCATATTCTATGCTGAAATGTTCATATTGCATCTTATCTGAACTAATACAACAATGAACTGTTCAAGAATGGTGCGTTAAGGAAACAATATGAATGATGATGATTGATAAGTAGTGATGAGACTTTTTTACGATTAATTTTATAATTTTACAGTCTTCTGGGTATACTAAAAATATTAACATCATTATAAACAGTTACAAAAACAGTAAATTCGTTTGATTAAATACTTCCCTAAAAATCTTTTGAATGACGTCAATATCGTCAATAATACAGTGCATAAAAAAATACCTACTTCAATATTATAATACATCGAAGTACATTTTTTATGTACAGTGTCTTTATTGAAAGATTTTTTTTGCATCTTTGTAAATATAATATGTGTAATGAACGTGTGTAAGTAACAGCGCTGGAACTACAGGCACGTTTTCATTTCTAACGAAGTTGAAATTTTGAAACAGTGTAACCAAAATGGCTTTCAATCTGTTCATAAATTTAATACTTTTTATATTTTTCCCACGTCAAAATTAGAAGTTCATTATCCAAAAAATTTAATCTTGGTTACTACTAACACGAATAATTAATTGCTTAATTAATATTTAGGTATTTGTTACCTACACGCGATTTTAGATATCCTAGTGCGCGATTTTTTTGCGATAGAAAAACTATGCCAGACTTAATAAATCACTTTTTGCCGACTTTAATATTTAGATCTTGGAAAACGAGTGGGTCCGTAAGTAATGACCTAAGCTTATTCGTACGGACTTGTATTTGCATTTCAAAAATTAAACTGAGATAGTTTTTCACACGGATCCGCTCGAATGACTGTGGTTTTGGTCTCAATGGGATTTTGTAATTTGGTAGACAAAAAAGTGAATTTGTAGATTATTTTCTAGGCACGTTTCTTCATAAAAAAAAACTGAATTAACTCAAAATATGTCTTTCTTTAAGTTGTTATAAAGCCCCGATCATGGTGCCTTGATGAAAATTGATCTTTAAGTAGGTAGGTATATTGTTCGCGATTGAGCCCGTACTTACATCAATGTAGGCTAATCTAAGTATTGCATTCAAAAGTTGTATTTTTTATTTTGATTACTTTTTTTAAAAACAGTACTTAACTGCTGAGTTTCTTCCAGGTCAGAAAACTATATTATAAAAGAGTGCTGGAGTGGTAAACATATTGATATTTATAAGTGTTGTGTGGACCTAAATTGAATAAACTATTTTTATTTCACTTCAAAATAAATTACAAATAAAAATATCTATTTTTAAAACTCAAAAACAATTCATCTAATAACAAAACCTACTACGTATAGAATTATTTGCTAACCAATTCTACAAAAGCAACAGTACCTTTCTTTCCGTAAGTACAAGATCCCGCCCTTGGGCTCACAATAGCAAATTACTGATCTTTGACATCGGCAGGAACAATGGAGAGACGCGCATCGATTTACGACGTGCAACGACTGTCGCGGATTCAATAACGCTACGCGGCTGCGCGCGCGCAGGCCCGGAGTCACGTGACCCGCGTACGAGCCACTTATTATGATTTACATTTGCCAGTTATCGTGTTTGTCTTGAGACTAGCTGTAGATAAACGAGTAAAAAAATACTTGGCATGGATTAAAAAAAAAACTTTTAATGGAACATCGTTTTCTGATGCCAAAGAGAGAGCTTTAATAAAGAATCTTTAATATTGATTAAAATGGGCTGTCAGCCAACTTGCTACATACTTACTTTATTTTGTTTTTCACTTCATTGTCTTTCATGCAAACTTTAGAAGCTTGTTTCGATACAATATGACTGACGGCGTCTCTTTAGGGTTCCGTACCCAAAGGTTTGTTTTTCCGTAGTCACAGACACTTTTCTCCGATACTGTAACTATACTGTTATAAGGTAAGTAGATGTATTATATGAACCGCATTAAAAGTTTCACACAGAAATAACAAAAATCAATACATTTTTAGAGTTATGCGCAAAAAACACTCACACACATTACACATGATCCCTGAAAATTTATAAACAACTGTACCTATTAAACTGTGTTTCTGGCAAGTAAACATTTTATTAATTTATTTCGACTAAAACTTCGGAATTCCGAACCCTTCGTGTCTGCCTGATTTTCATTATTCAAAAAATAATTAGATAATATAATTTATAAGCTTAATAGATAAACCAAGTGGAACTGTAATTTCTTGAAATCTTGATCAAATAGATCATAAAATCGTGAAAAACTTTTTCAAACCTCCAGTTGTTTGGCTATTTTAAAACACAAATCCGATCCATCCACGACTTTACAGGTACAATGATGAAACAAGCAATTTGTATTGAATTACAAATTGTGTGAATTAATTTTCCAATTGTTGAATTGAAAAGCAGGTTTTGTTGAGTTTTAGCCGTAGTCTTGAGAAAAAGTAACAGTCACGATTTGTAATTCCAATAGACTCGTTTAAAAAAAAATGTTCGCTTGGTCATCTAAAAGGTTTTCTTACTTGGACATAAAACAAATACTTCTACATTTGCACGGTGCTCATATTTGTGAATGTATTGACGTCGTAAAAATGTACAAACGTAACCATTTCTCTTCACGAAATAAGAGAGTTCTACTGCACTGTTGTATGGAATTAATACAGCAATAAAACGAAATCTTCATATGAGTTTTTTCAGAACCAGAAACACAGAACACTAAAATTGTAATAACGTTCTACGAATAGCCGTAATGTCTTCCGGTTTCTTACAAATAGTTATTATATCGTAGACGCCCTCTGACCGCGTATAATAGCTCGAAAATTATACTTCGCCCTTCAATTACCGTGATTTGTGTCTTCATTAAAATTATGATTACCGATTTACATATTAACTGATCTATGTATACAGAAGTGACTTATGTTCCGTGTTGCGCGCACAGTGGATCAATGACTTGTAATTTGATACCGAAACCTGTAATATTTAAATTAAAAATTTGAATAATAAAACAATTTTATTTATTCTGTTAAACAATGTAGTAATTAATTTTGTATAATCACGTTTCTCTTTTTTGTTTTCAGATCGAAATGCGCAAATTGTTAACACAAAGGAAAATGCAGCTTTCTCCGTTTTTCGTGATGAGCGAGAGAGATGGAATCTACGAGGTCAGAAAAGGGATACGAGTGTCGGATGCGGAAACGTACAGAAGATTTAGGTATTAACAAACACGCCATGTGTACAATTTGTGCATTCCCATTAAAATCTTCTATAGACTACTGTGATACAAGGGAATGTTTTTATTTGATTGGTAATGTAGTTACATTTGAATGAAGCACTGTTAGGAAAAAAATTAAAGTCTAATATTTTTTTATGATGCACTCAACACTAATATCTTCAAAATGTGCATTAACAGGACTTAAAATTGTAATGCTAGTCAGTTACAAATACAAACACAAGGCAGCTATTTTTTACTACCATGCATTAAGGGTGCTAAACAAACTAATCTCTTCTTTCGAAACCGTATTGTTTTTCAAACAATTACTTACTCCATTCAGAAAAAGGTTACCTGTAACTGTACAAATTATGCAACATTTTTCGGCCATAAAACAATAATATCTTTGGACGGTCCACAAACAATGGTTGCATACCTGTGGTTTTATGTCTTTATAGACTCTTTGAATACCTTTGCGGACAAAGACAAAATCGTTTTGCGCAATAGGTTTACAATACTTACCGTTACAGAACTAACAAGTTAGTTTTAACTGTTGACCCGAAAATAATTTTCTTATGATGTAGAAAATTATGAACCAGGTAAGTTTATGGACTCGACTGCACCAAACTCAAGTGACTTTAGCCGCAGATAATAAGACAGTGTTTTAATTAAACTCCCCGCTTAAAATAAAGCATTAAGCAATTAGATGCACGCCCATTAATTTTGGAAAACATGTTTACGAAGTGTAAATTTTCCACAATCCAATATTCAGGTGGTTCAATGAATTTTAAGCGGGAAAATGGTTGAATGTCTCGTTCCAAACAGCTGTTGTGACGCAATCGAACAGCTGATCCTATAAAATACGCTGTAAACAGAACCGCAATAAAAAGAAGGGACCGTGAGCTTGCCGCGACATGGCCCCTCGTATAGTCCGCACAGTGGGACCTGCGAACTTACCAATAGCCAAAAAGTTAAGTTCCGAGTTAGTTTTACTTTTTAATGTGTTCAAAACTAAAAATCTCTATAAGTATGAATTTGTACTCTACTTTTAAATGTAAATTTAATTGAATGCACACAGGAAACAAATTTGTTAAGTGCTGACATACACATAAAATGTCAAAAAACCCAATTTAATATTAAAATTATTGTAGCCGCGTCCTTTAATATTCAATACGCGGGTATCGGAATTGCAGATAGCATAAAAGGCAATAATTTCCTTGGCAATCGTCATGTTGCGGCCCGGTGGTCGGTCTTGAGTCGTAAACTGACCGACATAACTGCCTTTAGTCGACAATGTGACGTTTTATGCTCGGTCGGCAGGTGTGAACATTATCTTAATTCCAGCTACCGGCTCGTGTGCCCACGGCTTTACGGCAAAATGAATGTTCAAATCAGCAGATAACGCGCGCGATTTTCCGTTAATGAAGTTTTAAAATTAATTGCCGACCAATTACTTTAACGTTTAAAGACATGATACCGTGTTGAACAATTATTAATGCTACTCAATATTTATCCATATCGAAGACAGATATTAAAGATGAGATAGTTTAATGCTTATCATATTTCGGTTCGCACTTTTAACACTACAATGCGGTTTTTTAGTAACACTGTCCGTAGTACAATCAGCGCCAAAATATTTCAGATCTCAGCCAATTAAATATCATAGCATTGTAAAGGAAATGAACCTTAACTACTACTTTTAATTTGTTCAATTTACATATTATTATTATAGACGCCACCGACATTATAAACAAAACTTTACCAAAAAAGACTGCAAATATTATGAAATTGCACGGTGGATGAAAATATGGTAATTCATAAACATTTCAATTAAAATTACATTTTGTTTTTAATTAAATAATAATAATTATGACAATTCTAAAAATAAAATAAACTTTAATAGCATATTTCATCAAAAATCCTGATATCATGTGCTAGAAATTGTTTCAAGCTAACACATCGTGTTTATGTGTCTGGATCACGAAACCTAAACGTGGTTCTAGACGGAACACCCATATAGTCGAAAAGTGACTTAAATAGCCGGAAAATAGGAACAAATGATACAAAATTGCAATAAATTTAAATAACAACGTGCAAAGCATTCGAGTTGACAGTTTTGAATTTAAATTGTCGCATCAGGATCGATGTTTGTATAAATCGCTGTGGATTGTTAATTTATTTAAATTAGAACAATTAATTACCCAAATTTAGTATTATGTTTGCACTGTGTGACCAAACCCTTGGTAGCTTACAGAAATCGTGCAGTTTGAAGATAACTAGCCAGTTGTTCGAAAGTCTGAACGAGGTCAGCGGGCCGAGCGGAAGGGCGGAGGTCGCCGCCCTGCCCTAGCATGGACTCGGAACTAAACTTAGGAGTAAGCACAAAATGTATAGGAGATTTTGAGAAATAGCGGTAGAAGTATTAATTTAGTAATGTAGAGAAATTTGTGGAGGTTAAAATCAATACAAGACAAATGTGTATAAGTAAAAACCTTGGCATTTTGTAACGGCGGCCATCTTAGGTATGAAATTAATCATGTTACATGTATTGCTCTGCCTAAGCCTTTTTATTTAATACCTTATTAAGCTATTTAAGTAAAAAATACGTAATAATTAATTTCGCTAAAAAAAGCGCTATAAAATGTAGCTTAAAAGTAACACACCTTTGTTTTAGATTTAATTTTTCACATCGATTGAAATATCTATTCAACAAATGATAAATATAAGTAATATTAGGAAATCCAACTACGACATGCTTTAGATGCTAGTTCGAAGATAAATAATTATCTAATTAAGAGTCTACCCGACAAAAACTCACAATTATTCGATAATTCAGGCGCTGTGTCAAGAAATGCGGTTTGAATATTCAGGACAGCTTGTACCACACTCCAAATTTGTAGAATGTCCGTAAAACATCCAATTAAACCCACTTGTGTCTCACATACCTGCACTGAGTGTCGAAACTAGGAGTCTTGCGGCCATAATTTTAGTTCAAACTTAGAATTTAAAATATCTAAGCTATTTTTACTTTTTTTAAGCCTGAATGTACTTTCCGTGCATGTCGAATTACTCCGTTCAAACTAGAGTCATGACCTATTGCAAACACTGACACGCAGACGCTGAAGAAAATTACCTACCGCTAAATTATTCATAGGACTAAGTAATTGCCCTAGCGATAATTGAAAGTAAATTTAAACAGTTATTAAACCTATTTAAGACAATTTTTACCGTTAGTGCATTATGTTTTTGTTTTACCCACTTATTCAGAACGAAAGACTATGTTTGGATTCGCTTGTTTGTGGAGATATATTTTCTGACGCGGCGGCTACGTGCACTCGCATTCATAATCAACTTCACGTTAGACCTCTTAAGGCGAACGTTTTATGGCACCAATACAATGTAGCACATAAAGCACAAAAAAAAACTAAAAATTTGTCCACGTACATTTCTTTAAAATGTCACAGTTCCAACAATACGATTTATATTTTCATAAGTAATTTAAAAGGCATTATAACCCGTGTTTAAGACACAGACCGCGACTGTACTTTCCGTTGTAAACATGACGGCGTGCCGCATAATGTTTATGTATCGCAAGCGCAGTGCAGAAGGAAATTCGCATCAAAATTCTGCGCGGACGCCGATGATTCCAGCGCTTGTGGGTTGACAACCAAATACATCTCGTGTGATGCGTGTGAAAAAGTAAAAGGCAATTTAATGCCATTAGTTTAACAACAATTGTATTAAAGATTTCTAAAACTTTAGACGAGACAAAATTATACATTTTTGTACGTGACATATTTTTTCCAGTAATTTATGATAAAAACTGATCTTTAAAAAATACACTTAAACAATCGGAAACATTTTCCTTATCTGTCTGATGCTTATCTCTGTAAATCGTTTTACATAAATCTATCTTTCAGTATTACAATGCTTGATGAAATAATAGTAACAATTAAAATTATGCCATAATTAGATAAAGAAAAAAATACCTACTCCAGCTGCTGAAGGTAACAAAAAAACTATAAGCACTGTTTAGTTTATATCCTTAACTATTTTCAACATTGCCCCGTTCTGCAATGTGGTAAAACACTGTAAATTTTCCGGACACAAATTTCAAAATTTCATTTTTAATTTGAACAGTTATTGTATACCTATGTGCAGAAAAAGTCCGTTAAAGTCTATTAAGGATATCTTCGATTCTGTGTCACCAGGAAGAAGCGTCACCCAGAAGCCTTCTTCGGCAAACGATGACAGCTGCCAAGTCATGTTGATTTCGATGCGTAAATTGGCGATACGTGTTCCGCATCCATCGCATGTTCAGAACGCTTTGATCAAACGCCGACAGCAAATTGAACTGTGGTAGGTCACGATGCCTCGACAATTTTGATGGCTTATGCATAAGCATAACGGACACCGGAATTATTCACTGCACAAAATCGAGCAATCGCAACGTCTGTCGCTCCCGAAATACTTAACAAAACTGAATTTTCAAAATTAACAATCAAAGGGGACGCCGACATAGATAGAAAGGAAGATATCTTAATTTCGGTCCTGTGGGCTACTAAATTATAATTTACGATTGTGTTCCTGGCCAGAATCCGTGGTAAAAAAGCGGCCACTATAATAGAAACGTTCCTTTTTTCAACCCGCATGTATCGTTTAACCGGAGTTAGGCTTTTGACCGTTTTATCAGTCCGTGACTCCGTTTTCAACAACAACCGCGATAAATACAGCCGTCTCTTTCTCCTATGCTTATTAACAATTACCAACAATGGTGTTAAAAATAAAACGGAGTCTCAAGGAAAAATGTTGATTCGAGATGATAATCACTCGTCAATTATATGTGAACAGACAATTAAGAAATTCTTTTGAGCTAAATTATTACTCGAGTATACAAGCTACGTACAGAATTGGACGGTAGTAATTAATGCAAAAATCTTGTTTTATGCTAAAACACGAGGCTTCAAATAATTGCTCGTAACTTGAGTAAGAAGCTACAATAAGGCTTTCGAGTTATCCGTCCAATACGATTGTTAAAAATGTGCAACGGACCGAGGAGACAGGTATAGTTTCCTCTGTGTGTCCTTAAGAATGGGCTTATTAGTTGAGTATGTGGAGGGGCCTCATAGATCACAGTGCGGCGCCAGCCCATCCTGTCTTCAACTAAGCGGTGTGTTGTTTTCGAAAGTCTTAGTTCAAAAAAACTACGATTAAAAATTTTGCTACACTATAAAAACAATGTGCGCTGACTTTCACCTACGGTAAAACACTAACAATCGAACCGTACATAAATTTTTATTGGTGGATAATTATCGAGATTCCTACTGAAATGGTGTGATAAACTTTATTGGTCATTAGAACGAGAACCGAGACTAATTCTTGAGTGCCGTGCCAGATCTATGGGATTAGTCACGGGGTGTAATATAAGTATTGATTGACCAAGGATAATTAAGAAGTAGCGAGAGTTCTATAAAAGTCAGGTAATCGCACCTATTAGGGCATCGAGCGAATTTCACGTTTCGATGTAAATTATCTGAGAAAACTCTAGTCTTTCATTATTTTTTCATTTTTCTAGTTTCAACCCAAGAGAAACACGAAGAATGTTTGTTATGAATATTTAGTGTGATATTGTGATTATATGCGTTTAGCGATAAATTAATTTATGTACAATTTTATTTATAAAATTTGGAAACAGAATCTTTCGAACTTCCATCTACTACATTAAATTTTTTAATAATTTTACTATCGCAGTTATATAGTCATAAGTATATTAACTGAGTTAAATACAATACATGACAGGCAAAAGAGTAAAGTATTTCAAAGATTGATTTCACTATAACGATCCTATAAAAGCACATAAAGAAGTAATTTCTTCCACGACGTTTTTAATAGCATCTAGCTACGTTAGCATGATCTTTCCAAACACCGTTGATCTTCATCCGTTGCGTTGCGCGTTGCGATAAATTGCCAATTAACGTCAATCACATAAAAATTCATAATCACACCCGCTAACAATACTAGGAACAAACAAAAAGGTGTTTTTCGCGCTCATAATGGAACCAAGACTATTAACCGACTTAGTTTAAAAAGAAGATACATTGTTCCGTAAAACGCTAGTTTCGGCACGAAACCCTCTACATCAAAGAAATAGCTTCGAAATATCTCAAAAGATTTAAACGACAAGCAATAACAGCCTCTATGTCCCGCGCAGAAGGTCCACCCGTATAAAACAGTCAAGAAATTCGGCAAAATGAAAAGTGTGCCTTTTGTAGGTAGTAATAAAATTTAAAATTGACTGTCGACCTGAAGATTTTTGTACGGAATGAAAGGCCAGTGCAGCATAGTTTATATGAAGTGTGTGTAAAGGTGCACTGTTTATGCGGAATTAAATATGGTTTAATAGTTTACTAAGAACGGGTTAGTGTTCGCAAAAATTAGCCGTTGCAATTTTGGAGCGATGGATAAGGCAAAGAGACCTTGTTATTATGCATATTTTGTACATTAATAACGTCATGTTTGCAATGTGTTCACAACCAAAATAGTGATTTATATGTAGTATTTGTTTTAAGAATAAATTCGTTTTGAAATATATCTATGAAAATGTTCTACTTAATTTGGACATTGCTATCAATTTATACTGGACATTTTTTCAGATTATTATAAATTTTTCAAGAATTAAATATTATTTATTATTTTGTTTTAAAACGGATGGGAAATAGTTCGCCACAGTAAAGTTTCCAAAATATAAAACACTATATTTTTTTTTAATAAAATAATTTGAAACATACGGTTTAATATCATATTTTAAATATTTCTGATACTTGCAAGTCTTTTGTCATAAAGCATATTTTTTACGAAATAAAATATTTCATTAAAAAATTATATTCAAAATGTTATGCAAAAATACAAGATAAATTGTTATTTTAAATAATAATAAAAAAACATTCCAAAGATCTTACACAACAGCACTAAATTGAAATTTAGAGCATTTTAATACGTTTTCCTTACAGATATTTTAGTGCCCACTTGAGTATTCAAATCCAGTCTGGGCGCCTCCAGTGTGGGGTATCGTGCAACAATTAATTACAAGACAGGCATCAGCGGTTAGACCGACTGTCCAAGCGCGGAGCGAAGCGAAGCCAAGCCACGATTGGCTGACACAATTTTTTTGGAAATTTGTTTTTTTTATTTATTAATAAATTAGACTACTTACTATCAAACAATGTTTATGTCAAACTAGTCAATAAGATATTGTTTTTAAGTCAGTATTTATAATTCATTATTACAGATTAGACTTAGCCCCGCGTAATGAAGCGAAGCTATGATCGCCGTGAGGTTTTTTAGGTTAGATTACTTTAATGATTTTTTATAATTTATGTAATTTTTAAAAATCATTACTTACTTTTCTGACATACACTGTATTCAAGATTTTGTTTTCAAGGTATATAATATATTTGGTAAGTAATGAGAAATATCATGAACCAATTAATTACAGGACATCAGCACTTAGCCCGCCTGTCCAACGAATGCGTTTTTATATTCGATTATTTTTTTAAATTTTGTGTTATAAATGGTTAATGCATTCATGTCTACTAATGACTGTTGTACCTAAGTCTACCTACCTAGTCCTAGACCAATTCAAGCCTGACAAGTTTTTAATTCGACTCCCACCTTAATTTAATGTCAAACATGATATCAATTGAGGAAATTTTACAGTTTGTAATATGTTTTTTGTTTTGTAAATAAATGTTTCAAATTAAATTATTCTTATATCATGTCCATTGCCCTGATTTCGTAAGTAGTTCAACTGTTCGACTTGTATTAAGAAAAAAGTATAGCTTTTCAGTGGTAACATGTCTTAGCGCGATATTCACTGCATGCGACTGACAGACCAGACAACTTATAATACATACTTATTTACATACAACAAGACAAAGAAGATAAATAATTACTATGGGGCAGCGTTTCTATACTGTGTGTCACTTATCTTTCAAAGTATTATGTAGTTAATTTGTCAGGTCTAGTTCATAACTAAACTGTTTTTAATTAAATTTACAATGAGATGCTACGGCGATATTGGTAATTAACAAATTGCAAGAGTTCTGCTATTTTTAAATTTATGATTGATTAATTACAGTTCAGTTTTAAAATAGTGTAGGTAATGGAAGAGTGCTAATACGTAGTTTGCTTAGAGAAATAAGTGACATATGCACTCTATACTATTTTTAAATATGTAAGAATCACAAGAGCATAATGTAGATAGTTAATGTATTTTTAGTAGCTTAAAAATCTGAGTTGCGGTATTTTATCTAGGACGAAATCTTATTCTCGTCCAAGATAAAATATAGCAATTTTTTTTCGTTGCTTCCTCCTGCATAAATTCATCCTGCATCGGCGTTCAAAGAAACAAACAGTGTAAAAAAACTATTTCTCAGTCAGGAAATGGAACAAAAGAAATTGCAAAGCACCTAACTAACTATCGGCGCAATTGCAGGTATTGGTGAGGAGGCAAACCGCAAGGGCTTGCCGTCAGCCAGTGATTTTCAATGCAACGCGTAATGGGTACGGGTCACGGATCTCGAGATAGGTGATTTCGTCCGACCTTTTTACATCCTACAACTTGCGATAATACGATAGTGTGAAAGATGCATTTATGTTTTGCTTCAAAGACATAATACAACACTTTGAAAAATAATATTTTACTTACTCTACCTACCTAAACAATATTTTAAGGAACTACTCACTAAATTTCAATGACTTATTTATATCTTAAAATATTAAATACGTAAATCATAAGGTAAGTTTGCAATATAAGTATCAAAATGGTTATTATATTTACTGGTTAAGACAAATTTTCTAATGCTCTCCTAATATTATGTAGATCTTATGCTATTTTTAAATTAACACTAATCCTTCGTTGCAGATTCTCCTTTGAAGCGACGTTGGAGTCCACAAAAAGATAACACCACGAGGTAGTCAGCGTTCATATTTATCACTTCACAGCTGCGCACCTATGATCGATCCTTATCCAAGATGGCCGCCGGCGCACGCCGCGAACAGGCGGGAAACAAGCGCCGACGCACCTCCTCCATCGTAGCGGGTCCGTCAATCTTTAATTCAACCCGATTTCAAATTTAGAACACTTTTTTATTTATCATACGCCACCAATACAAACGCATCGTACGTGCTTGCGTACGGACGGTTTGCGTTGCACTAAAGTTCTTAAAAAGCACTCATAATAGGTACGTATTCAGAACTTGAAAACCATAAAACATATCTCCCCCATTATTAGTTTATGGTTGGCGACTGTTACCGGCTATTATGCTGTTGTTTTGTGAGTGTGCGTTTCTGTTTGTTTTTATTGTGTGCGGTTGAAGGCCGAGCAAATTTGGGTTACCGTCATTCAAAAATGAATATCTCAATTGTGTAACTTGGAACTATAAATCAGTTAGGTTACTTCAAAAATAATTGTAAGCAATGTAGGTACAAATTAGTTAACAGTTTTCTATTTTTTGTTAATGTATTTAAAAAATATAAGTACTTATCAGTTTCTATGCGTTTTCTATACCTCGACAAATTAAATAGGTAATTCAAATGTCAAAAGGTTTATCCTTGACCGAACTTTTTGATAAAATTACTATTTAAGAAAAAAATATTGTACGTTTTTTCGTCATTGTAACAGTTTTTATGGATTTTGGTTTTAATTAGGAATCTCCGTCTCAGAAATGGCGAGAAACATTTTTTTGTTAAAAATATATTTACATTTATGCCTCAAGTAGAGCCACATTCAAGGCGATGTTTGTCTTATGACGCGGACCGCATTCTTCGACACAGAATCAACTAACATTATTGCGAAAATTCTCAAGGATTATGTCTTATTTTAGAACTTATGATTTATGTTACTAAATTACAAACGATGTAAGTTGCATAAGAATGGTTGTAAACATATTATTATAAATGGCTAGGTATGATATTAAATCCATATTTTTGACAGACATTTCATATTTTTTTGTTATTATTACTTGTAATTAAAGGATGAATGAAAAAGTAATGTGCAATAAATATAAAAAATGTTGTATTTTTAAAGATAGATACTCTACACTATGATTTCTATTTCAATGTTTGGGAGATAGGCTAAATTCTGTAAAATTAAATCGGCGTGTTACACACGTCTTTAAAAAAATATTTTATTGAAGGTTGAAACAATGAAGCAAATATTTTGAGCAATCAAAAGGTTGCATCTTACGAGAACGCTTTGCAAGTAACCAACTAGGTAGTGATTACAATATCTCATTTCCCTTTTGATAAAGGTCCATTTAAAACGTTCGAGCCCTGAAGCGTATTAAGTCGCCAATTTTGGAACTGGTTTAGAAATTATAGGGTCAGCTCGGTACGAGGTTAGACGAAGTTTTTAAACGCAAAGCGGGCGAAATAACTCGAGCCGTGACTTGAGCTCGGGTTGTTTAGCAAGAGCGAGTTCCGTAGCGCCTTGTTTATTTTTTCGTTGCGAAATTGTGGTAGCCTTTGGTATACCTACTTATTACTTACTTTTCATATAGACGATAATTCAAAAAAAGATTAAATATTAAAAAAAAGTTCCAAAAATAAAAATTCGTTGCATTAATGAAACCCTACAAAAGAGTATAAATTATTAAATAAATCTATGAATTAATTAATTAATTAAAATCTATGCACGTAAAATATCTTTAAGAAATATTCGTAGTAGGTAGTGATTTGAATTTTTTTAAATTGTAATACCTTATCTACATCAAAATATTTTTTTCTTACAATATAACATGTCTTGAACCCTACACTTACTTACCAGATGATTAACTTATGGTAGAAACTACTCAAGCAAGCGGGTAATAGTAGATTATTACAAAAATACTTACCAACCTTTAAACTGCATTTAGCAACCAGGTTTCAGATAAAAATAGTCAACATTTTAAATACAGTCTCTTCTGGTAAGAGGCTATGTTGCAATAACAGACAAGCTATAATTTTCAGAAACAAGCATTACAACTAAACTTTAAGGACATAATTATTGTAAAAATATAGTTAACCGAACAAAATATAGTCTTTACAATTGTTGTGAAGCTTCATTACATTGAGGAACAAAATTACAAAAAAAAATATTGAAAAAATTATTACCCTTTTGCATTGAAATTTAAAAATAAAAAAAAAAGACAAATTTACATAGATTTATAAAAAAAAATTATCACTTAAGTATGTTTTGTAATTTTTATTAAAAGATGAATTGATACATGAATAAAAAATGTCTTGCATAGCCCCGGCCAGATTTTTTTTATTTCCAAAAAAATTAAAATACCTTTAGCTAAAAATATCGTAAATGAATTAGACATATCTAAATAAGTATTCGCCGCTCGCCACTAGAGGGCGTTAAAAGGCTCGCTCTAACTGGAACATTATTTTAATCGTATTACTATGTTGGTTGATAATTTACTGCCTATTGCGGAAGTGTTCTAATTGAAGATCGCTTTGACTATTGTAAGTGGCCATTAAATAACCACCTGGAAGCCGAAGCACATCGCTTTTTGACCATGTTACATCGCTACTTACAAGTTTTGTAACTTTAGTCATAGGCGTTAAGTTAGAAGGCAAAATAATCACAATATCGTTTTAAAAAGATCTTTCTTTTTCAAAAATTAAATTATGAAAAAAACATAAAACAATCTTGCCCCGCACTATTTAATTTCTACTAATTCAATGGTGATCTATTAAGGGTGCCCTGCAGTCTATCCTCAGACGTAAAATGTCAAACGACAATTTAGTGCGTACGGAAGTGGCCTATATTACTAAGAATATTGTAAATGCAAATGGCGGAGATATAAATTACCATCTGGAAACCGAACTCGCGTTCGTAGCGGTCAAGCCCGAACTTTTTGATCACATCCACCGCGTCCTTGTATTGTTTCGCGGGCCGTGTTGCGTGAACCCCGAGTGAAATATGGCTGACAGAGCGACTACTTATTTTTGTTTTTATTTTTCAGCCTGTGTTACTTAATTTTATCAAGTCGCATGAGTTATGATAGGCGGACCACACGCGTAGCGTTAATTACGCATTAGTAATGTGATGTTGGATTCTGTAGGTGAGAGGTTTGGGGTAGGAAAACCAGTTGGTTGTTTTTTAAGCTACTGTCACGATGGAGCGGAACGATAAGGTAAAGAACTCGAAATGAAAAGGAATTCGTGCCTTGAATGATAATGGTAATAAAAATTATAATCTTGTTGGATTGAAACGGGTTTTTCGATGGAAATTCTAATTGGTTGGCCGGAAAATTAAGGCAGATTTCCCTAGTGTATCTTTGCCTAAAAATATGAAGAGTTACAAAATAAAAATGGCTTTGAAAAATAACTGGTCAGATTATAAAATAAATATTATATTGGAATAATAAAAAAAATCTTTAATTTATCTTGTATTATTTTTATTCCAATATGTTTATTTTCTATCCTTGAAAGTATACCAAATAAAATTTCCAATAAGCTAAAAGAATTTTTCACTGACCACAATTGCCAATTACACGAAACAACTAGGTAGTTTACCAATTTGTTTTTATCTTAAACATTCCAATCTGATTGAAAAATATATAGACGTTATAAATAACAAAATAAAGACAGAAATGTAACACGACTTTCCGTTTTTTTTTTAGAATTTCCCCGCTCTTTTTTCTATCGCCTCATTTCAACCTTTCATCGACAACGGGATCAAGTGGCCATTTCTCAGTGACCAGTGGCACAAAGTTAATAATAATGCGCCCAAACTAGATCGGGCCATTGACCCCGGCGCGGGCGCTCGCTCTTCCACACCGGGCGCTAAAATGGCGCCACACGACCAGCTGATCCGTGAGTCGGAGGTGTAATGAGCCTTTGAGATTGAGCGGGAAATGTGCTTTTGTACTTTGGTTAATGTTAAGTGTGAATGTATTTTTTTTTATTTCAGTACCTACACTGTTACTTCGAATGCTATTCGAATACAAATAAAAGTCGTACAATATTTTTAGTAAAAAAAATACTTTTCAATACGTAGGTAGGTAGGTACTAGGTACGTAATAAATTTAAAACATAATTTTACAAAGAGCCCTATTTGTCATAAAATTATGCTTAAGGTATGCATCTAATTGATGACTGGATTCCAATTGGAATCTCAATAAGGTAAATTTTATCCGTTCAGTGAGCCCATTTTCAAATATTTTGAAGGATATTTTTATTTCTGCGCATATCTTAACCTGTTTTTACAGATTGGATATTTGGGCTTGACCTAATGTCCTTCAGATAAGAATTGGGAAGTAAAGTAATTTCGTTTAATATTTTACACAACTGTAAAAATCCAACAAAAATTGTGTAGTGTTTGCATGAGACAAAAGTTTCAGTAGCGCCACAATAAATTTTCATTCAACCATTTTATTTATTTAGACTTATGCTACTATGTGAGGTGGTACAAACTACGAAATTGTTTTTAAATTATAAATGTATCTATCTGCTACGTTATTTTCTGAAAAAGATTTATTCGATTCAATGGCGCCAATACAAGAAAGAAAATTTAACAAAATTTTACATTACTTTTTTTCTTAAAATATCGCTAGCTAATTGGTAGGTGGCCAGACTGAGCCGACAGACGTCTGCCTTCGACAATATAAATGACGACAAATAATGTACATGTCCATGCCTAATGTTGGTACGCTGATACGCATGTTAAAGCGTGACTATAATTTTCTCACTTACGTTGATAATTTGTTTTATGCACAATAATACTAAAAACCGGGAATAAGCCAAAGGTCGTAGGTTCGAATCCTCGATATACCTACATTCGAGTGCTGAACACTAGTGTTTGTTCATTGTCTGGGTGTAATTGATGTAGGTATTAAACTTGTATTTATTTCTCTTGTCGGATATCCGTAATGCAAGTGCTTTTACTTACATATTTAGTACGGAATCAGGTCAAAGTATGAGATGTTGTAAGTATGAATAAAATTTTATTATATTATAAAATTTATTATTAATCCCTTAAAATAGGCTTTTAGCATAGTAGACCACCAGATATTACTAGTAAATATTGGAGTTATCTTTTCCGGAGAAATATAAACGCTAAATGATTTTTAAAAATAATCTCAGCAATAATAACACCCTACGTAAGCTCTTCTCTTCTCTCTATTACGAGTATAAGCTTGCGTTCTACACTTGATCAAATAAATAAAATATTACTAGATGATTACTCTTTTAATTTGAAAACGCCCTCCAGTAGTTGCTTTTATTATTTAATTTAATAAAAAAAGAAAGCTACATACCTGCAGATACCTAAAAAATCTTTACCTATAAATGGCGCCTTAAAACTTTTTTACGGCCATAAAATCACAAAATTTGTAAATTCATTGACATTATCACTTAATTTGACGACTGTCGTAAATTATGACGACACTCAAATCTGTCGAGGCTAATAAGATGTTAACGAGGGTCTCCGTTTTATGTGCGTTTTATGGACGATTGAGTGGCGCTACCTGCTACCGATTCTTATTGGGCTCTTACAAGACCGGTATTATGTGTTCTGAGGGTACCTACTGGGGGCTTTTTAACAGCCCAACTGGATAGTGCGCCATTTTAGTGGCTTTCTCTTGGAGAATGCTATGCTGTTTCACTTTTTTTCCTATTAATGATTTGATAATTATTTTTTCCCTTTATATTTTTTGAATGATTTAGATGGTACTTTTACATATTTACATTTCTAATGAAGCAATAATTTATTTATATCTTTGATTTCGATTAATCGAAGCTATCTCTTGGCGTATGGGAACTTAAAATTTATTACTGTATTATTTCGATTGGCACTCTACACTTTGGTACAAGGTAAGTTGTAGAGCAGTATTAGTTAGGTGAATTCTTATGATAGGCATGTAAATTGGAAGACACTGACCTGCTATGGCCATCCAAGGGTAAAAGGTGTGGTTGGTGGGTTGGTGCTGCACAGGCTGGGCCGCTGCTGCCGCCGCTCCTGGCAGTGCACACTGGTTGCCCCAGGGAAGAGCTCGTCCTGGACTCGAAGACTCGCTGTACCGCGCCTCGGGCGTGCACGCGGCCGGTCTCACGAGGGCCCCCAGGCCGGAGCCCCACTCCTTGCCTCCGTAACCATTCTGTTGCTCGCCACCCCCTTTAGAGCAATCCGCCTTCGCATACTGCTGCTCTCCAGCATACAATTTACATGCAGCCGCTACTGACGCGTCGTACGGCGAATCCTGCGGTCTGGGCTGGTGCAGCGCGTGTGGCTGGGCGTACGTCAGCCCCAGCGGGAACCCTCGGTACTGATCTCCACCACCACCCCCTTGGTGCACGCCGTGCGCCCCGTAGAACCCACCCTGCTCAAAGTAGGAGTTCATTCTGACCAGTCACTAACGTCACTAAGTTGGGCAACACTTATGTCATCGCGGCCCCACGCGCGGTGATAACGCGACCTCCGCCAATGTCACACCGAATACCAGACAATGAAATTTAATTTTATTAATTTTATTGCCTCTTAAACGTCACTCGAGCGTCATAATGGGCCGGCGATAAAGGCCAGTCGACGTGTGTTTACTTTTTACGATTATTTTACGAGTCGCGTGCCGTGGTTTTACGAGTTTTTAAACGGTTGTAAGGCGCCGGGTCGTCTGTGGTTGCGGGAGTGTTTATATGCTGCGACTTGGGAGATGGTGTCGCGAGCGAAGTTTGTCGTAGCGTGCGTTGGGCGCGCTGGGGTGCGGCAAGCGACCGGCGCGGTCGGGCTCACGTTGGGTACTGACACGCGCGCCGCCCCGCGCGCGGCCTGAGATCGCAACGCGACCAATTGTTCCGTCCCCTTTTCGCTAATGACTATAAATATTATCAGTTACGCTCTCTTTTCCCTTTCTTATCACACCTACTAGCACGTGGTCTGCTAGTAACCTAACGATCCATTACATCTCTATTAACCAAGCACGTGCCCCAATCAAAGTTTATAGGTTCAAACTATAACAATCTTGACTAAATCAAAACCTGATTTATTCTTGTGTAAGTTTATTATTTGTAGCGCAATTTTAAAGAAGCTTAAACCCAAGTCGTAAAAAAAAGGGTCGACAGTAGCCCAATAATGACTTTACTACTGAAAAGTTAAGCCGCAAAGTCGTAAACTCATAAACGTACAATTAGTGAAACGGGCGAGTAAAGAAAAGATTTTACAACCACTCCTCGACGGGCCACAATGAGCGCGCAATATCGTAACAAGGTGCTGAATAGAGTGAGAAGTCGTAAAGATGATTATTATTTCTTCTACTACCTGTTTTTACGAGTGATAGCTCTATTGCGCTCGCACGTATGCGCGTTTGGTAAGTGTGAGCGGGAGGGGGAGCGGTCGGTGGCAGTGTGGTTGCGGGTGCGGGGCTGCGGATTGTATTGTCGTCTCTGTCTGGCGCAGTTGGCGCGTGCAGTGTAAAGGCGCACTATCGGAGGGTAAACAATAGCGCATTATCGCTAAAGCTCAGTTCGCGCGTTTAAATGAAGTCATCAAACGAATGAATGGCGTACGGCCTACAGGAGACACGCTTACATTTTTATTGGAGTCACTTTAAACAAATACAGGGTGTATCGGTGAATAGTTGCCTTCTAACTTAGCATTTATTCCACTCGTTATTTTTAACAAGTTGTGCCCCAAAATATTTAATAATTCGTTATAAAAACACTGTTCAGTGTTCATGTCATTTTACCATCTAAGTAATTGAAGAAAAATTGGGGTAGATAAAAAAAATATTTTTTTTTGTAATAGAAAAGCAATTACATTCATAGACAAATTACACACGCATTAATCAAAAACCAAAGTACAATTAATAAAAAAATACATTACACAAACAAAATATATTTTAACAAGTTATATTTTATTGTGTCTGCTGACTGGGCCTTAAAAAGTAACTAGAACAAAGCGACAAACCAAAAAATAATAACTAGACTACTCAGTACATAATATTAAAAAGTACATAGGTAATATTAAAACGACATAACTGCTGTTAACGGCATCGAGTATTGTTCAAAATGCTCTAGCAGAGTGAACTCTACTACTAATTTTATATTGCTCAATTTTCCATAGTGAGATACCGGCACGTCATAGACAGATAGATCCTTTTTCGGAGGTTTCTCCGCTAGGTGGCGGCAGTTTAGTAAAAAACTAATTAACTTGTAAAGCAGGTATTATTAAGTGGTCCCCAACAAAAAGGTAATCGCGTATAATTGCGGCGATTATGGAAAAGTGCGTGTTCTTGTAATGACAAAATCGCACCCTTCCTGCAAGAAGGCATCCAGCCAGAGTAGCCACTACTCGTAAAGTAGTACATAAGTACTGCTTAAGGTGGCCACAGACGATCAGTGGCAAAATTGGTCAAAACATTTGCAAGATGGCGTACTCTAGAACTGAGATCCATCGTTTGGGAACCCAGGGTACGCTTAGGATGATTCAAAATTTGGGAAATCTGGTAATTACAATGAAGCGACTACCCTCTGACCTTCACAATCCTTTAACACGAGAACCAGTCCAACTGAATCATGGTTACACGTCACAGAAACTATCCGAAACGTGCCGGTTTCCTCACGATGATTTCCCTCACCGCCGAGCTATTAACGCCAATTTTTAGAAAAAATCTGATCGTCTGTGGCCACCTTAAATGCTGATAAGTACGTATTTACTCGCATTAAGTATACATTGTAATCAATGGTGTTAATTAAAGGGTAAAACAATGTTTATTAACTACATTGAAAATACTTGAGCGAATTATTGCCTACTCTACATTGTCAAGAACGAAACACAATGGTAAGTTATTCATTTCTTGTTCAATAATGAAATTTAAGTACAAAAATACGTCTAAAGATATGTGCACTGTAAATACAGCTATCTACATAGAGCGTACCTATGCCTATGCACTTATTGAACAACTGCCGACCTTAGGAGCTTACTAAAATTTGATTGGATTTGAATTGGAGATGAAACGCAATGAATTTTAATAAGTAGGTAAGTAAGTATCACTTTTTTTGTGAGAGGTGGCTGGCAGACGGATCATCAAGTCATATGTTCGAAGACAGCCACAACACCAGAAGAGACAGAAGTGTGCTGCCAACCTTTTCCTGTAGGTACCCCCGCGAAATGGACCTCAACCCTCGCTCGGCGAAACATAGAGCAATATGTGCTAAGGACGACTGATAATCTAAATTAATATGGGGACATAGTCAGAACGAAATAGAATGGATTATCTTTCTATGACGTAATTTGACCAAACTTTAACCGAGGATAAATCTATGGTAATAACGCTCCGATTCGTATGAAATGACAGCCTTTTAACTATAGATTTACTGTCGGATAAAGATTGATCAAACCGCACCTAAGTAAGTAAAAAAGTAAAATATCAGCCTTATGTATACCTACACTGTCCTACTGCATGCCCAAGGTCCCCAATCATAGAAATTAAGACATTGCTACTATGATGGGATTAGGCTTGCCTAAGTACCTAAGTATTACGTGAAAATTACAGATTAAAAACTAAAATACTGCTCTACCAATGCCTACTTTTCTTGATTAAACGCTCTATCTTATCTATCTATTAAGTAACTTCCTTGTTTCCTTCCTTTCTCTTGTTACAATTTTCCTAAAACGCGAAAATATGGGCTTTTTTTAGAATATAATAGGTTGGGGAAAAAGTCTTTAGCATTATAGTATACATACTTATGTACCTACCTAAGTCGAAAATCTAACATTTAGTTACTTACTTACTTTTACGCATATGTTTGAGAAATTAAGCAGTCCTGTATAGATGACTCTACATTCTCGACAAATGTCAAATTCTCGGGATCTTGGGCTTGGGCTAAGAATTCTTGAAACAGGGGTGTTTCTCTACAAATAGCAGACATTCTTGGTGTGATTGGCAGCTCTACATTTAAACAATGTTTATTTTGTCTTTGAAAATAATTTGGTCACAATATCAAATTCTAACAACCATTTCTTTCTAAAAGGTGGCTTATTTTTCATAATCCTGAATGATTCAGTCTGGCAGGATCCTTCGATAAACGTTTGAGAAGAGATTCCAACCTGTAATTTTAATCTTATTTTGTTTGCATCTATCTTATATACTTTACCTGTTATATAGACAGACATTTTCTTTCTGGAATCCAGAATTGAAATTGAATAAATAAAAATAATTCTAGTTGCTTATAAGGTACCTATTACATGTTTCAAATAAGAATATTTAGTTCTTTTTTATTGGTATCAAATTTCTAATTGGAATTCAGAATGTGCATGCGCTAGCATCCCTTAATGACACTATTCATTATTCAATTAATGTTTTTTAGGCAGGCTCATTTTTTCTTTTCTTATGTTTGTATAAAAAATGTGTCTGCCTAAATCAACATATCATTGCGTAATAAAATAGTTGATTTCGTTCTTGAATTTTAAGCGCATCTCTTCTCACCAAAAAATCGTCAGCATCTTAATGTGCCACCCCAGTCGCGTCCAAAGTTGTCGCTTTGGAGCCCGCTTTCTTACTTACTTCCTCCTCCATATCTATGGAGTTATGAGGTTAATAAGCTTAAAAAAACCTAAATTGAATTCATTTAAATCTATTTGAGAAATAATTCTTTAATAAAATACCAGTGTGTCTTTTTAAAGAAGCACTAAGTTACAAAAATGCAAGGCTTATACCAAATCCTTATTAAACTCCTTCAAATGGCAAAACCTTGAAATTTAACAGATAAATAATAGTAAATCAGATACTCTACTCGTACTCTACCAATAAAAGATAACGTATCCAGTTAACCGACGTGTCATTCAAACTACTAACATACAAGTTTTATCACCTCCTTTAGTGGTCGTAAAACTTACGTGAATTGACTTGTTAGAGCCTTACTAATAAATGATAGAGTTTACAAGGTGTCGACTACTTTGAAAGCTATGTCAACAGAGATTTGATGATTTTTAAATTGGTACTTACTTTTTTGTAGCCTACTTGAATTTTAATAAAGTTAAAAAAAGTAACAGCCTACTGCAAGGCAAAGGCCTCCACAAATCCGAGCTATCGTCGTAAGGCCCAAACAGCAGACACAATGGAAAATCAATTGTTTTATACCTGCTTTATGCGACTCGGCAAACGTAGTGTTGGACGCCCAGCTACTTACAAGATGGGATGACGACATTTGAAGGCTGGCTGGAGTGAGCTGGATGAGAGTCTCCCCCCATGCACGTCACCGCTCCCGATTTTCGGCTACTCTCATCCAGCTCACTCCAGCCACCCTTCGAATGTCGTCATCCCATCTTGTAGCAGGGCGTCCAACACTACGTTTACGAGTCGCGGTCTCCACTCAAGGACTTTATGGCTTCCAACGGTTGTCAGTTCTGCGGCTAATGTGAGCAGCCCACTGCCAATTTAGTTTGCTAATTCGGTGGGCTATGTCGGTGACTCTGGTTCTCTATTCAGTAAGTACTTCCCTTTCTCGAAATAAGTGACTTATAAACAGGTCCCAGTGAAACAGGCTGTTATATTATTATATCAACGTAAATAATCCGCATCGTAAGTTGATCGCTATGATATGTCTTACTTTGATAGGAGGTTAATCAACTATTATATAGGCAAAACAACAAACTGCTAAACTAAGTAACCTACTTAACATTTATTATTTAAACGGAGTTAGGTTTATTTTTCGACACTACGTCATCAGTTTTCATATTCTGAAGGTTGATTAACTTACAATGCGGCTATTAACATTTTTATTTAAGGTAGGTAAGTAACTAAGCTAATGCTTGACCACACATCTTATGGAAACCGGCGATGAAGGATGCTTGGAAGATGCCCATTCACTCTTGCTTCAAATTAGATATCATCTATTTTATTAGCGAATTAGATACAGATTCTGGCAAGGAATTTTGTTCCTTGCATCGTTTCGTCCAAACGTTTCTATGGATATTAATAATGCTGTCAGAAGTTGAAGGTTCTGGCCATTGTAACACCAATGAGCTACATAGTTAACACACTATAATGTTTTGTATAAAGAACGTATTTCTCACCACTCAGCTCAGTTAATTTTGATCCCATAAAAATTGTAATTTACGCTAAAACATCGCGTAGGTTTGTAAAACTAACATTAGACGCTATTTAAACAGCAGTGAAATAACATTGATAGAAAAATAAACAGCTAAAAGTGAAATAAAGAAGATATTTTATGACTTATTTCATTTGAATGTTGGTAGTTAAGTACCTTAATTATTTAAGTACAGAAAAGTATCAGTAGTCCGAGTGAATGTTTCCTCAACCCTCAGAGTAGGTAAGGAGTTTTCTGCAAGAAAAAAACTATGAAAAGTTTTTAACCTTTCTGTTCACCATCACAACTTTTTCTAAGGAAAAAGGTAGGTACGTCCTACAGCCACACAACTAAGTATACAAAACTGTCAAATTTCTTCAATTTACTTTCATCTTACTGTCAAACAAATTAGGTTGAATATTAATTGAAGAAATATGGCAGTTTGTGGTAACCTGATGCGTGGCTGTCTGTAATGTCTGTACCATTCAACTATAAGTAGCTATAGTTTTTTGTTAGGAAAAATTAGAAAAATAAATAAAATCAGTGTTACACATTTGGCAGGCAGCGGTATTCCTGGCGGTTATAACGACAAAGGGATACTTAGGTAGGTACATACTTCTTCCTAAAAGGTCGCCATCCAATCGAAGACTCCTTTGATCTCACAGATGTTCATGGGGAGCGGTGACCACTTACCATCAGATCTTTCGACTTGCTCGTTGCCTCCTCTAACAATGACCGTAGAGACAGACTTTGATATAGCTAAGAATTCAATCCTTCCAATAACAGAAACCAGGAAGGATTGAATTCTTAGCTATATCATTTCAAAGTCTGTTTCTACGGTCATTGTTGGGAACCAGACCCGGTATCCAAAGTAACCTGTTCTTCATTATATGGTAGAGTCCTGCGTCCATAGTGCGTTTAGCGCGTTAGGGCGCCTAGAGCGTTTTCTCTACAATCCTCCTTAAGTGGGTTCGAGTCCTAAGGTTCAGTCAATGGGATTTCAACATACTTTATCCTATTTTTTTTTTTTGAAATTATTCGAAACGGTATTTAGGTAGGGAATTCACAAGTCTCTCCAAAAGTTAGATAGAAAAAGTGTTTTGGGGTATTCCTAAATACAGCAATTATCTCGAAGTTATCAAAAATGGAAGAAAACCTTACCCGCGCCTAAAAACTTAAGAACGGCGATCATCAAACGAAACGGTCCAAAAAACGCAAATGTAAACATTCGCATGGATACGACAGAGGATACGCCGGCGCACGCGCCGCCCCGTGTGCCCAGGCGCATCATAAACACGATTTTTACTACTCAACCGATCGTAAAAGTCACGTGAATTGCGCCATTTGTAGAACTCCCAGTAAACACCCGTTCAGATTATTTCGTACACGCCTCGGGGGCTAAGCTTCGATATAAATTGGAAGTTTTATGAACGCCGACCCACGTGGTTTGTTATTATGCCGTTCTTTAGACATTTATTGTGCCATTATTGACTTGTTTAAAGTATCACCCGTTTAATAGAGATGAAGGAGTTAAGATAGTTTATGTTTTCATCGTGCGAGGATGTGGAGTCGGTTTTCGAGCGTCTGTTTGTCTGGGTTAGTCTTGAGACTGGAGGGCTTATGACCGTAATTTGTGTCTGTGAGCGTTTGATAGTGGTTGTGATTGATATCTTTGTGTGCATTCGTGAGTGAGTCTTGACTTGACTTGCCTAGCGTTTATTTGTCTGCGGATAGTGGGTCTGGCGGTTTATTGGATAATGACTTTATTGCGCACGTGTTCGTATAATCTTTGAGACAATTGCTATGTGGTTACGATAACGACATTGCTATTTATTGCACTGAGTGGTAGAGCAATCTTTTAATCTTTATCACGTAGTGTTTAAAGAAAGACAAATTGATGATAAGTATGTAGTTTTTTAAAGTATTCTTTAATAACTGCCGTGTACTTATACTTATTACTATTTACCTTAATAATACCTGATTATACTATCATATCCATTAAATAAACTAAGTAGTCGATACCTAATTTAGGTATCCAAATAATGGTTTAGAATTAGAACTTGATATCATGGCTCATGTCCATAGTTAATGGATCTGGCTTATTTTCCCTTTTTTAATTGAGTTTGCAATATATTTGAGTTCCTACCAGACTTGTCATACCTCAGAGGCCTAGATCTTTGGTCAAGTGTTTTTTTTTATAGAGACAGGATTAGGTATACTACGCGAGGGGTAACCATTAAAAATAACTCGTTGCCGTCGCATGTGCTTCCTCTGTCCTACAATATCTCTTCTTCTTCTTCTTTAGCCTGTTTAAACTATTTTAGTGTAGGCCTCCTTCAGCATTTTCCATTTCTTCGTCCTACAATAATATGGTCTCCTTCAAACGAAGCGTGAAGAAGCATCTCGCGGGCCAGTTATATGGCAGTGCCAACGGATGTGATGTAGGGCCGTCGTGTCTGGTGTAACTGCAAGTGGGCTCTCCTTTTGCTTTTGCTTAGGCTGAGGTGATCCAATTACTAAACCGCTATAGAAAAAAACAGTAAATTTAGGTGTTTTATTCAGTTGCTGCCATATCAGGGCCCGACGTTTTCCACCCTGTTTAAGACTTATTAGTTAATAAATAATAGAGACCTGCTAATACTTAATATATCCATGGTTTAGGTAACTGAGAGTTCAGTCACCCTTATCGAAAAGTGTACATATCGCGGAGAAATCCCATCTAAAACATTATGTGAAATGAAAGCCAAGTTCAATTTTGTTTATTATGTGAATAAGTGATAATTTAATTTCATCAATGATAATGGTCATATTTTTATTTTCTAAGCAAATAATATACCTACATAATATAGATGATCATCATCTCAAAATGAATGTATAGTTAGTTACCTACGGGTACTTAGCTAAACACCTAAATGAGAATAGGCAGTTGATATTCCCAATAGCAAGCTCAACAGATGGCGCTGGAATCGTGTAGAGTCGCGGTCTAAATGGAAGATGTTGTTATATTTCTTATACCATAGAAGATACCTATTAATCTTCTATTTATTTAATGGTATTATTACTGTAAATTTATATGATTACGGTCTCTAAAAATATTAGTATACTTAAAGCATTTAAAATACATTTCTTTTTTTTTTGGAGTGAAATTTTTAAAAATGGTAGAGTTCAGTAAAACTGTTGCCAAGTTCATTCCTTATGATATTTTTTGATACATTACTCGATAGTTGCTTATCACATACATGAATATTTCGAAATGAGCTTATATCGTGCTTTTTAACTCCATCTATCTTTCGTTGCACAAGGAGAAATGCATCGTCATGTAATATGTATGCAATTTGCAAAGGGTTGCACTTTAGGGTACAATGAAAAAATGTTACGATATCATTATCATATTTGATTTCATAAAATAATAATGATTCAAAACGAGCCTCCTGTAATCATAATAAAATTCTCTATCTCATTTTGGTTCTAATAGTCCCTAAATGAGCCCCGCCATCTGCCGACGATACGCCGAAATTCAAGCTCAATCTCGCTCCGGCCATGAAAGATTATTGCAAAGGTTAAACAAATGTGAACCTGATTCATAATAAAAAGTTTATCTACCAATTTGCAAACATTCTATTCTTTAAATGATAACGATAAATATATTGTTATACTGAGACCATGCTGTAAATGTCAAGATAATAACCAAAATATAATATAAATAAAGTTAATTGCTCATTAAAATCATTATCAAACAATATTAAAGTTCATATTTACGTTTGTAGTGATTCAGTTTTACGAGCAACCCATAATATTACGTAATACTCGACTCTGTATCAAAAAGAACCGTAACTGCCAATAGAAACGCGATAACACGATCGTAAAGGCAGATTTTATTGCTTTATTCATCATTCAGCTATATTAATTCATCAAGACACTTGTTAATCATAAAATAAATCTTATTGCACAGTAAAATGTTGTTTAAATTGACGACAAGCGTTTTATTTTCGTCATAATAATAAAATTTATTTTTACGACCGCCGGCGAGTTTACTGTGGTTTAGCGCCATCTCTCGGCGGCAGCGGGGACCGCTACGTCTTTTGACGTCATTTGACGACGTCGTTTACGATGCTTTTAGCACTTGAATGAATGGGGACGTCGTAAACGGTTTTACCGTACTACAAGTGATTTTGTCGATTACGTAGTGGTAGTTTGTGGGGCAAGTTCAAGTTACTATCAAGGGAAATAGTTTATTGGCTTTTTTATCTACTTGTTCTATTTTTATTGCGCTTCCCTTTAAATGAAGGTCATTTTTGTTTAAGTGATTATGAGTATACTAATTTGGTCTTTATTAGTATGAATATAGAGCTGATATTTTTAATTTACTTTTAATTTTATTTATTGGGTGAATTAATTGTTATTTAAAACAAATGTTGTTTGTTTCACAAACAAAAATCCTCCTTACATAAAATCTAAGTAGGTATAAGAGATAAATAAAAATTTTGTGCAAAATAAAAATTTTGACAAAAATATTCAATCACATTAAAAAAATAAATGGGCATGTGGATAAATTAAAAAAAACCTACTTATTATTCAAAATTTTATAAAGTTAAAAAGAGAAAATACTAATAGAAAAAAGAGCTAAGTTAAGATTACTGAAGTGTAGAGTCACGAAAAATTTACCCCACTTTATAGAATTTCAAATCTTAAAAATGCGGACAAATCCCATTAGGTATCGGTTACCTACAAAAATAACTGAATAAATTCGTTTCTAGCAGTTGATATAATGATACTTAATCGGATGATTATTTAAAAATCCATGTAATAGTTGCCTTAAGTGATTTTTACTTTGTTTAAATTAGACCCACCAAAATAGAAACAGACCCAAAACACGATAGCGTTCTCACCCAACCTCGCTCGGCGAACACTGCCATACTTCTACAAATCTAACTCACACATACAATCACCAAGCTTATGTCCCCACGCACTTTCGCTACTCACATTAAAACTAAACCAACTTTGCATAATTGTCTCATTCACGCACATACAGGCGTTATGATGGCGCTCAGTGGCGCTATCTCGCTCGCACCCGATCGTCAAAATGGCCTCCAAACGAGATGTTTTGAAGGAACACCGCCAACTTTTGTTGCCTGTAATGGGCGGAGCGTGCATGGACAGGGCCGGAGTTAGTAACATATTTTTTTAAAAAGAATAAAGTTTTTTATTTGTGAGGAATATTAAAGATAACATGAACCAGATAGCAAATATAGCAGTAAACCACTGATGATATGCCAGGCGAAATCAATAGCTGTTAGAGCAAATAGGTACCTTAGATTCATTTACAATAAAGTTATTCACTATTAAAAAAAAAACTAAAATGTAAGCGTAACAATAATAATTGGTACTGAACCTATTAGATTTTTTTATAAATAAAAATAATATCAAGCTCCTAATTTGAACTAAAACTGCGTTTTGTGATAGGTTAGTTATCACAAAATGCAGTTATTTATACTTTGAATAGGTAGAGTCTTTTTTACATTTGACAAAAAAATGTTTCCTTTAAGTAAAATTAAAAATTGAAATCTTTTAAGGTAATTTCCCTTGCTGTATTTTGTAGAGTGAGTGAGGGTACCGGAGGTCCAATTGGGGGGAAATAGAATTAAAGGTTGGCAGCGCGCTTGTGACTTTACTGGTATTGCAGTTGCCGATGGGTGGCAGCAATCGCTTTCCATCAGGTGATCCTTCTGCTCGTCTGCCACCTACCACATAAAAAAATGTTCCATTGTCTTGGCTTTATGTAATAACAGAATACAATCAAGGTTTGGAGTTAAAATTACGGAAAAACCGTTTCATTGTCTGTATTTTTTTCTTTTAATATTTCTTTTAATAAAATTTCTACCTATTTAATATTTTTATCTCAATTCAACTTAAAAATAAGTATCAGTAATCGTGCGAGTATGTTTCAAAAATATTAATAAAATATCTTCAATTTCCTACAAATTGTCAGTCAGTAAAGGCTTTACGGACAACAACATGGATGTGATTGAATCACCTTCATGATAACGTGACAACAAAATATTAGTGAACAATAGCATTACTTTGTAACGAGTTGAATGATAAGTCTTAGCAAAAAAAAAACGAAAAATTAAAAAACTGACCGGCTATAATCGATTAAGAAGACGTTTCATTATCATCACGGCATGACTGTCATTCCCTGGTCCGTCCAAAAATCTGGCGCTTTGAAGCTCGGGGTACGCTTGGACTATTGTGACTTATTCTGAATTTGTAGAGCCCGGTAATTACAAAGAAGCTAATGCCGTCTAACCTACTTAGCCCCTGAACAGAGGAACTTAACCAACCTAATCATTGGTTACATGTTTCAGGTGCTCACGATGTTTTTTCTCACTGACCGCCGAAACCTAATATCATGCCATGCACACAAGACGTGTTTGTTTTGATTGGAGTCCGTGCACTGTGATAATGGCTCAAATATAGATTTATAAGTAATTGTACGTTATACCTACTACAAAACCAATAAATTAAATACAGATTTAACTATTACCAAGAAAATTCATCAAATAAGTAGGTATCCTAACAATTAGAAAAATAATGTGATTTAATACTATAAAATGTCATTTTTTTTTACAAATATTACTAAAGTTAGACGTTGACAATAAAAATGTTGGGCACAGTCACATAGTCCATTCGTTTCTATTAAAAAAATATATAGTTCACGTGTCTAAGTACGGCCCTGGCCGTCCGCATCTCGATATGGCGACCGATGCGCTATGTGACGAGCACCCAGCGTGATTGTTTCCGTTTTAAAAAGCTATTTTATATTGTTTTATCGTAGTATTTTATAGTAGTGTCCAAAAATAGTGCATTGTGAATATTTTGCTTTTCAATTTGAGTGATAAGTTAGTAAAATGTATTAAAAAGATTCGAATTGAGCATTCTGTTTGTTATACGTCCGCCATTATGGGCCTCCGAATGGCGCGCAATAAAAGAGATCGATAGATGCGCACCCGTCTCTATCACACTTATTGCAGTAGGGTGCGAGCGAGAATTGAGAATGGAAATGGTTCAAGATATTGTATTCTTTAGAAATATGAGTTTTAGAAGTAATTGGGTGAGTTTATTATGTGATTGTTTGATTTTATCTTTCCTTGGTTTTAATTTAAAACGAGGACTTTAAAATAAAGCCAGATGTGGTACTTTTAAAAAGATAAGAAACATTCTAGGTTACTTGTGAATAACCTAGAATATCCTTATCTCTTGCCTGACGGTTCAGTCCAGTCAGTCCCATACATTTAAAGTTGGTAAATATATATTTTTTTCTACATTTTTTATAATTTTTCAGCTCTATCAAAATGTTTTCCACAAACTCACTCGACTGGTTTTTTTTACTTTCAATATAAACATATTTTTTTGTTTTCAAATTCCAAAATATAGAGCTGACCACTTCTGGTGTAGGCACCTGTGTACTTATCTATAAAAATACTTTTAACTTAAAATCATCATCAAAATAAAAATATTTAACGTAATACCTACTTTACATTTAAAAGCAAGTGATTAAGTAGTTACTTTTTTTTCAACAAGTGTTGAACAAACATTTTAATCTAATTACTTACGTACCTACCTACTTTACCTACCTACCTTCACAATGTGTATCTCTGTGACCTTGTCCGGCGGTTTATCAGCCTCAGTTTCTTAATATTAATGTGTCCTTCATTGAAGTAGGAAGTACGTAATTTTGGTAAATGAACTAAACTGTTATACCTATTTGTTTGAAAAACAAAATTATTTTAGGGATTGTTTTATTATTAAAAGACAAAACTTGGGAGAGTTATCTACCGTGCGCATGTAATATATGATTTTTGCAAATATGAAGGTAAGTACTACTTACCTAAGTCATACCTAATAAAATATTTTTTGGTTAAGTATAGTTGATAAATTTTGCAATCTGTCTATCCGTTAGTCTGTCTGTTTACCTTGGGAAAACGCGTGAAGGCATCGAGTTGAAATTTAAACCGTACTATGATGGGATTAGGCTTACCGACGGACCTCTAAAGGTGTGAAAAAATTAAACATTGAAGTACTTACTTATTCGTCAAAAAAGGATAAACTATAATCGACGGCCGTAATGGACGGCCGTATATTCATTCAAAACTATATATTATTATATAAAAAATATAGATAATATACCTACCTACCTATTAATTTATTTTTATTATATATTAATAAATCAAATAAAATCTGAAGACTCCACATTTTTAGTAAAGTAATACGGCGTTCTTATTTATATACCTAGTTGTGACTCTCATATTTAATTACATACATGGTGTAAGTTGTAATCCTAAGTGGCAGACGAGCCGACGATCACCTGAAAAAGTCAAAGATTTAACGCTTGTTTTAGGTTTGAAAAACCTAAACAATGTTTTTTATTATTTCTGAGAGCATCTTGCTTGTTTAATGTAATAATTTACTTAATGTTTTGTAGTAGCTGTAAACATATCTGTTTACCTACTAGAAAAATGTGCGTGTAGGTGTGTGGAATCTATTCAGAGGAATTTTATTTCAGACAATTATTATTAGATTTATTTGTACCCACGCATTTAATTGATAGTCGAAATAAAACTACTTAGGTTGGTACAAGAAATAGAAAAATCTTTGTTCAAGTTAGGTCCATACAGAATACTTATGAATGGCTACCACTGGTTCGGAACGTCGATTTCTACTGAGAAGACACCAGCAAGAAACTCAGCAGTTACTCTATTCAAATTGTAATAAGTTACAGAGTTTCATTTGAGCAAAATAAATTACAATAATCTAAGGAAATAGCTACACAAGTGTGATATATCGAAACGTGTTGTTAACCACAATTAATAAATGTTTTCTATTCTATTATTCTGATATTAACATAGTCGTATTCTTAACCATATCATGTTATTTAGCTCTCATAACCTTAAGAATCGGACAAATGGGAAATCGGATTCACGAACGAAGAGTTCCGTACCTTGGATTTTTATGTAAACCTAAGGTTTAAGTATGTTAATGAAATTACCTAAATGTTTTTTTAGTTATTTTTATATTTAATTAGATTGAATGTAAGGTACGAGTAAATTACAGTTTAAGAAGGACTGACCTCATTTTATTTTTGTTAGGTATAGTATTTTTTTGCAATTTATTCTTATTCTTGTGTTATAATACAGTTCTGAAGCAAACTCCGTTAATTAGTAGATATTGTATTTTTAAAATTTGATCATCTACTTTTGCTGTAGACTGTACCTAATTAACTGCCAACTTGCAAAAGCCAAAAACAAAAAACAAACCTGCCTTAGAAAACGCTTTTCAGCGGGTAACTCCACTAGACAAACAGCTATAAACCAGACAAAAACCTAAGCCCAACGAGTTTGCCCCAGTAACTGCAGTGAAATTAAAAATTGATTCGCTCATTTAAATTCGGAATCACGTGCATCGGATCCCGAGGTTGGACGCTAATTTTACCCGCATACCTATTCAGAACCACTGGACTAAGACCCCTGGCTAACTTTAATTTCAACCGACGCAGTTAACAATTACAGGTCACGTTAAACTGGTCGTTTCGTAGAGGTACAGAAATAAATTTGAATCCCTATTAATATTTCGTCAGCATGAGAAGGTTAGGCGGGAATTCTTTAAGATTGGTTATGTACACGCAACATCGGCTGATGTGTTTATAGAAGTAGGAGTGAGAGATGTTATTGTTGAAACTTATTTTGGAAATAGTTTTGTTATAGGCAACGTCCTTAGGGGATTTTAGATTTGTGACTAGTTAATGGAAGGATTCCTAATTTGTTTGAAGTACATTTTGTTGAATTTATTTGGGGTTTGGTTTTGATGATGCTCTATGAATGAGCTTCTATTTTGATGGTGATACGAACTATAGGTACGGGTACATTTGATATCCCATAACTTTAAGGGTACCCTATCTGGTAAATGTGAGGATTATTCTCTAAGAATCATATTAAGGTAAAATTTGAAAATGAACATCCGCCATACCGTCATACAAAAGTGATCAACTGATTGATGCAATTTGTATTCCAATAAAACCTTTGCCGTACTGTGAGACAGTAATTACGTCTTATAATGATTTACTAGGGTAAAGGCGTGTTAGATGCCCCATTTTCATACCTAATAATTATTCAGTTCCTTTCTTTTTAATTTGTGCTGCGAAATAATTTATTTTGAAATATTTGTATGAAACATGGTCAAACAAAAAACAGGGTATTTTTTTTATGAAATAGGAAATAGGGGGCAGACGAACAGACTGGATCACCTGATGGTTAGTGATTACCGCCGCCCATGGACACCCGCAACACCAGAGGAGTCGCAAATTTTTATATCTATTAGGTACGCATACCTAACTTTTAAAAAATTGCGCACTGTCTCCGAGGTATCCTGATTTAAGTAGTCTTGCTATACTTTATCAGCAATACCTACACTATAATAACATTTAGTGAGAGAAGTTGAATAAATTACAACAAAGTAATGTATCATACAAGAGTTATTGCAACTCATAAAGTATACAGACAGTCGATTAACTTATAAATGTATTATAAACACGGTAGGTACATAAACATGCCGCTACTTGGCTGCAATTAGCAATATGATTTGTAGACTCAAATGGCTGATTTGATTTATTTATCCATTAATGATACTTAACTAGGCTACAGAAATATATCTATGTGATTATAAACTATAGGAACAAAATCGCAATGAAGTCATTATCTGCCTACCAACTAAGTATATTATGTCTACTCTTAATATTTATTTAAATAGATAGTGGCCCGCCATCACTTCGTTTCGGAAACTTAATTTAGATATTAGTATAGTTCCAATATTTGCCAATAGATGGTACTGGGCGTCGATTACATCGCGCTAGTGTTTCGTGTTTTCGGGTTACATATTGTCTTGTGGTTGTTTATAGAAGTTATCATCATTACTGTTTTTAAAGATATAAACTAAATCTTATAGACATCCCGTTAAATTTTAGTAGTTTTAATCCTGAAGGTAAATAGGTAGTAGGTAAACGGATACTGAAGGAGGGTTATTGCCTGGTGAATATTCTTTTTTTATGGAACAGCTGATTTTTATTTTGCTTATTCTTTTACTGATTTGACATGCTAAAGGGTCTACTTATGATGATTTAACATGCTAAAGTGGCTTGATTCGTGTTACCTATTATGAGGGCTTCGAGATTAAAGCGACTAAAATTTAACGGTGTAAGCAAAATTACAAACCGAACATGCAAAACGCTAGCGCGATTTATTCGACATTCAGCGGCATCTATTAGTACAGAATGGAAGTAGAGGGGGATTGATTAAGTAAATAGGAAATACCTACCCTCAACGTACTAAAATTATTTTTTATAATAATTATATTTATTATAATAATTATGTCAGACGTTTCATGTAAGAAAGAAATATTTTTTCTTTTCAGTGTACTTGAATAAATCTACATTATTTACGATGCGCCACGTAAATTACCTACGTAGATCCCTACAGCGCAATTTACATGTTCAAAGTAAAAATCAACAACAAATCATCAAAATATTTCAACGGTCCGTTCGTACGTCGTCGCCCAGTGGTTCCCCATCCTACAGCCCGGACACAAACCGTAAATATAAATATTTCGACAGATAGAGGCGCGTGCGGCGCCGATACGCGTTAGCATTCAACTCCCGCGCAGCATTGTTTGTTTTCACGCCAGAGTGCTCTGGGGCCGGTAATTGCGTGATGGTTTTATTAAGTACACCCATATCATGATGGAATCCCAATTATGATATAATCGATGATTACCATATGAATAGAGAGGCATGTAGGTAGACATAGCGAATTCAATGTCACATTTAAACGCGGGTATGTTGTATCCGCTTTTTATGGTTTCAACATTCGAATATTAAACGTTATTACATAGTAATAATATTATGATATTAGTCACTTTTTTATGCAGGATGATACAATTTATTGTACCTTTATGTTACCTTTAAAGGTCATGGTATTAAATCCTAAGCGTCGTGATTAGTAAGTGAATTTAAGTAGACAGTAGTATAGGTTCTATTAATAGTTTTCCGTGTGATTTTATAAAAAAATTACGCACTAGTTGAATGAATTGCTTGGAAACAATTTACGGATAGTTATTTTAAGCAAATGTTTTTTTTCTTGGTATCACCTACAAAATTACCGCCAGTAGCTCAAAGTTATTTAATAGGTACTTTACTATGGCTGCCATTAGACCAATGCGCGTTGTTAATGTCGCTCATACATATTAATTCCAATAAGCTTCTTCTGTGTTATACTTGTAACAAATATTATTCAGTCTGAGTTCAGTGTCTAAATTTCCTATTGTTTGATTGTAAGCCTAGATTTCCTGCAAGCAAGGATACTGAAGACATATCCAAAGCGACCGTAACCACATTTACATTCACAATAACAATAGTCTAAAACCGCAATTTACAACATAACCCGAGCTCTCATGCTGCTCTTATTTGAATGTGTTTTACATACACAGCATCGCTATCTCTTGGCAGCAGCAATGGAGGAGGTATAACATAGATATGCGTCTGAGTCGCGATACAATGCCATTGTACCTATGTGATAATTTTGTAAGAGACCACCTCCATTGTCTGTGGCTTAGTATGCTGTTGGTTACGCGCATTTGTATTGAATGAGAATTAATATTTTACACGGTTTCCTTATTCTATTTCCTAAGATTCACAGGCTAAAGATTGCGTCATTTGAATTATTTCTATCGTACAATCGGACGATGATAATTCATTTTTATTGTCTATTATTTCATTGATAGTTTTTGTTTGATTTAAATAAAGTTTAGGAGTAATTTATAGAGCTACCAGTTGTGCTAAACATTTGTTGCGTGGGCAGGTATAATCTATTTAAGTTATTTATGAGATGCGACTGCGAAAATATACTCGTAGCTAATGAGAGTATTCAACTGATACAGTCGTCTTAATTCAGATAGGTAGTCAGGGTTTCTTCATTGCACAACAAAATAAGAACGGTTTTAGTCTCAAAAAATAACAGATCATATTCTAGGTATGTCAAATTGTGACACCTTAATTAGGCTTATTATAATGAAAAAGAAGAGCGTACCCTTTTTTAAAGGCTGGCAACGCAGTGACCTCTCTGTTTTCGTAGATGTTCATGGGGGGCGATTACTTACCAACAGGTACTTGCTCGTTTGTCGCCTATAATATAAATAGAAGGGCTTTTTTAAATAATCATTTTTATTTCATTCAATATTGGTAGTTACGCCCCGACTTTTAGATGTCTATGGGAATAATATGGTGTACAACTGCGTGTATTTGCAAATTCTTCTAATTCTTTTTAATCTATAATAAATTACTAATGACATAAAATAATAATTACGATCTGCATAGTGCGACGTTGTTGACGTTGACACAAAATTAAAATTAGATCCCTCCAATTCAAAGTCCAACGAAAATAAAAGAATAACATTTCTTGAAAGAGATATCTCCCCAAGAAACGTGGAGTAAGCGTATATCAGATGGGTAGATACAGTGAACCGAGTTCGGGCAGGGAAAAAGAAATACCCCGACGGCGCCGGCCGGCGCGGGAAGCCGGCTCAAAATACCCTGCCACCCCCGCGCTGGTGTAAGAGCGGGTTTACATGCTGAACATGTTTTAATGAAAATAATTTCAAATTATTAATGTAAATAGTTATTTAATGCCGCATTCAGAGAGGTCTTTTAACCTAACGCCCATAGAAATAGCCTGTCCTATGTCTACGAAAATAAGGGTCAATATTTTTACTTCTGTGACAATTAAAGTTTAATTAACGTCTCTAAGTTCTTTACTAAGATTAAAAATATTATCTTTCAAATCAAAACGTACAAGTCACTCTAAGATTGTCGCCTAAAATTTGCGGACGTCAGGAGATTTTCACAATCCTGCAATGTTTTATGAAGCATCATTAAAACTGCGCGTCTTCCCAGTTGCATCCAAAGTCACTACATCGGAGCCCAGAGTGTGCTTTTTTTACTTCACCTTTGCATGGTCTTTGGCAGCCATTGAGACACGCTTTTCATCATTTACTACGTTTGCTTTATGCTGTAAGTTACAGCCTGTAACTATTTACTTGTGAACAATATGGCCGAGTAGGTAATTTACAGCAATAAATAAAATAAAATTATTAAAACTAAGTTTGGAAATTACAAGCCTATGTTTTTATTGTATGCTGGTAAAATAAATGAAACACTAGGTAGGTTTTACTATAAAATACCTATGCATTTTTTTATCTGTTAGCTAGGTTAAGAGACAAAGATTAATACAATGTATAAGTATAGGTCATGACCTCATCTCATCATGATGAGTGACGTAAAAAGCTGATAAAAGGAATATTTTTATATTAATACAACTAAGTATGTTTATTAGTCCACCGCCTTGTATTATCTACTTACTATGTAAATGTATTATGCACTAATAGCAATTTAATCTTACCTATTCTTAAACAACAAGAATATGCAAATCATTTAAACATTAATGATAAATGTAGGTTTCCATTAGTCTGTAACCTACCTACTTACCCACTGCAAAAAAGGTGATTATTTTTACTTAATCCGCTTAAGAGTAGTAGGTAGGTGACATCCTCATAATATGAGGGCAATGAATGCAAAAGAAACTGTTTCTTACATTTTTCTAAAAATGTTAATAATAATTGGGTAAGAATTTGGTAAAAACTAGGTCTCTCACCGGGACTTATTTTACAAAATTAAGATAATGCAGAATAAAATTGCAAACAAAAGCTTTTAAAAATAAATTCATTATTCTTGTAAAAGTATTATTTTTTTTAACAGAACTAGGTACTGGAAAAAAACTAACTTTATTGAAAACCATATGAATTTATAATATAGGATGGGGATGGATAAGTACTTAAGTACTGTTTTATTTCGTTACTTTTATTAAAGCAAATTTTAATAAAAATTTAGTTATTACCTACTTTTTATCACGAAACTTACCTACACAAATAATATTTTACATTTTATCACATTATTATTTCTTCAACCATTATCTTTACCTTTTTTACTTAATATACGTAATTAATTTCATTAATAAGCACATTTCTTTTATTATTAACAGTTTTTTAAAACATGTGCACATTTCCATCAACCGGCACGTTATGCCACTTTTGTCCATCTGGGATAAAAAGTCGGCCATTTTGATTACGTGTGAACCGTCCACGCGGGCCCCACCCGTTACCGGTAGAGGGGAGAGCTGCGCGATCTCTCTACTATAATTTGACACGCGAGATATTAGATTATCGTTCTTAAGAGCTTCAACTTAAGAGTCAAGGTTGGAGTACTGTTAGATTGGCCACAAAAGTATACGGGCTGTTTATGTAGCCGAAACTGCCGCTTCATACACCGACAGCGTCAATGCCATCACTTTCATTATTATTGGGCGATTCACGACGTTTACTCAGCACTCACGGGGAATCTCTGTTCCGCTGTTCAATTAAAATATAGGTGATTGTTATTTTGAGGTTACTTCCTATTTGATGATTATTAAAGTTAATTCAACAATTAGTTCCTAAGCTTAAGATTTTTGGGTGAGTGAGGAACGATTTTAGCTTGTTTGTTGTTGTTGTGTGGAATATTTGTCTAGTGATATCTAGATTTGGACGTGACAGTAACTTTTAGATTTACTGAATAAACGGCATTCTTATAAATATGATTTCAGAATTGAAGTACTAAGTATTTCTTTATTGTTAATGAGAAGTATTTTCTAATATAATATGGGATAACTTCTATAAATGTTTTCATTTGCTGCGGAGCTTATTCTGAGACCTTCATCTTATTCTTATTACATAAACGGACATAAACAGTCTATTAAATTCATCATAAATTTATCTCAGTACAAAATACATCTTCTAATTTTATTGTTTAAGACTTAAGAGACACCTTGAGTGGTGATCGCCCACTCCGTAATTTACTTCCCACTTATGTTCGAATAAACAACTTGCTAACACTCCGATGGGTGCTCTTTATCTCTTCCACTTTATACGTCCACTTTGCTCATTACAACTCATAGGTAAGCAGTTCCATACGCCCCTCCGACCGGCCACCACATTATGGGCAGAACTTGCTACCCGGCGTTCCACAGGGCCCATTTTGGTTTTTGGCCAAACCCAAACATTCGGTCCATTTACGCTCTTAATAGCCCATCCTTATTAAATTTATACTGGATACTGTTAAAATTTCAGTTGTTTAATTACTCGGAATTTTGTCCCGGGCCGACCGCGTAATGTGCACTGTGCGTAGGTATCTGACCTGACGTACACCGGAATTAGGTGGTTAGATCATTTTGGCTAAAGTTAGGAGATGTTTTGTTTTGGTCAGCTCTTGTATGAAATTGTAAATAAGAAGCACTTTTCCACGAGCTTTGTATAATATAACAGACTCACTATATTTTAACGTTTTACCCCTGAAAAAACAGGTCTATTCTACCAAATTGAGCAGTGTGGTTTGATTTGATTTAATAATTTAATGTCAGCATTTTTATATAAATAATTTTGTAAGTAAGTATTTGCCACATTTTTTTTGTTTAAAAATATAAGCGATTACAATCCCTACCTGAGTTTAATAATTATTATAAGCTGCATTTTATCTAATTCGTAGGTAGGTATACGAATTAGCTACATACTTAGAAATAATAAATAATTATCATTTATGTAGGTAACTAATTTTGAACGTTACAACATTACCAAATAAAACACTGTGAATGTTATCGTCTCACTTTATTTTGTGTGAGACTTACTACTAAATGGGATAAGTTATTCTACTTTTTGTTAGGCAGATGTGCGTGCATCTATTTAGTGCATGTCTCTTTAAAATAGGCCTACACGAACCAAGTCCCACGACGTCCAAGCCACAAAAAGATAGAACAGTCCAAACACTGTCCCTCTCCCTCTAATAGGCCGTAACCGTTGTTGAGACGTTCCACGTTTTATGTTACGAGTGCGCCATAAAATAAAAGTGCATCAAAACGCCTCCGTTTGCATTGTCCACGATTGCAACGCGGCTAAATTAAATGAGCAACTTGTAACATCCAGCGCGGAGCGAAAGGAGGTCTTCGTAAAGCGGTCGCGGAGTCAGGGTCCTTTACGATTATTTAGTCGTAAAAATCAAAGTTATAGCCTATTTACACCCGTAAATGTATGTTAATCTTTGTTTTACGAGTGAGGTGGCTTATTATTTAATCGTTAATCACTTAACACTTCGCCGTCGTGTATGGACGGTTTATGGGACCGTTTCCTTGCTTTCAGATGTTAGGTAAATGTTATGTTTTTCATTTTTACATAAAAACTTTAATTGAGCGGCTGTTCGTACAAATATTATGATTGGTTTAACATTATATTACGTTACTAATAAAATAAGCGTGTTAAACATCGAAAAAATAAACTGATTTTTATTGAATTTTTTTTAATTCATATAATATTTTTGTTTATGATTTATTTTTGGCTCCGCGTTTAAAATAAAGTTATATAATGTTGTCTTTATTTTTTTATACTTGTTTTATTTATTAATTCAATAATAGAAAACTTAAAGCGATATAAATATCTTTATTTATATACTTAACTTATTTATAACTTAAAGGAATACTTGGATGAATGAGATGATGAGAGATGCTAGAGACGTAGGTATCTATAAGAGTCCTCATAAATTTTAATTTGTTTATGGATTATGTTTTTTATAGATTATTCGGTAATCATTCAAATCAAATAAAACCATCACAAAACACATAATTAGATCGAAAAATTATGTATTAAGTATTACCTGTCTGGATGCGTATCTATTTATTCTCTTTAAGCTGTACAGTTTATCTATGTCGGGACTATGCAGCTGTTTAAAAGTTGTCGCTCCAAGTATTTATTTTTAGTTAAAGCATAAAGTATGAAACCGGATACTTCTAAGAAGATTAATAACTGAGTAAAATGCAATTTACGTCTCCAGTAATGTTTATGTATGTAACAGCAAGTGCACCGGGTGGAACCAATTACGTAATTTATTTTCTGTCAAAATTATCTAGGTATGTACCTTAAGTACCAAAAATAAACCAAGTAAAAATCCGCATTGGCAACTAAGTTTCGCAACCAGTTGCCAAAGAATACTTAACTCATCAGCGACCCTCCTGTATTCCACTACGCTTTATCCCAGTTTCCTTTTTAGTGAAATGTCAGTTGGAACTCCATCCAAGATGGCGGATTGTTACCATATCTCACACCGTGGAATCCCATTGGAACAAAGACATTAAACACGAAAGTCAGGACCGAAAACAATATTCTGCACGTCCACTGCCTTATAAATCTGTTTATTCCCTCTCCACCATTAAGACTTATCGCGTTTTAAATATTCATCAAAAGTGGCTCTTAAGTCTTAAGGTTAAAGTTTAAGTTATGGTGGCGAGATTGTGCAGATGCACAAGTGCAACGACCACCGCATTAAATGTCGTTGAATTAACTGCGCCGGCGCACATGATTGCATACCAATTTGCGTTGTTATTTCTCGAAGCAGTGAGAGTGAGTTATTAGGTATAGTGTTTTCCCATTTAGAGACGTTGATTGTTGACGCATAACTCGTCTCAAGTGGATAGTGGCGGTGGCTTGTTAGCTGCCACCCAGGGATGAATTTGCGCCAGAAATGAACCGATTTTTTGTTAGCCTAAGTTACTGCTGACAAGTGCCGTTCTCTTGTTTCGGAGGCCAAGATTGTTTCGGGTCGCCGAGCCAGTGGAGTAAGTACTTAAGTAACTTACTTCTGGGCAAAGGCCTCTCCCACACTTCTCCGATGGTTACGGTACCTAAGAAGTCAGCGCTTGCAAATTCTGATTGTGGTGGCCTAAATCGTCAGCCCATCCTTTTCTGGGTCTTCCGTCGCCCATCTGTTAGCATAATATATTATGTGACGATAAATTTTTATTCATACAATAATCTAAGCTTGTTAAGAAAAATAAAAAGTTTGGAAGAGTGCAGCGACAGTGAAATCTACCGTAAATTCATAAAGAAGCGTAGAGTGAAAATAAAAATATAATTTACTTATTTCATCACCATAATTAGTAGGTATTCACTTGCATTTATAACTCTAAAGTTACCTTCATTGAACTATGGCTCCACTTCCTCGTAATAAAATATCTTATGTAAAGTTAATTTGATATATGAACTATAAGTAGCCATAAAATAAATTAAAGACTACACTTATCTATGGCAGGTGCAGCCAACCTTTACCGTTACATTGGAATCGGAAATATAATTTATGTATCTTGCTAATAAAATATTATAATGCTCACTACCGTAAGATTTAATCTAAGAAGCATAGAAGCTAAACTACTTTTGATTTTGGTATTAATAGATCAGACAGGGCAACATGGCAAATCAATTCATACAACATTGACCTGATTAAGTAGATTCAGTCACTGAAATAACACAAGTGTTCATCACAGGAATATTTTTCCACGGTGGGAATCGAACCCCCAACCACAACTTTGGTATAATTATGAGGTAGGGTCACTAGGTAAATGTTCACTGATACACCCTGTCTGTATGTCGGCTACTAACTACAAATTTTAAATTTAATTGCAACGCGAAAATGCAAACTATGGCTAACTTCCAACACTGACCTTTAGTTACCAAATGCAACGCGTCTGTTTGTTTGAAAGCCGAATCGAACATCATCGCTCGCGTACATTAGCTGCATAAATCTTTAAGAACACTCTCCTACAATAACATTGATTTGACTCTTATGCCGAAGCGATACGGTTCATATTTCGAGCTAGCCAAGGGACGCTTTTAATTCCCATCGGACGGCCGGCTAGGGTTGCCAGGCGTTCGGATAAAGCTGGACGTCGTCAGGCTTTTTGAATGCGTGTCCGGCTAAATTAGACGGTGTTTTGCTTCTCAGTGTATTTTGTGATAGGATGACGGATCACCCGATGGTAAGCGATTGCCCATAGACACCTGCAATGAACACCAGTATAGTCAAAAGTACGCTAACCTTTAACCCCCTTTTCCCCCAATTTGGCCCCTCGGTGCCTACAATGATTGGGTTATTTGTTGGAATCCAGAAGGAAATGCATCCGATCAAAACATAAATGTGAAATGAGAGCCAAGTTCAATTTTGCAATAGGTAAATTTTGTTCGTTGAGTTCATCGTCAAAAGAACTAATATCTAAATGGGTGCCAAGTTCAATGGTAAGACCTATTTACCAAAATGTCTGGGTATACTGGTTGGATTGTCCCGCTTTTATTTAAGACCTGGCAACTCTTCGCACGGCTAGCCGGTGCCCGCGACTTATGATGGCCGTAAAAGGATGTGCCCAACACGCCGCGCGATAAAACTACAAGCCCTGCGAACGTTCTAACACGGAACGGGCACAACTGAGGTATGGGTACATAACGCGTTAGGTACTTAGGTATATTATAGGTACTAACGATACAGGCTTTGCACGGGTGCAATAGTGTTGAATCAATCTATTCATTAAAAGAACAGCATCAAAATCTGCTGCGCATCTTTTAAAGATCAAATTGTCAAACGAGCAATCGTTTGACAATTTGATGCAGATCTTCAGACAAAAAAAAATCATAAGGTGTGTTAAAAATGATAATTTTGTTTAAAAAAAACGAAATCTTGACCATTGATAAATTTATATTGCTATAATAAAAATATTTTATAAGTGACAATTTGTTTAATAAAGATATCTAATAGAATTGACTACACATCCGCTTTCAAAGCATTTCACGGTCATTAGCTAGTAATAATTTAGTTTTTAGGCATAGAATAGGATATTAGCTCTACCATAATATAACAAAAATAAATCACTGTACTTAATTAACTCCATTTACAATCTTTTAAAATGGCTATACGAATATATATGTGAGAATCGTTAAATTGTGTTAATTATTGCGTTTCCCGTTAAGTATATAAAGATATGTATCTGAGTTCAATTTAACAGGACTCCGTCTAAGTCCTGCAATCAGTTTGTATAATACTGAATAGGTCCAGAAATACTCAGTTAATTTTTGTATTTATGTCCTTAAAAATACTCATGTAGACATGTTCTCAATACAAATTCAATGTGCTCCTAAAGAGGAAGAAAATTCAGAACAATTCAAAATAGCTACGTATTTAGTTCATTATAGGCAGTATTATAGTACTCTTTCTAGGACACGGTCAACAATACCCGGTCCCTTTCATGAGGTTATAACTAGGCGCATACACAAAGGAAGCGCCATATTTCCCCCGTGACGTCACAACACATTACTCACTTCCATTTTCCCCGAACCCTCGTCTCCATCTCACGTTTTTAATGAAATAATCTAAAATTCCACCGACGAATCAAAGCCAGTACATTTGAGGCCGAAATAAATCGAGTCGCATTTCGGTCACGTCCGTCGCAGTCGTGACAGGTTGTATATCACGGCGAGATAAAAGCCCGGAGGGTTAAAATGTTGTGAGTGACTGATGAAAAGTTTTGACCTTTTAAAGTAATTTCACAAGTAGTTTTCTTAATAATATGCGTCAGACAGCAGAAATGTAAGTATTTATATTTAACATCATTGGTCTTTAATCACTATAAATGGAAATACCTTTTTTGATCCCTTAAAATTCTTAATGTAAACTTAAGAATGTTTAATAGGTTGGGTATAAATAGCTAACGGTACAATGAATAAGTCTTATTACGCCAGTCCAGTAAAATGGGCCCACTATTTTAGCAAATAGTATGATATTAAGGTGTTAACGCATCATTTTTTCATTTACTAAATGAATAAAGTCATATAAATAAGCAAATATTACAAACATTGTTAAAAAGAGTTATCTACAATGCAATCTGTTAAATGTCCTAAATTTTAATTGATTCAGATTGTTTAAAGCTGATTTAAGTAATTTGTTTTTGAATACTTTTAGAGTACGGATGTCCGTCATAGAATTTCAGACAAATAACTTTATAAGCATTCTTTCAACAAAAACCCTAAGAGTATCATCAAAACATTACTTCCATACACAGGTGGCTGCATAATGGATAAAACGTAAACACATTAAATCATCTTAGAACTTTTTATACAACTCAAAAGGTACTATTTATGTCTCCGATTCCTCAAGCCTGTATATTTCAACATAGCTGGCGACTAGCAGAACGAGTAAGTATAAATCAGCGATATTTTATTCGCTTGATTTATATAGTATTAAGTTTATGTGGGTGGTAGGGACGGGTGGGGAGTGGGGAACTCTATCTGTGGGCACGCCGGCTTGAGTTATAGAGCTTGCTCAGATAGTATAGGGTTGGCGTGGCCTGAAGTGTATTAATATGAAGGCAATTTATTTTTTCCTCACGTTATTGACTTACTATATTTCTGAAGCTATAAGATCAATATGACCCAAATAAATTTCTTTGATTTTCTTTTAAGGTATAGGGCAAATAAAATCATTATTTCAATCACAATTCAACTTTTCATACAAAGTCGGTCACGTGACTTGTTCATTTTGTATGAGACGTAGAGAAAATTTTCGACGTATTATCAAAATTCAGAAGGTTGGTGGAAGACGTGGTTTTTAAGAATGTAACTGTTCACAGCGGAAGCGACCTTGCTTCATATTAGATATTATGGTAGTGTATTTTAAACCAGTTTTTTTTTTGTATTTGTAGTTACCTATTTTCGTACTCTTACTTTAGGTATGTTGATCCTATTCATTTAAATAGGCTTATTCACGAATAGTTGGTAGTCACATGGATCGTAGTACGTTATTTTACATAATGTGTTTAAGAAGCTCACAAAATTCTCAAGCTATTTTGTGTTATTTTTATCTATTGAGGAACATACGATAAACCTACACTGCGTTCCCTTCCTTCCGGGTATCACGGGAAGGAGTTACCCTTCTCGGTACTTGAAAGGTTTGCTTAAGGGCCAGAACACTTGAAATGTCCCAGCAGTTATTTGTTTTTTTTCTTATTTGTTTGATATGTAAATAAATATATTGCTGTTCGGTTGTAAAATAAATCCATAAATATCATAGATGATAAAAAATATTGACATTTAAACCTATTAAAATAAACATACAAAATATTTGGTCAGAAACAGTACTAAAAGCAATATGTACAGTCGAGTTCAAAAATATGTTTACACTTAAGGACCTTGTCACAGTACATATGTACACGAAAACGACTTCCACTTTCTTATAAATATGCATTGTGACAAGGTCCTAAAGTGTATACATATTTTTGAACTCGACTGTATGAGATGTTGTGTGAATTTTAAATTTAAAAATATGGTACGCACGTGTTTTCCGGGATACATTACGGATTCCCTTTTTTGACAGCCCTACGGAGAAAGCAAACGAAGGTTCTCAAACATCTACCAGATGTAGGTAGGTAAGTACCTAGTGCCTTCTTTTATTTTTAGCTAAGAGTTATTTACACTTGCGATGGAATTATTTGTGATATTTTTATTGCATCTCTATGTGCGATGTTTACAAAGTTGCAATAAGAAGATAATTTAAAAATAAGTTCCATAACTCATAAAGACGATAAATCTTTGTACGCGCAGCTTTGGGATATCTGTAATTGCATACCAGTATACTTAACCTTAGAAATACAAGAATAAATAGAAGGTATATATGAAGATTAAGAATTGCTAATGTACCTAAGATACTTCTTTATGTCGACCTTCATGTCATACATTAATAATTGTCCTGTACTTACTTACATTGGTTTCCTTCAGATGCAATTAGAGCCTTTGAGTGAGTCAAATATGTACTTAGGCATGTACGTAGGGTTGATACTGAAAGATGGCCCAAGATCACCCACCTAAAAAATATGTGCGACCACTATTTTTAGTTTGCTTTATGTCTTTATGCGCCACCGCTGTGACGAATATACTCTTTTTATTTCTAATGTATTTATTATTTCTTGTATACTGGCAAGAAGTCATCCATAAAATAAAAAGGATTATACACAGATGCACGCAAATGTATTAAAAAGAAATTTATTGGTGTATTCAATACCGCTATTTAATCAAATCTTGTCCTGCATAAGAACATAGCGTGTCTCAATATCAGCTTACAAATTGAACAAATCATAAAATGGCGTTTACATTAACAGTATTCCATGTAAAAAATCTGAGCACGTCAATTAATTAGTAATATGCATTTAGGGATGCTAGGAGTACATTGAGATAATATCGATAAATCGGTAACGTTTGCGCGCACACGCTAACGTTACCGATTTATCTTTTAACCCCCCTTACCCCCAATTGGCCCTCGAGACACTCACTCACTGGGCGAAACACAGCGCAGGCGCTGCTTCGAGCCGGCCTAATCATGCCGAATCATGGCGCTCCCACGGTAAAAACCTATGAACGGTAAAAGGTGGAGACGAGATATGGTGATGACGAAAACCGTACGATACAAAAATTTATAAAATCACTCCAGTATTTTTGTTGTCACATGTGGATAATGGTAAGCTTGCTCACAATCTGACCTGATAGAGAATGACTACCGAAAAATATCGGTAGGTATACCGATTCCGATTCGATATACCTACCGAAAAATATCGGTATACCGCTTCCGACATACCTATTACAACCATAATTAAAATGGATGTTTGTTTTACACGAAGGTGTTAGTTGCGCTCCTGACACGGTTTAATGCAGTAAAAAATGCAATGGAAATGCAAATAGGTGTGTACCTGAGAAATAATTATGGAAAAATATTTCAGTTTTACAAATTCACAGCAAGTTGGCACGTCGTTCTCGTTATACCGATAGTGATGTACATAATTACCTTGTTACGACGATAATATAGTTTTTGCATTGGTAATAAAGGTTTTCTGCAATTTATCGGTTTAATTTATGAATACCAAATGCTCATCTTAAAGTGTGAGTTTCCTTGTAAGAATTGGGTAATTGATATTTTTACTATAGAAGAAATTGTTAAAAATCCAACATATTCAATTGTATTAGAGAATAATTCCAGAATCTCTAGTTTTTAGTCTTTTGATTACATATTAATTAGGATATCTTGAGGACTACGAGTGACTTACACAAACTTACTAGTAAGTAGGTATAATTTTGTAATAGGTAAAGTCATTTGAAGATACAAATTTCTAAGCAAATAGATTGGAAACCTATTTTCACTCGTAGCAAATTTATTATGTAGGTAATACTGAGTTATACGAGAATGTAGGCGGTACATACTGGTTTATGGTAATCACTATATTAGAATGTTCTACGATCAAAGCTCTCGATATTAATGATAACTTAACCTTTAGTAACACCTGCCTAATTATACAATTAATTAAATAGTATGCATTAATTAACTAATTATAGGCCTCGTGGTTACCCAGTATATGTAGGTACTTACTAACTTAATTTATTTACTACTTATCGAAGTTAATTACGAAAGTATAACACGACGATTAAACTACGTACTCTTAAGGGCGTAAGTACATTGCCTACATACGTTTTAACATTAATTACTTTATTCGCTTGGGTAATAATTAAAGCCTAACTATACATTCGCAATGTTAATAATATGTTCACTCACCGACAAGTCATTATTTCACCACACTATTCTTATAAATCATAAATACTTTTATCACTTGTATAATTTATATTTTTATGACTAAAACTTTGGTATTTTATTGCCCAAGTTACTAAATCCAAGTGTACACTAGAACGATTTTTTCAAGACTAAAATACTTTACAACAACTTCGCTCTAACACAATAGCTCCAACGTATATTTAACTTCGATAAAACAAAACAAAAACAATGAAAACAAAACGGCTAAATCTTTTGTTGGGGGCCGCGTTCGCAGAAGACCTTCGTTCCAGTAAAAAATGTTAAAAAACCTCTTTGTTAGAAAATAACCCTTACTGTACACAAAAAAGTGTTTTTCAAAAGTTCCTAAATGGGTTAACAGCGCGTTGTTAAGATTCGGCACGCTGAGGAATTATTTTTCAATCTTAAAACACCTTTCGACATTGCGATTATTTTCTCCAGACGGCCGCAGTGTTTGGCCTTGTCGAAACCAAGTTTATAGCACCGTAAACCACTAAAAAGTGCCTTGTTAACGTAAGACGAACAATGTTACAAGATACCATTATGCACGTTAGATAACAAAGGTAAAATAATTACACCTTTTTAGGAAGAAAGTCTTTCACCTTTTGTTTTGCTTGTGCAAGCGATTATTGTTATGACAAACTGTGCAGGTGATATATTACTTCCATAATGGTTAGGTCATTTTTACGATTCTAATAATTTGTAAAGAAATTTTTATTTTGCACCTTTTTCACTCAGTTCTGCTTTATGGGTGGTTGAGTTTGGAGTTTCTACTCATACTTTTTTAGGATCGTGTTCATTAAAATTTTTATTAGCCATTAAAAGTATTGTTGTAATCGTGATGTAATTGTGGTAATTAAATATGATACTTATGTTAAGTAACAGCTTTACAGGCCAGTGGATTTAATGATAGACTTGTTTTTTTCTTCAAAATTTACCTTATAATCGGGTACACATCGGGGAAACATCGCAACAAAGATATGTTACAGTGAGTATAAGAAATAAGATATTATTCATAATTACCTTGTTGAATTCTGCATGCGTCACCTGCTTCTTTTTCATGACACCTGGTATGGAAAATCTAGGAAAAAGGTTTCCACCAGCCATAACGCCAACATTATTCATGCTAAACCGTTGTTCCCAAACGGTCACGTTTGAAATGTTTGAAATCCCACCAAACTACTACCCTTCGTTTTTACGTCACTATCTGTATTCTAACCCCGCAGTTTGCGTATAAATCATCGCTAACGTAGATATAATATAATCTGTGAATGTATTCATGTTGTAGACAAATTCTGAAATCAGTTTGAAGGCTAAATGGCAAAACGCAACCCTTAGGTTTAGTATAGATTCATCATGTCTGTCTGACTGCTTGTCCGTCCACATGTCATAGCTATGTTTTCTTAATAAACTCCTTAAAGCGTAGAGCACACAACCACCTTAAAGTGATTTAGCTTTTTTAAATTAAATCCTTTTTGAATAAAAAACAAAACATGATTATTTTTAAATAGGTGTTAGAAAATGTTATAACAAACAAAGTAAAAATTAGCCGCTGTTGCTGAAATATTGCCCGGAGGATACAAAAATAAACTTCTTATCGTCTGTGAACAGTCAAGTAGGTATCCTCAATTGACATTTAACCAAATGAAATTGACATTTCAGTGTTTATTGTAGCGCGTGGGTATTCCGTAAAACTTCAGATTTCGAAACCTTCCCGTGGCATAATATAATCTGTGGATATATTTGCATATCGTGCGGCGCACGTAGAGTCTGCGCCACATAGTACCTAATGGCGCGACAATCGGCGCCACAATTCATAATTATCGTCTATTCCGACCGGACAGTATCGGTAGCTCGCGGGCACGCGGTAAGGGCTGTGGATTCACTACCAAGAATGTGTTAAGGTATATAAAATAGTGGCACAGTATATTGGCTTACCTTAGCCTTGTGGTAAGCAAAAGAAGAGAAGAGCCAACGTTTTAATTGTAACGGACATGACGGTACGGCATCACATCTGAGATGCTTCTTCATGCTACGTTTGAAGGAGTCCATATTGTAGGCCGGAGACACAAAATAAAGACTCTGACACAGAAGGCTGACTGCCCACTAAGAGCTAAAAATATGTCATGTACTCACGCATGCGCACTAGCGGGCAAAAACGCCTTTTCGACCACATTAATCCTAACTTATGACATAAGATTGTCAAACTGTCGAGGTCTATGGTAGAGGCCGCGCGCTTATGTACTCATGCCGGGCAACAACCCTAGCATATGTCAACGAACTCTTCTAAATTCAAAATCAAGGCTAAGTCAGCCTTCTGTGTCAGAGTCTTTATTTTGTGCCGGAGAAAACACATGCGATGGAAACGAATTCCATTTTTGAATGATACGTTAAAAAACAGTATAAGTAGGTATATAAGGGTAACTGCAATCACCCCGCGAACAACGCGCGAACAGCTCGTCTCCTGCCTATGTACTCACTTGATGCAGTATCTGATACATTACATGGTACACGGCTAGATGAGTACCCTGCTTACGGGATCTACAAAATACAGTAGGGCCTAATGGTGCGACAATCGGCGCCACAATCCATAGTAAATGGTCTGTTTGACCGGCCAGTATTGCTCGCGGGCACGCGGTATGGGCGGTAGATTAGCTCCTGAGTAAAGTGAAACAGCGAGTTATGGCAGCGATACGGTATACTAGTTACTTACATAATTTTAATAATCTGGATTTGATGTTAAAATCTTAATGATACAAGTATTTTTCTTAATGGAGTATAGTAATTTGATAGGCGTTTAATTCTTCTGATATTAGCAGGCGATAATTGACACATTTTTATATTAACACAAACATTTTATTTGGTAAGCATATCATTTGAATGAGTTTGGTAGAAAAATAATTAAAAACTACGTGTTAAATCCGATAATATCAGATAAAATTTCAAATAAAAAATCTCAGAGATTAACTAGAATAAGATATAATCTATTACATTTTAATTGAGATTAGCGTAATCAGATGAGTTGCATTTTTTAGGACAAAATGTATTATACGCTGTTTTTTTCCCCAATAAAGAAAAAACATCAAAAGAAGATCGATTTGGGACTATCTATTAGAAGTGACCCACATCCAGAGAGTAACTAACTAACTACACATAACAGCTAAGCCACTAAAACTATCGCGCTTACAAAGTGCTAGAACAGTACTAAAATAAATAGTAAGCGCACATATCATCAGTGTTAGTTGAGCCCATAATCACTTAATGTACTAATTTACATCCGTACAATCTTGGCGTCAACTGGCCCATTAAATTATACTATAGATACATCAGCATCAAATGCGGCGTCCGCACCGCAAAATGGGAACATTAGGGCGTTCGTTCGACGTATCGGATCAGAATGGTGCCAAATGCATTTCGGCCATATGATGGCGGCCCACTTTTATGCGCCCTTTATGGATGCTCTACTAATATATTCTAATGAATGGAATGCATCTGAATTATGACTGGCGTGGGTTTGGGCAGTTCTAGTGGTTCTGTATCTTAGCGGTTGTACCTTGTTTGTGTTTGAAATATTGGATGATATTGATAGCTACTATTTACTGGAAGAGATTATAGGTCAGTGTAAGATGGCGTTAAAGAAGAAGAAATATAGATATAAGAGGGTGGCAAAATTGTCGTCAGCCTCGGACAGCCAAATTCCACGCTATGCCACTGGAACTGGTGTTTTAAGTTCTTCTGGATCTTATTGAATTTCTGAGCATAATTCTACCTTGTATATTTGGCTCCCAAATGTCTTGAAGTAGCACATCACAGGATTAATCTCATGAGAGTTCATAACATAAGAGCAACATCGGCTTACATATTCCAAAGTACCTTGACTGTTTTGATACCGAAAATCAAATAAATCTGTTAAATTATCTTCATAATTTGTGTCTTTCAGCGTCAATAATAAATGACATCAGTTTATATATTTTTATAGTCGTATAATTCTATCCTTAGCATGATGGTAAGCAAAAGATGGTTCTGTTTAAATTGCCAAACAAGCCCGCGAGATTCTTTTCAATGATCTGCCTCAAAACTATACCTAGATTACCTCTCTTTCCAATTCCTTCATATCGCAATATTCAACCTACCAAGTTATTTAGCGAAGTTTATATAGGTATGTAAATGTAAGATCGGCAGTAAGGGTCGGCTCATTACACTTAATTGGAGGGCCATTCGCGGACGGACGTTAAGACCCTGATGGCTGGTTTCGGGGTAAAATACCCGTAGTAATGTTGGGCCAAAAAGTTACCAAATGGCCAGAAAGTATTTAGTATCTAGATCTGGTAGGAATCGGGATAGAGCGGGAGAGATGCTAGTGTTTGAACTGCTTAACGCTTCTATTGGAGAAGTTTGAAGTCGAATAATCTTTTGTTTTATTGTCGATTTACCTGCTCTTTTGCATTTACCTATGGTAAATAGGTAAAATAGAATTTTGCAATGTCTAAAGATGAATAGGGCTCCAGAAAGTAGTGAATCTTCTGTGGGATTAGAACTTACAAACAAAATGTTAGTACTCAGTTATCATTGAAATCTATTTTTGTTTACCGTTCGATGACCTTTAGATAAAATGATTCAAAACATACTGCTATATAGTAATATGATATTTTACGCAGTTGCAATAGGGTTCTTAATACAACGTCTTGCATAGAAATATACCCTAACATTTACCAGACAGAAACCAATTACTCCCAACTGAAACGTGTGGTAGATACTTTATCGTTTTCCAGCCAATTTCAATTCCTGCACCTCTAAACAATAGTTTATGAATATTTGAACTAACCTTTTCTTTATATGGAGACCAATTTCTCGCTTACTTTGCTTAAGCGACAAGGGAAATATTGCTGGCATAATAGATAAGGCTAGGGAAGTCTCTGTAACGGCTTTTGTTTCCGAGAAAATGTGCATTTTTCATATAAAACCTTGTTTTATGCGATGGAAAATTACCTGTAATACTTGTAGCATAGCAGTCATAATTGTTTGAATTATAAAGGGATTACCAACGCACCAGAGGTGTAATGGATCCCTTTTAGGGCAATTTACAGCAATTCATAAGGAACAGCTAAGGGATAGCTGTGTTGGCCCTTCTAGGTAGTAAAGGTAACCGTTATATGAACTCTGGTACCCACCTATGTGTTTAAAGTGCCAATTTATGAGAATTAGTGCGTAAATGGGGCTGGTGGAAATTTATTTAAGGGCACCTGTGTCTATTTTGGAGGAGTTGCTTCGTCATGTTTATGAGTATGTTATGTTTATCTTATAAAGGGGGTGATTAGAAATAATATCAAGAGCTGTAACGCTTACATTTTGCAGGCGGAAGTCTTATTTTGGTTAGAATTTTAGGTATGTACTTAGTATTACTAGTAGACGTGACATTAACCTTAGGATCTTATTTTACTTAAATGTCATAGGTCCAAATAAACTGGCTAAGACATTTATATTTATTTTGAACATTTGTAATATTAGAAACAATATTGTGTGACAGCTACTTATGTAAGGTTTGCTTCAAAATGTTTCTTTTTTAAGAGCATTGATCACAAATGTAAGGAGATACATTTTAGAATCAGTACTAGGGATGACTTGAAGGTACTCCAGGAAGAATACTTTGACAATTCTTTCCCTTCTTAATACTATATTGTTTTGCTTATTTACGCTGTATTTTTTTCCGTGGAAATGCGTAGTGAGCTTCGGACTATTTTTCTGTATGTATAGTGGTTTGTTCTGTTGTCTACATTTTTGAACTGCCTCAAAAATTTTGATAAAATGTTTTAAGGTACGGTAGATATTTGTTACGAAGGTTTTAGAGAATCGATTAAACCAAGCTACACCTTATCCCGCCCTAACCACATGGGAAGCAATCGCAAACCCAATCACACGTTTATTTACAAACACGAAACCAAATTAAAAGGCGGCCTTATCACAATTGGCAATAAGCAATCTCTTATCCGCACATCTCTATAGAGCTTTTAACATAAACGAACAACGCTCGCGGGCGGCGAACTAATCTCCATAACTTTAATCCTTTAACCCTCTCACAGGCAGGAATCCAATCAAACAGTACAAGCCCCCCCCCACTACCCACCACCTACGCAGCCTGTCCCAAGTAATTATCAACGCTTTAATGACACCATAAATCGAGTGTATAATCTAATCTGGAAAAGCCCCTGCCTCCCCGGGCTTAATGGTGTGAAAGCTGCCTTATCTCCCGCCATGTGTGAATAGAGCTTTATAAAGCCGCCTGAAAGCTCGCGACGGGAAACTTTGGAAAAATATGTCGTGGAGCGTGGAGATAAGAATGTGGGGCGGAGCGCTTTCAAGTTTAATAGAAAATCGAACATTATCGTAAAGGAGATGTCGGTAACAAATACTTTCAAAGTTTATCAGGAACATTATAAGCAGCTGTAAGATCATTCATAAATGGATGTATGTAGATTGGTCCGTGGCATCAGATGGAAAATGCAGAAGAAATAACGCTTAGCAGGGTTTCCTTTTTGTGGGGAGTTTTCGTGAATTTATTTTATAAATATGGAGCGTAGCTTTGAGTTTAAAGGTCAAGATATAGATGCAATGGATGTTTTAAAAGATATGTTACATGTCTATAATTAGTCAAACCCAGAAATTCAACCAAAAGAAATTCATAAATAAGTATTTTTTTTCAGTTTATGGAACAATGACGTCAAAGGTTACTAGTTTAAGAAACAGGTACATTCATCTTACTATTTTGTGATATAACTATGCCTTATTTTGTATAATTTATTAGAATAATGTGCCCTGTCTTTTTTATTTCAAATTTATTATGCATTTAAATCGATACTTATTTTGCCAATCGAAAAACAGATTAATGAATTGATAATAGTAGAAATGAATAAATAATTTGAATGTTAATGATCTTCATAATTATAAAGCTCTGTAGATTAACACATAATCCTACTTTACTCTCTGAAATCACGTGTACGGGTGTTTGGATTACCATAACAACATTTTGATTGAATCAAATCGGCATCAAGGTGTACCGTTGAGTGCCATAAGCGAATTTTATTAGTATTAAATGTCGAATTTACGCTTAAATAGGTGTTTGCTAAATAAACCACGACTATGAAGTCGTTAGAATTGGGCGCGAAAATATAAAAATCGTAAAATTTCGAAAGTCTCGTCCACTTTCACGAATTTGAAAACGGCTTATCACGGTTTTGCTATTTCTCAGCATAAGTCGGTCTTTCTGTGACTAATCTTTGATTACAGATAATTTCTAGCGAATGTTAGTGCCGCCGGTGTTTGCAGGTTATTATTGAATTACACGCACTATTCTATCGGACGCCTTTGTCGAATACCATATTGTTTTACTGCCCTCAATTCGTCACGATCCACAGACTGGTCGTTAACATCGAGATTGATTTAAACAACTGTAAGTTTATTTACAGTTTCGGAAGAAAGTTCGTTAGACTGCGTACGGTCAATACGATTTGTTTAATATCGTCTAGGGGCCGATTCGATTTTAACCAGATAACGATGGTATTGAATCGAATTGTGTTGTTTCTCACGTTTTTGTTTCCTGACGTACCGTTTTTGCGTAATCGATTTGTCTCCGTTTACACGTTTATTACTCTCAATCGATTCAAACTCATTGTAGTTGTATTTATGCTTTGTTTATTATTTCTTCGGAGAGCAATTAGTTGCCATGGTTTGTTAACATCGGTCAGTGCATTTGAAGTACAAATCTACCGTATTTACTCAACCTCAGTACCGACTATAAAATTCAATTGAGTTACTATTTTTGTCGATAGATGTAGTCTTGTAAGCTTGAAACTATAACTATGGTCTTGTGTTTAGTTTTTAAAATAATTATCATATAACCTAGTAGGTAATCAAATTTTGCCATCGTGTGTTTCTGCTCTTTGAATTCTTTAAGTGAACCATACCTACTTATTTTTATTATTTTTCCATTACTTATTTCTACTTTTATTGCCGCTGTAGCAGTATGTTTCGCTTTGACATGTTTTTTGAAAGTTTGTTCTTAAGTTGATGTTTAAAAATATCTATGGCTTTATTACTCGCATGTACCGTCTAGTATTATGTTTTGGTAAATATTTCAGTGCAGAGTTAACAATATATTTCATTTTCAACAATTAACGAATCAATGTTATCGACCGGATTCTCAGAACATCTTGTGTTGGTGATTGGTCTTGTGATAGTGATAGTAATCCCTGGATATTTATGGGGTTACGGTTAATGCCACCTTTTTGGCCATGAGTAAGAGTATTTCTTACTTTGTTATCAAAATGATGTACATTGGGGTTATTTTTACCCTAATAGCGGCTACCACGTTTGTCGTGTATATATCGCCCACCCCAGGGCATCCATCCACCTACTGCCACAGGACCATTATCCTAAAATTCTGCGATCCCCCGCCTCGTCTAATGAACGAATAAATAAATTGTTCCCTTCTTGTAAACAGCTACGTAGTTCACTCACGGTCTGTTAGTGATGCGACACGTGTTAAATTTACCTCGAGTGAAAAAGTTAGTGATTTGAATGAAAAATACAACTTGTTCATCCAGTTGCAAGTTACTCCAGCCATTATATTTTGGATTTGCCACCTACTAGACGTGGGTAATGAAACGATGCTTTGAGCACTGAATGCCTTGGCAGTATTTTATGCCAAGTGTTTTATTTTTTAAAGTAGTCCTTCTGATCGGTTTTGAAGTAGTCTATTTGGACTAAGTTTTGTGGAGAATAAATAATTTGTGTAAAGGGAAAATGATTTGTTTTTTGAGGGAAAAGAGGATGAGCGATCTTCAGTTTAACGCTTCCAATCCCTACTTTTATCAACGGCCTTTCGGAGATCGTCAGTCTATTTAGTTGGAAAGCGCCCTTCGCTACGCATTTCGAGTCAAGACACTCGAGTGATATAATTTAAGTGACGTCACCTCACTCAGCCCCTGTAAGGGGTAAGTGGATTTTGTTGTTGTGAATCTTATTCGCCTCATGTTTGGTGTCATGTAGGCATAAATCGAGACTCCATTTCGGGTTAATTTGAAAGGGTGTGTCTATTTTAGCAAATGTGGTGTGTTTTGGGAGTGTGTATAGGTTTTGGTTGATCTAATGGCATTGGTTGGTTTGAATGGACTTTGCTTTTTCATTTACTTGATTGCAAGCTGAACACATTGTTGCTTTTAATTTGTTAAGTATGTGTAAAACAAAACCGTTCACGAATAAAGATTTATCTGTATCTAAAGTCTTACCTATTTGTAATTTAGTAGTGTCCCCAAAACATTTGTGACATTTTGACTACAAGACTATGTTCTCATTCAACGAAATAATTTTGGATATCTTCTACCTACTCAATAAAAGTTGTATATGGCTTTGTCCTACTATCAAACTAAAATTTCATTATTATCTTAAAAGTCTGCAAGTAGGTATATTTTTTTTATTATTTTAATTGATTTATTATTGCGGATTTAAAACTTTTGGAAACATTTATATGTTCAATGAAACTTCTTATTTTATTCTCAGAAAATGACCATCGAGCGAGAACATTATTAAAAGTAGCCATAAATTTTCTTTGCAATTAATTTTTATTT